>JALAZF010000391.1:4876831-6096039 GCA_022829125.1 Lathyrus tuberosus | reverse complement strand
AATCCATGTTGTGGTCTCCCCTTAGGTAATATTTCAGTAAAGTGACAAGTATTTAATGGGCGTATTTTCAAGACCACCAACTCTCACACAATTCCTCAATAGACTTTTCCTCTCCCCATAGTATTCTTCCAACAAATTATGCACTTACAAAATAGAACTCTCATGCAATCAATCATAGAATTTCAAATAAAAAAACTGGTGGCATCATTTTTTATAGCAAGGACTTGGGATGGGGTAATTTTTCTAGAGTGACCAAACGAACCCATAAGACCGTCCGAACACGGAGTTTAAATCCAAATATCATGCACATTCAATGAGAAAACTAGTGTACCCTCATTGAAGAGTCTATCTTTAAAGAAATGTATTATTTTTGTCTCAAATATTGGTAACCATTCAGCAGTCTTCCACGCATAGCGCCCCATCCATCAAAAAGTGTTCTTACTGTCTCCATTATATAAATATGACTCTGCATCGCACAAAAATACGATTTATTGTACATTTGCAAATTTCATCTCTCTGACTTTGCTAACTTGAACGTTGGAGTGCTAACCTTTTACGAACACCCCCTCTCTCCAACCACTGGAGACATCTACTGTCGTGTCCGAGACCTTCCACGACAATTTCACTAGTTTACTTTCTCATTTCTAATCTTACCAGAATAATACATGAATTATGATCAAAACTATCCAAGCATTAATAAATAAAAATTACTTATTTTCTCCATAAATATATTTAAATATTTGTCATTATGTTTAATTTTTTTATTAAAAAAAAATTAAAGATAGTGTAATTTTAGTGTAAAATAGTTTTACACCATCATCTAATAGGATTATATTTTTCAGCCATGTCATATCATTATTTTAAAATTAAAAGTAAAATTTGGGGGATACACGTCCCTCATTGGTTGACAGTGTATAAATATTTTACACTATCAGTATATATTCTTTTTTCTTAAAAAAAACATATTTATGTAAATACACGTGGTGGGACGGATATACTTGATATCTATTGAAGGCTAATGTTATTAATTTTAGGCTTAATACCCTTTTTAGTCCCTTACCTATACCTCTGGGTCCATTTTGGTCCTCTTTCTTTTAAAACGTCCAAGTTGGTCCCTTACGTTGTCAAACATATTCAAATTAGTAATTTCTGTCAAATTTTGCTAAACGGCGTTAGTTCCCATGACATGTCAGCTGAGGTGGAATGTCTATTCAGCACCTTCTTCTTCGTTGATGCTGAAACACACATTAAGTTTACCCCCAAATTGAAACCTAACGTGAATAGTTCCACAAAATCCACAAATTGAAACCTAATTAGTGTACATTTTTGCAATAACAATGAATTCTGGGCGCGATTCATCATCATCATCAAAAAAACAGAAGTGATTCGCAGGTATTTAGCAGCTCGAATCTTCCATGGAAGCCTTTCTGTCGTTGTGGAGACAATGTTGTACTTCGAAGGGCAAGAACTGTCAACAATTATGGAAAGTTTTTTTGGAGTTGTCAACATTTTAAGGTAAGCTTTAGTCTGATCCCTCTAGGCTGAAATATTGTTGAAATGTCTATTTACTACATTGCAATATTCTGTGTTAATCTCAACAGGGATATAGTAATGCTGGTTGTGGATTCTTTGAATGGTTCTACGAAGAAGCTAGAGATGAAAATGAGCAAATCATGATGAAGCAACAAATTAAGATAGATGTGCTAACTCAAGAGATGCAGGAAGCCAAAAATGAAGTTGAAGAGCTCGGGCTCAATAATCTAAAATTAGAAGATGATTTGAAGAACACTATCAAGTAGAAAAAAATTTGGAAGTTTTTGTTTTATGTTGTGTTCTTTGTTTTAGTATTCAAGTTGTTGTAAAAGTTGGAAGTTTATTGATGTCAATGCTATGTTTTATGTTGTGTCCATTATTGTGTTATGTAAAAGTTGATCATATTAGTTCAAACTTGCATTGTTGAGTCTTGAATATTTTATGAATGTTATATGAATATTTTGGCATTACTTAGTTACATTATTTAGTTGCACCAGTTGATTAATTTCGGCATTATTTTGCAAACAGAATTATAATTGAATGTTGAATGATAAAACTCCACTTCATTAAAAATTGTTCAAAATAACAAACATTTGACATAATTTGTTACAGAAACTTGATACTTGACATAAACCTTGTCTCAAAACATACATGACATAAACCTTGTCTCAAAACATGCATGACATAAACCTTGCATAAACGTTGTCTCAAAACACACATGACACTAACCATGTTCTCAAAACAGAAATTACATATAATTCATACAATACATACATGACTAAAAGTTTCCTTTGGATTGTTTCTTTTTGTTGGAGTGGTCCTCCTAGTTGTAGGTCTCACTGCATTTTGTGATGCATTAAATCTGGTAGTTGGACCCTTTGTAACAGATGAGTGAGCAGGCTTCCTAACATGTAATTTCTTTGGCCTCCCTCCTTGTTGAGATGACTGAGTTGTTTGAGATGGTTGTGTTGGTGGCTGCGATGCTTGTGTTGCACCCTTTCTAATATATGACTGAGTTGGTTTCCTAACAAGTAACTTATTTGGCCTCCCTCCTTGTTGTGATGACTGAGTTGTTTGAGATGCTTGTGTTGGTGGCTTAGATGCTTGTGTTGCACTTGCTTGAGTTGTTTGAGTTAGTGACTGAGATGCTTGTGTTGCACTTGTTTGAGTTGGTGATTGAGTTGCTTGTGTTGCACTTGCTTGAGTTGTTTGAGTTGGTGGATGAGTCCTCTTACAAGTTAATTTATTGTGTTCGTTTTGTCTGCACCTTGTACACCTAAGTACCAAGCCTGTTTTTCTCATCTTTCTATCTGTACCATCAATTTCACCTTGCTCACAGTTCCTCCTCTTCTTAGGTCTTCTTGGCATTTTTTTTTTTTTGAATTTTGGTGGTTGCACATCAATATCACCTAGATCTTTCAGAACACCAACCAATTCAAAGTAACTCCACCTATCCACATCTACTTCTAAATCATTGCATTTGCCCCCCCCCCCCCCCCCCCCCCCCCCCCCCCCCCCCGCATACACAGTTTTTTAAGAATCCACAAACTCACCAACATGATGAATTTTCAAACCCAAAATTTCATCCATTTCTACCTAAGACAAGAAAACACAAAATTATGTAGCATATTTCAAAAGGGGTGAAAACCCTAGATATCTAAACCCAACAATCAAAACTATGAACATACAGTGCAGGTAAGGAAATGCAACGAAAATATGAACACACAATGAATAGATAAAGACATTGTGTAAACTGACCTTCCCACCTTCGTAAAGGACGATGCACATTCGTCTACTTCAATGGATTATTCGCTCTCTCGTGGTTCTCTCTTCTTTCTCTGCTAGGGTTCCTATTTTAGCATTTATTAGAATGAAAAAATTAAATGGGAATATAATCTGAGTTACAATGCCACCTGTAATACCCCAAAATTTGCCCTCTCATTTCTTCATATCATTTAGCATGAGATTTCATTTCATTGCATTGCATTCAAGCATAGAAAAATAAAACATTAAACATTTAGCGTTGCATCTTGCATAAGGGCATGTGATCAGTTATTTCTCATAGAGGTGGATCATCCAAAGCAAGAGAACAAGAGCCAAGGGTCTATTACATCATATATCATCCCACTTGACCCCACAAGTCATTGGAAGATGGGAATTCATTAAGAGGATTGAACAGTGCATCACCTCCTATCAAAAACAGTCCAAATTAGGGTTTTGGATTCAAATGGTCTCCTGATGAAATTTTGATTCAAACTTGATCTCAATATTTTCTACATGATATCAAGTGTCTAAGGATGGAATATTGGCCATTGGTTCATATCAGAAGAGGTTCAATTGATCAGTTACTTGATAATCAAGAAATTGGGGAAAAGTCAACTGTGCAGTGAAAAAGGTCAACTCCTGACTTTTTAAGGTCAAATTCATGAAATTCATGTTACATGTGTTCATTGGACAAGATTTGATCAAGAAATGATGGAGGAATAATGAAAAATCAAGAAATCACAAAACTGCCAAAAATAGAAACTTTAGTGTAGTACCTTAAATTTTGACCAAGGTTTTATTTTGTTATTAGGGGGTATCATGTTGGGTATTGGGGGGAGGGGGTTTATTAAAGTTTTTTTTGGGGCCCATCTTAATGGCCTAGTTGAGGTTTTTTATTTATTTTTTGTTTAGATCATAATATTTTAGTACTATTTGATTTTTTAATTTATTTTTATTTAAAAATAGATAATTAGATTTATTATATTAGAAATACTATTAAAATTAGTGTCATCTTATAAAAATTAGTTTTATTAGGAAGGTTATTAGAATTCTTAGAAATTAGATTTTTTAGATAATAAAGTTGTTTTTATTAGATAAAAATAATTAAAGATTTTCTCATATCTTTTATTTTTAATAGGTTTATTGTAGTTTAGTTAGGAAATATTTATTTTTAATTTTTATGATTGTTAAATTATTGGTTTTTAGGATTTCGTTTTAGGTTTTGGTTTTTTATTAATAATTAAGATCAGATTTACATATCATTAGCTGTTAATTAAAGTTGCCAATCATTAATTGTTTTTTTAGTAAATTATTAATATTGGAAAATTTTAATTACGTTTCAGTTTTGGTTTTTGTTCTAATTATGTCATTTTTTTGCTATTATATTATTTATTTAATTGAAGTATATAGGGTCATTTTTTATTATCTTTTTATTTTGGGTTTTATTTTTTTTTTTTTTTTTCTTTCGGTCAATTTGTTGACCAAGTCCGGTTCGTCTTCTTCCTCATCCTGAAATCCTAATTTTGCGCAAAATCTAGGGGAAATTGAATCAAACCTAAAAAATCAAATCTTTTCATTTACAAATCAAAATCAATACAAATCAGATTATTTTACAAATTCAGGCTACAAACAATCAAATCGGATCAATTACATCAAAATTTTCCTAATTCAAAATCTAATTAAAACCTAAAACCTAATTTCTAACTATAAAAGAAAAAGAATTAGAAGAAGAAAAAAAACCCCGGACGATTCCTTGAAGCTGCGCGATCCCACCCTCTCATCTAAAGCTCTTCTAACTGTAAGGATTTAGGGTTCATCTTTAGAACCCTAAACTACCTTGAGCTAGACCTGCAAAACAAACAAGGAACGGGATTAGAAGTAGAGATCGGAGAAGGAAAAAGGATAAAATTTTACGAAAAGATTCACGGCAGGAGAGGTAATCAAAAAAAATCCACGTAGCTTTTTTAGATTTGAATCTGCATCGTCTTTTGTTTGAATTTTCTTGTTGCGTGTTTCTGGTTGTTCTGGGTTTTTTTTTAGGATTAGGGTTCATTGATGTTAGGGTTAGGGTTCATGTGATGAACCCTAGGGTTCATCATTTAGGGTTAGGGTTCTTCTTTCTGGGTTAGGGGTCGTGTGGGTTTCTGGGTTTTGGATGAAGATTGGGTTTAGGGTTCATCAGTTAGGTTTAGGGTTCGTGGGTCGTTGAAGATTCCGGTTGAATCCAACCGGAAATCTGGGCATGGGGACGTTTGGTGGTGGCCGGAAACTGGGGTTGGGTGGTGGTTTGGGGGCGGCGCGCGGTGGTTATGAACCCACCGGCGACGATGAGAGAAGAGAGAACGAGAGAGTAGAGTGAGAGAAAGAAAAGATAGAGAGAGAAAGAAATGGAGGAAATGATTTTTTCTGAAGGGTTTGGGTTTAAATATCCCTTCTCATGCGCCATAGATTCTGAACGCGTGGCATCTTGTGAGCCACACGATCGTGTGACATTGACTATTCTGTGGGTGTATGGGCATCGTGTTCTGTGGTTTGACTTGGCACGGTAGCCGTTAGATCATTTTACTTAGATTGGCAATCAACATCAATGGCCCAGGAAATAAATCATTGGAACCATCTGATCTCCATCAAACGTCACGCACCCCGTTGATTCCACAGACTGGATTATTTTTTTGTTTCTTGCTCTTGGGTTAAAACAACTGGGCCTAGCGCCCAGTTTACTTTTAGCACACCCCTCAAATTGGCCCATTTGTTTTTTAAAGGGTTTTTACACCCCCTGGATTTAATCTTTTAATTAAATTGTTACATATTTTAATTAATAATTAGGGTTTTAATATTTGATAAGGTTTTTCTTGGATTACTGTTAGTAGGGATTAATTAGGATTTTAGGATTAATCTTGTTTGTTTGTGTTTTTCTTTTGTTTATTTATATTTTCTTAGAAAAAAAAAACTTTTGTTTTAATAAGTTATATAAAGAATATTTTTGTGGATTTTTTAGGAGAGGATATATTTTCGGAATTTCTATTTTTTCTTATATAGTTTTTTTTTGGTTTAGGATTTGTTTAGAGTAAAACTTATATTTTTTGGATTTTTGAGTGTAAATATATTAAACTAAATTTAGTATATATATTTGGGATTTAAATTCTTGTATGAAGAAAGTACGTTGATCTCTTTTAGAAATTACACTTTCAATTGGATTGACTTAGGGGTTAATTTTGTTTTTGTAGTAAAGAGGGTTTTTGTTTGGATTCATTTTATGGGATTTAAAGAATTTATTTTAAAGGATATAAAGGGGATATTTATTTTAGGGATTTAAATTAAGGGATAAAGCTCTTGGTCCGAGAGCCTAAATAAAGGATGGGATAGGGGATAAGGGATATGGATTTTTTGGGATAAAACTCTCCCTCCGAGAGTATAAACAATGGACAAAGGGATTTAAGGGATAGAACTCCTCATCTAGGAGTATAAACACTAGATTTAAAGGATAGAACTCTTTATCCAAGAGTATAAATAGTGGATGGGATTTAGGGATAGGATTTGGGATTTAGGAATAGGATTATGGGGTAGGAATAGGGGAGGTGAACTACGGTTACTCTGAAATTTTGAGGGTACGTAGGCATAGGGTTACAAACCAACCCTAGCGAGTATAATTAGGAAAAAGCTTAGGTTCTCTTTTCAATTAGACAAACAAACATACCCTAAACTCAAAGGTGGATCCCATTGAGTACAATGGAAGTGAAGAGTGCCTAACACCTTCCCTTCACTTAACCGACTCCCGAACCGTAGGAATCTCCACCTTAGGATAGGATATTTAGGTTTATCATTATTTTCCTTTAAAAAATATGGTGGCGACTCGAATATTCTTGCCGGCCGCGACAGCTGGCGACTCTGCTGGGGACTCCTTCCTAGCGAGAGTCAATCCTAGCCTTAGGATTTAGGGTTTTGTTTGTCTTGGATGTTTTTTTTTTTGTTTTTTTTTTATTGTTATTTATTTATTTTTATTTCATATATTTTTTATTTAACATTTTGTTTTATTTTGTTATTATGCAAGGGATTGGGGCAATAAAAAAAAAGGAGTGAAGCTAAAACTCAAAGCTTGGAGGATAACCCTAGAACCTAAAGTGGAACGGAAATGTTTTTGCGGGGGACGCAACATCCCCTAAAATGCATTGATGCCACACTCAGAGTAGATCCCTCCAAAGTCATCCTCACGAAAGGGCTAGCCCCTCTCGTAGTGGAATGATTTGGATGTGGTCCGAGACTCTGAGAACCTTAACCTACCCCACACCAATCATGGACCTTATGTATTCAACCCTCAAGGGTTGTTACTAGGGTCCTATCCCAGATGAGACTTATCCCGAAGCATTACCGTATGAAGGCTTTCTCCTTCTCATGGTAAAACAAGGGTATAGTCTAAACATTTTGGGGTCGTTATGCTGGCCAAATTTAGGTAACCTACCTGTGAGGGGATTGGGTAGTCTCAACTTAGACCCAGCCTGTTCTAGGGAAGCCCACCTTACTAGGGGCATGCTTACACTTTACCTTTACCCTAATCAAGACATCATGCGCATTCATCATCCTCATAATTTTTTTTTTTTTTTGCATTCACAGGAATCTTAAAATTTTACAAAAAAGGATTAAATCAAAGGACAATGGAAGTTGGAAAAAGGAGAACTCTTCCCATTAAAGTAAGGATATCAGATATAAAAAGCTTAAAGACTTATGCTGCTGAATTACCCAAGGAAAGAAGGAAACCTATACTTCGTAGGTATGGAGATATATTGGACTTGGTTCTATTTCCTATGCAAGAGGAGGGTCTAACTGCCTTGGCCCAATTTTATGATCTCGAGTTAAGGTGTTTCCAATTCAAGGACTTCCAAATAGCACCTACTTTAGAAGAGGTTCGAAAGATACTGGATTTCCCTAAAAGCAATAAAGGTCCATTCAAAGCATTGGGGTATAGTTCTTCATGGAAAGAAATGGCAAGCTGTCTTTATATTCGAGAAGAAGACCTACAGGCTCATTGGAAAATTAAAGATGACTTCGAAGGGTTCCCTAAATGGTTCTTAGAAAGTAAAGCTAGTCACTTTGCGGCTTGCAAGAATTGGGTAGCCCTAGACGCCATCATGGTATTACTTATCTTTGGGTTAGTCCTATTCCCAAGTGTTCCAAACTTCATAGACATTACCGCTGTCAATCTATTTCTGGCTGTTACCCTTGGAGAGGAGGACCCTTCAACAGCTCTCTTGGCAGATATATACTTCACTCTCCATTGTAAATTTGAGAAGAAAGGAGGGACTATGCTGTGTTGTCCTCAATTGTTGTACAAGTGGTTGTGTTCCCATCTAGTGAAGGACATAAGGGACATGAGACAAATGAAGGCCTATGAGTGGTCCCAATATCTGGTATCCTGTGTTGGTAAGGACATCCTATGGTTTCCTCAAATAATCCAAAGGGATGACGTGATCTTAAGTTGTGGGAACTTTCCTAATGTACCTTTGATTGGCTCAAGAGGGTGCATAAGCTATAATCCTATTTTGGCGATGAGCCAGCTAGGACACCCTTTGTCCTACAAGCCAGAAGACAAGTTCCTAAAAGGCTTCGTCCTACAAGGTGTGAAAGGAAATCATCCTGATGTCTTAAGAATTTCTGAAGCATGGAAGCAAAGTATAAAAGGGAAGAGCGGTCTGAAAAGGCCAAGAGAGGAATCAAGGGTCCCATATGCACAATGGATGGAGGAAAGGATAAGGAAGGTAAAGCTTCCATTTACTTTAGATGGTCCCGTTGATCCCATGGTTCCTCCACCTACCGCAATCTCCATGGAAGAAAGTGAAAAGCTTAAGGAGACCATTGCCAGATTGACAAGAGAAAAAGATGAATGGGAGACTAAATTCTACCAAGCTACTGGAGAAAGTAGCCAGCTGAGGTTAAGCCTTAAGGAAGCCATGGAACAATCAAAGGTTAATGAAGGATTAGCTTAAATGGAGGAGGAAAAGAAGGAGCGTGCCCATGCTGATCTTCAAGCTATGAGCTCAAGCCTTCAAACTCAACAAGCGGACCTAGATAGGGCTTGGAGGCAAAGGGACGAATGGAGAAACTTATGGATGTCCTCAACACAAAGGGAGGTCAGAGAAGGGTATGATAGGCGAATCTTTGACTTAGAATCTGAGGTTCAAAGCTTGGTAGATGCTCTCCTCAGGAGTAAAAGGCAAGCGTTGGATGCAATCATGCGGTTGAGAACGGCTGAAGAACTTCTTGCCCAACGACCTGAAGGGTGGTTACAAGCTCAAGAGGAAAACGAGGCACTTAAGAGAGCCTATGAGGAATTGGAAGCATCCTATGAAGAGCTTAGAGAGTGGGGCCACTATGCGGAAGTCCACAATAGCCAATTAGAGCACACCGTTGCAGAAGACTTGGAGATCATGGATAATCTACAAAGGGAAAAGGCATACTTTGAAGACAAATATGATAAGTTGGTCTTTCTGACCAATGACCTTATACATGAGATCCCTCGAAAATTAAGGGAAGCTGAGGAAATAGCCATTATTTTCAAGCCAGCAAAGGAGATTTATGATTTCCTTACACTTTGTCGTGAGATGGTGGAAGACTTCAGAGCTAGAATTAGGAGAAGGATTTAGGCTTTTTATGTTTGGTTTCTTACCTTTTGGGATTTTGTTATGAATATTTTAAGGGTTATCCCTAATTTGGTTTTTCTTATGTAATAAATAGGGCTTCGACCCTAAGTACTCTCTTTCATTAATAAAAATGTTTGAATTTCCATTATCTTTGGTTTAACTCTTAATTGGTTGAAAATTTAAGATTCCTGAAAAAAAAAACATTTTGCATACTCATACATTCATTCATGCATAACATATAAAAGAAAGGGCATTAAACGGAAATCATTTTGTTTCTCAGAATCTTCGCAACAATCTGACTTCTCGACCCAACACCCGTGCTTACCAGAGGAAAGCTATGGAACAAATGGAACAGAATCACGCTGCTCTAAAGGGAGATGTGGATATTGTCAAGGGAAATGTGGAGGAGATGAAGGACAAAATCGACCAGCTGACTCAAGCTATCCAGAATCTGATAGCAAGAGACACCGAGGCTAGTAACCGTAGGAATGCTCCTACCCCTCCTCCCCAATATGAAGATAGCAATCCTCTTTTGGGATTTGTGGCTGACTTGGAACGTGAGGCTTTAGAGGCTAGTAAAGGGAAGGCTAACACTCAACATCCTGTAGGGTCAGTTCCTCCACCCGAGCACAATGGAGAATCACGACCCATACAGATAGCTGTCACTCGTGAGGTCTCTAATGACTGGCACCTCCAATATGGAGAAGAATACTCAAGGCAAGTAGTTCGTGAAACCAAACTAGCTGCCGCGGAAGGAAGAAAGGAGGATGAAAAGTATAAGATAATTGAGGAACGGTTAAGGGCTGTGGAAGGACCCAAGGTCTTTGGGATTGATGCCATGGAAATGTGTTTGGTACCCGACGTGGTCGTGCCCCCTAAGTTTAAGGCGCCTACCTTCGAGATGTACAAAGGGGTTAGTTGTCCCAAAAGCCACATTCGGATGTTTTCCCGAAATATGGGGGCACACGCTAAGGACGAAAAGCTGATGATGCATGTTTTCTAAGACAGCCTTAGTGGGGCATCCTTGGACTGGTACATGCAGCTGGAAAGAACCTACATCAAGAACTGGGATGATTTGGCAAGTGCCTTCATAAGGCAATACCAATACAATGTAGACATGGCCCCTAATCGCATGCAGTTGCAAAACATGTCTCAGAAAGGGAATGAATCATTTAAGGAGTATGCCCAGAGATGGAGGGAGCTAGCTTCTCGTGTGCAACCTCCATTAAGGGAAAGCAAGCTAGTAGACACTTTTATGGGAACGCTGCAAGGGATATATTACAAGAAGATGATTGGATCTGTCTCAACCGGATTCGCAGATTTAGTTATCATTGGAGAAAGAATTGAGAATGGTTTGAAAAGTGGGAAGATTGGAAAGTCATCCTCCAGTCAATCAAACAACCGAAGGTATTCTGGTAATAACTCAAAGAGGGAGGCCAATGCCATTTCTGCTGATGGGTATTCTCAAGTACCTCACGTGGCTGCTGTGGCTCCAAATCAAGCAACTCCTACGCTACAAGTGCAACAACCAAGGGCGCCACCTCCGCAAAATCAACAATAACAAAGGTATCCCCGGAGGGAACAAAGGAGGCCATGGAAGGACTTTGACCCTATACCTTCCACATATACTCAGGTTTTTCCTATGTTAATTCAAAGGGGATTAGTGGAGATCAAACCGTTAGGACCTCCTCCTACGCCTCTCCCTAAAGGATATGATGCTAACGCCAGATGTGAGTATCATGCTGGATCACCAGGACATACAACTGAGAAATGCTTGGCTCTCAAGTTTAGGGTGCAGGATTTGTTGGATCAAAAGGTCATCAGCTTCACTTACGATACTCCAAACGTAGGTGATAATCCTTTCCCCGGACATGCTGGGGCAAATGTCAATTCCATTGAGGGGCTGGAGAAAAATGTTTTGATCAAGAGTGTGGGACAAGTGAAGACCTCTTTGACTAAGGTAAGGGAGATGTTGATTGGGTATGAAGAGTTTGAGGAACTACATGGAAATTGCAAGGTCTGCTCCTCTAATCCTGACAGTTGTGAAAAGATGAAGAGGACTCTTCAATAGTTGATGGATCAAGGGATGGTGCAAATTGGGTATTCAAGGGGAGTAAATGAGGTGGATTCCTTATAATCTCAGGGGCATGTACCTTCTGAGACTCACTACCAAGGAAGGGAGAACATGACGCCTATTCAGATACCAGTTCCAAGGCAGACACCCATTCCAAATTCAATTCCGAGGCAGGCGCCTATTCCGATACCAGTTCCAAGACAGGCGACCCTTCAAATTCAGGTCCCAAGACCTACACATACACTTGTCCAGCTACCAGTTCCAGGATCTGCACGAACTCCAATTCAGATACCTGTTCCTGCACTTGTCAAGATCCCAGTACCTGCAAGATCTAAAGGCCCAATTGTCTTCCATGTTCCAGCACCATTTCCTTACGAAAGTACTAAGACTGTACCATGGAAATATGACCTCACTGCATCTGTGGGAGGAAAAACTATAGCACCAACGCCAGCTGTTACTAATATAGCTGGTATTGGAGGGATAACCCGTAGTGGAAGAGTATACTCATTTGAACTACCTAAGAAGGATACTCCTGAAAGCTCAAAAGGGAAAGAGACCACTAACACAAAAGAAGGATCTTCCAAAAAGAACATATCTCTAGAAGACGCTGAGGAGTTTTTGAGGATTATAAAGAGGAGCGATTATAGGGTGGTGGACCAACTAAATCAAACACCATCCAAGATCTCTATTTTGTCCTTGTTATTAAGCTCAGAAGCACACAGGGAATCCTTGCGAGGGTCCTAAATGAAACCCATGTCACTAAAGACATATCAATAATTCAATTCGACGAGGTAGTCTCCAATATTGCCGCCAGCACCTGCCTGGGATTCAGTAGTGAGGAATTACCTCCTGAGGGGCAAAAGCATAATAAGGCCTTACACATATCAATTAAATGCCACGACACTGTCCTTTTAAGAGTGTTGGTGGATACAGGGTCTGCTCTGAATGTCATGCCTAAGGATACCCTAATGAAGTTAACATCAGTGAGAACTTTTATGAAGACTAGTTCTTTGGTTGTCAGGGCTTTGGACGGTTCAAAGAGAATGGTAATTGGAGAGGTGGATATACCTACAGTAATAGGATCTCATACCTTCATGATCACTTTCCAAGTCATGGACATCAATCCTTTTTATACTTGTCTTTTAGGACGACCTTGGATTCACACTGCGGGCGCAGTTACTTCAACACTTCATCAAAAGTTGAAGTTCATATCAGGAGATAGCTTAATAATTGTGGATAGAGAGGAGGACATGTTCGTCAGTCATCTCGCATCTTTCATATACATAAAAGTGGATGGAGATTGGGTTTAGGGTTCATCAGTTAGGCTTAGGGTTCATGGGTCGTTGAAGATTCCGGTTGAATCCAACCGGAAATCTGGGCATGGGGGCGTTTGATGGTGGCCGGAAACTGGGGTTGGGTGGTGGTTTGGAGGCGGCGCGCGGTGGTTGTGAACCCACCGGCGACGATGAGAGAAGAGAGAACGAGAGAGTAGAGTGAGAGAAAGAAAAGATAGAGAGAGAAAGAAATGGAGGAAATGATTTTTTCTGAAGGGTTTGGGTTTAAATATCCCTTCTCATGCGCCATAGATTCTGAACGCGTGGCATCTTGTGAGCCACACGATCGTGTGACATTGACTATTTTATGGGTGTATGGGCACCGTGTTCTGTGGTTTGACTTGGCACGGTAGCCGTTAGATCATTTTACTTAGATTGGCAATCAACATCAATGGCCCGGGAAATAAATCATTGGAACCGTCTGATCTCCATCAGACGTCACGCACCCGTTGATTCCACAGACTAGATTATTTTTTTGTTTCTTGCTCTTGGGTTAAAACAACAGGGCCTAGCGCCCAGTTTACTTTTAGCACACCCCTCAAATTGGCCCATTTGTTTTTTAAAGGGTTTTTACACCCCCTGGATTTAATCTTTTAATTAAATTGTTACATATTTTAATTAATAATTAGGGTTTTAATATTTGATAAGGTTTTTTTTGGATTACTGTTAGTAGGGATTAATTAGGATTTTAGGATTAATCTTGTTTGTTTGTGTTTTTCTTTTGTTTATTTATATTTTCTTAGAAAAAAAACTTTTGTTTTAATAAGTTATATAAAGAATATTTTTGTGAATTTTTTAGGAGAGGATATATTTTCGGAATTTCTATTTTTTCTTATATAGTTTTTTTTTGGGTTTAGGATTTGTTTAGAGTAAAACTTATATTTTTTGGATTTTTGAGTGTAAATATATTAAACTAAATTTAGTATATATATTTGGGATTTAAATTCTTGTATGAAGAAAGTACGTTGATCTCTTTTAGAAATTACACTTTCAATTGGATTGACTTAGGGGTTAATTTTGTTTTTGTAGTAAAGAGGGTTTTTGTTTGGATTCATTTTATGGGATTTAAAGAATTTATTTTAAAGGATATAAAGGGGATATTTATTTTAGGGATTTAAATTAAGGGATAAAGCTCTTGGTCCGAGAGCCTAAATAAAGGATGGGATAGGGGATAAGGGATATGGATTTTTTGGGATAAAACTCTCCCTCCGAGAGTATAAACAATGGACAAAGGGATTTAAGGGATAGAACTCCTCATCTAGGAGTATAAACACTAGATTTAAGGGATAGAACTCTTTATCCAAGAGTATAAATAGTGGATGGGATTTAGGGATAGGATTTGGGATTTAGGAATAGGATTAGGGGGTAGGAATAGGGGAGGTGAACTACGGTTACTCTGATCCTTCATTTTGAGGGTACGTAGGCATAGGGTTGCAAACCAACCCTAGCGAATATAATTAGGAAAAAACTTAGGTTCTCTTTTCAATTAGACAAACAAACATACCCTAAACTCAAAGGTAGATCCCATTGAGTACAATGGAAGTAAAGGGTGCCTAACACCTTCCCTTCACTTAACCGACTCCCGAACCGTAGGAATCTCTACCTTAGGATAGGATATTTAGGTTTATCATTATTTTCCTTTAAAAAATATGGTGGCGACTCGAATATTTTTGCCGGCAGCGACATTTAGGGTTTCCAAAAATGGCAAGTTTGGACCATTTTGCACCCTACTTTGAGGCTCTCTTTCTCCAAGATAAAAGCTCCAAACTTCAGGCCCAAGTTGAGCCAATTAAAGTTCATGTTCTAAGCATCAAATCCATATAAAGAACTCTTCCATTGAATCAGAATTGAGGGAGTTATGATCAATCAAAGTTTGACAAAACTAGGTCACAAACCAAGTCATAACCAAGCAAGACCAGTCCCATACGCCATAATTTCATCAAACATGTGGTGGGCAAAATGTCAAGCTACTTTTTTCATTGAAGGAAGCCTCAAATGAAAAAATATTGAACATTAAAGTTGTTCATCTCAATGTCCTATTCAACTTTGATGTTGGATATTTTTGCATTTGAGCAAGTTATGATGGAGTTATGATGGTCTCAAGTTGATGTGATCATGCTGAAAATCTCATAGGCCATTTTGCCAGGCCAGCCTACCACTTGCCACGCATTTGTACCAGTTTCAAACCTTGATGTTCTAAGCCATTTTTCATCAATTTCCAAGCCTCCATTCAATTCAATTTCCACATCAAATATGTTCTATGATCTATCTTCTTTCCATTGACACCTAAATCTCATGATTTCATGCACTAATGTGAGAGAATTTCATCACCAAACCTCCATGTTTCAAGCTGCCAAGAATAGCATGTTGTTTTACATTGATGTTGATGAGCATTCACACGCATACACCGGTCCACTTCTTTTCCTCATTAAGCCAAACATTTCCTACGTATTATGTACTTACCATGTTTCTTCATACATGAAAGAAGAAAATAAAGCTTGCTATGCAAGTTTCTGCTACACCATTCACTAACATCACCACCATCCACTTTCAACTTCACCATAACATCATGAAACTCACCCACACCATAGCCAACCTCTCCTCACTCGCCCTAACTAACTTGACTCAGTTAGTTAGAGGCAACTCATTTAACCAACTCAGAACTCAATTAACCATGCCAGTTAACACACTTAACTCAACATATAAATTCAAATCTCACTCACAATTTCATTTTCAACTTTCATTTTTCCACTCTCACTCCAAAAACACTCTCAAATTCTCTCTACTCTCTCTGAACTTTTTCTCTTTCTGCACACGATTTCACCATCATCTTCATTGGAATTCAGTTGCAAGCTCCATTATCAAGCAGCATTGAAACTTGGAAGCATTGAAGAGCTGAAGTATCTCCCACTGCAGATTCATCTTCATCTATATTTTCAAGGTTTTGAGCCTTTATTTGGCCAATTCAAAGCTCAAAGAGGAAGTACACTTCTCTGGTTTTCTTTGGTAGAAAGACTTCAACAGCTTCAGGTTTAAATCTCTCAAACTTTCTCTGCACGATTTCATTTAATTTTAAGTTGTTTTACACTGATTTGAGCTTAGTAGAAGCTCCTAAGTATCCGGCTAGATGATAGGCTCATTAGGAGCATAGTTGTGAAATTTAGGGCAAAATGTTTGGATTCTGTTCTTGCTGTGTGTGCATGATATATTGATTCTATGATTGGATTCATGATGTGCGTAACTTGAGCTTTCGATTGGTACCATTTTTGTGCATTTCTGGGAGTTTGAAGAGTTGCAGGTGGCGGAGAGTGGCCGGAGAAGACGACCGGAGGTCCTTCTCCGGCCGGTGAGGTTTAATGCTAGGGTTTTCCTCAGTTTAAATCTTGGTCGTTAGATCTTGTGTATCCTGTGGTTGTCATGTTGCCAACACATTAAAATCATTGTGTGACCTGAGTGGTTGTGTGTGTGTGTGCATCATGCTTGTTATTGTGTGTCTCTAATCTGAACCATTCATCTTTCCTGCTTGGTAACCATGAGATTAATCCAACGCTTGATTTTATTCCAACACATTAATGAAGGAGGGTCTATGTCACGTGCTTTCTTTTGTTCCTCTCAGATGTGTACATGTGGGTGCGTGCGTGATAATTACCATGTGTTTGACTTGTGAGACGTTGAATTGATGACTGATTGTGATTAATATCATCCTATGGCTATGATTGCATCTGATTATTGACTGCACATACACACTATCACACACAATCACACGTTAGTGGACTGGATTCATTAATTGATACTGGCCCCCCCCCCCCCCCCCTGTTAAGCCCAATGTGATTTTTCAACATGCCAATTACTTTCGCCACACCCCCTATGCTATTTCTCTTGTTTTTTTATTTTATTTTTCATATTGTTTTGATTTCCTATTTTTAAAAATACCAAATCATCTCTAAAAATCCCAAATTAATTCATGTGTTTTCTTTATGCATTTAAATAATTGTTTACAATTTTTAATTCTGATTTCATGAATTTTTTAGCATAATTGCATAATTTTCTTTTAACTTATTTTTAATTGATGTTCTTTATTGATACTCAAATTTGTACATTTTCTTTCTCCCATCTCACACAACATTTTTAACTCATTATTTTTGAATTTGTTAAGTAACACATAAAAGCATCTAAATGAATTTTCTTTTGATTTTTAAAGTCATTTTATCATGTTTTTAGGAGTTCTTCTTTGAGCACTTTTGTGGTGAGTTTCAATGTGAACTTGTGCAATCTTTTGGCCATGTTTTCTCTTGAATTTTGCTATGAGATTTGATGTATGTTTGTGCTTCTGACTTGGCTTATTTAGGGTTTGTTTTTTTCAATTTTATCATGTGCTTTGATAGTTGTTTGGTGCCTTGCATTTGAAGTAACATGTATTCACTTTCTTCTTATTCCTTCTAACATGTTTTGATGAGGCACTTGTGCCATCCTTTTATGATTGTCTTGAGTGATATTATAGTTCATTTGTATGATATTATAGGTCACCTTTGTTGCATTATAAGTCACTTTGGTTTGCATTTTCATTTGACATGAGTTTGTGCATTCTAATTTGAACTTTGACATGTTTACATCTCTCACTTCCTCTTATGCTATATGTGATACATGTTTGCATTTTTGTGTGCCATTTCACATGTCCCTTTTGCATCTCATTAATAGTATGCTACTGCCCATGTGCATTCTTTAATCATGTTACATGTTATGCATCTCTAATATGTTACTTTGTACACCTAATTGAACATGTCTTTCTTTCTCACTTCTTCTTCATCTTACTTCTTCTACTTGTATCCTTTTACTGATGATTTGTATGATGATCTATGTGCATCTTAAGACATTAACAAATTGAATATGATTCTGACTTTGACCTTTTGTGAAGCATTATTGCATGATCACTTTGCATTTCCATTCATCTTTCATCTATTTCTTGCATGTTGCACTTCTTTGGTGTTTAGGACTTTGATTGTGCATAGTTTGTCCATGTTTAACATCTTAACATTAGAGAACATCCTCATAGTTTAGGTTCTGACTTTGATTGATTTTAATCTCTTAGGATCCTTATTCATTGATTCTTGTTTTGTTTGATCACTGCTTCTTATCCTTTCCTTGTTTCATTACTTAATTAGTTTTGAACTAACCTTTTCATGTAGGTGCCAAAGGTAAGTAAGTGTGTGGATATGCTTCCCCATACACTTCTTTCTTTCATCTTATCTTATTTCTTTTAATGATTCAACTTGTAATCATGATAAGCATTTATATGCTTTCCTTGAATAACTTCTTTCTCCTCCCTTTTGAGTTAACTCATCTTCTACTTTTGAAGTGAGTTGTTTAATTTATTCTTCTTCTCCTTTCTTTTGGGATCAGATTTCTTAAACCACATTAACCATAGTAACATCCATGTATGATAACATTAGGGTGAGTCTTAGTTCCCTTTAGTTTTCACCTTTTGCTCCCATTTGAGTCTCTTCCTCTCATCTCAAAACAAAAGTAAAAAATACTTAATAAAGGCATAACAAACATTTTATTTGAGCCTTTCATGTGAGAATAAGGAGGTGAGGGGTCTTCTCTCACTTTTCTTAGAATGTTTAGCGTACGTCCCGTCTTGGGTCGATATGCGAGGCATTCGATCTTACATGAAGGACTTAAATACAATGTGCGTTACAAAACATAAAGCAATCAAAACACTTCTTTTGTAAAATACAAAAACAAACAAATATTTCTTTTCTCATCTCTTCACTCCTTCCTTAAGGACTCGTCATGTTCGTTCTACCGCAAACGGGTAACGCGTAAGTCTCCCTACAGCAAGCTGCAACACCTAACTGCTAGGACGCGAACGTTGACGTATTCCACTAAAAAACACAAACAACTTTCCCTCGTTGAGGGGAACTACGTCGCTCTGATTCTCATGTTCCCGATGAGATACGTAGGCAGTGGGGTAGGGCCCATTCGAGCACTTCTTTTATTTTCCCTACATTTGCTTCTCTTTCTCTCTCCTTTCCTTTTCCAGTTCTCCAGCTAGCAGTTCCCTTTTCTAGTATCCTTTCCTTACACCCTTTGATCGAAACAGCAAGCTTGGATCCCATCGGGTACGATGGACGCGTGGGGGTGCTAATACCTTCCTCACGCGTAACCGACTCCCAAACCCAGTTCTCTTGGTCGTAAGACCATGCTCTCTCCTTTCCCTCAGGTTTACACAGTGTTTCCTTTCCCTCTCATGGGATAAATACACATTGCTGACGACTCTGTTTTGGTACCACTTTCGCATTTGTACTTGGATGAAAATCCCGGAAGCGATAGGTGGCGACTCTGCTGGGGATCGAACCCAGAATCTCTGGTTTCCTGAGCGAGTCAATCCTAGCGCTTGTCTGTTTTTATTTCATTGGGTGTTTACTATGATGATGTACTTACTGTTTTTACTGTATTGTTGTTAACTGTATTATTGTTTTACTGTATTTACTATATTTACTGCATCATATTTCATTATTATACTGGGCTGTGTTGTGCTGGTTTTCTGTTTGGCGGGATGGGTATTCTAAGAGATAAGCCCATTACACAGGCTTGAGTACATACATAGGACTAGAGTGGACGGTAGTGTGGCCTACGTAGCGTCTTGTTATGTATGGTTTACACGAAATCCACAGTCAGACGAGGTTTTCTCGGGAGATGTTCTGATTTGCGCGTCCTGTGCATTTCAGGGTGTTGACCTAGAAAGTTGTCGACTCTGGTGACCGATCATTGAGGACCTTAGTGGAAACCTCCCTCTTTAGTGGTGACAGTGCCAGACCACATTCTGTGGCAAACCCATTCGCACCCGAGGGCCCACTTTGGAACTTGCATAGGATGGCCTTTATTTTTGGGGAATCAGTGGACGATCTCTTTGTTTGGCGATAGCATTGTATCCTACGGGCTGAATGTGGTTTTGCTTCTCAAAATAGAGAATCCGAAATTGAGGAACCGTTGTTCTAGTACCCACATGTGAGTATGTGCGGGTGTTTACAGGTTTGCAGGTAACCATGCCTCCCACATACCCTGATACTCTGATATTTTCACATACAGATGATGTAACTTGTTACAGTCAGTGGGTTTCTATCTGCAGTATTATTCTCATATTTGTACAGACACCGTGCATACAATCCAGCACAGACACAGAGCATGCTGATTACATGCCCTTTTGCATTGCATTATCATGTCATAACATTCATGTTTGTCATTTACAGGTGCTTATTACACTTCTGATTCCAATCAATGGGATCGACAGAGACAGTTCTCGAGAGAAAGCGCAATGTTGCCTACAAGTTCCCAGAACCTACCTTGGATTTACTGCATAAGATGATAGCCATGGCTGACCCGGGTGTTCTTGTTAACTTCCAGAAGAAATATGGGAAATTGGTTGAGATGGTCCGCAGAATCACACAGTATGAACATGATGCTCTCCACACTTTGCTACAGTTCTATGAGCCTTCGTTGAGATGCTTTCTTTTCCCTGATTACATTTTGATGCCTACTTTGGAGGAGTTCTCATTTATTTTGGGAATTCTAGTTGAACCAGCTTTGCCATTCTTTTCTGGAAGTCATCCTAGCATAGAGGAGATTGCAGCTGCGGTATAGGTGAAAGATCCAGAGGTAAAAGGAAATGTGGCTATCAAAAATGGGGTCAAAGGTTTTCACTTAGCCTTTCTTACTGACCAAGCTCAAGAGGCTGCTGAAGCAAAAAATTGGGCAGTTTACAATTCCATCTTGGCTTTGTGCATCTACGGCATTGTTCTTTTCCCTAATCAACAAGATTTTGTGGATATGCAGGCTATAAGAATTTTTGCTCTCAAAAATCCGGTTCCCACTTTGTTAGGAGATTTTTACTACTCGGTGCATTTCAAGAATGAAAAAGGAAGGGGACGACCTGTCAATTGTTGCACTCCACTTTTATCTCATTGGTTTTTGAAGCATTTACCTAAGACAGGTGCTTTTGTAGAAACAAAGGATTCCTTAAAATGGTCCAAGCGGATGATGGGATTGACTGCTGATAACGTCGTCTGGTTCGATCGTAAGTTGATGGGGATAGAGATTATCACCAGTTGTGGGAATTTTCCCAATGTGCCTTTAATCGGCAGGAAATGGGGAATTAACTATAACCCGATCCTGGCCATTAGACAGTTTGGATACGCTTCCAGGTCTCCTCCCACAGATCGGGATGTTTAGAAATCTTTGTTCCTTACAGGGACTGAAAATGAGGAAATATTGCAAGAAATTGTAAATGCTTGGGGTCACCAGCATAGAGCAGGAAAAACAGTTTTTGGAAAGATGGATTGCAGATCTTTCCCGGAGTACGAAAGATGGCTTGAAATGAAGGTGAACGAGTTGCTCTTGCCTTTTTCAAGGGAACCCCCTCTCTATCCTATAATGCCAGAGCAGCCTACCATGATAGCCATTGAGGAGTTTGACAAGCTGCAGAAGTTGGTAAAGGAGCTTCGGGTGGAGAATTCAAATCTGAGTAGTCTTCTTCAAAACGCTTTGCACTCTAACAAAGAATTGGAGCACAAAGCCCAAGACGCAGAACAAATCTTAGCTGCAAGAGAAGAGGATTTCGCCGAAAGAGCTCAATACTTCCAGAAAATTAGTAAAGGTGCCGATGCTGCCACTCAAGCTCATAAGAAGACCAAACAGGCTTTAGCTCAGACCAAGGACACGCTAACCAAGCTTCAGCAAGTCTGGGATGAGGTTAGGATCGAAAACGTAGAGTTGCAGGAACAACTGAAGACCAAGGATTATGAGCTCAAAAAGGCACATGAACAACAGAGAAAGTATCGGGAGAACCTCGGGTAAAGTCAAGAGCAATTGGTAAGCACCAGAGAGGAGCTGAAGACTTCCAAGAGCGAGCTTGAAGAGGCCAGGGTAGATGTGGAGAAACTCAAGATACAAGCCGGCGTGAAGAGGCAGAAAGGTTTGTGATGATGAAGCCCTCCTGATGCATATGGGCTCACTG
Source organism: Lathyrus tuberosus (assembly GCA_022829125.1). Lineage (NCBI taxonomy): Eukaryota > Viridiplantae > Streptophyta > Magnoliopsida > Fabales > Fabaceae > Lathyrus > Lathyrus tuberosus. The sequence continues at coordinate 6,073,683 of JALAZF010000391.1, read as the reverse complement.
ACCGAAGCTCTCATGAGAAGAGATGTTCTGATCAAGGAGTTAATCGAAAGACCAAATCACCAGCGTACTCGCATACTCTTCGAGGAGGTCAAGTATTCAAGTGATAAGTTGAAGGATTTAGAGTTGTCGGATTGACAGTTTGTTTATTTCTCTTGATGTAATTTTGTTGATGGATATCATCGGGCTTGTTGATGAATCCACCTTTTTGATGTATGATGTTTGAATTCATTGTTGAACATCGTATGTATGTTTCTTCTTGAGTGGAATGAGCAGGTTATTCAGAAATGTTCCTCTGGCAGCTATTTGTACACGAGCACATAATCATGACACGTCTCTTTATATCACGATTTCTGATCTTCAGATTTTTTGTGGTTAAGATTGGAATCAGAGTGTAGAGCACCTCAGAAGTGATAAACATGGCCTTTGCATTGCATGGCATATCATTTTGCATTTTTGTTACTTGCTTTTCAGGTACTCGTGGCAGGGTCTCTAACCTTTATTTGGTTTCAGGCATTATAGTTGATACCCACGTTCACCGATACACAACTCGTAGGAATCAAGCAAGGATTATGGATCAAATACAGAATGATTTGGCTGAGATGAGGGCACGCATGGACCAGTTCATGACTCTCATGACTGGTATGGTACAGACTCAAGAGAGATTGAGACTTCTGGTCGAGCGTCCAGAGAACACGCCTGAAGGTAATCAAGTTGACAATTTATAGACAAGGGGCACTCCTCCTCCTGTTGCCAATCCTCCTCCTGTTGGTAATCTGGGTAATGGAAATATCAGAAATGCTGGTGTTGTTCAGGAAGATGTTCAGGAAGACCAATTCACCCTGCTGGATGCTGATATGGGTAATCCCGGTGACAGAAGGTATGATGAACTGGCTGAGAAGATCCGGGCTATAGAGTGCAAGAATTCTCTGGGCATTGATGTTACTAATCTGGGTTTGGTACCAGGAGTCAGAATTCCTCCAAAGTTCAAGCCGCCCACTTTTGACAAATATCATGGCAATACGTGTCCCCAGACACATATTCAGGCTTATTTTGGGAGGATCTCAGCCCACACTGATGATGAGAAGTTATGGATGCATTACTTTCAAGACAGTTTGGCCGGCGCTTCAATGACTTGGTATATGAAATTGAACAGAGCTGTTGTGAGAAGCTGGAAGGATCTGGCAGAAGCGTTTCTGAAGCAATACTAGTATAATATTGATATGGCGCCCAACCGCACTCAACTGCAAGGGTTGTCACAGAATGCTAAGGAAATTTTCAAGGAATACGCTCAAAGGTGGAGGGAAATGGCTGCCCAGGTTCAACCTCCTTTGCTGGATAGAGAAATGGCAGATATGTTTATGGGCACCCTGCAAGGGGAATTTCTTGAAAGATTGGTTGCTTGTCCATCGACCGGATTTTCTGATATTGTGATTGCTGGGGAAAGGATCGAGAGTCTGTTGAAACTCGGGAAGATACAAGATGTAAGTGGGGCTGGCTCTTCTGGAACAAAGAAACCCTTTGCTAATGGTCAGAAAAGAAGAGAAGGTGATACAAACGCTGTGTATAGAGGACGGGGAAGAGGACGTTCTCAGGCTTATCACCAGGTAGGTGCAGTGACGATCCCAACACCGTCTGTTCAGCAACAACAGCCACAACAACAGGCTCAGCAAGCTCAGCAGCAACCTCCTTTCTAGCAAAGGTCTAGGCAGAGGGACCATAAGATTGACCCTCTCCCTATGACCTAATCAGCATTATTACCTCAGTTACTCCAATTGAAGTTGGTTGAGCTTCGTACTCTGAGACCTCCTGCTGCTGGCAACTTGCCACCTAATTTTGATGTTAACGCTCGCTGTGATTTTCACTCAGGTGCTCAGGGGCATACCACTGAAAAGTGTTGGGCATTTCAGAATAAGGTGCAAGACTTGATCGATGCTAAAGCAATCAATTTCTCGCTGCCTTCTAATGTTATCCAGAACCCCATGCCTAACCATGGTGTGGCAGATGTGCACGCTATTGAGGACGGAAAGAGATTGAACTTGGTGGCAGATATCAATCAGGTGAGGACTTCATTGCTAGTGGTGAAGGATCGACTGTTGAAGGGACAGGTGTTCCCGGGTTGTGACCAAGATTGTTCTGAGTGTATGGGCTAAGAGAATGGTTGTGATAAGTTGAGAGTTGGTTTGCAGAATCTGATCAATGAAGGTCGTCTGCAGTTTTACTGGGTTGTGAAAGATACTGATGAGGTGTCAACTGTGACCATTTATTATACTCCCGCTGAAATTCAGATATCTGCGAGTGTAGCTCATGTAGCAAGCGTTGTGTCGGAAAGACCCAGTCTTGTTACCATCACGGTGCCAGGACCAGTTCCGTTTACCTCTACGAAGGCAATCCCATGGCACTATGGGGCAGACGTGTATTATGAAGGGAAAAAGCAGGAAGTCGGGACATCGGCCAGTTCAAATATTGATAACGTGGGTGGTGTAGGTGGCTTTACCAGGAGTGGAAGGTTGTTCGCTTCCCAAACTTTGCGCAGTGATAAAGAAGTTGAGGCTGCGGCAAAAGCTAAAGGAAAACAGGTGGCTGAGAGTGTGCATGTGCCTGAAACAGAGACCAAGATTACCTTTGACAACGAGGTAGAAGAGTTTATGAGGATAATAAAGAAAAGTGATTACAAAATTGTCGATCAATTGAACCAGACGCCCTCGAAGATCTCAATTTTGTCATTATTGATGTGTTCTGATGCACACCGAGAAGCTTTGCTAAAAGTGTTGAAGAGAGCCTATGTTCCACAGGAAATTACTGTCAATCAGCTCGAGGGTGTGATTTCTAATGTCAACGTCAGCCATGGATTGGGTTTCACGAGCAGAGATTTGACTCCTGAAGGTAGAAATCACACAAAGCTTTGCACATCACAATGGAGTGCAGGGGTGCAGTGTTGTCTCACGTGTTGGTAGACACTGGTTCCTCGCTCAATGTCTTGCCTAAGAAGGCGCTGATGAAGCTAGAAGTTGATGGTTTGATTTTAAGGCCAAGTGATTTGGTTGTCAGAGCATTCGACGGGACGAAAAGATCTGTGTTTGGTGAAGTGGAATTACCTGTGCAAATTGGACCTCATGTGTTCAAGTCTACATTCCACGTGATGGATATACAGCCTGCTTATAGCTGTTTATTAGGTCGCCCATGGATTCATGCGGCCGGGGCTGTTACATCCACATTACACCAAAAGCTGAAATACAAGTTCGAGGGACAAGTAGTGACTGTGTGTGGTGAAGAGGACATTTTTGTCAGTCAATTGTCCACCTTCAAGTATGTTGAGATGGATGGAGAAATCCACGAAATGCTTTGCCAGTCGTTTGAAGCAGTGAATATTGATAAAGTGTCTGAATCTTCCCTTACACCAGATAGAGCCGGCACGTCCATTTCATCTTATAAGCAAGCTGTCGAGGTTGTTAAAGCAGGTAATGCCCAAGGCTGGGGCAAGCTGATAGAGACACCAATGAAGGAGGACAAGTTTGGTATTGGCTATCAACCCTCTATGGATTCAGTTGCAACATACAGTGGACCCATCACTTTCAGCAGTGGGGGAATCATTTACCCAGATCAGTCTTGTGTAGCTACAGAAGATGGCGTTGACAATGACTGTGACTTGGACAACTGGGTACGCCCACGTGCTCCGGGATAACCATTGCAGAACTGGTCCGTTGAAGAAGTCATTCAAGTTACTCTTCAAACAGAATAATTTTCTTTGTTTTTCTAACCATAATGCATGATAAAATCTTGCGCTCTGCCTAAGGCGTACAGATTCATTTGTAGGGCCACCTGTTTGCATTTGTAATTTTAATCATCAATAAAGGACGTTTTGCACTCAAATTTCATTCTCTGTCTTTCATTTTTATTTTTGCACAAAAAATTTTTAAAATGGCAATGTTTCGTTTCCTTTTGTTTTGAAATAAATTCTAAAATAAAGCATGAACCCGTTCGTGCAGACTTGATCCTCCGGATTCCATTGATAACGGTTCTTCTATGGCTATGTATGACTTTTACAAACCGATTTATCAAGCCGAAGAAGGGGATGAGAAGGGCTGTAAACTCCCTAAGAAACTGGCCAGATTGTTAAAACAAGAGGAAAGGGCCATCCAGCCTCATCAAGAGGCTATAGAGATCATCAATATTGGTACCGGGGATGCTAAGAAAGAGATCAAGATTGGCGCTAGCCTGCAAGCAGATGTAAAGAAAGCTTTGACTGAAATGTTGTGTGAATATGTTGATATCTTCGCCTGGTCGTATCAGGACATCCCAGGGTTGGATACTGACATTGTGGTACATAGGCTGCCATTGAGAGAAGAATGCCCGCCAGTCAAGCAGAAACTTCGTCGGACTCATCCCGATATGGCCAAAAAGATCAAAGAAGAAGTTCAGAAGCAGTGGGATGCAGGATTTCTTGTTGTGACCAATTATCCTCCCTGGGTTGCCAATATCGTGCCGGTACCAAAGAAAGACGGAAAGGTGAGAATGTGTGTGGATTATCGAGATCTTAACAAAGCTAGTCCGAAAGATGATTTTCCACTACCCCACATCGATGTACTGGTTAATAATACAGCTCAGTTTTCAGTGTTCTCATTTATGGATGGTTTCTCCGGGTACAACCAGATTAAGATGGCACCTGAGGATATGGAAAAGACCACGTTCATTACCCCATGGGTACATACTGTTATAAGGTGATGCCTTTTGGGTTGAAAAACGCAGGGGAAACGTATCAGCGGGCAATGGTAACATTATTCCATGACTTGATTCACAAAGAGATTGAATGTTATGTGGATGACATGATTGCCAAGTCACGAACGGAGGAAGAACATCTGATTAACTTGAAAAAGTTGTTTGAAAGGTTGAGAAAGTTCCGTCTGAGATTGAATCCGAACAAGTGCACTTTCGGGGTGCGTTCTGGAAAGCTGTTGGGTTTCATTGTGAGTAGAAAAGGGATTGAGGTTGATCCTGCCAAGGTTAAAGCAATACAAGAAATGCCTGAACCGAGAACAGAAAAAGAGGTTTGTGGTTTTCTGGGTAGATTGAACTACATTGCAAGGTTCATATCTCACCTAACAGCCACATGCGAACCAATATTCAAACTGCTAAGAAAAGATCAAACGGTCAGGTGGAATGAAGATTGCCAATTGGCATTCAATAAAATAAAAGAATACTTGCAGGAACCTCCAATTCTCATGCCTCCAGTTTCAGGAAGACCTTTGATAATGTATTTGACAGTGCTTGAAGGTTATATGGGTTGTGTTCTTGGTCAACACGACGAGACAGGTAGGAAGGAGCATGTTATCTACTACCTGAGCAAAAAGTTCAATGACTGTGAGTCCCGATACTCAATGCTTGAGAAGACATGCTGTGCACTTGCATGGGCTGCTAAGCGATTGAGGCAGTATATGACCAGGCACACAACTTTGTTGATTTCAAAAATGGATCCTATCAAATACATTTTCGAGAAACCAGCACTAACAGGCAGAGTTGCACGGTGGCAAATGGTTTTAACAGAATATGATATCCAGTATACTTCTCAAAAGGCCATCAAAGGAAGTATCTTGTCAGACTATCTTGCGTAACAGCCGATTGATGATTACCAGCCCATGAAATGTGATTTCCCTGATGAGGACATCATGTTTCTCAAAGCTAAAGATTGCGAGGAACCACTCCAGGAGGAGGGGCCAGACCCTGAATCCAAATGGAGCTTGATGTTTGATGGGGCCGTCAATATGAATGGATGCGGAGTTGGAGCAATTCTTATCACGCCGGAAGGTGTTCATATGCCTTTCACTGCCCGAATAACTTTCAGATGCACCAACAATGAAGCAGAATATGAAGCTTGTATAATGGGGATTGAGGAGGCGATTAATTTGCGAATTAAGACCCTTGATATCTTCGGTGATTCAGCTTTGGTAATTAATCAAGTGAAAGGGAGTTGGTACACGCACCAAGCAAATCTGGTTCCGTATAGAGATTACACAAGGAGATTGTTGACATTTTTCATGACAGTGAAGCTGTACCATATTCCTCGAGATGAGAATAAGTTTGCTGATGCCTTGGCCACATTGTCTTCCATGATCAAAGTCCAAAGCTGGAACCATGTACCTAAGATTGAAGTGTCTCGTCTTGATAGACCTGCATTTGTGTTTGATGTTGATGCAACGTCTCATGACAAGCCATGGTTTCATGACATCAAGTGTTTCTTGAAAAGTCAAGAGTACCCGTCTGGGGGATCTACTAAAGATAAGAAGACGTTGAGAAGGTTGTCTGGTAGCTTCTTCTTAAATCAAGATGACGTACTGTACAAACGGAATTTTGACATGGTTCTGCTCAGATGCGTGGATAGACACGAGGCAGACATGTTAATGCAGGAAGTGCATGAAGGCTCTTTCGGTACCCATGCCGGAGGACACACAATAGCTAAGAAATTATTAAGGTCGGGGTATTATTGGTTGACGATGGAGGCAGATTGTTGCAATTATGCTCGCAAGTGTCACAAATGCCAGATTTATGCAGACAAAGTACATGTTCCTCTGAATCCGTTGAGTGTCATGTCCTATCCTTGGCCCTTTGCCATGTGGGGCATCGACATGATCGGAAAGATTGAGCCTACTACTTCAAACGGCCATCGTTTCATCTTGGTCGCCATTGATTATTTCACTAAATGGGTTGAAGCAGCATCTTATGCTAACGTCACTAAGCAGGTGGTAGCTCGTTTCTTGAAACGGGATATCATTTGTCGCTACGGAGTGCCCGAGAGAATCATTACTGATAATGGTTCTAATCTAAACAACAAAATGATGGTTGAGCTGTGCCAGGACTTCAAAATTGAGCATCACAATTCTTCTCCGTATCGCCCGAAGATGAATGGCGTTGTGGAGGCGGCCAACAAGAATATTAAGAAGATTGTGCAGAAAATGGTTGTCACATATAAAGATTGGCATGAGATGCTACTATTCTCCTTGCATGGGTACCGAACGTCAGTACACACGTCCACTGGGGCAACACCATTCTCACTTGTATACGGTATGGAGGCAGTACTACCGGTTGAAGTTGAGATTCCATCCCTCAGAGTCATGATGGATGTCAAGTTAGACGAAGCTGAATGGGTTCGTGGCAGATTTAATCAGTTGAGCCTTATTGAAGAGAAACGACTGGCATCTGTATGTCATGGGCAGTTATACCAGCGGAGGATGAAGCAAGCATTTGACCAAAAGGTGTGTCCTCGGGTTTACAAAGTGGGAGATGTGGTACTCAAAAGGATACTTCCTCCTAGTACAGATCACAGGGGCAAGTGGACTCATAACTATGAAGGTTCATTCGTGGTTAAGAAGGTCTTATAGGGCGGAGCCTTGTTACTTACAACCATGGACGGCGAAGACTTTCCATCCCCTGTCAACTCAGACGTAGTAAAAAAATACTTCGCATAAATAGACCCGCTGGACAAAAAAAAAAAACCAGGCAAAAAAGGGCATCCCGGCGAACCACAAAAACAGAATAAAAAGGTTCGGGAAAAAATTAGGGATAAAATAAAAAAAATGGTACACCCGGTGAGTTGAAAATCCGCAAGGACAATTCAGGCAAAAAAGGGTATCCCGATGGATTGAAAACCCGAAAGGGCGGTCCATGCAAAAGAGGGATTTTTAGCGAATGATTACAGTCTGAGTTATTTGTATTCCATCACCGTTTCAGCAACTGACTTTCCAAAGGGTAGGAATCAGTCTAATCACTGCTCAGAAGGCAAGGTCGGGGAGTCTTGAAGACATACTGGCCATAGCAGAATTGAAACTCAGTGGAATGTCGTTTTCACATTGCCGTTAGGATAGTTTCTTTTCTCAATTTACAGCAATCTCCTCTTTCCATGGTTTGCTTCCCAATTGTACTTGCCTATTCTGGGCTTTTCAATCAATAAATTGAATTTCAGTCAAAAGCTTCTTATTTTTTTTTTACTGCTTTGTTTGCAAAAACGTCCGAATTTTTGATAAAACATTGCATTTGAAAACACCGTGGCCTTACAAATAACATGCGCAAAAGAACATTTAAAATCACTTTGAATGTTGAGTAATCATGGATGGTGGATTCAAACCACGCAATATCTTGGGGCACGTGTGCATATTTTTTTGTTGCAGGTAACAGGTGCAAGTTCTCTAAGCAGGGATCATTTCTTCTAGACGAGTAATCACTTATCCCCATGTAGAAGACTGGGGCAGGCAGGTTCAGGAGAAGGTCCCCATGTCACCTTTTGTCATAACGTTTACTGATTGAGTCCATCTTCGGCCGACGATCGCTCGCGGCGATTCGATATCGACAAGTTAATCTCAACTGGGTATTGTTGTATCTTATTAAGTTGATTCTCCCATTCAGTACTTCCAGCAGCTACAAGCTTTTCTGTGTCGATAACGGTTGTAAATTCCCCAGTAGAGTTGCCTCACCGTTAATGTTCAAGACTCAACGAGTGTCCAGGAGTTTGAAGATGCCAAGTCTTCTGTAAAATCCTCTTGGGACGTTTTCTTCAGATACACCGCGTGATCTGGGGCAAAAGCAAGTTGTTGAACCTCCCAAACATGGGGCATCATAAAATTCCCTAGCGAGATGTGTTCCCGATCTATTATCTCCAGTAGGGTGACCTCTCAAGTCTTGGCATTTGCTTAAGAGTTTGAAGATGCTTGGGAATTGTGGGGCATTGTGGCACTTATCCTAAGCTCGACAGTTTTGTTCCTCAACAGATTACCGTGGATTTGCTTTGTGTTTTCCCAGCAGATCTCTAGGGACTCTTTCTCAGCATGTTGCAACGGAATGTCTTCCAACCAGGATTTGCGTATCCCCGACAAAATAGTTCCGGTCCTCTGCAAGATCGTATTTCCGGCAGTTGTATCCCCACAGAGTTCAGCATTGAATCTTATCAACAGTACTCCCCAGCTGAGTTGTTTTTCTTCCCCGCAGAAGTTTAGCAGGTCAACAGAATCTCTTCCTCAGCAGAGTGTTAGCATATTCTCCTCGGGTTTGATAGATCCCCAGGCAGGGTTTTAATGACTTGTTTTCTTTGGCAGAGTGTTAGTACATTCTTCCCCCAGCCAAGTCAGAAAATTCTCATCCCCAGCGGAGTTGCTATGACCAGAATTCGTCCCCAGTTAGATGAAGTAGTTCCTGGCAAAGTCATCATTCTCCATATCTCAAAGTCCAATTTATTTTTGGCAAGCGTGACAATTCGAAGCAAACAGATTGTTCATTCATTCTCCAACAGAGATACCATCCTTTCAGGAGTCTCTAAAGTCAAATTATTAATCATTGTTCCTCAGCAGAGTCTGTAACGCCCCTGTTTTGTGTGAGTTTTATTTAATCGAGTCGTTTTAATTATTTTATTATTATTTTATTATTATTTTATTTTATTTTCGACTTTTATTTGGAAATATGTTATTTTTCAATGTTGTGATATTTTATCGCGTTTTGGGAACGTTTGCGAGAAAATTGAGTGTAGGGGTATTTTAGTCTTTTTGGGTGGTTAGATATTTTGATTTTTATAAAAATAGAAAAGTAGTAAGAAAAGAGAGAAAAAGTAGAAATAAAAGAAAATAGAGAGAAAAGAGAAGAAGAAAAAGGAGAAGAGAAAGAGAAGAGGAAAAAGAAGAAAAAGAGGAAAAATTTGTGGATTTAGGAACCGATTCAACCGACTTTTCAAACGCGAATTTATCGGGTAAGGGTGCGAAACTCGATTATACTATGTTTGTGTATGATTATGTATGTTTGTGTGGAAATTTTGTTGTTTTTTCAAATATAGGTCGAAATGAGAAAAATGGTTAGAAATCGATGTTTTTACGGACGAAAGTCAGAATAGATTGCGTAGTTGTGTCGGGTAATGTTAGGCCGTGATCGAGTACGATTGTTTTATCAAATTTGGTTGATTTTGTAAGTTTTTGTATTTTTGGAGATTTGAGGGTTTAAGATTCGAAGTGAAATCGAAAGTCGTAGAATTCACATTTGATGGTTCCAAATCACTACTATATGTTTGGTATGAATGAGTATGTGTTTGTTTCGAAAAAAATAATTGAATCGGTCGGATTTTCGGGCACTTTTGCACAAACCCGTAGCAGTTTTTAGGCAAAATTCTGGTTTTTGGGAAAACTTCAAAAATTCATAACTCTTGAACCGTAAGTCGGTTTTGATCCCCGTTCGAAGCGTTGGAAAGCTAACGAGATGTTCTTTCTAGGAAAAATGGTTTTGAGGGCTGTACCCGGTTCAATTATAGCAGAAAATTGAAACCGTATCGTTGTGTTGATTTTTGCCGTCGTGAATGTGTGCGATTGAGGTGTTATCGTGCAATATGTTTTTGTAATATAACGTATAGCTTGTATGTGCTGTTATACGACGTGTTGTGGGTAGCCTTATGGTGTGAATCCTAGATTGTGGAATTTATTGTGAATTGTGGCCTTTTGGCAAATAAATGCATTGTTTAAATTAAATGTAAATGCATGTTAATTGTGAAAGAGTTCGTTGCCGTTTAGGTGGTAAAGCGATGCTCGTTGCCGTTTGGTGTAATTGATGTGAATTGGTGTGAATGCATATGATAATATGCTTGTTGTTGTGATTTGTGGTTCATGATGAATGCATTGTGTGAATTGATTTTCAATGCATGATTATGGATGTTAAAATGGTTCACATGGTTGTATATATGTATGCATTGGATTGTCATGAGTCATTTGTATGCCAAGCATCATGATATGCATTGTTGTGACGTCCTGAGTGACGGTTTGATTCCAGAGGGAATCCGCTATAACATCGTGCGCCTTAAAAATAAGAGAACCTAAAGCGATTTGATATACCGTGCGCCTTAAAAATAAGAGGACCTAAAGCGATGGTTATAGACGATCGTGTGCCCATGTGGGGTGTGAGCGATCGGATTGTGCGCCTTATACCGAGAGGACCTAAAGCAATCCATAAACGTCGTGCGCCTTAAATACATAAGAGGACCTAAAGCGATGGGTGAACATCGTAGGCCCGACGGGGTGTTACTTGAGTGATCCTTAGTAACGAGCGATGATTTCAGCAGAGTTCCTGAGTGAACTAGTGATGAGATATATTGGGAGTCGGTACCGCATGGCATGTGCATAGAGTCGTTGTGTCGGTCTCTGTGCATTTGCATAAATCATAAATATGATTGACTATGTGTGAGAATTTTGAATTGATTAATCGTGTGTGGAATTGATGAATTGATATTCTTGGTGATAAATGCATTGTGTACGAATAATATGCATTGTTGCTAGATAAATGAAATATGTATGATGTTTTGTGGTATTTGGATTCTGGTGTACGTTTGTGGTGAGAAATCTATATGTGCATTTCTGTGTTAATATATAATTATATGCAACTGTATTATGATTGTTTTTCTCACCCTTCTGCTGTTTTATAATGCTCTATGAGGCATTGCAGATTAGAGTCGCTGGAGGTATTTTGTGAAGCTTTGTGTCTTCATTCTTTTGTCGGTCGGCTCTGATATGTGACATCGGGTAGTTAGGGAGGCCGTTAGTGATTATTGTGTATTATGTATATATATCTTTTGGCTTATGCATGTATAATTTGATGTATGACAACTTTTCATGTGATATATATATATATATTATTCAGTTTTAGATTTTCCGCTTTTATTCTAATTCTGAAATGTGGGTGTAAGGAACTTAGTTCCTCTGTTGATTGCTACCCCACTGTTGCATATCTTTATGAGCAGGTGTTGTATGTATTATTTCAAATTGATGTGACCCTTCGGTCTATGCTGTGAATTTCAATTATACTCTGACGAAATTTTGAATTTTCTTTTACCACTTTATTTAATTAGGGTTATAGATTTGGGGTGTTACATTAAGTGGTATCAGAGCCAGTTTGTGTCAGTCCGTGTCAGTTTGTGTCAGTCCTTGTTGGTCGTTGTGTTTGGATGAGCTGTTTGTTTAACCATAGTTTCTGTTATTGGAAATGAACAGAATATGGCTGGTAGGAATGATGCTGCTTTGGCTGCTGCTATGCAAGTTATGGCTCGTGCTGTGCAGGGTGCACCTCATGCTGCGGGTAACGATGAGTTCAGGAAGAACAAACCGCCTGTCTTCAAAGGAAGATATGATCCGGATGGTGCACAGATTTGGCTTAAAGATACTGAAAGGATTTTCCGAGTGATGGATTGTGAAGAGGATCAGAAGGTGAGACTGGGCACTCACATGTTATTAGAAGAAGCTGATGATTGGTGGGTTAGTACTCGTCGTGTGTTGGAAGCTGCAGAGGAGGAGATTACTCGGGCTGTGTTTAGTACGGAGTTTCTGAGGAGGTATTTTCCTGAAGATGTAAGAGGAAAGAAGGAAATTGATTTTCTGGAACTGAAACAAGGTAATATGTTTGTTGTTGATTATACTGCTAAGCTTGTGGAACTTGTGCAGTTTTATGCTCATTATGCTGAAGCGACTGCTGAATTCTCTAAGTGTGTAAAGTTTGAGAATGGCTTGCGTCCTGAAATAAAGCAGGCGATTGGATACCAAAGGATTTGGAGGTTCTCTGATTTGGTGGATTGTTGTAGGATTTACGAAGAAGACAGTAAGGCTCGTTCTACACATTACAAGAGTGTGAGCGAGAGGAAAGGGAAGCAACAGTTCCGTGGTGGTCCGTATGTGAAACCAGCTGATAAAGGTAAACAAAGGGGTACTTTTGATAGAAGGTCAGGTGGAGGAGGTATGTCTAATTCTCCGAGATGTTTTAAATGTGGTGAGTTTGGGCATCGTCAGTTTGAGTGCAGGAAAGATGTGGGTAAGTGTTCTAATTGTGGAAGTTTAAGACATGTAGCAGCTGAGTGCAAGAGAAAGAATGTGGTTAAGTGTTTTAACTGTGGTGAACCTGGTCATATTAGTACGAAGTGTCCGAAATCGAAGCAAGCTCCAGCTGGTGGAAAAGTGTTTGCATTAGTAGGAACTCAGACTTCAAGTGCAGATCGTCTGATCAGAGGTACTTGTTTTATTAATAGTACTCCTTTAGTTGCTATTATTGATATTGGACCGACTCATTCGTTTATTTCGTCTGAGTGCGCGAAGCGTTTGAATCTTGTGTTGTCTTCGATGGGTGGTGAAATGGTTATTGATACTCCAGCAATGGGGTCAGTAACTACTTCTTTGGTTTGTTTGAGTTGTCCTTTGACCATTTATGGTAAAGACTTTGAGATGGATTTGGTGTGTTTGCCGTTGGAGGGTTCAGATGTGGTTCTGGGTATGAATTGGTTGCAATTCAATCGAATTCATATCGATTGTTATCATAAGCTGGTAAGGTTTCCTTCTCTTGAGGAAGACAAAGACTCGAGTTTCTTATCTACCAAAGAGTTGAAGAGACTTTTGGCGGATGAAGCTCAGTTGTTTGGTTTATTTGCATCTTTGACTGTGGATAGTCAAGTTTCACTTGATGTGTTTCCTGTGGTTTGTGAATTTCCGGAAGTGTTTCCTGGGGATATTTCAGACTTGCCGCCAGAGAGAGGTGGAGTTTTCTATAGATCTAGTTCCTGGTACTAGACCTGTTTCTATGGCACCTTATCGTATGTCGGCATCTGAGTTGGTTGAGTTAAAGAGGCAGTTGAGTGAGTTGTTGGAAAAGAGGTTTGTAAGACCTAGTGTTTCTCCTTGGGGTGCTCCAGTTTTATTGGTGAAAAAGAAAGATGAAAGCATGCGATTGTGTATCGATTACCGTCAGTTGAATAAGGTGACGATTAAGAATAAGTATCCTCTTCCAAGGATTGATGATCTGATGGATCAGTTGGTCGGTGCGTGTGTGTTCAGTAAGATTGATTTGAGATCAGGGTATCATCAGATTAGGGTGAAGGAAGAAGATATTCAGAAGACGGCCTTTAGGACACGTTACGGTCATTATGAATATTCGGTGATGCCGTTCGGGGTTTCTAATGCGCCGGGTGTGTTTATGGAATACATGAATCGTATTTTTCACGAGCATTTGGATCGATTTGTTGTTGTATTTATTGATGACATATTGATTTATTCTAAGTCTCGGGAGGAGCACGCGGAGCATTTGCGTATTTTTTTGCAGGTTTTGAAAGAAAGGAAGCTTTTTGCCAAATTGTCTAAGTGTGAATTCTGGTTATCGGAAGTGAGTTTTCTTGGACACGTAATTTCAGGTAATGGTATTTCTGTGGATCCATCTAAAGTAGAAGCAGTTCTACAATGGGAGGCTCCGAGATCTGTTACTGAAATTCGAAGCTTTTTGGGGTTGTCCGGATATTATCGAAGGTTTATTGAAGGTTTTTCTAAGCTAGCACTTCCTTTGACCCAGTTAACTTGTAAAGGGCAAGCGTTCATTTGGGATATTCGGTGCGAGGAAAGTTTTAATGAGCTGAAGAGAAGATTGACGACAGCTCCAATTTTGATTTTGCCGAATCCTAATGAACCATTTGTGGTTTATTGTGATGCTTCTTTGATTGGTCTAGGTGGTGGTCTGATGCAGGAAGGTAAGGTGGTGGCTTATGCTTCAAGGCAATTAAGAGTTCATGAGAAAATTTATCTTACTCATGATCTTGAATTAGCAGCTGTGGTTTTTGTGTTGAAGATTTGGAGGCATTATCTCTACGGTGCAAGGTTTGAAGTCTTTAGTGATCACAAAAGTTTGAAATATTTGTTTGATCAGAAAGAGCTAAATATGAGGCAACGTAGATGGTTAGAGTTCTTGAAGGACTACGACTTTGGCTTAAATTACCATCCTGGTAAAGCTAATGTGGTAGCCGATGCTTTGAGCCGGAAATCGTTACATATATCCGCTTTAATGGTTAAAGAGTGGGAACTTTTGGAATCGTTTAGAGACTTGAGTTTGGTTTGTGAAGTGACGTCGGTTAGCGTGAGGCTTGGTATGCTAACGATTACTAATGATTTTCTAATGACTGTTAGTGAGAAACAAAAGCTGGATGTGAAATTTGTGGATTTGATGTTGGTGGGAGAAAAATATACAAATAGTGATTTTAAGGTAAATATTAATGGTGTTTTGAGATTCTGAGGTAGGATTTGTATTCCTGACGATGCGGAGTTGAAAAGGATGATTTTAGAAGAAGGACACCGGAGTAATTTGAGTATACATCCGGGAGCGAATAAGATGTACCAAGATTTGAAGAAGATTTTCTGGTGGTCTGGATTGAAACGAGATGTGGCTCAGTTTGTTTATGCATGTTTGACTTGTCAGAAATCGAAGGTGGAACATTTGAGGCCTAGTGGTTTGTTGCAACCGTTGGATATTCCTGAGTGAAAATGGGATAGCATTTCCATGGATTTTGTAACAGGGTTACCGAATACACTGCGAGGGCATAATGCTATTTGGGTGGTTGTCGATAGGCTGACTAAATCGAATCATTTTATTCCGATTGACATCAGTTTTACTTTAGAGAGGTTGGCGGAGATTTACATCAGTGTGATTGTGAAGTTGCATGGGGTTCCGTTAAGTATTGTTTCTGATCGAGATCTGAGGTTTACTTCGAGATTTTGGGAAAGTTTACAGAAGGCTTTGGGTTATAAATTGAGTTTGAGTTCGGCTTATCATCCGCAGACGGATGGTCAGACGGAGAGGACGATTCAGTCGTTGGAAGATTTGTTGAGAGCGTGTGTTTTGGAACAAGGTGGTGCGTGGGATAGTTATCTTGCATTGATTGAATTTACGTATAATAATAGTTTCCATTCTAGTATTGGAATGGCACCGTTTGAATCATTGTATGGACGAAGATGTCGAACACCTTTGTGTTGGCATGAATCTGGTGAGAGAACGGTGGTTGGACCAGAGTTGGTGCAACAGACGACGGAGAAAGTGAAGCTTATTCGAGAGAAAATGAAGACGTCTCAGAGTAGGCAAAAGAGTTATCATGATCGGAGACAGAAGGATCTTGAGTTCCAAGAGGGCGATCATGTATTTTTGAGAGTTACGTCGGTAACAGGTGTGGGTCGTGCATTGAAATCGAAGAAACTTACTTCTCGGTTTATTGGTCCTTACTAGATATCCGCGAGAGTGGGTGTTGTGGCGTATAGGGTGGCGTTGCCGCCGAATCTGTCGAATTTGCACGATGTGTTTCATGTTTCACAGCTTCGGAAGTATGTTCCGGATCCGTCGCATGTGATTCCGATGGATGAGGTTGAGGTAAGGGAGAACCTTACGGTTGAAGCATTACCAGTTAGGGTTTTGGATCGCGAGGTGAAGCGGTTGAGAGGCAAGGATATTGCACTTGTGAAAGTGGCGTGGGGAGGCGCTGCTGAGGGCAATTTGACTTGGGAGTTGGAGAGTCGGATGCGGGAGTCGTATCCGGAGTTGTTCGTCTCAGGTATATTTTCGAGGACGAAAATTTCTAAGTGAGGGAGAGTTGTAACGCCCCAGTTTTGTGTGAGTTTTATTTAATCGAGTCGTTTTGATTATTTTATTATTATTTTATTATTATTTTATTTTATTTTCGACTTTTATTTGGAAATATGTTATTTTTCAATGTTGTGATATTTTATCGCGTTTTGAGAACGTTTACGAGAAAATTGAGTGTAGGGGTATTTTAGTCTTTTTGGGTGGTTAAATATTTTGATTTTTATAAAAATAGAAAAGTAGTAAGAAAAGAGAGAAAAAGTAGAAAGAAAAGAAAATAGAGAGAAAAGAGAAGAAGAAAAAGGAGAAGAGAAAGAGAAGAGGAAAAAGAAGAAAAAGACGAAAAACTTGTGGATTTAGGAACCGATTCAACCGACTTTTCAAACGCGAATTTATCGGGTAACGGTGCGAAACTCGATTATACTATGTTTGTATATGATTATGTATGTTTGTGTGGAAATTTTGTTGTTTTTTCAAATATAGGTCGAAATGAGAAAAATGGTTAGAAATCGATGTTTTTACGGACGAAAGGCGGAATAGATTGCGTAGTTGTGTCGGGTAATGTTAGGCCGTGATCGAGTACGCTTGTTTTATCAAATTTGGTTGATTTTGTAAGTTTTTGCATTTTTGGAGATTTGAGGGTTTAAGATTCGGAGTGAAATCGAAAGTCGTAGAATTCACATTTGATGGTTCCAAATCACTACTATATGTTTGGTATGAATGAGTATGTGTTTGTTTCGAAAAAAATAATTGAATCGGTCGGATTTTCGGGCACTTTTGCACAAACCCGTAGCAGTTTTTAGGCAAAATTCTGGTTTTTGGGAAAACTTCAAAAATTCATAACTCTTGAACCGTAAGTCGGTTTTGATCCCCGTTCGAAGCGTTGGAAAGCTAACGAGATGTTCTTTCTAGGAAAAATGGTTTTGAGGGTTGTACCTGGTTCAATTATAGCAGGAAATTGAAACCGTATCGTTGTGTTGATTTTTGCCGTCGTGAATGTGTGCGATTGAGGTGTTATCGTGCAATATGCTTTTGTAATATAACGTATAGCTTGTATGTGCTGTTATACGACGTGTTGTGGGTAGCCTTATGGTGTGAATCCTAGATTGTGGAATTTATTGTGAATTGTGGTCTTTTGGCAAATAAATGCATTGTTTAAATTAAATGTAAATGCATGTTAATTGTGAAAGAGTTCGTTGCCGTTTAGGTGGTAAAGCGATGCTCGTTGCTGTTTGGTGTAATTGATGTGAATTGGTGTGAATGCATATGATAATATGCTTGTTGTTGTGATTTGTGGTTCATGATGAATGCATTGTGTGAATTGATTTTCAATGCATGATTATGGATGTTAAAATGGTTCACATGGTTGTATATATGTATGCATTGGATTGTCATGAGTCATTTGTATGCCAAGCATCATGATATGCATTGTTGTGACGTCCTGAGTGACGGTTTGATTCCAGAGGGAATCCGCTATAACATCATGCGCCTTAAAAATAAGAGGACCTAAAGCGATTTGATATACCGTGCGCCTTAAAAATAAGAGGACCTAAAGCGGTGGTTATAGATGATCGTGTGCCCATGTGGGGTGTGAGCGATCGGATTGTGCGCCTTATACCGAGAGGACCTAAAGCAATCCATAAACGTCGTGCGCCTTAAATACATAAGAGGACCTAAAGCGACGGGTGAACATCGTAGGCCCGACGGGGTGTTACTTGAGTGATCCTCAGTAACGAGCGATGATTCCAGCAGAGTTCCTGAGTGAACTAGTGATGAGAAATATTGGGAGTCGGTACCGCATGGCATGTGCATAGAGTCGTTGTGTCGGTCTCTGTGCATTTGCATAAATCATAAATATGATTGACTATGTGTGAGAATTTTGAATTGATTAATCGTGTGTGGAATTGATGAATTGATATTCTTGGTGATAAATGCATTGTGTACGATTAATATGCATTGTTGCTAGATAAATGAAATATGTATGATGTTTTGTGGTATTTGGATTCTGGTGTACGTTTGTGGTGAGAAATCTATATGTGCATTTCTGTGTTAATATATAATTATATGCAACTGTATTATGATTGTTTTTCTCACCCTTCTGCTATTTTATAATGCTCTATGAGGCATTGCAGATTAGAGTCGCTGGAGGTATTTTGTGAAGCTTTGCGTCTTCATTCTTTTGTCGGTCGGCTCTGATATGTGACATCGGGTAGTTAGGGAGGCCGTTAGTGATTATTGTGTATTATGTATATATATCTTTTGGCTTATGCATGTATAATTTGAAGTATGACAACTTTTCATGTGATATATATATATATATATTATTCAGTTTTAGATTTTCCGCTTTTATTCTAATTCTGAAATGTGGGTGTAAGGAACTTAGTTCCTCTGTTGATTGCTACCCCACTGTTGCATATCTTTATGAGCAGGTGTTGTATGTATTATTTCAAATTGATGTGACCCTTCGGTCTATGCTGTGAATTTCAATTATACTCTGACGAAATTTTGAATTTTCTTTTACCGCTTTATTTAATTGGGGTTATAGATTGGGGGTGTTACAGAGTCAACAGGGATGTCTGACATGTATGCAGAGCGTAATCCAATATTGGAATTTTGTCAAAGTCCAACCGTAGATTGGCAAAAGTCCATCTTAGGGTGGCAAAGCAGCAAATTCCAACCGTAGATTGGTAAAAGTCCATCTTAGGGTGGCAAAGCAGCAAAGTCCACCTGTAGATTGGCAAAAGTCCATCCAAGGGTGGCAAATCAGCAAGTTCAACCATAGATTGGCAAAAGTCCATCTTAGGGTGGCAAAGCAAGGCAAAGTCCAACCGCAGATTGGCAAAAGTCCATCCAAGGGTGGCAATTCAGCTGCAAGTCCAACCGTAGATTGGCGAAAGTCCACCCGCAGTGTGGCAAGTCAGTAGTCGTCTGACTTCATTTAAAAAAGACAGTTTAAAGTCCAACCGTAGATTTGCAAAAGTCCACCCGCAATGTGGCAAGTCAGTAGTCGTCTGACTCCATTTAAAAAAGACAGTTTAAAGTCCAACCGTAGATTGGCGAAAGTTCACCCGCAGTGTGGCAAGTTAGTAGTCGTCTGACTCCATTTAAAAAGACAGGTTCAAGACCAACCGTAGATTGGCGAAAGTCCACCCGTAGTGTGGCAGGCCAGTAGTCGTCTGGCGTTATACAAAAGACATTGCGAAAGTACACCTGTAGTGTGGCAGGCCAGTAGTTGTCTGGCGTTGTACAAAAGACATTGCTAAAGTCCACCCATAATGTGGCAGGCCAGTAGTCGTCTGGCGTTGTACAAAAGACATTGCTAAAGTCCACCCGTAGTGTGGCAGGCCAGTAGTCATCTGGCATTGTACAAAAGACATTGCTAAAGTCCACCCGTAGTATGGTAAGTCAGTAGTCGTCTGGCGTTGTTCAAAAAGACATCCCTTCAGTGTTATTCTTCCCATCAGAGTTTTATTCAAGCAGAGTTCATTTGGTGGGGTTTATATCCCTTTTCATCTTCTCCACAGAGTGCAAATTTTCTGGTTATTTTCGGTATTCAATCCCTCCATACCTTGAAAGTCTGACAGCAATCGCTATCATCCATTCAGGTCTACAGTGATTGAATAGGGGCAGCTGTAATACCCCAAAATTTTCCCTCTCATTTCTTCATATCATTTAGCATGAGATTTCATTTCATTGCATTGCATTCAAGCATAGAAAAATAAAACTTTAAACATTTAGCATTGCATCTTGCATAAGGCCATGTGATCAGTTGTTTCTCATAGAGGTGGATCATCCAAAGCAAGAGAACAAGAGCCAAGGGTCTCTCAACAAGTCTCAAGGGTCTATTACATCATATATCATCCCACTTGACCCCACAAGTCATTGGAAGATGGGAATTCATTAAGAGGATTAAACAGTGCATCACCTCCTATAAAAAACAGTCCAAATTAGGGTTTTGGATTCAAATGGTCTCCTGATGAAATTTTGATTCAAACTTGATCTCAATATTTTCTACATGATATCAAGTGTCTAAGGATGGAAGATTGGCCATTGGTTCATTTCAGAAGAGGTTCAATTGATCAGTTGCTTGATAATCAAGAAATTGGGGAAAAGTCAACTGTGCAGTGAAAAAGGTCAACTCCTGACTTTTTAAGGTCAAATTCATGAAATTCATGTTACATATGTTCATTGGACAAGATTTGATCAATAAATGATGGAGTAATAATAAAAAATCAAGAAATCACAAAACTGCCAAAAATATAAACTTTAGGGTTTCCAAAAATGGCAAGTTTGGACCATTTTGCACCCTACTTTGAGGCTCTCTTTCTCCAAGATAAAAGCTCCAAACTTCAGGCCCAAGTTGAGCCAATTAAAGTTCATGTTCTAAGCTTTAAATCCATATAAAAAAACTCTTCCATTGAATCAAAATTGAGGGAGTTATGATCAATCAAAGTTTGACAAAACTAGGTCACAAACCAAGTCATAACCAAGCAAGACCAGGCCCATGCGCCATAATTTCATCAAACATGTGGTGGGTAAAATGTCAAGCTACTTTTCTCATTGAATGAAGCCTCAAATGAAAAAATGTTTAACATCAAAGTTGTTCATCTCAATGTCCTCTTCAACTATGATGTTGGACATTTTTCCATTTGAGCAAGTTATGATGGAGTTATGATGGTCTCAAGTTGATGTGATCATGCTGAAAATCTCATAGGCCATTTTGCCAGGCCAGCCTACCACTTGCCACGCATTTGTACCAGTTTCAAACCTTGATGTTCTAAGCCATTTTTCATCAATTTCCAAGCCTCCATTCAATTTAATTTCCACATCAAATATGTTCTATGATCTATCCTCTTTCCATTGACACCTAAAGCTCATGATTTCATGCACTAATGTGAGAGAATTTCATCACCAAACCTCCATGTTTCAAGCTGCCAAGAATAGCATGTTGTTTTACATTAATGTTGATGAGCATTCACACGCATACACCAGTCCACTTCTTTTCCTCATTAAGCCAAACATTTCCTACATACTATGTACTTACCATGTTTCTTCATACATGAAAGAAGAAAATAAAGCTTGCTATGCAAGTTTCTGCTACACCATTCACTAACATCACCACCATCCACTTTCAACCTCACCATAACATCATGAAACTCACCCACACCATAGCCAACCTCTCCTCACTCGCCCTAACTAACTTGACTCAGTTAGTTAGAGGCAACTCATTTAACCAACTCAGAACCCAAATAACCATGTCAGTTAACACACTTAACTCAACATATAAATTCAAATCTCACTCACAATTTCATTTTCAACTTTCATTTTTCCACTCTCACTCCAAAAACACTCTCAAATTCTCTCTACTCTCTCTGAACTTTTTCTCTTTCTGCACACGATTTCACCATCATCTTCATTGGAATTCAGTTGCAAGCTCCATTATCAAGCAGCATTGAAACTTGGAAGCATTTAAGAGCTTAAGTATCTCCCACTGCAGATTCATCTTCATCTATATTTTCAAGGTTTTGAGCCTTTATTTGGCCAATTCAAAGCTCAAAGAGGAAGCACACTTATCTGGTTTTCATTGGTAGAAAGACTTCATCAGTTTCAGGTTTTAATCTCTCAAACTTTCTCTGCACGATTTCATTTAATTTGAAGTTGTTTTACACTAATTTGAGCTTAGTAGAAGCTCCTAAGTATCCAGCTAGATGATAGGCTCATTAGGAGCATAGTTGTGAAATTTAGGGCAAAATGTTTGGATTCTGTTCTTGCTGTGTGTGCATAATATATTGATTCTATGATTGGATTCATGATGTGCGTAACTTGAGCTTTCGATTGGTACCATTTTTGTGCATTTCTGGGAGTTTGAAGAGTTGCAGGTGGCGGAGAGTGGCCGGAGAAGACGACCGGAGGTCCTTCTCCGGCCGGTGAGGTTTAATGCTAGGGTTTTCCTCAGTTTAAATCTTGGTCGTTTGATCTTGTGCATCCTGTAGTTGTCATGTTGCCAACACATTAAAATCATTGTGTGACCTGAGTGGTTGTGTGTGTGTGTGCATCATGCTTGTTATTGTGTGTCTCTAATCTGAACCATTCATCTTGCCTGCTTGGTAACCATGAGATTAATCCAACGCTTGATTTTATGCCACCACATTAATGAAGGAGGGTCTATGTCACGTGCTTTCTTTTGTTCCTCTCAGATGTGTACATGTGGGTGCGTGCGTGATAATTACTATGTGCTTGACTTGTGAGACGTTGAATTGATGACTGATTGTGATTAATATCATCCTATGGCTATGATTGCATCTGATTATTGACTGCACATACACACTATCACACACAATCACACGTTAGTGGACTGGATTCATTAATTGATACTGGCACCCCCCTGTTAAGCCCAATGTGATTTTTCAACATGCCAATTACTTTCGCCGCACCCCCTATGCTATTTCTCTTGTTTTTTTATTTATTTTTCATATTGTTTTGATTTCCTATTTTTAAAAATACCAAATCATCTCTAAAAATCCCAAATTAATTCATGTATTTTCTTTATGCATTTAAATAATTGTTTACAATTTTTAATTCTGATTTCATGAATTTTTTAGCATAATTGCATAATTTTCTTTTAACTTCTTTTTAATTGATGTTCTTCATTGATACTCAAATTTGTACATTTTCTTTCTCCCATCTCACACAAGATTTTTAACTTATTCTTTTTGTATTTGTTAAGTAACACATAAAAGCATCTAAATGAATTTTCTTTTGATTTTTAAAGTCATTTTATCATGTGTTTAGGAGTTCTTCTTTGAGCACTTTTGTGGTGTGTTTCAATGTGATCTTGTGCAATCTTTTGGCCATGTTTTCTCTTGAATTTTGCTATGAGCTTTGATGTATGTTTGTGCTTCTGACTTGTCTTGTTTAGGGTTTGCTTTTTTCAATTTTATCATGTGCTTTGATAGTTGTTTGGTGCCTTGCATTTGAAGTAACATGTATGCACTTTCTTCTTATTCCTTCTAACATGTTTTGATGAGGCACTTGTGCCATCCTTTTATGATTGTCTTGAGTGATATTATATGTCATTTGTATGATATTATAGGTCACCTTTGTTTCATTATAAGTCACTTTGGTTTGCATTTTCATTTGACATGAGTTTGTGCATTCTAATTTGAACTTTGACATGTTTACATCTCTCACTTCCTCTTATGCTATATGTGATACATGTTTGCATTTTTGTGTGCCATTTCACATGTCCCTTTTGCATCTCATTAATAGTATGCTACTGCCCATGTGCATTCTTTAATCATGTTACATGTTATGCATCTCTAATATGTTACTTTGTACACCTAGTTGAACATGTCTTTCTTTCTCACTTCTTCTTCATCTTACTTCTTCTACTTGTATCCTTTTACTCATGATTTGTATGATGATCTATGTGCATCTTAAGACATTAACAAATTGAATATGATTCTGACTTTGACCTTTTGTGAAGCATTATTGCATGATCACTTTGCATTTCCATTCATCTTTCATCTATTTCTTGCATGTTGCACTTCTTTGGTGTTTAGGACTTTGATTGTGCATAGTTTGTCCATGTTTAACATCTTAACATTAGAGAACATCCTCATAGTTTAGGTTCTAACTTTGATTGATTTTAATCTCTTAGGATCCTTATTCATTGATTCTTGTTTTGTTTGATCACTGCTTCTTATCCTTTCCTTATTTCATTACTTAATTAGTTTTGAACTAACCTTTTCATGTAGGTGCCAAAGGTAAGTAAGTGTGTGGATATGCTTCCCCATACACTTCTTTCTTTTATCTTATCTTATTTCTTTTAATGATTCAACTTGTAATCATGATAAGCATTTATATGCTTTCCTTGAATAACTTCTTTTTCCTCCCTTTTGAGTTATAACTCATCTTCTACTTTTGAAGTGAGTTGTTTAATTCATTCTTCTTCTCCTTTCTTTTAGGATTAGATTTCTTAAACCACATTAACCATAGTAACATCCATGTATGATAACATTAGGGTGAGTCTTAGTTCCCTTTAGTTTTCACCTTTTGCTCCCATTTGAGTCTCTTCCTCTCATCTCAAAACAAAAGTAAAAAATACTTAATAAAGGCATAACAAACATTGTATTTGAGCCTTTCATGTGAGAATAAGGAGGTGAGGGGTCTTCTCTCACTTTTCTTAGAATGTTTAGCGTACGTCCCGTCTTGGGTTGATATGCGAGGCATTCGATCTTACATGAAGGACTTAAATACAATGTGCGTTACAAAACATAAAGCAATCAAAACACTTCTTTCGTAAAAGACAAAAACAAACAAATATTTCTTTTCTCATGTCTTCACTCCTTCCTTAAGGACTCGTCATGTCCATTCTACCGCAAACGGGTAACGCGTAAGTCTCCCTACAGCGAGCTGCAACACCTAACTGCTAGGACGCGAACGTTGACGTGTTCCACTAAAAAACACAAACAACTTTCCCTCGTTGAGGGGAACTACGTCGCTCTGATTCTCATGTTCCCGATGAGATACGTAGGCAGTAGGGTAGGGCCCATTCGAGCACTTATTTTATTTTCCCTACATTTGCTTCTCTTTCTCTCTCCTTTCCTTTTCCAGTTCTCCAGCTAGCAGTTCCCTTTTCCAGTATCCTTTCCTTACACCCTTTGATCGAAACAGCAAGCGTGGATCCCATCGGGTACGGTGGACGCGTGGGGGTGCTAATACCTTCCTCACGCGTAACCGACTCCCGAACCCAGTTCTCTTGGTTGCAAGACCATGCTCTATCCTTTCCCTCAGGTTTACGCAGTGTTTCTTTTCCCTCTCACGGGATAAATACACATTGCTGGTGACTCTGTTTCGGTGCCACTTTCGCGTTTGTACTTGAATGAAAATCCCGGGAGCGACACCACCTAAGCAGTATTATTACTTATAATGTCACCTAAACAATGCTTTGTTGCCACCTAAGCAACAACTTACCACATCACTAACGTTTCTAACAGAAAGGACAAGCGTGGTACACTTTTAATAACATAAGCGACCAACTTGGACGTTTTTAAAGAAAGAGGACCAAAATGGACTCAAAGATATATGTACGAGACTAAAAAGGATATTTAGCCTTAATTTTATTATGTTTTATTTAATACTCTAATTTTTTAGTTCATTAATTATTAAATGTATGCTACCCTTGAATTTTATCAATTTTTTAAATAAGTAATAAAATATACAACAATGAGATAAAAAATTTTAAAATACTCGTTAGGCTATTGGCTACAAAAGATTAAGATATTTTTAATTAAGTGAGATAAAAAAATGTAAAATAATTTTAAAAGATATATGTTAATTCTGTTCTAAGAGAACAAATTAAAAAATTAAATTAAATAAATTTGTAGTCTTATAAATATACTAAGTTTCGTGTTTAGTTCTCAAATATTTTTCTTTAAACAATAGTTCTCGTAAAAGTTTTACTCCACACTAATTATCCATTTAACTAATGTTAATTCATTGACGATAGATGACATAGCATGCCACATGGCATGATAGTGTGATGTGCTGTGTCAATTTTAAACATTTTATATTAATAGACCAATAGATTAGATGATATCTTCGCCTCAAAAGATGAAAAAGATAAAAATTTATAGTAGAAATTTAGAATTCGTCATTAAAATCGTCGTAAAACATTAAAATTTATAACAGAAACCCAAAATATGTCCTTAAAACCCTCACAAAAGATTATGATTAATGGCAAAAACTTAGAATTTGTCGCAAAAATGCAGAATCGGTCACTAAAATAAAAAAACTGTCATTAAAACCCAAAAAAAATAATTTTAAATAATAAAGTTGGTTATATTCAACGTTATTACATTTATTTTTTAATTTAATAAAATCCAAAAATTAATTTAGATAAATCATAGTTAGACTAACCATTAATATATACTTTATTAAATAAAATCAATTATAATTTAAAAATTATAAATATAAAAGGATAACAAAAATTGTTCGCGCAACGTCAACATCTCTCTCTCACTTTCATGCCACGTGAATACGTGATATATAGATTTTTATAATTCATAATGTATATTTAATTCTTTTAAATTTAAAAATTTGTATTTTCAAATACAAATTATATTATTTTTATAATCGTTAACATACACTTAAGATACAAATTAACAAAAACTCATTTTAAAATATAAAGACGTTTAGAGAATAATTAAAATTTTGAGTGTATTCAATTTTTAGGTATTTAATTATATGATTTTATGAAATACTTTTTGCTTAACCATAATGATACACATTTAATCATTTATATTGATATTTTTTATATATAAAAAAAACATCTTATGGTATATAATATTACTCCCATTAATTAAATTTCTTGAATCTATATACACATGTCAAAAACTTAAAAACAAAAACAAAGTGTGAATATCTAACTTGATGGACATATTTGCTTAAAATAATTATAAAGTTATGATATTTATCGAACGATATGATGTGATTAAAATAGTGCCAGAACTCTCATAGCAAACAAAAGTATCAGAGTTTTTGCAGTAAAGTACTAATAATCTAATAATCTAATAATCTAAAACTCTTGTTAACAAAACCTATGAACTATGATAGACAAAATAAATACTCTCAAATCTAATTATAAAGGTATCTTACATAGTACAAAAGATTTAAAAATAGTGGTCGAGTATAGACAAAAATTAAAAAAAAAAAAGTAACAACTTTTGTTGGATTTGGAAAACTCATGTGATCAAGTGTGAAAGTGTTTTTGTTGTTATACAAACCTGTGAGGAATAAAGACAAAGGTTTTTGAACATTGGGAAGGAGGCATGTCTTTGTCCAAAGCTGGCATGGTTCAGTGAATGGAATAACTAGAAAGTGAATTCATGCAAAACGTGATTAGATTCTCCAAAACGAGGATTTTGTGTTTCAATTGTTTTCTTCGATGGGAACCTTTAACGTATTTTGTGTTTCAATTTATCAATGATTGATATATGGTGAGTCTTGTGAAAAATGGTTTGTTTCAAATCTTTGTGATTAGCTAATCAATTTGAAATAGAATCAGTGAATTTTTGTAGTGATGGTTAAACTATGAGACAAAGAATCTAAATACAAATAATAATTGAAAGGGAAAAAAATAAGATAAATACGCAAGTGGTTCAACTAATGTGGCATATGTTCACCTAGAGAACGTCATTTACCATATTTCCAAGATTAATGTAAGAGAAATCATGTTTCAATACACTGACCATGTAATCAATATAATTAACAGTAGTTTCGAACATCATTTCTGATAAAATAATTTGAATTAGGATATACATGTATATTTAAACACTTAAATATTGTAATTAATTATCAACCGAATTGTGTCAACCTTTTAAGTGAATATTTAAAATCGGCTCTGCCATAGAACTGACAAGGTTATGAAGTTAAGGGATGACAGTCGAACTAGAAAATTATTGGTTAAATCATATAATTGATTTGTTATGATAATTCAAATTGTATCACAAGCGTAGTTAGGATTATGATTTATTATGTTAGTTACTTAGTATACAAGTAACATAGTTGTATACACCTAATTGTAATTAAGTTTTAATAACTTTTCATAATAACAATTCATCAATTATTTTTTATTCTCTCTCTCTCTCTCTCTCTCTCTCTCTCTCTCTCTCTCTCTCTCTCTCTCTCTCTCTCTCTCTCTCTCTCTCTCTCTCTCTCTCTCTCTCTCTCTCTCTATATATATATATATATATATATATATATATATATATATATATATATATATATATATATATATATATATATATATATATATCTCAAAGTGTCTCACGCACTAACAAATTGGTAGTTAGAGCTTATGTTTCGTGTTCTTGATCGTGTTTTCAAGAACTTCACGTTGGTGGTCGTGTTTCTAGGGATCGTGAATCGTAGTTGCTGCAAAGATGAATGGTACCAATGCATTCTGAGTTCTCTTCCAATTCTTGACGGCAAAAATTGGAACCAATTGAGTAAGCAAATGAAATATTTGTTCGATTTTCATGAAACCCCATAAGTGGTCAACAATGGCATCCCTGAGCTTGGTGACAATGCAATTGATGCTTGGATAGTCATTCATAAGAATGCGAAGAAGAAAAATTGCAAGGTTGCGTATTGTACTAAATCTACATTAGATGCGGCAAACTTTGATCGGATTTCTCATGTTGAATCGGTGAAGGAGACGTGAGATATTCTTGTCAAGTATTACGAAGGAGGTGAGAAGGTTAAAGTCGTCAAATTGCAGATGTTGCGAAGGCAGTATGAATTACTGCAAATGAAAGAAGAAAAAAATGATTGCAGGCTATATGTCTCAAAGGTGTAGAATCGTGTCCATCTCATGAAAGGTTGTGGTGAAACCCTAATTGATTAGATGATAGTTGAGAAGGTAATGCGTACGTTGACCTCTCACTTTGATCACGTTATCGTAGCCATTCAAGAATCCAACAATCTTGAAACCATGAAACTGAAAGATTTGGTTAGCTCGTTTGAGGCACATGAGATGAAGATTGTCGAAAGGAAAGGTGTTCAAAATTCGATACAAGCACTACAAGCTCGGACATGGAAGAAACATAGTGGTTCCAAAAAGTTCAAAGGCAAAGGAGACAAGACTTAGAGTAAAAAGTCTTGGTTGAACCCTCAAAAGCATAAGGTTGATGTTAGCGATTATGAATCCTCCAAAAGAGGAGAAGGACACTCTTATAAATAAGACAAAGAAGAGAAAAAAGGCCTGCAGTGTTATAACTGTGAAACGTTGGGTCACTTGGTCAAGAATTATTGATACAGGAAAGACAAGGGAGCGACAAAAGGCAAGGAGGAATGAGCAAACCTTGCACACTAAGATTCAGATGATTCTGAAGATATGGTGGTTATGGATGCAGTTATAGATGACCATGTCGACTCCAAAATCTAGTTCCTCGACACAGGCTTCTTGAACTACATGACGGGTAGGAAAGTGTGTTTGGCAGATTTCGACGAGTCAAAGAAGATCAAGGTCAAACGTGCAGATAATAGCTCGTTGCAAGTAGAAGGTATTGACAACATAGTTATTCAAAGGAGCAATAGAGCAAAAGCCATATTCAAAGATGTACTCTATGTACCTGGAATGAGGTGCAACCTGTTAAGTGTTAGACTACTGGTCGAAAAAGTTTCTCAGTGGTTATGAAAGATGGAGCCTTGAAATTGTTCAACACCCAAAATAGTTTGGTCATAAAATCTCCTCTATCGAAGAACATGAAATTTAAGATCATGATCAGTTCGACTGAGGTACAATTCCTCAAAATAATTGTCGACCATAAGAATAGTTAGATGTGGTATTTGAGGTTTGGTCACTTGAATTTTAGGTCACTCAATCAATTGATTACTCAAGATATGTTAACTCGTATACCAAGTCTCGAGATGTTTGACAAACTCTATGAAGGTTGCTTAGTAGGGAAGCAATCCAGAAAGTATTTCGTTTTGACTATGCCCATGAGGTCCTCTTGCATACTTGAAGTAGTACATTCAGATGTATGTGGCCCATTTGAAGATCATACCATTGGTGGAAGCAAGTATTTTGTCTCATTTGTCGATGAGTATAGTCGAAATATTTGGATCTATATGATAGAGTACAAAGACGAAGTATTTGAAATCTTTAAGAGATTCAAGATTCTTATCAAAAACCACAGTGAAAAGAAGACCAAAGTTATGCAAACGGATGGAGGTGGCGAATACATGTCCAAGATGTTTGAAGAGTTATGTGCAGAACATGGTATCAATCATGAGGTAACTGCTCCTTACACGCCTCAACATAATGGAATATCAAAAGAAGAAATAAGACCATATAGGATATGGCGAGATGCATGCTGAAGCAGAAGAATTTGCCTAAATCCTCATGGGGTGAAGCTGTCACCACTACTGTTTATATTCTGAACAGATGCCCTACCAAGAAGTTGAAGAGCAAGGTTCCTGAAGAAGTGTGGAATGGACAACGACCATCAGTGAGTCATCTGAAGGTGTTTGGCTCTATTTGCTACAAGCATATTCCTGATGCTATGAGAAGGAAGCATGATGATAAGAGTGAACCTATGATTCTGGTAGGATATCCTAATACTGGAGCTTACAAACTATTCAATCCAAGGAATAATAAGATCATTATGAGTCGAGACATTGTGATTGAGGAGAGCTCTGCCTGGCATTGGAATTTATGTGATGCAACTAACAAGTTATTGATGAGTTATGGCGTTGATAAAGAAAGTAGTGAGCAGGAAGAAATTCCAGTTAATCACACTCCAACAACAGTCAAAGTCAAATATGATAATAGATTCGAAGTCAAAGGAGATAATTGAGAGGGTGTGTCTAGCACAAGCCAAAGACCTCAAAGATCCATAGTACTTTCAGCAAGGCTTTAAGACTGTGGAGTGGTGAGTGATGGTGAAGTCACGCCAGATGGAGATTTGGTTCATTTCGCTTTACTTGTATATGTTAAACCATTCAACTATAGCAAAGCCTTCAAAGATAAATAATGGAAGGAAGTTATGGTCAAAGAGTTACAAGCGATCGAAAGAAATAATACATGGGAGCTATTTGAATTGCCAGCACACACAAAAGCTATCAAAGTGAAGTGGGTGTTCAAACTAAAGCATAATCATGATGGGTCGATTGCAAGAAACAAGGAAATATTAGTAGCTTGAGGATTTCTTCAGAGAGCAGGACTCGACTACTATGAAGTATATGCACCAGTAGTAAGATTAGAGACTGTCCGTTTGGTGGTAGCCTTGACATGTAAGTAAGGCTGGTCGACATTTCACTTAGATGTGAAATCAAAATTTTTTAATGGTCCCCTAAATGAAGTCGTGTATGTCTTACAACCTCCTGGGTTTGTGATATAGGAGGAAGTCAGGAAAGTGTATAAGTTGCACAAAACCCTATATTGTCTAAAGCAGACACCAAGAGCATGGAACAAGAAGATTGACTCATACCTGGCCAAATTGGGATTCATCAAATGCAAGTATGGGTATGGTGTCTATGTTTAGGTTGTGGCACAAGATATAACAATCAACTGCTTGTATGTCGATGACTTGCTAATAACTGGAAACAGCGTGTAGAACTTGTCGAAGTTTAAAGAGCTGATGAATAAGGAATTTGAAATTTTGGGTCTGGGAAAATTATCTTATTTCCTAGGCATGGAATTTCAAATATCGAAGCAATGTATGATGCTACATTAAAGAAAGTATGTCAAAGAAATACTTAAGAGATTTAGAATGGAAGACCTGAATCCTGCATCCTCACGTGTCGAATCAAATCTGAAACTGGAGAAACATGGAGAGAATGACAAGGTCGACGCTACTTTGTTCAAACAAATTGTAGGATCTATGAGGTATGTGTGCAATAGCAGACCTGGTATAGGTTTCACAGTCGGATTAGTGAGCAGATACATGGATGAACCAAAGATGTCGCACATAAAGGCTGCAAGAAGAATCTTGAGATACTTAAAATGAATAATGAATTGTTGATTCGTGTTTCGAAGAGATTATGAAAGCAAAGAAGTTGTGATTAATTATTATTCAAATGCTTATTGGTGTGGAGATAAGGAAGATCAAAGAAGTACAACTGGTTACTTCTTTTATGTATTTGGTGCCCCAATCTTATGGTGCTCGAGAAAGCAACATGTGGTGGCATTATCATCATGTGAGGCAGAATATACAGCAGGATCCTATACTTCTTGTCAAGAAATTAGGATTAGATATGTGCTGGAAGAGATGAAGGTCGAAGTGAAGAAACATCTAGTGATGCAGATCGACAACAAGTCAGCCATTAATCTTGCAAGGAATCCAGTTCTGCATGGAAGGAGTAAGCACATTGAGGCTAGGTTTCATTTCCTAAAGGAAAAGGTAAACCAGGGTGAACTTGAAGTGAGGTATTGCTTGAGTGAAGTAGGGTTGGCTGACATTTTCACCAAAGAACTGAAGATCGACAAATTCCTAACTTTGAGAAAGAAATTAAGAATAGTTCAGATTGACTATGATTAGTTTGTGTTTGACAACTTGGATTATAAGGGGGTATATTATGATATACTCCAAGTTGTAGCCCAAGCCCAAGTTAGTTAGGACTAGGGTTTGTTATGTTAGTTACTTAGTATACAAGTAACATAATTGTATATATACACCTAATTGTAATTCAGTTTTAACAGCTTTTCATAATAATAATTCATCAATTACTTTTCATTCTTTCTCACATTTCTTCTCTCACTCAAAGTGACTCACGCACTAACATGATTCAAATAAAATTGGATGAGTCAACCATATAAGTCAATACCAATAATAAAGATGTATATTTTGTGATAAAATAAATAAATAAATAAGTATAAATATTAAATTGGATTGAAATTTATTATTTTATTAACTTGGTCACATTACTTATTTTATTTTATTTTATTTTTCAATAATACTATTAGTTTATTTAAAAATAATAAATATTTAATATATTCATTGTAACTTAAACAAAATAAAAGAACAAATATTAACCCTTTTGAGGAAATAGCCTCGTTTTATTTTTTTTTCGATTTACGCTGATTTGCACTTGTTTAATTAGATTTTCGATTCAATAATTAGTTCAAACTTATTATTCAAAGTATGAGCCGATTTTTAAAAACAAGGCTTTAAATTATTTGTTAACACACGATGTTCAAATAATACTATTCATCAAGTTTGAAATAATGCTAAATTTTGTGGAATTTTTTACCCAAATAACCAACTTTTTCAAAAAAAAATCCCAAAATACCTCACTTTTCAAAAATATTCCCAAAGTACTCCAGTTAGGGTTTGTGTTTACCTAAGAGCGCGATTCCAATTGGCGACCCTTTGTTAAGGCCATAAGGGTGTCACCAATTGGATTGGAGACACCTCATACAGTCTCCAATCCAATTGGTGACTTGGTTCAAAAGTTAAAGGAAGTCGCCAATTCATCTGGAGACTCCCTACATTTTGTAAATATTTTGTCAAAATTAAATAAAATTATCATTAATTAAATAAACTATTACATAATTAATGTTGGCGACCAGGTGCGACATAACGGCCACCAGTTCCACATCCCCTAGGCACCCTAACTCGTTGCACTCGTTCCCCTCATTGTTGATTCACGCCAGGTGTTTGAGGAGTTGAAGTCTCAGGAACATTCCCAGATGGTTCCCTAAGGATTTCTTGCATTTCCATGAGGTCTTGTGCATTGAAGTTGAGCGTGTGATTCATGCCAGAGTAGTTTGGATGTGATGAAGGGGTCATTGGTGTGCGGCCTGGACGATTGAAGGGGGACATTCGTGTGAAGGATTCGTTGGTGAAAGGTTAAAATGGTAGTGGTGTTTGAAAGCCATAAGGTTGTTGAGATGGTTGAGTGTGTTGGCTAGGGTATGAGGTCAGAGCGTTTTGGCTATGGAAAGATGGTTGGACGTTATGGCTATGGTATGATGTACCCTCATTTTGGGTGTATCTTGATGTTGTGTTGGGGGCATAGCCATATTGGGTTCCTTGATAGTAATCATTTTGTTGGAGATGGTATGGGGGATGCTCTTGGTATTGTGGTTGGGTGTTTGGCATGTTTGGATGGTTAATGGGTTGGTAATTTTGTTGGGTAGGAGGTTGTGAGTAACGTGGCCTTCCAGGTGGGTTAGACGTTGAGGCTTCTTGTGTGTAGGTGGTTTGACGTGGGTCGTATAAATACCTATCTTCAGAGACAAACCCAGTTGCAACCAATCTGTACCAAGCCATATAATTATTAGTTGGTATAGACGGGGTTGCCATCACCGGGTCACGTAAGACATGGTTGTTGCGGTTCATCCATTTACGACGCTCAGATTTTGCAGAATCCTTCCAGTCGTTAAAGTCCCATTGATCATTAACTCTTTTTAGACGCCATTTACTGATGTCAATAGGAGAATCAGGGATGTTTTGATGCATTTCAAATTGTAGTTTAACACGGTAACTGTTGTGCATCTCCACAGTTGTGAATCTGATGATCGGGATGCATGCAGTCTAAACAGCAGCATCTTCCTCTCTGACTTCATGTAGGTGTTCCATGTTTAGATATAGACGCCATATGAACTGAAGAAGAGAAAAATATTAGATAATAAAATAGTTGATATAAAATATAAATTGATTTGTTTAGAGGCCTTACATCTGCATGTGTTAGGTGATCCAATAGATTGCAGTATTGAATGATACAATGTTTAGGACATCTATTGTAACTCATACCCTTAGTCGACCATCTAAACAACAAGAAGTTCAAATTCATTAGTTAGACACAATAATTGGTAAGGTGAAATAAACTAATAATAAGTTATTAACTTACTTTTGTGCATATGGGAAGGAAAAACTGTTGTGGTTGATGGGCGCTAGGGATGGCAATCTAGACCAACCCCAAGCTTGGAGCAAAACAGCGCATCCGGAAAAAGTAAATCTGTTTTTTAGGTGCACTTACACAAATAGCTATATAAATAAGATAGACAAGAGGAACCCCAACTATACTCTCTTGTTTTATCTAGATCTCTCAGTAAGGATAAATACATAATATGCATAGAAGAACCAGTGCCTTCGGGAAATAAAAATAAACTAATTAAAAGCATAAGATAACACCTGGTTTTCATTATTTTCATATCTTCTGTAGAATCATCATCTAATATAAAACCGGCGTACCATGATTTTAGGCACGAAAGTAATATACCTTGGCCTCTTGAGCTCTCATCTAGCAAGTCTTCACCCAAAAGTTCCTCATAAATTGATGATTCAAGGTTTGTTGGTCTATTGATCGCCTTACCGTCAATACGCAAATCGAGTAACATGTACACATCCTTTAAGGTCACGGTACATTCACCGATTGGAAAAAAGAAGGTGTGTGTCTCTGGGCGCTATCTCTCTTGCAAAGCTAGTATAAACTTTGCATCAACCGAGTAAGACATGATTTTGCTTACATGTCCGAAACCGGCGAGCTCAATATATGGT
This sequence comes from Lathyrus tuberosus, assembly GCA_022829125.1. NCBI lineage: Eukaryota > Viridiplantae > Streptophyta > Magnoliopsida > Fabales > Fabaceae > Lathyrus > Lathyrus tuberosus. Next base: position 6,038,290 of record JALAZF010000391.1, on the reverse strand, counting down.
GTAATTAGTTCGTCGGGTGCAACGTATTCATGGAAACGAGGGCGAAATCTAGAGACATCCTACATAATTGTCAATTTAAAAACAAAATTAATAGAGACATTAAGAGTGTAGAGACTAAAATAAACAAAATTAATAGAGACTAAGTAAATAAAAATTAATAGAGACTAAAATTAACAAAGTCAATAAAAATTAACAAAGTCAATAAAAATTAATAGAGTCAATAAAAATTAACGCTTACATAATTCGCAATATTTGCGACAGTGCCTCTGTGCGTTTCACCCATTGTCAACAAAGCCATTATAACTTATAAAATCTGAATCAGATAACTAGTACTACTGACACTCTAGACTTCACTTTTACCTCTCTGCAACAAGTATTTATCAGATGATGCTTTTACCAATTCCTCAAGCTTCCTCATATAATGAGTTAGGAGTCACATATGAAAGGGTGGCATAATTCTTCTTCTACCCATGTATATTGCATTAGACATATTGCATAAAACTTTATGCGTGCAATCAAAGACAAGAAACTTCGCAAAAAAGTAGTGAATGTCGGGTATGCTCTAACTCAACCAACATTTCAATACTACCTTAACGAAATTAGGATGTCAAATGCAGATGCAGGAAGCTGATTGGATAACATTTCACTGGAAAAGTGGACAAGGGCTTTTGATGGTAGATGTCGTTGGGGCCACATGACGACAAACCTTGTGGAGTCCATGAACGGGGTATTCAAAGGAATTATAAACCTTTCAATCACAGCTTTGGTGAAATCAACCTATTATAGGTTGGCATCACTTTTTGCAAAAAGAGGCGAAAGATGGGGTGCAGTGTTAACGCCAGGTCAAGTATTTAGTGAAAGCATAATGAAATTGATGAAAGAGGATACTATCAGAGCCAACACATATGCAGTTACAGTCTTTGACCGTCATAGGCAAACATTCAGTGTACAAGAAACAATGGACCATAATGAGTGGAGGCTCAATTTATCATATGCTGTCAAACTAAACAGATGTTAGTATGACTGTGGCAAGTACCAGGTCTTCTGTGTACCTTGCTCACATGCCATTGCGGCATACGCACATGCTCGTCAGGATGCTTATGGCTATCTATCTGATGTTTACAAGGTGATTAATGTTATGAATGTATACAACGAAGGCTTCACAGTGCTACCAATGGAGGATTATTGACCTCCATACCAAGGTCACATAGTTTGGCACAACGATGAGATGAGAAGAAAGAAAAAGGGACGCCCAAATAGCAAGCGTATAAGAACTGAAATGGACACCGCTGATAAAATGATAAGATTATGCAGTATACGTCGTCAGCCCGGACAGAACCGAAAAAATTATCCCAATGTCGGAGGAACATCTGCATCATGATTTAGCTTATTGTTTCATTTGTTGCAACCAAATATTTTCATATATTGATGAGTCTTTGTTACAACAATGTTAACAACAAACAACACTAACAACACACAACACATACGACACTTAAAACAGCTAACGGAAAAGAAACATAAAACATTCCTAACTGATTACAACAATCAAACTAATTTCATTCGGTCCATACATGATTTCCCTCGCATCTTTGTCAGTCTTAACACGAACCCATCCACGCAGCCGATCAAGTCTCTCGATACTTCAGATTTTTTCCCTTTCACTAATGTCTCCTTCTAACCACCAATTCAACTCCCTCTTAAGTTGATTAAAACTTTGTATGTTCCAAAACAGCATGTCCATCGGAGACTTCTCTCTCGAATAGACGACTTTTCCCCACCGGCGACAATACATATTATCAGTAGAACAAAGATATGAGATGAGATGTGGAACTAAATGATCAGAACACCTCTATTTATAGAAAAAAAATCAGTTTCTAGGGAGTCTCCAGATGAATTTGCGACTCCCTATAACTTTTGAACCAAGTCGCCAATTGGATTGGAAACTGCATGAGGTGTCTCCAATTCAATTGGCGACACCCTTATGGCCTTAACAAAGGGTCGCCAATTGGAATGGCGCCCTTAGGTAAACACAAACCCTAACTGGGGTACTTTGGGAATTTTTTTGAAAAGTGGGGTATTTTGGAATTTTTTTTGAAAAAGTGGGTTATTTAGGTAAAAAAATTAAATTTTGTGTACATATTAAATAAGAAAAAGACTAATCTTATACTAAAACATATAAGTTAATCAATACAGTGAATAGTAAAATATTATAATAATAAATTAATATTTTAAAAAAAATATAAAATCATTTTTTTAAATTAAAGAGTACTGTGTTATTAACTAATTTTATCACTTGATTAATCAATATTTCACATTTCATTAACCAACTTTGTTTTATTACTAAAAATTATTTTATATCTAAACTTTTATTAACCAAGTTCATAACTTTATCAACCAACTTTTTACATTTCATTAACCAACTTTATTTTATTACTAAAGACTATTTTTAATATCTGGACGTTTATTACCCAACTTTATTATTTCATTAATTAATTTTTTTTATATTTCAGTAAAAGATTATCTAGACGTTTTACTATAAAAGATTATTGTTCATGTACTATGCGCGGACACTGTTTACGGGGTATCGTTTATGCACATGTGACTGTTCACGCGATACTGTTCACGCTATTATTTATATACGGTTTCATTCTTCATGGCATTGTTCATCGTATTTGTGAACAGTGCATACGGTGTAGGTATAAGTATGAGTGTAGGAATAGCAATGTTGATTAAATAAATAAGATATTTTGGTGTTATCATATTATTTAAGAATCAATATTAAAAATAGTATGGATGAGTATATGCGTTCAACTGTCAAGTACGTAGTTGAGTTAAATGAATGTAAGTTGTTTCATGATTCAATGCTCACAATAGTATTTATTTATATTTATGTATTAATATAAACAAATTTTTAATATTTTATGAATTATAATTTTAAAAATTATTAAAAATGATTTATAGGTATTTATGTATATTTATGTATTAATATATGAGCAAATTGTTAACATTTTTTGAATTATAATTTTAAAAGATATTAAAATTGATTTATAAATATTTTTTTATTCATTGCTTGTAGATGGTGCTAGAAGGAGGCTTAAGAGTTTATTCATTGCTTGAAAATGATGCTAGGAGGCTTAAGAGTTATCATGGTTCATGCATTGCTTGTAAATGGTGCTAGAAGTAGGCCTACGAGTTATCAAAGTTCACGCATTGCATGTAAATGGTGCTAGAAGGAGGCCTAAGAGTAATCACAATTCATGCATTTCCTGAGAGTCGAGGTTTGAGTAATTTATAAGCATTGAATAGGGGCTTTATAAGGACAGCATTGTAAGGCTCACATAGCACTCCAATTTGATTAGTCCTTTTTTAAGAAATCTCAATTTTCTCTCAATTTTGCATACCTCAGCTAAGCATAGATACAACTTGCCCTCCAACTATAAAGAAATTAATTTACAAGTGGTCGCGATTAGGTCGCAACGATTTCAATCGGTAATAATATTGCATTATTAAGTCCAACAAGAAATAAGTAACAAAGTACTAGTACATAAACATATTCTCATATTAATAATAGAATCGAATTACATGAATAATGTAACATACTATATGACCAACATCAAAACATATATAAAACCTAAGCCGAAGTCATTCTCCTTAGCCATGCAAGTAAAAAAGCCAGCTGACCAAGGTAGAAATAAATTTACAGCATACTTCACATAACAATACGATAAATAACTCCAAACCTAACATCAAAAAAGAAGCACCACTACAATTTTCAAAAACTCAAATTGCAGTAGCCACCACCACTAAAACCCTATCATCTTATCTTTCAGAGAGAATCCCAATCAATCTCATAAGAAGGAAACTTCTGCAGATTAAAATTTCCCCACTGTGGCTCACCAGAATCACCAAAAGTAAGATCAGAAAGAGGAGAAGAATCATCAGAACCTTCGCTTGAACAACACAAAGAGCTTTCAACAACAACCTTCTTGTTATTATTAACATCATCCTCAACAACAATCGGTTGAACTTGAACTTGAGCCTCTTTTTTTACACACTTCTTAGATGGTTTCACTTTTTTCTCTACTTTCCCTGATTTCTTCGCATCATCACTGCCTAAACTCCCACAAATAGCATCAAGTTTAGCATCAATAGACGAATGCAAAGTCTTAAATTCACCAAGCAAACCTTGTTGGTCCTTCATGTTTGGGAAATTAAGCCTAGCAAAATCACCTCTTAATCTATAAGCAGCTCTATCATAAGCTAAAGCAGCTTCTTCAGCAGTATCAAAAGTTCCAAGCCAGAGCCTTGTTCTGTTCTTGGGCAATCTTATCTCGGCCACCCATTTTCCCCAATGTCTCTGCCTTACACCTCTGTAAAGCTTCGTCGGCTTTGGAGGTACACCAGGCTGTTTCATCGGGACGGGTTTAGGCCCAAGAAAGCTCAAATTTGGATTGATCTGTTGAGGCTGAAACTGGATCTGGGATTGGATCTGATTGATTTGAGATGGAGTTAAGTTGTTTAGCCCAATTGCAGAACTTGGTTGTGGTTGTTCAAAGCCTATGAAATTTTGGCTAGTTGTTGAAGAATTACCGGAGGGAAATTGGTAATTCATCATGGATGAACAATAACCGTTTTCTGTGTAGAAATTGGGCTGTGGAGGAGGAAAAGAAGATGAAGAAAAAGAGGGTTGGAAATAGGTAGGGGTAGAAGAGTAAAATGGAGATGAAGTTGAAGGGAGGTGTGAACTTAGAGAAGGGGGTGTAGATAAAGAAAAAGATGAGGATGGGGTAGTAGTGGAAGAACTCTTCATAAAAGGTTCAAGTACTTCCATTAAATCACCATTGAATGGATCTAGTGAACTGTTGAAGAAATCCATTCTACCTGCCATAAACTAATTTATCAACAACAAAAAATTAAATAAAAAAACACAGATCTTAGATAAAATTAATCTGGGTTTACTAAAAAAATTTAAGATAAAATGAGAACAAAAAAATAAGAAATTGGTGGAAGAGATTTAAAATAGACAACCTCTTTGTTCCAGAAAATTTTTTAAAAATTAAAAATTGAAAAAGCTTTTGAGGGATTAAAAAACATCCCTCTTGGCCGATTCAAAGATGAGAAAAGATTAAACTAAGATTTTCAAAATTAAAAATAGAATTTAAAAAAAAAAAAAAAAAAAACTGGATCTCGATTCTGAAAACACCTGACTTTTTCTGGGTATAGTTTTTTAGAGAAAAACTCAAAAAAAATATTATAGAATGAAAGACAGATGATTAACAGAAAGGGATACAGAGAAGCGGGGTGTAAAGAGAGGGAGAGAGGGTGTGAAAAAGAAGACTACAACAGTAAAATCTTGAAAACTGAAAAATGAGAACACTCTTTTTTTCTCTCACTCTCAATTGTGAAATGAAACTCTCGTTCACTCTTGGTTCTGAGAATGTGAGATTATCACAGTTATATAGTGGCTCTGTGATACTTCAATTCAACTGTGGTGCGCGTAACCATGGGTTGGGTTTTGATTGAGTTTGGTGCTTTGATTTGGGTTACTCATGGTTTTGTCTTCATGCAAATCAGGTTTTGTCATGGTTTGAAAATGAATGGTTGTGATTGTGACACGAGTAGATATTTTGGAGCGGGGGACACGTGTAGTGTCGGATGGGTCAGGTGTATGAGTGTGTTTAACGTTGGTTTGACCGTTTCTTTGCGCGTTCATACCTCTGGCACTGAATTCGATGTGCCTTTTTTCCTTTAATTACGATTTTAGGATAGGAGGACTGTAGTTACTTCTTCTTTAAGTCCTAAAATTTGAAATAGAATTTTTATTGGAAATTTTAAATATTCACGCATTCGATTTTCTTTAATCTGATTATCTAGATAAAATGTTCAAAGTTTAATATTTTCTTTGTTTTAAAATAGTTAATTTAATTGTAAGATAAATTGTTAAAATTTTGAAAAATACTGGTTAATTAAATTAATTATTATTAGATGAATTCGATGATAAAAAGTTGAAAAATAAAAAAAACACATTCTAGAAATTAAACAGTACGAAATCAATCCACCGGCCACAAATTTATCAAGTACTACTAGTATAGAATTGTGGTCTATTTATGAGTTTTTTTTTTTTCATTTCTTGACTAAATAATTAATTAATGCGTTTTAAAATTTTAAAAAATTATATATAAAAAATTCAAAAGTGTTTTATATTTAAAGAAATAAATAGTATTTTTTAATATAAATGATAATTATTTTAAGTCATAAAAATATAGTAAATGAGTTTTTTTAGACAAAAAGGAGAATTTTAGCAGAGATTATTAAAATTGTATAAATATAAAATGAAAAATATATTTTTATTATATTATCTTTATTGTATATTGATATATTTAATATTATTATAAATATAAAATAAAATATATTAAATTGAGTATATATATAATATATAAATTTTTTGTAATAAAATATAATAAAAAATTAAAATGGTCAAATGTTTTTAGTCTAAATTTTTTACCATATACATATAATATTTTGAATTCATTTGTCTAAATTATGAGAGCAAAGGTAGTGCACTGACAGTGTAAATTTATTTTACACAATCATCCAATAGAATTATAACATTTCGCCATGTCATATCAGTATTTTAAAATTAAACTTGTGATTTGGTGGGATACACGTCCGTGATTGGTTGATGGTGTAAAAATATTTTACACTGGCGGTGTATAATCTTTTTTCTCCTAAATTATTTTAAATGTTAGTTGATTTATAAATATCAACCACTTGTTTACAAGAATATATAAATATAAATAAATATTTTTGTTAAAGATTGAATTTTAGATCAATCATTTACGTTCAATTAACTCAACTAACACATATTAGTTGACCTACCTCACTCACCACTAAATTTTGTTTTTATAGCTAATATAAGTATTAATTAGATTGTGTTGTGAAAGTGATGCCCATAAAACAGAGTAAGATTGGTTTTTTGATTAACAAAAAAATCACAAAGTAAAAGAAAAGAGAGAAGAGAAAAGAAAGACAGTCCAAAGTGGTATAAAACTGCATTCTTGATTCAATTACACATTATGGAATGTTTATAATTGAATCTCAACCTCACCATTTTCTCCCTCTGATTAGGATTATCAGGGATTGATTGAGAAGTGATGACTAGTATATTATTTATAAGAAAACTAAACCCTAACTTTTAACTAACATACTAAACAATTGGCCCAACATATTGGCCTAATTCGAGATGCTAACAACCTAGCATATTTCGACAACTACACTAGCTCTTCAATTTCGACAGAGTCAGTTGCATTAACTCTTCGACTTCGACGGAGTTTGCTACAACACTAGCTTATAACGCATAAGCTACAAATCTTCACCTTGGAACAAACTCTGAACCACAAAACCAACTAGTTGTCATTATGCAGTCCTATCAGCTGCATATAGTGGAAAAATTTGCAACTTGACAATGTCTTAGTGATCATATCAGCAACATTGTCATCAACCGAAACCTTCAACACTTTTAATTCTCCACACTCGATTATCTCTTTGACAAAATGCAACCTCACATAAATATGTTTGGTTCACTCATGATAGGTTGAATTCTTCAACAGGTGTATTTCACTTTGACTATCATATTTAACGGTGATAGCTTGACCTTGAAGTTTCAACTCTTTAGCAAAACCTTTAAGCCACAATGTTTCTTTCACAGCCTTAGTGAGGGCAACATATTTCGCTTCAATGGTTGATAAGGAAACAACCTTCTGAAGTGTTGCTTTCTAGCTTATTATTGTGATAAACATAGTGAACTTGAGCTTAGGATTAGTTGTACTAGGACTTTGAGTTGTACTCAACTTGAACTTAGGATTAGTTGTTGTTACAACTGACTTTGAATTCGACATACCAAACTTGTCGAGAATCTTTAGTAGGCATGTCTCTTGAGATAAGCATAATCTCGAGTGTATCTCTGTGAATGTCAATCCCAAAAATCCTGGAGGCAACTCCTAGATCCTTCATGTCAAACTCCTTATCGAGTTCAACCTCCACCTTCAAAACATACTTGACACAGTTGCTTGTTACGAGGATGTCATCCACATAAAGCAACAAAATAATAAGTTAATTTTTATGTTAAAATCTGAAGTAGACACGGTGGTCGAACTGACTCCTAGTAAAACCTATGTGTGACATAAACTTGTCGAGTCTCCTATTCCATTGACGATGAGATTGTTTCCGGCCATATAAAGACCTATTCAACTTGAACACATAATCGTCATTTCCTCTTTCTACATACCCTACAGGTTGCCTCATCAGGATTGGTTCATCTAGATCACTATACAGGAAAGCAGTCTTCACATCTATCTGTTCAAGTTTTTAGTCAAACTTTTCCACCATAGCTAACAACATTCTAATGGATTCGTGCTTTACAACAGGTGAGAACATGTCATTGAAATCGTCACCTTCTATCAGAGTGAACCCCCATGCATGCAAATACCACTCTCTCTCATTATCTCATATTTCCCTATAAATAAGAGCTAAACTCATATTATTTTCATCATCAATAACAAATACTACTTTCTCACATTGAATCACCAGCAAACACTACTATCTCTTCTCACTTATAAAATGACTCTATTGACTATGGGTGAAATGCACAAAGGAACCATCGCCAACATTGAGACTTACATAGGTTTAACATTAGATGAATATTCTATCGAAGAAAGGAAAATAATTAAAACTAGGTGTTATATTATACTATTATTTGGTTCATTATTATTTCTCGAAGATAGTGGCTCTTGTATGCATGTTATGTATTTACCCTTATTATAAAATGTAGATAAAATAGGAACATATTATTGGGATTTAACTTATTTGTCTCATCTCTATAGGTGTTACACTGAATTTTTCAACTAGACTATGAATGGTAAGTATTCGTGAGACTAGCTATAGATATGCCACGTGGAGGACAAGTGAGTCCACATGATCAAGATGACTCAAGGTCGGAAATCATGTAAAAGGATACTGGTTAAAGGTGGAAAGGTCGAAAGATGTGGTAAAGAGCATGGGGACTTAGTGAAATTAAGTACTATGCTATGTTGGCTAAGGTTGGAGTCCATCATTACAATGGAAGTAACGTAGACTTAGCCACCAAACGTGGAGTTCATCACTATAATGGAAATAATGTTGACTTTGATGCTACATGTGGGGTATATCACTACAAAGGACAATCCAATGGAGCATGCTAGCTAAAAGGGCCAACGTCGAAGGCCTCGACGAGGATAGCTAGTTCTTGGCGCCAACAAAGCAGTTGAGAAATTCAAATAATAGAACAAGGCAAGAACTACGTCAACGTCAACGGTTACTCAGAAAACGTGGGGCGCGTCAGGGAAAACTGTTACATGACATAGAACGTGTCACCATGAGAGCAGTTTAGACAGTTATGTTAGAGTAGTATAAATAGACACTTAAGTTCATTTTGTAAGGGGTCCGCAAATTGTACACCTTTCTGTAACACTCAAAGTACCTGCGTTGTGAGAACGAGTGAAGAAAGATGTACGTATGTGTTCCACCACTTTATACAATTTCGGTAATTTTACTTTAAAAGACCTTTCTTTTACGCTTCGATTTCCTTTACCTTTCATGTCATTTTAAATTCCCTGCACTTTGATCTTAAAATTTTTTTTGCATTTTATCTCTTTCGATTTCAAAGTATTTTTGTCTTCTCTTTACTTTACTTGCATTTTCATTTACAATTACTCAGTCTTTCGACTGTTGTTCTTATTCACAAATAACATCAATCAACATCTTTTCAAAGTATTCTCAAGAAGTTTCCTTTAACTTCGACAGAATTTATGATTTCCACGAATAACAATCACACAAACATGTTCGAGAGATTTTCAAGTTTGATCCCTTAAGTATTAATAGAAACTTGTATTTGTTTAACAAATTTCACAGTAAAAAAATTAGCACACCCTGTGGGACGAGTTTGTGTTTTTTAGATATTCGTGTTTAAAATCCATACTTTTATCTACATGTGTTTTCTTCAACTTTTCATCCTGTGTGCGAGTTTATGAGATTAATGTGTGGTAAGATAACACTAAGAGAAGTGAGGAAACCTACTAGAAGATCAGTTAGAATAACGGTGAATCCTATATACAATAATGGAGATCAACCTTCTAATAGTGTTGGGGTGAGAATGATTTCTGCAACGGTTACTGAACATATCCCTTCAACTACTAGCGCGGCGGTGATGCCATCTACGACGATAGCATCAATGATTTCGCATGAGGGGATAGTTATGTCCCAAATTCCCCAGAGTCATCCAGTGACTCCTTGACCAAGTATGGAAATGGATTTTAGGCCTTTTGTCACAATTTCACAATGCCAATTCCAAGGCGTGAACAACCCTTTGGGATGCCAACAACAATTATGGCAAGTTTACAGAATAACCCTTCGACATTTGTGGATAATGTTGCAAATATGTTTTCGCCCATTATGGCGTCTGGTTCATCTATAAACAACCATGGTCGAAATGTGCCACCCCACATGGGGATGGGATTTGGCTCGCAAGTAATTCCTGCAATTGCCACAAATTCTGTCATGGCAATAAGACAGCAGATGGACGAGTGTAACCACGATATGGTAAATACTCTAACACAACAAATGGGTACCATATTTAACCCATTGATTCAAAACACGAATCAGAGTTACTAGCAATTGGCGAGTCATATGGCAAGGATTGATGACTTTTTTGGCGCTCTCCTAGTGCAAGTTTGACCAATTGCACATCCCCGGGTTGTTGCGCATGTTTGAAACAAATGAGTGGTCTTAGAAGAAACTGTGAACCATGGGCAGTAAGGAAATCCCCCACGGGTCGAACAGGAAGTACATGTTAGAGAAGGAGATCCACCTGTGATAGTGGTTAATCAAAACCAAGATGCTGACCAAGTGGTCCACCAGGCTCGACAAGGGAATTTGTTAGGAGAAAATAACTTGACAACCATTATCAAAAGAATAATGGCTCCAAATGGAGTTAATATGGGCTTACAAAGACCAAATTATACATCTCATTTGTCAGAATATGTGTTACAGACAGAATTGCCAAGGGGATGGAAAGTCCCTAAGTTTACAAAATTTGCTAGTGACACCAACGAATTTACTGTCGAACATATTGCTCGTTACCTGACTGAAGCGGGTGACATTGCAAACAATGAGAACTTGAGAATGAGATATTTCCCTAGTTCTCTAAAGAAAAATGCTTTCACATGGTTTACGACCCTATCTCCTCACTCAATCCATGATTGGGCACATTTAGAGAGGTTGTTTCATGAGCAGTTTTACATGGGACAATCTAAGATTAGTTTGAAAGAACTGTCAAGTGTGAAACGAAAGTTCGGTGAATCAATTAATGACTACTAAAATAGATTCTAGTTATTAAAAATAAGGTGCTTCACCCAGGTTCCTGAACATGAGCTTGTCGAAATGGCTGGTGGAGGGTTAGAATGTTCCATTAGGAAGAAGTTAGACACTCAATATCTAAGGGATATAGCCTAATTAGCAGATAGATTCAAACAAGTTGAGAGATTGAAGGCCGAGAATGTCAGAGCCGGCAAGAGTAATAAAGAGCGTATAGCTTACGTCGAAATGCAAAACCAAGACATAATGTCTGAGGTTGAGTATGAGCATGTCGAAGAATCCGAGGTTAATGTGGTTGAGTTGAAGCCAGGTCCCCCATATGTGTGTAAGTTGCTTACACCTACAAATGGGAAGAGTCCTGCAGAACCTAAAGAAAACGATAAGTTTCCTAAGAAAACTTACACCTTCGACGTAACCAAATGCGATGAGATTTTAAATTTGTTGGTTGCAGATGGTCAAGTGCTTGTGCCCACAGGGGCAAAAGTGCTACCTTTAGAACAAAGAAAGAAACGGGGGGTTTTGTAAATATCATAATTTCTTGGGACATAAAACTTCACAATGTTTTCTTTTCAGGGATCTGGAGCAGAACGCTTTAAACAAAGGCAGACTCAAGTTTGCTAAAGGGAAAACCCCTATGAAGATTGATGCTGACCCACTGCAGATTAGAGATGCCAGTTATGTAGGCCTGATGTGATCAACATGGTCAAAATTACTGAAGATTTCGACATGGATGAATTTGCAAGTGAGAATCAAATCGAAACTGTGATCCCAAAAGCTGGTGAGAGTCTGGTGGAGTTCATGCACAGGTGTCAGATTGACGATTTTGAGGTAATGTTATGCCCACGATGTAGTGGGGTGTTCGACAAGAAAGCTGATGAAAAGGTCAAAGGTGCTCAGAAGGCCAAAGAAGCTAAGAAAGGCAGGCCTCAGTACTACTTCAACAAAAAAAAGAGTGCCACAGAGGAAGGAACAGACACCCGGTTCGCAGAAAGCTAGGCCAAATACCTACAAGTCTTTAGCAAATGCTGCCCAAGGGAAATGGACTAAGCCTGCTGAAAGAGAGTATGAGAGGAATCCAAAATGGAGGAATTTTGAGTTGGACGGGGATCTTCCATGACCTATAGGGAAAATTTCTAGATGTCTGAAAAGCGGTCTTATGGACTTAGTGCTAACTACAAGGAGAAAAATCCCATTACAAAGACACAGTGGCATAGATTTCAGAGGAATAAGAAGGTAAAAAAGAGATGTTGTTGAGTCGAGTAACACCAAGCAACAAAAAACAAACAAATGATCAGGCGAAAAAACCACTGGGTAGGAAGTTGTTTGCCCCCAAGTCAGGTGTAGCAAAAGAGAAGATCGAAAAGGATCAGCAAGCTAAAGAGGATAAGCTATTGAAAGATAAATTTGATTCTGGGTCAGAAGGTGACTTCGACGCTTTGTGCAACGTGGTATCTGTACTCCCTTATGAGTACGACCGGGTAACAGAAGTTGCAGAGGAGGAAGACTATGAGGCCGTAGAGCTGGCCAAACACAAGCCAGTATGTTATTTTGTAATGAATAATGGGTGTATCGAGGAGCAGAATGCATTCTTCGAGAGGCCCCATGGAGGGATGAAGAATCTCCTAAAGCCCCTTTTTATAAGGGCTAAGGTTGAGGGTACCCCCATAAAAAAATCTTATTGGATGGTGGGGTAGCAGTGAACTTGATGCCTTATTTTTTTGTTGGCTAAGATTGGGAAGTATGATACTGACCTCAGGCCTCACAATATGGTCCTTTCTAATTATGAAGGGAAAACTGGAAAAATAATGGGATTTATTTAGGTCGAAATAACTGTCAAATATATTACTCGACCTACAGTTTTCATGGTGATAGCTGCCAGACCTAGTTATAATTTGTTGTTAGGAAAAGAGTGGATACATTGGATAGGGGTAGTTCCTTCGTCCCTGCATCAAAGAATAGCCATATGGAGAGGGGATGGGACAGTGGAAAATATCAAAGAAAACCAAGGCTACTTCATGACAGAGGTCAATTATGTCGAAAAAAGGAATTTCGACAGGAATTTGGCTAATATAACGCCATGTACACCAGAGGAAACTGGTTACATGCCTGTAGAAGAAGCATTTTTCTCTTTGAACCTTCACTCAACCCATAGGTTTACCTAGGGACGAGAGGTTATGGGTGAGACCGTCTACGAAGTAGATGCAATCCGGCCAACAGGTTGGGGTGACGAATTTAGTGATAATGACTGAGTTCAATCCATTAGATCGAATCACGGCCTACGTGGCCGAGAACAAACTTCAAGCGGCTTTAGAAGCCTACGTATCGCACATGGCTATTAAAGCCAATGAAATTGAGGTGTTTGACGTGGTTAATCGAATCAGAATTGAACTTTAATCCGTCGGAGAGCCGCATAAGACTAGACGGTTGAGAGGGCCAGAGGCTAGACTGCGTCTATGACGATGAGCCTTTGGGGTTTGAGAAAGACCTGGTAGCGTCTACTACCAGGATTCAACCTCAAGACCCACTGGAGGAAATATATTTGGGTGACAGATCGATCCGAAGGCCAACTTATATAAGCGTAAAGATTGATCCAGACTTAAGGTTAGAAATAATAGAATTACTTAAAGAATTTAAAGATTGTTTTGCTTGGGATTATAACGAAATGCCTGGTTTAAGTAAGGAATTGGTGGAGCTAAAGCTACAAATAAAGGCAGGCAAGAAGCCAGTCAAGCAGACGCTAAGGCAATTTGCTCCAGAAATAATGTTTAGAATAAAGGAGGAGATTGAAATACTCCTACGAAGCAAGTTCATAAGAACTTCAAGGTACGTCGAATGGCTTGCCAACATCGTTCCAGTCTTAAAGAAAAATGGGACGTTGAGGGTTTGCATAAATTTTAGAGATCTAAATGTTACAACCCCTACGAGTGGGAAGTGATTCCATTTGGCTTAAAAAATGCTAGAGCAACTTATCAAAAGGGTGATGAACTCTATCTTCCATGACTATATTGAGATGTTTATGCAAATTTACATCGACGATATAGTTGTTAAATCTGTGTTGAGAAATAATCATCTTGATCACCTTAGGCAATCATTTGAAAGAATGAGAAAATATAGTTTGAAGATGAACCCCTTTAAATGTGTTTTCTATGTGCAGGCAGGAGATTTTCTTGGCTTTGTGGTCCACAAGAAAGGGATCGAGATAAATCAAAACAAGACAAAAGCCATCAAAGAGACGAATATTTCGTCGACAAAGATGGAGTTGCAATCTCTCTTGGGGAAGATCAATTTTTTAAGAAGGTTTATATCGAACCTCAGCAACAAAGTGTGAACATTTTCACCATTGCACCGCCTGAAGAAGGAAGAGTTTGTGTGGCGACCTGAGCATCAAAAGGTGTTTGACGAAATCAAGGAATATTTAGAAAATCCTCCTATCTTGGCACTGCCAGTTAGAAACAGATGTATGAGGTTGTACATTTCGGCCTCAGACCTAATCATAGGGAGTTTATTAGCCCAAGAGGATGATAGTGGCGTAGAAAGAGCCATATATTACCTTAGTCGAGCTCTTAATGATGATAAAACTAGGTATAGCCCAATTGAGAAGATGTGCCTATGTTTGTATTTTTCTTGTGTGAAGTTAAAACATTATATAAGGCCACTTGATGTTTTTGTTTCTTCCCACTTTGATGCTATTAAATACATGTTGTCTAAGCTAATTTTGCATAGTCGAATTGGAAAATGGGCACTTGCTTTAACCGAATATTCCCTTACATATGTGCCTTTAAAGGCCATGAAGGGTCAAGTAGTCGCAGACTTTATTGTAGATCATGCAACAGTCAAGACACCTTTAAATTACTTGGAAATGGAGCCTTGGAAGTTATACTTCGACGGTTCAAGCCATAAAAATGGAATTAGCGTTGTAATTTTGATTGTTTCGCCAAGCAAAGTACCAACAAAGTTCAAGTTTAAAATTAAGGGTTCTTGCTCTAACAACGAGGCTGGGTACACAGCTTTGATAGCTGGACTCGAGATCTTGTTAGAGTTGGGGGCAAGGCAAGTCGAGATAAAATGCAATTCTGAATCAGTCGTGAAGCAAATAACAAAAGAGTACAAGTGTATCTAGGAGAACTTGATCATGTATTTTGTTGTAGTGAATCGACTGATAAAATGTTTTAACTTTGTGGATATCAGGCATATTCCTAGGCTTGAGAATCACAAAGAAAACGAATTGGCATAAATTGCTTTGGGATATAGAGTGCCAAAAGGAAAGCTAGAAGAGTTCATTGAAGTTCAAGGAAGAGTCCAGGCGACAAGGCTTTCTCCCTCAAATCTAGCATTGACAAAGCTTGGGTCGATAGACACAGAGAGTTTTGAAATCTGTAATGTCGAGGACTTGCCTAGCACTGACTGGAGAAAACCCATAGTTGATTACTTGAGGAATCTATTCGGATCAATAAATTGAAAGATCAAGTATAGATCGTTAAATAATGTAATAATTGGAAATGAGCTGTTTAACAAGACCCCTGAGGGGGTGTTGCTTAAGTGCCTTGGTGAAGAGGAGGCATATTTGGCTCTTTCAGACACCCATAGTGGGGCTTGTGGGGCTCATCAAGTGGGGCACAAGATGAAATTGTTGTTGTGTAGACAAGGTGTCTATTGGCCCAAAATGTTTAAGGATTGCATTGATTTCGCTAAGGGTTGTAAAAATTGCCAGATTCACTCAGGCATACAACATGTTCCTGCAAGTGAGTTGCACGTGGTAGTAAAACCTTGGTTGTTTAAGGGGCGGGCCTTAGATTTGATTGGAGAAGCCTAACCTGCGTCCTCTAAAAGCCAAAAGTTTATATTGGTCGGAGTTGATTACTTCACCAAGTGGATTGAAGCAGTCCCTCTAGTGAAGGCTGATCAAGAGGCCATAATTGAGTTCATTGAAAGGAACATTATTTACAGGTTTGGAATTCCTGAGACCATTACGATAGACCAAGGGTCAGTGTCTACTAGTCAAAAGATGCAGGAATTTGCGTCAGAAATGGGAATTAAATTGTTAACTTCAACTCCCTACTATGCTCAGACAAACGGGCAGGTCGAAGCTGCTAACAAAACCATTATCAGCTTGATCAAGAAGCATGTTGGAAAGAAGCAAAAAATTGGCATCAAACATTGGACCAAGTCCTATGGGCTTGTTGTGCGTCTCCCAACGAGGCAACAACCATAACGCCATTTCGTTTGACGTATGGGCATGAAGCTGTTTTCCCTGTAAAGATTTACTTACAATCAGTTCGAATACAACGTCAGAATGAAATTTTGTCAGACCAATATTGGAGTATGATGTTAGACGGAGTAGTTAATTTAGACGGAGAAAGGCTGACAACGTTAGATACGTTGATAAGGCAAAAAGAACGAGTTGTTAAAGCCTACAATAAAAAGGTTAAGTCCAAAAGATTCTCAAGAGGAGATTTTGTTTGGAAGGTCATCTTGCCTATGGATCAGAGGGATCGAGCCCTAGGCAAGTGGCCCCCAAATTGGGAGGGGCCATTTCGAATACGTCAAGTATTTTCAAATAACTCCTACGAAATCGAAGAATTAGCCATGGATAGACGAATTTTAAGAGTAAATGGTAAGTACCTTAAACGGTATAGACCTGTGCTACAAGAAGTTTTAATTGAACAGGAGTAATATGCTAAACAAAAAAAAAGTTACCACCATGGTATTAAAATGCCAAAATGGCAAATCATTACATAGAATGGGCATAACCATTACAAAAGCGGAGATTAACAAAAGTAAATCAAAGGGAATACAAATTAGACGGGGAATTGTGCCTTAAATTCTTCCAAGTTGGCTTTAGACAGGTCGAGCCTAACACGAAGAAGATCCAGAAGTTCTTCCAGAGGAGAAATCTCAAGTCCTAGATTAAGTGCGGCATCAACGTGCTCGATTCCTTTAGTGACTTCAGCATCAATAATCTCTTTTGTAGGGAGTGACTGTCTTGAAGCCAACTCAATCTTCTCCTTTTCTAAGACAGTAATCTCTTTGGACAACTCCAACATCTTGGCACAACGTTGAGAAATCTTTGTGTCAATCGAAGTAGTCTTGTCGTTGTATTCCTGGAGTTGGGTTTCAAGTTGATCAACCTTTTGATCAGATTCATCACTAACTTCCCAGGCTGCTAGAATGGAATCCTTTACTCCTTCACTACTACGAAAAACCCATTTAGCAACAGTTGGAAATGACATATAATGACGCGGGCGAAGGCGTTGTTATGTAGATTGTTGTTGTAAGTTTGTCGTTTCTACAACGGCCTGGAAACTGTTGTTGTATTCTGGAAGCGCGCGATATATTGCAACGGTTAGGTATTTCAACCGTTGTAATATATATTAACTATCACAACGGTTATCAGTATGAACCGTTGTCATATATGTTAACTATCACAACGGTTATTTATCTCAACCGTTGTGGAATGTATCCTTAGTTTATTAAATACAAATGTATATTGCTTATTTTACCATCCACCTTATTAAAGAAATACAACCATTAAAATTGGTAAAGAACTATATAATCTGAAAATTAAACTGTTCTTGAAAACCAACTTAAACACACCACTGTTTTCCGAATTGCATCCATTTCATTCCGCACATTTTATGTTCCTTAACATAAAATTTATGGTTCGATGGTCGGTTTCCTTCAATCCATCGATATCTTTTGTTATAGTTTACCTCATCATCGCCAAAAATCACCACGATTTTATCATCATAACAATGATCATGATCTTAACAACCATGGCGATTAATGACGACGATGAGGTAAACTATAATAAAAGATATCGATGAATTGAAGGAAATGGACCATTGGACCATAAATTTTATGTTAAGGAACATTAAATGTGCTGAATGAAATGGATGCAATTCAGAAAACATTGACATGATAAAGGTTGGTTTTCAAATACATCCTAATTTTCAGATTATAATGTTCTATAGCAATTTAACTGATTGCATTTTCAATAAAAGGATAGTGAAACAAACAATATAAATAGTATATAATAAACTAAATTTCATATACAATATCAGAATGAATTCATATATATGTACCTTATCAGAATGAATTCATATATAGGTACCACCATCATCATGTGAAACAAATCCTAAGAAGTGGAAAGTAATGATGAAAATTAGTTAGTATTAAATTTAACTATATACAATATACATAGTATATATATAATAAACTAATGTTCTATATCAATTTAACTGATTGCATTTTCAATAAAAGGATAGTAAAACAAACAATGTACATAGTATATAATAAACTAAATTTCATATACAATATAAGAATGAATTCATATATATGTACCTTATCAGAATGAATTCATATATATATGTACCACCATCATCATCACCATGTGAAACAAACCCTAAGAAGTGGGAAGCAATGAAGAAAATTAGTTAGTATTCAAAACAAAACAACCAAAAGTTGAAACAAAACCCTAAAAAGTGGGACTGTACCATTACAATGAAGTTCACCTTGCTTGTGAAGCATTGAAGTCGAATTTGCACAAAATGAGAACAATCAACATGAAGCAAACGAGATAATGGGAACTATTTAACAAAAAGATTGAAGTAGAAGACTACCTTATTTTCCATAAACAATATGTACATTACGCTTGTTACCGCCAGCATCATCACCATGTTCATCTAGTTTTAGATTCTGCAGGAAGAACTACAAGGAGGAAGAAGCTTAAATCAAAAGCTTCATACTTCTTGTATTTCTTCTCGCAGATTTTAAAAAAATATGAAGTTTGGGTGCTAAGGTTTCGCTGTGAAGGAAACGGCCCGACTGTCAAAAAGGGAAAGTTAATTCCCTTATATAGGTAAATGTTTCACAACGGTTTTCTTAAATAACCGTTATGATAGATTATATATTAATTTAATAATATCACAACGGTTAGTTATAATAACCGTAGCGATACCCCTTATACGTGGTACAAGGTTCGACACCAAGCAACAACATTTTCCTAAAATTACGCCTGGATTATAAGTGATATCGCTACGGTCATTACTTATAACTGTCGTGATATTATTAACCGTTGCACTTCCCAACATATGAACGGTTTACAAGAAAATATAGTTCCAGAATATGAACGGTTTACAAGTTATCATCATTACAAGCATTAAACTATCAGTCTTTTCATCTTCAACCTCATCTATAAATAGACAATTTTACATATCTAAATAATATATTCTTCGTAACAATGAGTTCAACAAATGAGAATCCTAGAAACCTCAATGAGGAACGTCAGGCGCCAATCCAGGAGGCCGTCCAACCAACAACTGCCAACTTCAGGGATGCCTTAAGGGTAAGGAAGGATAAGAAGAAGATGAAGAATAAGCCGAAGAAGAAGAAGATAAAGAAGAAAAGGAGGCCTGTATATTATGATTCCGATGAGGGGAGTGAGGAGAGATGTCTAGATTATGAAGATGCATTTTATGCCATGGGCTCTGACAATGATCTTGATATGTAATATGTTTATCAATGTACTCTCAATGGAATATTAAAATAAAATTATGTCTATATATGTTCATCTCTTACAGTTTTATTTTTAAAGTTATATATATACTCTATTGCACTCAAAAATACTAAAGAATACATTGTTGTGAATCGAAGCGTGATATATGTAGTACAACGGTCTTCTAATACAAGCGTGTTAAAATGTAAAAATATGGAAAAAAGTATAGAGCTGGGAATCGAAGCTTGTTACACAGCTTGTATTACAACGGTTATGTAATACAACCGTCGTTAAATAGGGCGTTATAAATTTTTAATCCTGTTACAACGGTGGGATGCGAAACCGTGGTAAACCTGGCGTCGTTAAATGGGGTTTTCGTAGTAGTGCTTGAAGTTTAAAGGTAGTTAAACTCTTTAGATCAACGTATTTGCATATTTGATCAAAGAAGGATCAAACTCAAATAGAAATTTAAGCAAGACATTGGATACCCGTTGTTTGTTGAGTTTAGCTTGCAGCTTCCTGATGTCATTTCTAAGGTGAGCATCTTCTTCGATTGCAGCAACGAGGTCAGTTTCAAAAAGTTTAGATTTTAGTTATTGAGCAAGAAGATTCACGGCGTCATTGCCAGTGTCATCTAGTGGTGAGTCGGAAGATTGAGCCGACTTAGAATCCATCGACAACCTTCGCAGCTTCTCAGTCTTTTTAGGGCCTCAGTTGGATTTTTCCTCTTGAGAGCTAAAATTTGTTCTTGACCGAGAGAAGAGTTCGACATAGAATCATACACATCAACTTGAGTTGGCTCTGGGTGGCCTAGTTGGATATCTTCTTGAATAGGGGAAACTTCGATATGAGGAGCAGTGTGTCCTTCATTGTCTTCTGCGGGCTTGTCAGCTTGAAAGTCATTTGGAGCAATGTTGTCATGAACAGACATAATGTTGGTATCCACCTCATCCATGACATTAGCAGGGTGGGATCCGAAATTCATCATTACCTCAGGTTGAGGTTGTTCAGCAGTAGTTGTTGTTGTATTCATTGGCTGAGAGACTGTTTGAATGGTTGAAAGGCTCAAGTCAAGGAAATCTAACCAATGTATATATGAAAGTGAAGCAAAGGGAGTGGATCAAAGGATACCTGCGGGAGTCAGTTTTTTATCATTGGTCATTTCAGGATGTACCTAAAAGAAAGGAAAATGTTATCAGTAATTGGGAAGAAAGGTGACAAACAAGTTACAAAGGAAGCTGACGCATACCTTAGGATCACTAACTTCATCGACTGGATTATTTTGGAATGGAATGGTGTTTTCATCAACTGAGGGCATTAGACTCTGGGTAGATTCCTTTTTTTTTTTTCCTTTGGGGAAATTTTTGGAGATTTGGTAGAAGGGCCCACAGAGGTGTTAGTCACATCCTTTTTGGAGGTGGACTTCTTGGGAGTCCCTTTCTTCTGATGGATGGTGTATGGCTTGAAAGAAGCCTTCGACCTCGACCTTGAGAAGATGAGAGGTTCGCCAGAGTCCTCTGAACTTGCGTCCTCGACCAGAACCGGAGTAAGCTGTGGAATGCCCTAAAGAAATGGTCGAATAAGTGGGATTCTAAAATAAGAATAAGCAAGAATAGATTTCGGCTACGATACCTGACTAAGGGCAGTAGTAGTCTTTGTGGCAACAAAAGTCATCATTTTCTTTTTCTTGGGTTTGGAAGCTGGGGATTCAGGATCTCTTTGTCGAATCTGGAAAAGCAAAACTGTGAGGAGTGTTCTAAAGACAAAAGAGGGTGTGAGAAGTCAAAATATCTTCTTTTTGGGTTCTTCAGGCCGCTTCGTCTCTCTCACGTTAGAAGATCCTTCAATGTAGCCATTAGCTGGAGCTTCAGTTTCATTTGAAGATCGAAAGGTAAGTAAAGAAAAAGAGGGAAAGAGTATAAGAGGAGTTGCTTAAAGAAACATACTATGCTGCTTTTTGGGCGGGTAGGAGAGGGCGTCAACAAGCCTGGCCAAGAATTGGTCTTCTGAGAGGTGAGGACCAAGATACTGGCCCACCTGTCATGGAACCCTGAGGTTACATTGAATGATTATTGGAACTTAAAAAGGGGAAGCCCTAGGACTTGGCTGTGAGCAAATTTGGTGCACTTTTCATAGGTGTACTTGCACTCCGACCAGAAGATATCATCCTCCCAAACATAGAGAGAAGAAGGTTGAAATTGGCTATAACCAAATTGTCTGGCCATCAAATTGGGTTGATAGTTAGACAAACCATAGCCAGCAGCCTCAAGTCTCGATGACAAGATTGTAGGGGTGAGGAAAGCAGCCCAAACCACATTCGACATAACAACGGTCAAAGGAGAGGAGCCAGGAAACTTGTTCTTTAGCCATGCTCGGCCAATTGAACGATTCACAAAAGGTGCCATGGTTGTATCAAAGACTTTGGTGCCAAGGAAGAGCTCGATATACTTAATGAGAACATTTGAAGTGGGATTTTTGTCAGGAGTGAGTAAAGCTAGCCTCGTACCTTCGATAATCCTTTTCTCAGTTGCCCTCATCAGGGCTTCAGAATCAGTAACATGAAGCTTTGGTTCGAAGGTGGTATTCAACAACAATTGCAAGAGCTAGAAGGGGCCAGAGAGTGGGAAGGACTTACTTTTGGTGTTTTGGGGAAGGTGCTTGAGTTTGTTGGAGGCATCTCCAAGTGATTGATAGAGGTTGGCCAAGAGAAGTTTGATGAAGGAAATTTTTTCGTCCTTCATGAAGTTGAATGGCCAGGAGAACAAACTTCTTTGCCACCTGTAGGGAGCTAGAGCAGAAAACGTAATAAAGAGCCAGAATTCCAGAAATGCAATATGTTCTTGGTTGGAGACCTCTTCACTGGCAGTGTTGTAGTTGTCGGAGATGAAATTCTTGTAAGTGGGGCATTTGATGGTAAATTCATATAGAGTTGTCAGAGTTGGGCAAAAAGTGGCACCAACGGGATTCAAACTTGTAGTGGAGGCGACGTCGAACAAAGTTGGCGTCAACATGCCACAAGGAAGCTAGAAAGTATTGGTTGAACCTTCCTAAAACAAAATCGAGGCCAGTAGCTTACATGGGTCATATCTAGGACCAGTCATAGACAGGTTGACTAAGTCATAGATGCCCAATGTTTCCCAGTGCCCTTTCTTTTGGCTTAAACTTTGTTATACCAAGCCAGATATTCTTTAGTAGGGGCTGGTGGAGCAGATCGAAATACACAGTTAGGTTTAACCATGAAAGAAAAGTCGAGGGTCTGTTCTTCAAATGTAGATGGCATAGTGAGTGTGTAGCCTGGTCGAGGGCCCATTCTTCAAATGCAGATGGCTTAGTAAGGGTGTAACCTTTGCAGCTTGAGACCTTTTTAAAGGATAAGGTCCTGAGAAGGCGTAAAGCTTATTGTTCGCAGTGTAAGGGATCAATATTTGCTTTTTCCAGATAGAAATTTTGTCATTCTCAAAGGAAGGTTTAGGGATGAAATCCTTCACTTCTTCACTCTCAGCAGGAGGATGATGAAAGCAAGTGGGTTGTTACCAGTGGTGACTTTGAGAGATGTTTTGCTAGCAGACATGGTGAACGCAGAAAGTTTCAGAGACGAAAATGGTGAAATGGGTTTAGAGTTTTCTTTCACTAAGGAAAGCAGATGCAAGAAGATGAAATAGAGAAAAGGAAAAAGGAGTTGAGAGAGATTATTTATAGGCTTCAGTACATGTGTTAGATCGGACACCTAGCAACCGCGAGGGAGTGATTGAAGAGATTTCGTGGGGTTTCGAAGTAACGCACTAATGAGGAGTGGGAGCAATTCCTAAAAATGTGAAAACCCACTTCTTCCTAGGAAGTAGGAATGATGAATGGTGATGAGAATCTGAGCGAATCTCTTGAAAATGACAATACGTCGTAAAAGGAGTAATGATTACGAAGATGTCAGCATAAGTGAAACAACGTCGAAAAATTGTGATTAAAATGGCCACGTCTCTGTTGTTTGATGCAAATCAAAACATGGCCTTTTGGGGGGAAATTTGTTACACTGGATTTTTCTACTAGACTATAAATGGCAAGTATTCGTGAGACTAGCTATAGACACGCCCCGTGGAAGGACAAATGACTCCACATAATCAAGATTACTCAAGGTCGGAAGTCATTTAAAGGTATATTGGTCGAAGGTGTCAAGGTCGAAAGATATAGTAAAAAGCACGAGGACTTAGTGAAGTCGAGTACTATGTTATGTTGGATAAAGTTGGAGTCCATCATTACAATGGAAGTAACGTCGACTCAACCACCAGACGTGGAGTTCATCACTATAATAGAAACAATGTTGACTTGGATGCTACATATGGGGTACATCACTACAATGGACAATCCAATGGAGCATGCTAGCTGACAGGGTCAACATCGAACGCCTCGACGAGGATTGCTAGTTCTTGGTGCCAGCAAAGCAGTTGAGAAATTCAAATAATAGAATAAGGCAGGAACTACGTCAATGTCGACGATTACTCAGAAAACGTGGGATACGTCGGGGAAAACCACTACATGACTTAGGACGTGTCACCATGAGAGTAGTTTAGACAGTTAGGTTAAAGTAGTATATATAGACACTTAAGTTTATTTTGTAAGGGGTCTGCAAATTGTACACATTTCTGTAACACTCAAAGTACACGCGTTATGAGAAACGAGTGAAGAAAGATGTACGTATGCGTTCCACCACTTTATACAATTTCAACATTTTTACTTTAAAAGACCTTTCTTTTACGCTTCGATTTCCTTTACCTTTCATGTCATTTTAAATTCCCTGCACTTTGATCTTAAACATTTTTTCTGCATTTTATATCTTTCGATTTCAAAGTATTTTTGTCATCTCTTTACTTTACTTGCATTTCCGTTTAGAATTACTCAGTCCTTCGATTGTTGTTCTTATTCACAAATAACATCAATCAGCATTTTTTTAAAGTATTCTCAAGAGTTTCCTTTGACTTCGACAAGCTATATGATTTCCACGAATAACAAACACACAAACATGTACGAGAGATTTTCGAGTTTGACCTCTTAAGTATTAATAGACACTTGCATTAGTTTCCCAAATTTCAGAGTAAACAATAGGTCTTTGTGTAAAAATGCAAAACACACACACACACACACACACACACACACACACACACACACACACATTCACACACACACACACACACACACACATACACACACATACACACTCATACGCGCGTGCACATACGCACACACACACACACACACGCACATATATATATATATATATATATATATAGTGTGTGTGTGTGTGTGTGTATGTGTATGTAATGCAACTCACGACACAATGTCACACTATGCATGTGGTACCAACTCAATATTTGGTTCTCTCAGGAATCGGGTCCCCCCTTCTAAACCCATGAGTCGCCCCTTCTGAGCTTGGGATAAGCCATCAGTCCCCCTTCTGAAATAGCATACTTGCCTCTTTCAATGACACGACACAATGATGCATGTCAATATAAATCAATGCAACAATATAACAATGCTTACGACCTCCTTTGTAACCATAAACAACATGCATTTACACACAATAGTATTTCCCCCTTCTGAACTATTATCCAACAATCATATAAATACAAGTTTACAGATAGTCCCCCTTATGAACTATTTATCATCACATCAACAATCATAATTAATCACCATATAATCATGCATCTCACAACAATACTAGTCATATTCACACCATATAACATCACAAAACAACATCATATTCTTTCCATAGAATTGCTACACCACACACACAACAACAATTAAGTAATTCAATCATTTTTCAACAACGACAATTCTACCATTACTAATTTAACTCATAATAATTAATTAAAAACACTAATACAACCAAGCTGTAGCCAAATGTTGACCAAACTACAAAACAACATCAAAATTCTAAACTGACAGCTTAAACTACACAAACTGGGACAAAATGCCCCTTTTGATGGCATTATGGGTAGCCCGACACTAGGTTGACGCCCGTCATCCTCTTAAACCTCCCAACATGTTATTCCCATGACGGCTGACTTGTAAAACCAAGTCTGGAGACCATGACAGTTTCTCCGTCATAGCCCTGATGCCCGTCAGCGTCTTAAGGTGTGTGACGGTCAACCCGTCATATGGGTGACGTCTGTCACCCTGCACCAGGTTGTAGAAACGCAAATTGGTCATGGAATTTCACTAGAAACTTTAATTTTTTACTTTCCAACCATCCCATCACGTCCAAAAAAATATACTACATATAATATCATCATTATAACATGCTAGATCACAGATTTACACAATTTATTCATCAATTTCATGAAATTCATGTTTATGTTTTAAAACTTCAAACTCTCAATAATGGCATATATCATATAGGTATAAAATAGAATTTCACACATATGAATTCAGTCACGAAAATCAGATAACAACACATTCAATCATCAATTTTAAGATTATCATACCACAATAACAATTCATTATCGTTATCGCTCAATTCCTAAAGAGAGTAAGGGTTCATCTTCTACCCTTTTATGCAAAACACCTATATAGAAACACTTTCCCCCTTACCTCAAATTCCTAGCAGCAATTCTGAATTTGATTAAGGTTGGTGGTTTTAGTTCTTCCCTTTTCAAGCCATAGTCTCTTTTCCTCCAAAAAAAACCCCAACTTTACGTATCTTTCCTCAAAAGCTCCATTAACCCTTTTTATCTCTAAAACCTTAATTTAATCTTTTGTTAATTACACTTTGACCGAACTCCTCTCATAATTCTCACCAGTTCCCTTATTTCTTCTTAGTTTCTATTTTTCACCCAAAACCTCTATTTCTATTTATTTTAAATTAATTAATTAAAAACAATTATTAACTCTAATTATTTCTAATAATTTTAATCATTCTATCAATCCACCAATACTCTTACTATACCCCACCATACACCACATACACATACAAACCATAATATATTTAATTAAAAGTGCACCACATACTAAATAATTAAATAAAAACACGAATAATTTAATTAAATAGATTGATCAAATTTCGAGGTGTTACAATATGACTTACAACAGATGTCATAGACACGACATCACTCAGTATTGTAATCTCTTGGATCACCTTACACCAGACGATGTATTGCCACAAAACTAATCGATTCATATTAATTTATTTTTAATATTACCCATTTTACAATCTAATTTATTTTTCCTCTACAGTTTATTTGGAGGCCATATCTAGGCCCAGAACATCATTATGAAATCAGAGAATAAGATATAGTCGTTTGGACTACATGCACATTGATCATCAAGTTCACCATTGTGGAGATGTATAACGCCCCAGACTGTTTTCAGGATTATCGTCTGACCCCATGATCAAACATGGTCCTTTTCAGCATACTTTGTCCTCACTCACACGCTTTACGAGAAAATTTCCAGAAGGTCACTCATCCAAATCCTACTCCAAGTTAAGCACACTTAACTATGAAGTTCTTATTTTTTATGCTAACAAAAAGAAGATGCATCTTGTTGGTATATGTAGTATCAATCAATTCTTATAAGAATTCTTTCAACCATGCAGTCACATACTTACATAGCCTTAGGATCCTTTTTCTTTCGATGTGAATTAGAGCAACCACTCTCCGCCCTTTTCGACCTTGAGTGTTACAACCATTCCCCACCCTCTTCGACCTCAGGTGTTAAATGTACACCAACTTTCGCTTGGTTTTTCCCCAAACCACATTGTACTGAGAGAGGTCTGCTTTTGACACTATTTGTAACATCCCAAACTGCTTTCAGGATTACCGACTAACCCCACAAACAAACACAAGTCTTTTTAGCATCCTTTGTCCCCACTCACATGCTTTCTGGGAAACATCCCAGAAGGTCACTCATCCAAATACTACTCCAAGTCAAGCACGCTTAACTATGGAGTTGTTATTTGTTAGGCTACAAAAAAGAAGATGCATCTTATTGGTATAGGTAGTACCAATCAATCATTATATCCCTTCCTTTAACCATGTAGTCTCATACATGCACAACCTCATGATCATTTTATTCCAATGTGATTTTGGGCGACCACTCCCCACCCTCGGGTTTTACAACCACTCCCCGCCCTCTTCAACCTCTGGTGTAACAAGATACACCATAGTGACCATGTGAAATAGCATTTCGACATGCGTCAACAAATCTCATATCTCTCTACGTGCCTCAGACAATGGCAATAACACAAAATTAATGAGCAATGTGCTTTTGACAATTGGAAAGAATTCTCTAAATCAGAGTGTCGTAAATGGAGGCATTGTAGTCAATGAGTCTTACATGGCATTGTGATGCCATCCGAATCTAAACCAACTAATAATTATATGACTTGTTACACATCAGTTGTAATTGGGCTTATCTCCGAAGCTAAGTATTTATATAATCCATGACAAACCACTTACACACAAGAAGCTTTAATGTATAACCCCCCACAAAATTACTAGACCACTTACTCACAACCCCATACCCAACAAAATTACTGACCCACAAACACATAAACCCACAACCAATACATGTCAGACACATAACCATAAAACCAAGCGCATACCCCATACCACCACCAACAAGATGATTATTATCAAAACACCTAATATATATATATATATATATATATATATATATATATATATATATATGCCCCAAACACATCATCCTACCATAGTCAATACGATCAGACATCACAACACTAAGACAAGCAACAAGCACGAGGTTACCAAACACCGCACCAACCGGTTCTTCCTTTCTCCAACAAATCATTCACATCAATGTTGCCCTTCAATCTTCCAGGCCGCACACCAATAACCCCGTCAACACAACCCAACTACTCTTCCATGGGTTACGAACTCAATTACGACAGTCTGTCATTCCATACACAAGACTACTTAGAAATTCAAGAACTTATTAGAGAATCTGGTGATGGTGATGTTCCTAAGACTTCAAGTCATCAAACACCTAGGGTGAATTAACGAGTGCAACAAGTTAGGGTAATTATGGGGTGTGGAACCGGTGGTCGGTATGACCAACTCGGTCGTCTTCATTAGTGTTAATTTTGTTTTCGTATGTAAAAGTAATTTAAATTAAATATTAATATTTATTATTTAGTTATTTTTATATAATTTACTGTTTTTATAAAAAAATAATAATACTCCCTCCGGTCTCATATATAAGCAATTTTACAACAAAAAAAAAAACCCACCCTTTAAGAAAAATATCTAAACGCATTTCAGTCTTACACTCTTTCTAATTTTATCCATACTTTTTGCTTTGGAAATCGTTAAAAACATACAAATGTGAAAAAAATATGGGTATATTTGAAATAATGACATTGAATGTAATAAATATATGTGATTTTTTTTTATATTTAAGACCATTGAAATTTTTTCCTTATATTTGAGGCCGGAGGGAGTACAACTCAGGCACCAGATGAATTGGCACTAGCACTTAAGTCATGCATGCACTCGTCAATTGGATTTCTACACTAGGGATGTTCGCGGTGTGGTTTGAATCGGTTTTGAAGTCAAATATCATCTGATCCAAAGATAAATTTACTTGCAATTCGATTCGGTTTTGGATAATTGATTAAAAAATCCGATCTGATCCGATCCAATTTCTTACGATATAATTTTGATTGATTTTCTGGATATGCAAACTACAAAATATATTTTTTAATAATATTATAAAAGTACTAATAAATATTAAGTTTGGTATACTATTTAATATATAATATATAATATATTAAAAATTGGTATTATAAAATAATAATACTCTCTTATGGTTGAAACAAATGAAATAGTAAAATTAAATAAATGCAATCAAACTAATAAATAGTATTAAAAAAAAGTATAATCTAGTAATAAATTAACACAATATACTATATTAATAAAAAATAAATAAGTATATAAATATCCACACGCGGTTCGGTTTGGTGTGGACCGATTTTGAAAAATCAATTCAAAATTTGATCCGAACCGAGTGAATTTTCCAAAATGACATCCAAACACATTCAATGACTAGCAAGATACTCGTGCGTTCTCACGAGTAAATTTATTTAATACGGTATAAAATATATTTAGATATACATGTAAATTTGAAATGAAAAAATGAGTTTGGAGAAAAAAAAATTTCACATTTGAAAATAAAGAATTCACCTCTCAATTAAAGACAATTGTTGGTTAAAATAAAATAAATATTGTTCTGATAGTGACCCGTGAAATGGAAAGTTAGTCGTGCACACCATTATTGAGTGATATTCAATTTGGTACAATATAAAATGTTTTTAAATACACATGTCAATATATAATGCGTTACTTAATTGTAAAATGAACAATTATCATGTAAACTCAATTGTATTAAATAATCATATAAAAAAAGAGACTTGTGTGATGGAGAAAGAAAAAAATTCACATTTAAAAATAAAAAATTTGTCTCTCAAATAAAGACAATTGTTGATTAAAAAAATAGATATTATTTTGATAGTGATCCGTAAAATAGAAAGTTAGTTGTATGCACTGTTATTGAGCTATCCAATTTGATACAGTATAAAATGTATTTATATACACATTCAATTTCAAATGAGTTACTTAATTTTAAAACGAACAATATTTTAGCATTTGTAAATTACAAATATACCCTTTCGCTAATACAATTTAAAAAAAAGGATATATTAGGGAGTTTGGTGGTAGTTTATTTCAAATGAGTTACTTAATTATAAGACGAACAATATTCATATAAATTATGAATGTTTTTTTATATATATAATAATTATACAATAATTGTGTTTTTATTTTAGATAAATTTTATGTTTTAGAATTTTAACATTTTTCTGTGTTCTTCTTCATTAAATTAAAACGAGGTTCAAATTTTGTTATTTATACTTAAAAAATAAAATAGGTAAAAAAATAGAAAGAGAAAATTAAAATGAAAGTGAAAAAGTGTGAGAGAAAAAAATGTGGAGAAAATTTAAAATTTGAATTAAGAGAAGAAAAGGAAGAGTGAGAAAGTAAAAAGTAAAAAATGAAAAAATGAGTGAGGTGGCAAAAGAATGTAGTTTCAATTTTTTAGCATTTGTAAATTACAAATATATCCTTTCGCTAATATAATTTTTTAAAAAGAAAAGAATATATTAGGGAGTTTGGTGGTAGTTTATTTTAATGAAAAAAAAAATAGTTGAATAGTTGATGAATAGATAGTTGATTTTCGGTTTTATGCAATTTTTGATTTTTTTTATCAATTTGCGGTTTTTATTTGGATCAATTTAGATTTGGACATTTTTAGACTACATCATATATTATCACCAATTCAATTGATGACACCTCTGATGTTTTAATCGGTGATGCCAATTCATTCCGCAAGAACTCTTTATTCCAAATTTTATTTGTTTGAAAGTAGTTTATTTGAAAAAAAATGCGGAAAATGCGGTTATTACGAGAATTTATGTTAAAAAAAATTAGTTATTTATATAAATTTTTTGACTTGAAACTGAAGAATTAACAAAATATTAGTCGGCCTTTTATCTATTTGATGAATGGATTATTTTTATTAAAGGCTTGATACTTCTAATCTATGTTTTACAATATTTTTAATTATAGTGGATTTTCTTTTGAGAAATCATTAGATATTGTATTATAAATTTTTGTGAATTAAGAAAAAAATGCAACACAGACATTTTATAAGATCACTCAGTCTAGTACACCACACTCATCCATTAAGTTAACCGTATACTGGCTCTGATGTAATTTTACTATTTACCTTACCTCACCTTGATCAGATGTCCAAGCACGATGCAGTAATAGTATGATGATGTAAGTGTATGGTGGCAAGTGATGAGCACTCCACTCAACAATAAACATGATACGCGTTATTTCCAGAATAAGTGATTGCCGGTGACGAACACTAATTTGGCGTCTTCACTAAAAAGAAAAAACGGTTCATGTGCTCAACAGTTTTTATGTGGACTTTAAGTGTTAGAAAATATTAATTGGAGTGGTTGGTTGGTTTTTGGAAAAAGTGTTAATTGCTAGGCCCTTATGTGATGTCACAGTTGCGTATCAGGCTACAAAATAGAAGAACAATTATTATATTTATATATTTGATCCGTCCTACAATGAGTGATTCATTTAAAATAATAAAATATCCTAAAATGAATGATCTATTTAAATTTACGATACAAATTATTTTTTTTTTTCAATTGTATCCTTTAATTATTACCATTTTCATCACTTCCAATATATAATAAATGGTACTTTAGTGAAAACATCATTCTCTCTCTTTAATTATTACACTTTTCTTAATATGTATATATAGTCAACTGAGTCACTAATTGTGGGACGGAGGAAATATATTTTTGTGCAAATGGGAATATATATATATATATATATATATATATATATATATATATATATATATATATATATATATATATATATATATATATATATATGCCCCAAACACATCATCCTACCATAGTCAATACGATCAGACATCACAACACTAAGACAAGCAACAAGCACGAGGTTACCAAACACCGCACCAACCGGTTCTTCCTTTCTCCAACGAATCATTCACATCAATGTTGCCCTTCAATCTTCCAGGCCGCACACCAATAACCCCGTCAACACAACCCAACTACTCTTCCATGGGTTACGAACTCAATTACGACAGTCTGTCATTCCATACACAAGACTACTTAGAAATTCAATAACTTATTAGAGAATCTGGTGATGGTGATGTTCCTAAGACTTCAATATAGAAAATTGAATCATATTGAAAATTAGTTTTAACATTAGTTATATATATATATATATATATATATATATATATATATATATATATATATATATATATATATATATATATATATATATATATATATATATATATATACACTAGATGATGCATTGTGTAAATTAGTTTTATATTATTCTATTGAATCATATTGAAAATTTTAAATGATTTATATACATGATAAAATGATATATTTTTATTAGAAGATAGTGCATTTCCATTAAAAATAAGAATAAGTGTTCATTTGATTTAGTTTTAAGAAGTTGTTTTTAAATTCAAATTTAAATACACTATGCTTTTTATCTAATTTTTATAAAACTATTTTCTGAAAATCAAATTTTATTTATTATTTATAAAAATTAAAAAAATTAAAAAGTTAAATAATTTAGAGATTTTATTTTTGTTTTGAAAATTAAAAAGAAAAAAATTAAAAAAAATGATACACTGTTTTTATTAATGACATGTGTATAATATTGTTCAAGTTTAAAATGTAAAACAAATGTACATGAGTCATCTTCCTTTTTTTATAAAGTTTAATCAAAGTGCAAAAGAACATAGAAAATTGAATTTACTTTCTTTTTTAACAAATTAGCCCTTTATTAATTGGTTCAACCTTTCATTAGTTGAATTATCTTATTTTATAAATATAAATATAAATTTTGTATTTAAATAATTCACTTTTTTAATTTATTTCTAAAATAACTCAGATTTCAAAAAATTTCTTATCTATTTCATTTTCAAAAAAAAATAAAATTGAATGAAATAATGTTGTAAAGCCAATTAGCAACAACACTTAAATTTTCAATGGCGGAGTCAATTGGATTGATGACCGCATATGATGTTGCCAGTTTAATTGGTGTCAGTGTACAAGTTATCAAAGGTGATGCCAATTCATCTGACAACAATGTATATTGTGATTTTTTAAACTTAAATCTAAATAATAAACATTAATATTTAATTTAAAATATTTTTACAAACACTAACGATGGCGATCGGGTTGGTCATATGGGTCATCGGTTCCACACTCCCAGCTACCCTAACTTGTTGCACTCGTTGTCGATTCACCCCAAGTGTTTGAGGATTTGAGGTCTCAGGAATATCACTAGAATTCCTAAGAAGTTATTGTTTTTCTAAGAAGTCTTGTATATGGAGTGACAAGTTGTCGTAACTGTGCTCGCGACCCATGTCAGAGTAGTTGGGATGTGTTGATGGGGTTATTGTGTGTGGCATGGGCGATTGAAATGGGTCATTGGTGTGAACGATTTGTTGGAGAAATGTTAAAATGGTTGTTATGGTGTTTTATAGCTATATGGTTGTTGTGATATTTGGGTGTTTTGGCTATGATATGAGGAAAGGTTGGTGTTATATGTTCATTGGCTATTTTGGCTACAGTAGGATAATATGTTGGGGGCATATGTATTTTGGGTGTCTTGATAATTGTCATCTTGTTGGCGATGGTATGGGGGACGCTCTTAGTACTACAGTTGGATGTCTTACATGTTTTGGCTGTGAGTTTCTGTGTTTGTGGGTCAGTAATTTTGTTGGATAGGGGGTTGTGAGTAACAAGTCTAGTAATTTTGTGGCGGGTTAGACCTTGAAGCTTCTTGTGTGTAAGTGGTTTGTCGTGGGTCGTATGGATACCTATCTTCGAAGGCAAATTCAATTGCAACTGATCTGTACAAAGCCATATAAGTATTAGTTGGTTTAGATGGGGTTGGCATCATAGCGTCACGTAAGACATGGTCACAATGGTGCCCCCATTTACGACACTCAGATTTAGTGAAGTCCTTCCAATTGTCAAAGTTCCACTGTTCATTCATTTTTCATTGATGCCATTCTCCGAGGTAATTCGGGGGATCTGGGATATTTTGAAGCATTCCGAACTGCAATTTCACATTGCCATTATGGTACATCTCCAGAGTGGTGAACCTGATGATCGGCGTGCATGCAGTTCAAACGCCTGCATCTTCTTCTCTGACTTCATGTTAATGTTCCAAGTTTAGATATAGATGCCAAATAATCTGTAAAAGAAAAATATATTAGATTATAAAATGGGTAATATTAAAAATAAATTGATTCATTTAGTGGCAATACATTTTCTGGTGTAAGGTGATCCAAGAGATTGTGATATTAAATGATACAGTGTCTAGGACATCTGTTGTTATTCATACCACGAGTCGACCATCTAAACCAAAAAAGTTCAAATAAATTATTTAGAGATAATAATCGGTAAAGTAAGTAAATGAAAATAATGATATAACTTCCTTTTGTGCGTACAGGAATATGAAGCTATTATGTTTGATGGGTGCTAGGGATGATAATCTAGACCAACCCCATGCTTGGAGTAAACCCTATTTTTAACAGCCCTACCTCAGAGAACATGTTGCTATACAACCCAACCATTGTTAAATTTCTGACATACATCTATCTATTAAGAGTGTGTACAATAATCTTGAGAATGGATGGCAAAATCCTCCTTCTATCCATGTCTACTGCATTAGACATATTGTACAGAATTTCATGTAAGGAATCAAAGACAAGAGCCTTCGGAAAAAAGTTGTGAATGTAGGGTATGCTTTAACTCAACCATCATTTCGAAACTACCGTGAGGAAATTATATTGTCAAATGCGGATGCATTAAGGTGGGGGATAAAATTCCATTGTGTCATACCCTAATTTTTACCCCTAAGATTCCACCTATCATATCATTTTCATTTCAACCAAGATCACAAGCATGACATCCTCCTAACCTTCACCTCTTTGGGCTTGCCTTTGTGGGAGATCGCCAAGCACCCTTTGTGTTTCTTTTTGCCTCTATGCTTGATTACATTCTAACTTTGCTAACCTTATTCAAAATACAAAAATATGTTTTATTTCCTTTTCTTATTGTACAAGGTAGGGACTTGCAATTATAGGATCAAGCTTGGTGTTTAGATTAGGGTTTTGATTCTCAAAGTCAAAGTTTTGGTCTATAAGTGGTCCACAAGAGCTTTCACTTCAAGGCATGACCTATAATCTTAGGTCAAATTCATGTCAAGCTTCATTTAACATCATTTGATTAAGAGAAGTTCAAGTTTGGTGCATGAAGACCAAGAAAGTTTATTGACAAAAGAAACTGAGACCAGTTCCGTGGCTGAAGACCAGGATCGAGGGGAAGTTTATTGACAAAAGAAACTAAGACCAGTTCTGTGGCTGAAGACCAGGATCGAGGAGAAGTTTATTTCAGAAACTGAGACCAGTTCCGTGGCTAAAGACCCGGATCGAGGGGAAGTTTATATCAGAAACTGAGGCCAGTTCCATGGCTGAAAACCAGGATTAAGGGGAAGTTTATTTCGAAAACTAAGACCAGTTCCTTGGCTGAAGACCAGGATCGAGGGGAAGTTTTTACCTTTTCTAAGCATCATTGCTTAGCAAAAGAAGATGGATGAGCAAGCAACCATTCATAACCACTGTCAAAATTTCAGGTATTCCAATATTTAATCCTCTTGCACCCGAATGCCCGAACACCTTCGCCATTCACACCTTCGGGTCCAAGAAGATTAAATAGGGGCATCTGTCATACCCAAAATTTGGACCACCAAGATTTCCCATCATTGTGCAAATCATCACCACAATATGGATGTACTTTTATGCCTCATCAATCTCCTCAAAGAGGATTAAGCATTCAATACAATCAAGAATTAGGGTTTTAAACCCTCTCAGAGCACTTAGACAAAGGATCAATCAAGAATTGACATGATCTTCAACTTGTCTAGCCTCTCAAACATCCATGATGGATCAATGGGTATCCCATACCAAGAATTATGCATAAGCATGCAACATTCCAAGAGGATCGAGCCTCAAGATCGCCTGTGTCACCAAATTAGGGTTTGGTCGACCAGGGTCCCCAGATGAAAATTTCCATCTGGGCATGAGCCAATACCTCAATGCATGGTCCAAAAATCTCAAAAAGATCTCAAGAGACCATCCACAATGGCAAAATCACCTTGAAGGCCCATCTATCAAAAAATCAGGAATTAGGGTTTTGACCTAATTCAACCCTTGAGTTAACTTGTGAAGTGAGGCATGACTTGATGCTTAAAAATGAGCTCCAAAGACCTCAAATACATCATATTGACATGTTTGCAAGATTTGATTGATTCAAATAGCTAAAATCCTAAGCCACAAGAACTCAAATCCATCTGATCACAAATTAGGGTTTATGATGGAAAAAGTCAACCCTATTCTTGACTGTTGGCTTACCCTTGATCTCAAACCTTGGGGAGGGGTCCAAGACATTCCTAAATACCCTTGGAAGCCATCCATGAAGTTTAATTAAGCCCAAAGATTGATTTCACAAAGGGATCACAAAGTCAAAATTTCATCTGATGAAAAAGTCAACTGTACAAAAGTCCAAGTTTGACTTTTTGGATTTTTGGTCAACCAAGGTTCCTTAAACCTAAAACAATGTTAATATGTGATTTGAATCATCATTCATCAAGAAAAATCAAAGAAAGTGAGTTAACTTGCTAAAGGGGTAACCATAAAAAACTTAGAATTTTTCTAAGTTATGGAACAAAGTGGCTAGGGTACCAACTTTGCAAGGCCATATCTCCCATACCCATAGGCCTTTTTCTACCATTCAAAGCTCAGATGTAAACCCTCATTACATACTTCAAAAGTGTCAACTATAAGAATTTCCAATTCTTCATGGATTCTGAGTTATGGTTAGATCAAAATGACAAAACTTGGAGGGCTGTTTCACATAGTTCTAGGCTGAATCAATTCAAGATGTAAACATCAAAGTTGTTGTGCATATTGCCTACAATCCAAGGAACTCATTGGCATTAAATAACTCAACTTGAGCCAAGAGTTATGGCTGCTGTAAGACACCATGGCACGACTGTCTTGAAAAGTCAGTTTATGTGATTTCTTGCCATACACGATTTTGAGCCAAAAAGCAATGATCACTATGACACATTCATCCAATCTGATCCTAATGCATCTAATCCAACCTTCAAACTTGGAATGAAATGCCAAGACCTTATCCTTGAGAATTGATGAGTTTTGGGCATATGTGCCTTGAATCCAAAGGGCATTAATGTGGAATAGTGCACATTCAAGATTATCACTCTCCTCACTCAAGTTCTCTGATTAAACAACAATTAAAAGGACTGAAGAATGTGATTTTAGTCAAGGCATATCTGATTTATATGGGACAGCTATTGCACCTATTGCAAGAGGCATTTATGCCAAGCCAAGACCTTTGAAGCATTACCTTATCCTTTGAGCTTCAAGAGAACCACTTCAACACAACTCCTCTACTATAAATAGAGGTCCTAACTGATCATTCAAACCACACCAAAGCTCATCACAACAAGGATTTCTCTCTTTCACTCCCTAGGCCTAAAAATTTCATTTCTTGAGAGGTTACTATCGGGTTTTGAGTTGGAGATCAATACCACTCAAACCATTGATTCAGACACATCACATATAACATATAGAAGATGTCTGAACACTCACCTCTCATCTGTAACATCAAAATCACCAAATGGCCATCCAATTGCACAAAACTCATTACTTGCTACAGAAGGAATCAGGTTGATCAATCTAAAGGTCTCTTAATCACTCCAAGCATTCAAACACTTTCCTTAGGGTACAAGGAAGATGTCCAAAGCATTAGAACTCAACTGTAACACCTCCATCATCAAATTCGATTCTCACCTGCAGAGGTAAGCCTCAAACTGTCAAACTCATTTAATCATGCATCATAAACATGTTTTGTGATTACCATGGTGTTTCTGGATGTTTGTAGATCATTTACCCTCAATCAATTGTTATTTACAGTTTATGTATAAGATTTCATTGAGTTCATGCCAATTTTAGCGTTCATCAGGTTTTGTCACGATATGTTGTGATTCACTTAATTTCAATAAAATTGAGTATTGCCATTGTGTTCCTTGTCTGAAAGTGCATGATTTTCATATTTGGATCATGAGTAATGGTTGAGAAACGAGTGAGATAGGAGGCTTCATGTATTTGAGCTTGAGGATGAAGATGGCCATGGTGCCATTCTTCAGAAATTCAACTTGTTTTACTATATATTTATCACTTGCCATGTTATAACTGAATTGGCATTGTGCCATAGTGGAAATACTAGTATGTTTATGCGTGTGAGCGAGTGAGAGGTATGGGGTTCGAATCCCCCTCGCCCCAGACCTTTTGATATTTTTTTTTCAATCATTTTCAAAGGCATTTTACACATATTATTATCCCTTGCCATCTTCTATCAGCCCACACAAGTGGCTCAGTTGGCAAAATTTTGAGCTATCCTACCCAAGGGCGTGAGTTCAAACCTTGGGGGGGACCATTTCTAATTTTTTACCACTTAATTTTATCACTTTTTTTCACCAATCTTTTAATAACTTTGAAAATTAATTTCTCATTCATTTTTCATCATTTTTGATTGGTTCTTTTTGTAAAAATTCACAAAATTGATAAAGTATTTTATTCTACAAAAATCTCACACAAAAAATATTATTTGTCTATATTTAATATTTTTCATAAAGAGCTTATTTTATTTGTTTTTTAAAAACATTTGAAAATATTTCTTTTCTCTTGATCTTTTCAAAATCAAATGAGTTCTAAATCATCTTGTGATTAAAACCTCATTTTTCAAACCTTAACCAAAAATCACAAGTAGTTTATTTAAACTCATTTGGTATTTTTATCATTTTATTAATTTTCTTTAAAGAATTACTTTTAAAAGAAAATGAAATTAGGGTTTCTTTGATTTTTGATCATTATCAAACATTTTAAACACTTTGGGCCTCTAATAGAGTGTAAGACCCAACCCTCTTTTATACATAAAATAATTTTGGGCCTCAGTCGTTGTATAAGTCCCGATAAAATTTTCAAAACAACGGTGCAATCACTGTTATTTCTGGGCCTCTCCTCGAGTTGTAAGCCCCATCACGTATACAAAAATAAGCTTTGGGCCTCTTATAGAGTGTAAGACCCAACCCCCTTTGTACATAAATAATTTTGGGCCTCAGTCATTGTATAAGCCCCACTGTGTTTTAGTAAATCTCGGCGCGATCGCCATTTCAAAACAAAATCAACTGGGCCTACCCTTGTGTTGTAAGTCCCATTTCTTTTCTTTTTTTCTTTGGGCCTCTCCTTGAGTTGTAAGACCCATTCCTTTGTACAGAAAACCTTTTTGGGCCTCAGTCATTGTATAAGACCCATTACAGTTTATAAAACAACGATAAGATTACTGTTTTTTTTCTGGGCCTCTCCTTGAGTATAAGCCCCAACAATCTTTTCAAAAACAACTTCTCTTTTGATTTAGGTTCAAATATACAGTTTTATCAAAACTTTCTTTAATTTCTTGAACACTAACAATACAACTATGGAAGCTTGCTCGCCTGTAAGTTTTTATCAGCTTTTATACATGTATATATTTGTTTGAACAGCATGGAAGCTTGCTCACCGTAAGTTTTTATCAGCTTTCTTTTACTTGCTTTAATATATATATAACTGTATTGTGGGAAGCTTTCTCACATGTAAGTCCTTCTTTCATAATCTTTTAAATACTTGTCATATATCAACTGTATATATACTAGTATATCTGTTTAGAGTTTTCCCCGACAACTAGGTCTAGAACTAGATAAAGCCAGTTTGGTCACTCTTTAATACAGTCAAAACTAGATCCCCATAGGATTTCCAGATACAGTTTTGCCTTCTCTTGGGCTTAAACAATATGGAACAAAGGGAAAGGCATTATTCTCGGTGAAACTTTTCCCAGGCTGTCACTATTAGAAATTGTCAAAGAAATTCTATTCCCCAGAGATGAATTATTCTCGGTGAAACTTCTCTTAAATTTCTTCAAACCCTAGAACTGTTCACTAAAGGATTAATTCACGGTGAAACCTTTCTTGAACTCTTCTTAAGTTTGGGACCCACAGGCTTCCTAAAAGCATCCTCGTCTCCTCCTGGGCTTTGTACAAGGACCCTCCGGCTTCTTAGAAGTTCTCATGCCTTCTTTTGGGCATAATACAAGGACCCTGAAGACCTCCTAAAGGTATAAGACAGAACTTAGTCATCCTTTGCTAGAGCAGTCTTTCCAGTGTCAAATCTCAGACCAATTTAGGGTTTATTCTCACCCCTTAAAACACTTGCCTCCTTTTGGGCATCATACAAACATAAACTCTCCCATACCAGTAGACTTGGACAGTCTAAAACCCAGTCTCTCTCCTAAAATTCCCCAGCCAGGGGCAATTGATCATCAGTATAACAGTATCCCAAATCAGAACCTCAAGGCATCTGATACATCAAATTTTCTGTAACCCTCAGCAAGAGTTGATTCCGACCTGCCTTAGGATCTCAATAATCCCCAGCAGAAGCTAGCCTCCTCTTAGGCTTTGTATAATGACCCTTCCTTTCCTCAGCAAAGTCAGCCTCCTCTTGGGCTTTGTACAATGATTCCCCCTTAGCAAAGCTAACCTTTTCAGACTCTCTTGTTGAGTCAATCACCTTCCAATACTCTCTTGTTGAGTCAACCCTTTTTAGCCTCAATCTTGGGCTTTGTACAAGACAGATAAAACCATTCTCTTGTTGAGACAATCTTTTCCAGCCTCCTCTTAGGCTTGGTATAAAGATTTCCCTTAGAAGAAGTTAGCCTCCTCTTAAGCTTTGTATAATGATTTCTCTAGCTTGTTCAGCCACAATCCTGGGCTTTGTACAGGACATATAAAAGCACTCTCTTGTTGAGTCAAACCCTTTCAGCCTCAATCTTGGGCTTTATACAAGACACCATATAAATTTCCTAAGCGGAGTCAATCCTCTTTTTTTAGCATCAATCTTGGGCTTTGTACAAGACAGATAATACTCTCTCGTAGAGTCAAACTTATTTCAGCCTCAATCTTGGGGTTTGTATAAGACACCTAAAATATCCTCAGCTGAGTCAGTAAAGTCTCACTTTAGCCTCAATCTTGGGCTTTGTACAAGACAAATAAGGATTTCTTTCCCACATAGTCAGTCTTCTTTTTATCCTCAATCTTGGGCTTTATACAAGACACATACAAACCCACCCTGGCGGAACTGAAATCCCTTTCAGCCTCAATCTTGGGCTTTGTACAAGACAGACAAAACATTTTCCCCAAAAAAGTCAAACTTTTAGCCTCCTCTTAGGCTTTGTAAAATGATATCACCAAAAGAGTCAATCTCTTTTAGCCTCAATCTTAGGCTTTGTAAAAGACATATAAACACTCTCTTGTTGAGTCAGTCATTTCTAGCATCCTCTTAGGCTTTGTATAAGGACTTCCCCAGCGGAGTCAATCAACCTCTTAGCTTCAACCTTGGACTTTGATTAAGGCATACAAAAATCAATATCCCCTCAGAGAAAAAAAAATCTCTCTGTAGGAAGACATTTTTCTGTTTATCACACATTAAAATAGATAAATCAAAACAAACCCTAATCCCAGATAATTGCTGTAAGTGGCACACTTGTCGATTCAAATATCCAAGCTATCGTCCATCTCTTATCCTGGTGAACCCCTTTCTTCCATCTAATTGCTGTAAGTGGCAAGCCTCTGGATTATTTACATCCACGTCACTGTCCCTCTCTTAGCATGAGAAATTCCTAAGGAAAAATGGCATTGCTCTACATTGAGTTAAAGTTTTCCCCTTCAGGATAACACCCCTATACAGGAAATTATGGAATTGCTGGATTCATTTATCCCGGTTAAAGTAATCCTCCTTTATAAACAATCACCCAACAGTTGTGATAAACAGACTAGATGTCTCCCCTTTAGAGATGAAAAATTATCTCACAAACAAACCTTTTAGCTTCAATCTTGGGCTTTGAACAAGACACAAAATAACCTTTTAGCTTCAATCTTGGGCTTTGAACAAGACACCAAAACATCTTTTCCTCCTATTCTATAGGAGGAACTACGATTGCTCTGATTCCCTGTTTCTTTAAAACGGGAATACGTAGGCATAAGATTGCGAAATCTTAGCGAGCATACTAATAAAAAACTCTAGGTCCAGTACCTTCATACCAATCAAAACTTAGGTTTAGTACCTTACCAAAAACATCGGAAAACCCGAACATCAACAAATACTCACTCTCTCTCTCTCTCATATTTCCCAAGAAACTTTCCGAACCCATTAACGGATAAACACCATCAAGTACAAAGCAGAATCTAAAACTAACAACCTGTGGATAACCACATATAGGATGTGTAACTGACAACTCCCCATTCTATAACCTGACCCCGAACTCCCCGAATCTCTTTAAGCGTTTATTCAGTTAAACATTCGCGTGCAAAGTTAGTTTGAGATAGCTTCCCTTTCCCTTCCAGCTTCACGGGATAAATAAAAAATCAGAAAGTAGCACCCCCTCCTTTTCATTGAGGAGAAAAAACTAACTTCTGCGATAAGGTGGTCGCGTCACCGACAAAAATTGTACGCTACAC
This sequence comes from Lathyrus tuberosus, assembly GCA_022829125.1. Lineage (NCBI taxonomy): Eukaryota > Viridiplantae > Streptophyta > Magnoliopsida > Fabales > Fabaceae > Lathyrus > Lathyrus tuberosus. Next base: position 5,995,099 of record JALAZF010000391.1, on the reverse strand, counting down.
TACTCCCAACAACCAACTATTGATTACACCACAATCCTATCATATGTGTGCTCTCAAGTCCGGGTTAGGACTTATCTCACCACTCAAATGTAACAGCCCTGCCAAACAGAAAAACCCAAGCAGACAGATATATACAAATATACAACAAATACAAGTATACAAACAAATAACACCTAAAACAAGATAAGTGTAACCCTCTTAGGGGAGATCTCCCCAGTGGAGTCACCATTTCTATCGCGGTGAGAATCAGATATCAAGCTATTGATTAAATTGAATCATAAATCATAATTCACCACCGATCTTTAATTTATCCAAGGGAAGGGAAAAAGAACGAATAACCCATAAGTATGCAATGCAATGCAAAGCAAAAAAGAATCTAAGGTTTGGGGGTTGGTTATACCTAGGAAAGGTGCTAGCATCCTAAGTATCTATAGTACTCTACAGGAACCTCTTGTCTTAATGTGTTATATGTTATTTTGTCAGCTAAAGGGTGAAAAGGTAAAGGAAGACCTAAGGTGCTATTCCTAAGTTTGCTCGCCAAGACGTCGCATCTCGTGCCTACGTATCTTGACGGGGATGGAATCAGAGTATTCGTAGTTCCCCTCAATAAGGGTAAATAAGGTAATAAAGAATAGGTTGCTCGCCAAGGATTGACCTTGTGCCTACGTATTCTCAAAAGGAACTTTGAGAAATCAGAGCGTCCGTAGTTCGGACTACAGATAAAACAGTGTTTGTTGATTGGTTTCAGGAGAAGAGACAAGTTGTCATCTTAAGGAGAATACTCAACTGAACCACCACAAATATGCAGAAGAGGGATCTTTGCTTCACATTAAGAGAAGGGCTCTGACTCGGATATCGGATCAACGAGTATGCCACATACATCTCTCAAGTGGAAAAGAATCTACATCTTTCGCAACTATGTCATGGGGTAGGAGAATTACATCTCAACTAAGGATGACTCATGTCTAATCTCTCTTGGGAGATAGGGAACTTAACTGGGTTGTCTAAAGTTGAACATCCTAAGGGAAAATATCATGAGTAGCTATCCTAAGGGAATCTGCCTAAAGAATCTAAGTATGTACATCCTAGAGGGAGTCAACCTAAAGGGGAAACATGGATCAAGCACAGAAGTAAATGATACAAATGAATAAAATGCAATGCACATGACTGTATAGTCAACCACAAGTCCTTCCGTTAGACTTAAACAGGCAATCATAAAAAATAATGTACAATGTGCAAATAGCAAAATTAATAGCATGAACAAATGACAGTGTATGTACACAACAAGAATCAAGGTATGTAATCAAATCACAATGGAAAGGTATCATGAATAAATATCATCAATTAATTAAGACAAAATATCGAAAATTAATCGAGGAAAAGTAGGTGAAAAACATGGAAGCAAATGAATCACCAAAATAAAATCGGGCCACAAGAATTATTAATTAATTTAAACATAAATATTTAATATAATTAATTAAGAATTTAATTAATCAATATTAAACAAAATATTTAAAATAATTAATAATTGACATATTTCTTTTAGACATTCTTTCCAATATTTATTCAAATTAAAAATTAAAACAAAATAGTTAAAATCTAAATTTGGTTTTTTTGTTTTCTCTCTCTTTTTTTTTTATAAAAATCAAATAACAATAGTTAAACCAAAATAAAATAAACAAAATAAATGGTTAAAGTGAGGAATGCGTTACTGTAGCTAGAGACTTGGACCAGAACAACTTCTATCTCCCTTTAAATTCAATTGGGAAATGCCTCCTCATGCAAGATAAACTGCCACCGTATAGCAAGGAACTTCAAAACTGTTAACTTTGCCTATTCCATTTGGCTCAAACAAATTATATCGCTTCCCATGAGTTAACTTCACCGATGCATTCTTCAAAAGTTCTTTGCCCCGAGCAGACACTAAAATTTTTTCTATTATAATACCTTTGACATTAACATCAGCATCATTATCTCCATCAAGCACCGAAGCCCGACTTCCAATGACAACTATGAAAACATCATGATCATCCCTAAGAGCTTCTTTCCTTGCCTATTCAGCCTGAAGGGAATCTAAAATATGTTTCTTTTAACGTTTTTTTCAACTCTTTTTCAGTAATAGATACCTCAAGTGGATGTCAAGCTAGCTCCGTTCGTGAAGTTTCGACTACGTGGGGAAGGTTGTGATGTTTGTATGGTGATGCAGCAACTACTCATGGAGAAGACGAAGGTGGTGGAGAGGTTCTGCTCAAAGATTGGTGGTCGTGAGTTTAGGAAAGAGGCATACACGATTTTTTGGCGATGGGTTCATGGTTGTTGCCGACACGTGAAATGTTTCATGGTTGTTGTTGTATGAGGTGAGGGTTTATGTTATGTAATAATGAGTTGGGTTGTAAACGTCGTCGAAGGTGTCGATAAAGGGGAAGGAGTTTGGTATGGAAGTTTTATATTATGAGAGATACTGAGGTGATGAAGGGAGGAAGTGCAAGGGAGTATGTTAATGGAGAAGGTGATGGAAATGAGCATATGCTGCGGTTTGTGTGATGTACGGTTTTATGAAGTGCGTATTCTTTTCGAGGTGTCGGTGGTATTAAAAAAATGAGGGTGGATAGATGATGGAAAGCAGTGTGTGATTAAGGTCTGTGTTTGTGTGTTGTTTTCAGAGAAGAAAATGATATGGTGCTCGAAAATGAAGGAAGTGTTGGGTGATATGAGAAGGTATGTGTGGAAAGTGGGAGTTTATGCTGAACGGTCAGAAAAAATAATGAGGGGGTGGGTTGTTGTTTTGTCTTTTATGGAGAGAGGGAGTATACCGCATGGGAGAGAGAGAGTGATGTAGGGAGTATGGTCCGCGATTTTATGTGTGTGGAGGAATTCTCTATCCCAATGCCTCCTTGTTGTTCTTTATTAAATAAAAGAGAATAAAATAGCATGTAGTATGGTGTTGCGCATGCAGAAGGTCTTAGTATGATATCAGGTCCTTTTTCATGTATGTACAGCCTATGCATGTAGTATACAATATACGTACTATAAAAATAAAATGAAATTAAATACTTTTTGAAACTTAATTGACAAGTTTTACCAAATAGAGATAAATACAAAAATTTAAATATTATTAAAAACAAAAACAAAATTAAATTAAAAAACAAATAAATAAAAACTTAAAAAACTTAATCCTAAATTTAAAAAACTGAACAATTAAAAAAAAGAGATTATTTAATTTTAACTTAATAAAATGAACAATCGGTAAAAAATCGATAAATCGGGGCAGTATCGACAGGCTCAGAAAAATAAAACGAATATGCGAAAATGATCAGCGCAAAATAAACTTATCGGAAAAAATACAGCGTTTGGTCAAATTTTGAAAATAAATTTTACCTGCTAAAACAACCTAAACTGTCCAGAAATGCGACCGAAAAATGGTCGAAAAATTTAAACAAGCACGCCAGGTTAAACTACGCAAAACGTAAATTAATACCACTAACGTCTGCAGGCTCGATTTTAAAATTCTCCGTCCACTGATTTTTCGCATAGTTGACTTTTATGTGACCGATTCAGTCGTAAATTCCAACAAATTTATTCTGGCTGATAAATTGGGTATTATGCAAGATGAAATGCATGATATGCTATGCAAACGATGCAAAACAAAAAATGCAGAATCTTAGGGTCAAAAATTAGAGTGTGACAGTTTCTAAGAAGACTGAATTACTTTTTCTTAAGAGTAGTTCCTAGTATGATGTGTACAGAACTCTGCTTTGGACTATTAAACTCAGGGGGAGCTTACAAACCTCATACCCTGATGTTGCAAAGAAAATTATAACTGCCCAACATTGTCCTTTAAATACTTGTGTTTGTCATCATAAAAAAGGGGGAGACTTCTAGAACAAGATTTGTTTATGGCATATTTTCCTTGAGTCTTGGTGATAACAAAGTATTGAAAGAACAATGGTTTAATTGTGTGTTACATGTGTGCAGGTTCTAATACTTGTAAATATTATGGTCAGAATCAGTTCTACATTAAGCACAATTTGAGAGTTGCTAAATTGCTAACTTCTAGTGGCAGAATCTGAAGAACACTTGCTAAGTGATGTCTGGTGGAGACTCTAAAGCTAAAGGCCTCAATGTCAGAAGAAGCAACATTATTGTCTCTACACTTAGTGAATGTAAATTGGCCTCTGGTACCTTTCAAAGTTGGTGATAAAGCTGAAGTTGTCCGTACTGCAAAAAACAAGCTGTATTGTCAAATCAGTTTGTCATCTAGAGTCTACAGATTGCAAGGCTCAAGAAAAACTGAGATGCTTTATGGACATCTACTCTTAATGGCTCTATTAATATAGAATCTGTTCAAGACTCAAATGTTAAACATGTTACACATTGGATTAAGATCTCCTGGTGTATCTATCTTCAACAACTCTTGTACTATAGAGTAACAACAAAGACTCTTGATCAAGTTACCTCTTCAATGAATAGTTTATGAAAGGCTATAAATATGGCTGAAGGTTCAAGCTGAATCTTTAACAAGGATCAACCAGAAGAAGGAGTAACAAGATCAACAGTTATCAACTCATTGTATATGTATATTTTTCTGATGTGGGTTGTAATTGTAAAAGCCTTAAAATTTTTTAACATTGAATATCTTAGAAATCTTAAGAGCTTTAGGTCTTTGTTATGGTGATTTCCCATACCTTTGATACTTGTATCATGTACAACTTGTTCTCTATTCTGCTGATCTTGTTCAGCAGTTTAGATAAAAGTCCTGTATCATTGGGATACAAGCAAGAAAGTCTCGAGCCAAGATGCTTGAGCCATGTAAGTCTCTTGCTATGTGCTTGAGTTGTGAAAGTATTAATCAAGTGGATTGATTAAGCACAATTCTTGTATCATTGGGATACAAGCAAGGAAGTCTCGAGCCAAGATGCTTGAGCCATGTAAGTATCTGTTAGACGATGGCTAGGATCTAGAAGGGGGTTGAATAGATCCCACAATTTAATACACGCTAATGGTGTTCCAAAACTGGTTTTAAAAACTTTGTTATGGAAGCAACTACTAAATTACTCGTCTAGAACGAACCACTACCAAAAAGATCAGATATGCGTAAAGCCGCTAGGAATGATGCGACGAAAGAGAAACATAGATGAATCAACAGAAACACAATGTATTCAACCAAATTATATTTACTTGTAATTTTCCAATCACCAACGAGATAGGATGACAAAATTTAATCACAAAGTGCTTTGGAGCTTGTGCATAGTCAACTTATCAAACACTAGGGGTGCACGACACTCCAAGTGTGAATTTCTAAGTAATGTGAATGTAGAGCTGATTCCAAATGCAATCCAAGGGATTGTATCATTTTTACAAGTTTATTTTCAGCTCTATATTACACTATATCAGAAATTTTTGATCAATTGATATTTCACAAGTTCGATTAATATCAAAACGTAAAAGAGTAGGGAACGAGAGAAAAAAAAAGATTTGTTTAGGCAGTTCCCCTACCATCCTCGCTAAGGGTACCTCTGCCCCTAATTCCGAACATGGAATTGATATATATATATATATATATATATATATTACTATTTTGCAAATTTTTGTACAAGAGACAACTGAACAATCAAACCCTCAAACATCTTTGATGTCGATGTAAAGTCTTCTCTCCCCTTGATTCAAGATGAATAAAGTGCTTCGAATTTGGTTGAACAAATTACCGTCTCATGCTACTAGATTGCAAGAACCCGCATCTCTTCAATCACCTTCACTCGGTCGATTTGGATCTTCCACAATTCGAACCCAAATCTTTCTCGTACGATCCTCCGATTGTAGCTACTAGACTAAACGAACACTCCGTTCTTCAATCACCTTCGCACGGCTGAATCCTTGTAGAGAAACTGATTTGTGCAAAACCCCCCAAAATCACCCGGATTCTTGGAGGACAAAACCAAAGGTTTTATTCAAGACACACCTACTGATTCTCAACCAGCACAAAGGATACAACACACCTAAGTCTGAACGTTATCACTTCACACAATGCACAACACTAACAAAAATGATTATGTGTAGTTGTTAGAGGACACTAGGTTGAGGATAAAGAGAAAAATCAGTATCTATTTTCACGTTTCTTGTTCAGTTAAAAAAAATGAGGAACCAATTATTTATATGATGCAAAATAACCAACTAAATGAAATAACAGCAAAACAAAAATAACAGAATGCAGAAAAATGATTCAGACCAGCGAAGAGTCGACCGCTCGCTGGATGAGGGTCGGCGGACGCTTACCCGGTGAAGTGTCTACGCAATATAACCAAGCATGCGTCAACTGCTACATGACCATGCGTCGACTCATGAACGCTGAAACTGCAGAATGACAAAGACCAGAAGCACGCGTCAACCGCATGCATAGAAAGGGTCAGCGTCCGCCTTCCCGGTGGTTTCACAAAAAATTGTCAAGACTGCATGAGTCGACTCATGCATGGGTTAGGTCGACGCAAGACCTATAAATTCTTAGAACTTGATTTTTCTGCACGTGTTAACCAACTAAGACACAAGGCGTGCACACCAAACACTAATACCATGATTATGCATATGTAGAAATTGTATAGAACCCTTACTATATGTTTAGACACATGATTTATCAATGGTTGTATGCAATGCGACCGACAATGAAGTGATACCGTCCAAATTACAAACTAAAGGCTACCCTACTTGTTAACATCATTAAAACAGAAGCTAGATGAGAAACACATTGTCCTCATATACTCCCCCTTTTTGATGATGGAAACATTTTCTATCTTTATCTTGATTTGTAATTTGAAGACTCCCCCTATCTTTGTGAAGTCTTTAAAAATTCAATTTCTGCTGCTAGTATAGATCAATTTCTGCTGCTAGTATAGATGTATCCTTCTCCCCCTTTGACAACATCAAAAAGAGAAATAGAAGGTGGTCAAAGTTAAGGCATCATGATTTTTAAAGATTCACTCAATAAGTTGCAAAACAGATACATTAACATTCATCCACATATAAAGAAGTTAATGCGAGGATAAGAAAAAAGGATAAATACGGCACACTAGATGCAAACAGAATACATTCCATAGTAGTAGAAAGAGTAACATAGTCCAAAATGAAAGCAAAACCAAAACAACATGTAAGAAAATAACAAGTCATATAATCAAAAACAAAAGATAACATGCACTAAAAATATGATCCTATGTCTCATGGTCTCCTCCCCCTAAATTGATGACCTCTTCCTCTGAAGTGTTGTCCTTGTGGTGGAGGGAGTGGTTGTTCCTCTAAGTACTGATTCAGTTCAATCACAGCCCGATCGAGAACGCCTAAACTGTTGGTTAGATTCCGAGTATGAAGTTCCATTGCATTATCCAAAGCTGTAAACCTGTTCATTGAAGCATCAGCAAACCGGTTGAAATTCTGAGTGTGGGTGTCCAACTGATTTGAGAAAGAAGTGAACCTCTCCTCCTGAGTTGTATACCGTTCCTCTTGTAAGTTCATAAATTCCTCTTGTTCTAGCTACATCTGATTCAACATGGCCAGGATTTCTTCAGTGTCCTGTTGTTGTGGCTGTGGAGTTGTAGGAATCGAATACTCAGGCTGTTGCCATTCATATTCATCAGCTTGTTATTGCCAGCCATAGGTGGGAGGAACATTGGCAGCACCAAGAGAAGTCCAACTAGTGTGTTGCCATTCTCCCCAGCCTTGATTTTCATAAGGATCACGCGGTGGAGAGGAACCCATCCATTATATATTGTCTTCATCCATCATATTTATGTCAGTTGGTATGTTATTTCCAGCTTGATCTTCATGTACATTTTCTTCCGCGGCCGCCTGGTCATCCGGAACATCATAATGAGGGCGAGTTCCTCTGGGTCTGAATTTGAACTCCTTGGCGACAGGATCCCAAAAGTAACCCATCATAGTCAGGGTCTTTTGCTGGAATTCATGATCAGATGAAACAAAGATATAACGAATACCTGGAACCTTTATCCCAACCTTATTCAAAATGCACTGAATACACGACGCATAACACAACGAAGTACCTCTTGTAGAATCCCGTAGTGCAAACATACGATACTTAAAGTAGTATGACCAGTTGATGCGAATTTTGTTCTTCAACAGATAGATTAAATGAACCTCTGCTTGATCAACCCTAGAAAATCCTCCTTTCTTAGGTCGCAAGATGTGAGCGACAATCCATTGCAAGATACGATCAACAGGTTTTAGATGACCTGTTGTGACAATTTTGGGAAACATATCGCTGTTCACAATGCTGTCCGAATAAGGTTCACGCAACATTGAGTTCAATGCACGTTTAAACTCATAGTTGTTGATAAACTTAGTATCAATTACTTCTAGAAGATCTTTAGTTTCCAACTTAAACAAGCTATCCCATGCAGCAGCATCCATAGAATAGGTCTTATTATCCATAAGATACTTAAAATCCGTACCTGTGAATTTATCCCGAATTCTAGTATGGAATAATCGCACCAAATCTCCATTATACTTATCGTCACATTCCAGAAATTCATCAAATTTATGAACATTCAACATTTCAATGACTTCTATAATATGATAATCTGGCGTTCTCAGAGGGTAGTATACATACTGTCTAATAACGGAGAGGTTTTAGAAGTCGTCATTGAAAGCCTCAGATAATGCATCAAAGAGTAAAGATATAGCAGTTACCGGTGTTGAAGAGGGTCCAGCCCTTGATGTTGATGCTCTGGTGGACCTTTTTCCAGTTACTCTTTGGGAAGCCATCGTTGAGCAACTTGATGAAAGCAGATGAACAGTGACGAACTGTGAGGGGATGAAGAACAGTGCGCAGATGATGATGAGAGGGTTAAGAGAGAATCTTGATTCTAATGCATAGTGAGAACTCCCTTTTAAAGACTTTGTTGATTGGAACTTTGTGGGTTTTTGAGGATTGTAGCAGTAATGGAATTTTAAGAGGGAAGATTGAAGGAGAGGAGATGAGAAAACTAAGATCAAATGCAGATTTTATGATATGCAAATAGGAAATAAAACATATTAATTTGATGTAGTGACTTTTCAAGACAATTGAAACGACGCGCGCCTTCCTAAGAAATTGAAAATCAGGGTTCGTCAGTGATGCATCGACCGAAGCATGTCATGCAGTGGCACATGCTGAACGAAAGTTTAAAAAATTTGAAAAATTAGGGATGCGTCGACCATAGGTCGGCGTGAGCTGACCCGCGCCTTTTCTTGAAAAATTGGACCATTCTTGAGTCGACCCATGACATGCTTTGGTCGACTCAACCAAGTATAAAATGGAAAAAATCATGTTTTTATCTACTTATGCACCAATAAATGATAAATAATCATGCCAACACAAAAATCAATCATTCAAATGAATAAGAGATGCTAAAATGTGTAATAAACATCATTTTTAACACTTAACATGATACATATATTTAAGAGAAACTTATGAAGCGGAATGATATTACCTTAATCATGATTGACGATGAGAGCCCTCACATATAGCTCAATAATTCTTTGCATTGTTAGTCAAAAACATAAACAAGCATATATATATATATATATATATATATATATATATATATATATATATATATATGTGAAGAGCTAGTATATTGAAGAATTATCAAGCACGATCCGAGATGTCGAGAACGCCTAGTTCCCTACGGATGTGAAAGAAAGGTTCTGTAGCTAGTGGTGTTGTAAAGATGCCAGCAAGTTGATTTTTAGTATCAACATGCTCAAAGAACACATCACCTTTCTCTACATGATCCCTAAGGAAGTGATGACGTATTTCGATATGCTTGGTGCGTGAATGCAATGCAGGGTTCTTAGTTAGGTTAATGGCACTAGTGGTGTCGCATAGAATAGGAATACGCTTAAGTTTTAAATTGAAATCGAGCAATTGTTGCTTAAGCCATAAGACTTGAGCACAACAACTGCCGGCGGCAATGTATTCCGCCTCGGCTGTTGACAAGGCAACGGAAACCAGTTTCTTACTATGCCAACTCACTAAGGAATTTGTGAAAAAGTGACACGTGCCACTAGTGCTTTTCCTATCCGATTTGCACCCGGCAAATTCGGAATCGGAATAGCCAACTAAGCAATAAACACTACCCTTGGAATACCAAAGCCCATACTTTGGAGTACCGGAGAAGTATCGAAGTATGCGCTTAACAGCTTTTAAGTGAGATTCCTTGAGACGTGCTTGATACCTTGCACACATGGATACACTGAACATAATGTCGGGTCGTGATGCAGTAAGATAAAGAAGAGATCCAATCATACCTCTATACTTCTTTACCTCTACATCCTTACCATTTTCGTCACGATCAAGATTAGCACAGGTAGGCATTGGAGTATCAATTTCCTTGCAGTTTACCATGTCAAAACGTCTGAGAAGCTCAAGACAATATTTTGTTTGACTCACAAATGTGCCCTCTTCAAGTTGTTTGATTTACAATCCGAGGAAATAGTTGAGCTCCCCCATCATGCTCATTTCAAACTCCCCCTGCATCAAACTAGAAAACTCCTTGACCAAGGTCATGTTAGTAGACCCGAAGATGATATCGTTAACATAAATTTGTACCAAAATTAAGTGTTTTCCTCAACATTTAATAAAGAGGGTTATGTCAACCTTGCCTCTTGAATACCCTTGATCAAGTAAAAATTTGCTTAGACGTTCATACCAAGCCCTAGGGGCTTGTTTAAGTCCGTACAAAGCACGTTTAAGTTTGTAGACATGATCGGGATATTCATGGGATTCAAAACCCGGAGGTTGGGCTACATAAACCTCTTCATTGATATATCCATTCAGGAAAGCACTTTTAACATCCATCTGAAACAATTTGAAATTTTTAGTGCAAGCATAAGCAAGTAAAAGGCGTATAGCCTCGAGTCGGGCAACCGACGCATAAGTTTCCTCATAGTCGATTCCTTCCTCTTGGTTATACCCTTGCGCTATAATCCGCGCTTTGTTTTGAGTTATAACTCAATTTTTATAGAGTTTATTCCTAAACACCCATCGGGTGCTGATTACTCGATGATCTCGCGGAAGGGGACAATGTCCAAGACCTCATTTCTCCTGAATTGATTTAGTTCATCTTGCATTGATAAAAACCAATGCTCATCGAGTAACGCCTCCTTTGCGTTTTTAGGTTCAACTTGTGACACAAAAGCGGAGTAATAACAGAAGTTACTAAGTTTAGAGCGAGTTGTTACTCCCTTAAAGATATCACCGAGAATGTTGTCGATGGGATGGTCTTTGGAAGACTTCCAAGCTGGAGGAAGGTCATCTTCATTAGTTGGATGATCCTCCTCACTCTTGATAGGTTGGTGATCCTTTTCCTCCTCAATACGCATTGCTTCAGGCTGATCAATTCCTTCACTACTACGAAAAACCCATTTAACAACGGTTGGGAATGACATATAATGACGCGGGTGAAGGCGTTGTTATGTAGATTGTCGTTGTAAGTTCGCTGTTTCTACAGCGGTCTGGAAACCGTTGTTGAAAGGCAGGACGCGCGCCATATATCACAACGGTTATGATAATAAACTGTTGCGATACATACACTTAAGTTCTGGGTTCGAAACCCATCAGTAGCGAATTTATATAAAACATAAATTACTTATGATATCGGTTACAATATATAAACGTTGTTGTAAGTACCCTAAGTTTATTATATTAAATGTAGATTGCTTGTTTTCCAAACACCTCACTAAATAAATATACATGGATTAAATTTGATGAAGATGTCTATAATCTGCAAATTAAACTGTTCTTGAAAACCAACTTAAACAAACCAATGTTGTTTTCTGATTGCATTCGTCTCATCGTGCATTTCACGCTCTTTTACATATATTGTGGTTTATTGATCTGACTCCTTCGATATATCGCTATCTTCGATTATAGTTAAATTTCCATAAGATAAACAAGACATTGGATAATTTGCCTCATCTTTGATTTAACTATATTGGAAGATGGCGATGCATCTAAGGAGCGAGATCATTATACCATAATCTATATATAAAAGAACGTGAGATAAATGATGAGAGGCATGCAATCAGAAAACAACATTGGTTTGTTTAAGTTGGTTTTCAAATACAACTTAATTTGTAGATTATAAGTATCTATGTCAAATTAACTGAATGTATTTTAAGTGAGGGTTAGTGAAACAAACAATCTACATAGAATATAATAAACTCAAACAAAGTTCTATACTAGATCCAGATATTATAAACTCATATAATACACTTGCTACCACCAGCAAACTTTAAGTGAGGGTTAGTTAAACAAACAATGTAAATAGAATATGATAAACTCAAACAACATTCTATACCAGATCCAGAAATTATAAACTGATATAATACGCTTGCTTCCACCAGCATCATCACCCTGTATCATCCCCTTAACCTGAAAGGAAATAAAGCAAACTTCAAAAATGAGCATCCTCAGTTGAAAACAAACCATAAAACCATAATCCAGTGATGAGTAAAGAGAGGAACAGGAATAACGCACCTTTTAATGAAACTAATCGCGGAACAGGAATCAATTATGATGTTGAACTAGTTTGGGAAGCCATGAAAAAGAAATATAAGGAGGAAGAAGCTTACACAAAAGCTTCATACTTCTTATACTTCTTTTCATTGCTTCTAAAACTAGATAAAGTTTGCTTACACTGTTGTTTCTTCATTTACTAACATCTTGTTCGTGATGCTATGAAGAAAAGGTACAAGGTGGATGAAGTTTCCATCATAGCTTCATGCTTCTTATACATTTTTCCATAGCAACACAAACATTATGAAGTTTCCAAAGTATGGTCTTTGTTAAGGTAGTGAAAACGAATCTGAAAAAATGAGAACAATCAACAAAAACAACATGCAACAAACGAGATAATGGAAAATATCTAACAATAGATGGAAGAAGAAGAATACCTTAATGTATGAAGCACAAGATTCACGGCTAATGGTGAAAACGAAGAGAAAAAATGGGTTCTAGGGTTTCACTTTGAAGGCAACGGCGTTACTGTCAATTAAGTGAAAGTTATTTCGCTTATATATAGGTAAACTATTTCACAACGGTTAACAATAACAACCGTATAGATATGTATTTATTTATTATAAATATATCACTACGGTTTACCAGAATAACCGTAGTGATAACCCTTTTATCTGTGAATTTTAAAATAAATAAAAACCGTATACATAGGTATTTATTTATTATAAATATATCACTACGGTTAACCAGAAGAACCGTAGTGATAACCCTTTTATTTATGAATTTTAAAATAAATAAAAAAGAAAAGGTGCGCCTTAACTTTTAACTTAATGCATCTGCAGTTTAAACATCAACAATGTAATTCACAATGCATCTGCAGTTTAAACATCAACAATGTAATTCGAACCCTAATTCAACTATTACATTTCATAACAAAGTAAATATTAAACATAAAGGAGACAAAAAAACATAACATCTTGATATTTCCAGAAAATATCTCTGATTTCAGTTTGTTCTTCAAATTCTTGTTCTTTTCCTTTAAATCCTCATACATAACCTTCAGATAGCCCACATCTTCCAACTCTGACTTCATAATGCTCTCATCGTCATTTCCATCTCTTTCTTCCACGTCTTCATCCCATATGAACAAATTACATGTTTCATCGCTCCTCCAAAATGGACATCTCCAAAAAATCCTTCCTTTATTTTATCCCTTCTTGCATTGATACGAAACCATACGACCATCACAACCACAAAAATTTCCAGATCGAGATTTTACACTGGAACAAGACGTAGAAACACCTTTGGATGATTTTGTCTTCAAATGTGACATTGCAACACCTTAAAGTAGAACACTTTGTTGTTGTTGTTGTTGTCTTCTTCCCGACAATGGTGACGACGTTGGTGTTAGGGTTGTTTCAATGGATAAATTGATATATATACTTGGTGTTTAAAATACATAAAAAGAAGCTTCAATTTGTAACAACGGTTTTGATAAATATCCGTCGTGATATCCTTATTAGTTTTTAGTTAAATATTAATAAAACTTAAAAAGGGAGCATTTACATCAAAGGGATAAACTATTTGAGGGCGATGAGGTTCGAACCCATGATAGCTAGATTGTATCACCATAGTTTTCATAAAAACCGTTATTATACCCTTGAGATTTCTAATTAAAATAATGCGCGCGCATCCAGTACGCACTATAAGAACGGTGTATAGGATGCCGTTGTAAACCTGGCGTTGTTGTTTTACCGTTTTGTAGTAGTGCTTTATCAGTGTCCTTGAGTATGTCTTCTGAAGATACACCTGCACCTTGAAAAGAACTACCTTCTCCGACATTTTTCGGATAAGACTTATCAAAAGTAACGTGTACCGACTCTTTAACAATACGTAATCTGTTATTATAAATTCTATGAGCTTTACTTGACTGAGAGTATCCAAGAAAAATACCCTCGTCAGCCTTGGCATCAAACTTACCAAGTGTCTCTTTACCATTGTTCAACACGAAACACTTGCAACCAAAAACGTGAAGGTGAGAGATATTAGGTTTTTGCCCTTTTAAAAGCTCATATGGTGTCTTGTTTAGAATAGGCCGGATGAGCACCCTATTTAAAACGTAACAAGCCGTACTTATGGCTTCGGCCCAAAAGTATTTTGGAAGTCCACTTTCATTGATCATAGTCCTTCCTAATTCTTCCAAAATTCTATTTTTACGTTCCACAACCCCGTTTTGTTGAAGGATACGTGGTACGGAAAAATTATGATCTATTCCATGGGATTCACAAAATGCTTCAAACAAATGATTTTCAAACTCACCCCTATGATCACTTCTAATTGGCACAATGTTCGTGTTTAACTTGTTTTGAGATAACTTAGCAAATCTTTCAAAGGCCAAAAAGGTATCACTCTTGTTTGCTAAGAAAATAGTCCAGCAAAACCGAGAAAAGTCATCGACTATTACAAAACCATAATAGTTACCACCTAGGCTTTTGATCCTAGATGGTCCAAAGAGGTCGATATGGAGGAGCTCAAGGGGTCTCATAGTTGAAACAATGTTTTTTAGATTTGAATGAGATCCTTGTTTGCTTCCCCATTTAACAAGCATCACAAAGATGATCCTTTGTGAATTTGATTTTGGGCAAACCGATGACTAGGTCTTTAGAGACTATTTTGTTAAGCTATCAAAATTGATATGCGCCAACCGTCTATGCCACAACCATGAATCTTCATTCATAGTGACTAGACACTTGTCGCCATTTAACGATACCTCATTTAAGTCTAGCATATAGACGTTATTCACCCTCAAGCCCTTAAACACATCCTTTTTGTCACCATCTTCAACTATGCTAGAATCCTTTGAAAAAGATACTTTATAATTCTTGTCACATAGTTGACTAATTCTTAAAAGGTTATATTTAAGGCCTTCCATAAGAAGCACATAAGAGATAGTAGTAGATGCGGGGTTACTTACACTACCTTTGCCGAGAATCTGTCCCTTGTTGTTGTCTCTGTAGGTAACAAACCCCTTTTTCTTCGCCACAAAGTCGATGAAAAGAGATATGTCTCCTATCATATGTCTTGAGCAACCACTATCCAGAACCCATCTTCTTTCGGTGGTCTCAAGACTTTGTACTTACATAGTCAATCAAGGGAAAGTAGGTACCCAATTCTTATTGGGTCCTTTATGGTGAGTGAAACCATGTTTGCATTTGGGCAACCATTGATAAATGCCTTTTGGAACAAGAAATCTTCTAAAATGACATTTAGCAATAGTATGACCAGGTTTGCAACAATATAGGCAATTACAGTTCATTTGAGGTTTACCTTTGCTATCTCTATCTCGAATCACATACGTATACTTTTGATACGAATTATTCATACTTTCTCGATAATGTGATCGATCAATAGCAAAAGTAACTTTAGGCTTTAGAGCCTTGTCTAATTTGGCCTTAAGGGTTTTCACCTCTTTTTGCCAAATATGACAAGTATCACAACCCCAATTGAACCATGGAGACTTGTGCTAATCAATCTTAGCTTTTGATGTATCCACCATGGAGTTTTTAAGAGCTTCCAATTCCTTTTCGGAATCAGAAACCTTTTTCTCCAAATATGAAAAAAATCTTTTTGTTCAAGGCTAAGCGTTGAAAAGCTTCCTTAGCCTCATGGTGCAACATATCAAAAGGTTTTTGTAATTCTAAATGAGACATATTATTGGAGTGATCGTATTTAGAGTGTTTTACCTCTTTCTTCTTGTTTCGATGTGCCACAAGACATAGATTGACAGATTCACTTTCGTCACTTGAGCTGTCATCTTTTTCTGACTCGCTATCGCTCTCCCAAGCGATGTATGCTCGTCTAGATTTGTTTAACTTCTTGTATTGACGACTCTTATCCTTATCCTTGTCTCTGTCTTTCTTAAGTGATGGGCAATCCGACTTGTAGTGCCCAGATTTTCCACAGTTGTAACAAGATCCTTTCAACTTGCTACTCTTGTTGCCTTAATTTCTAGTTTGCCTTCTAAATTTGACGAGATTTTTATCCGAGTGCTGGATTTCATTCTTTTGAACATACATATTGTATCTCTTCACAAATAGCCCCATGTCATCACTCGAATCATCATCTTCATCATTGTTGGTTTCATTATCACTTTGCTCTTGAGATGTGGACTTTGAACAAGAAGTCTTAAGAGGGATCGACTTCTTTTCTGTTTCCTTTGTTTTCTCCTTCTTTACACTCTTCTCATGTTTTTCCAAGATGATGAGCACTTGCTCATGTTCATAGAGTTTGCCAAATAATGTCGTGAGGTCTAGAGTAGCTAGATTATTGGCCTCCTTAATCGCGGTGACCTTCGGCTGCCATTCCCTGTTAAGACACCTCAAGATCTTATTAGTAGCAACCTCGTTAGGAACTGGTTTACCAAGTACATGTAATTTGTTGATTATATGAGTGAATCATTTTTGCATGTCCGCAATGGTTTCCCCTTGCTTCATGTAAAAAAGATCGAACTCTTGCGTTAATGTGTTGATTCGGGCCATTTTCACATCATTAGCGCCTTCGTGGGCTACTTGTAAAGCATCCCACATGGCTTTGGCCGTTTCACAATGAGAGACTCGATAATATTCGTCAACTCCCAAAGAGGAGATCAAAATATTTCGAGCCTTCCCGTTATAGCTATACTTTTTCTCGTCCGGTAAAAACTGGAGCTCTATTATAAGCCCCTTTAGGTTCGTTCGCCATTTTCTAAGAAGTTTTACCGAAGCACCAGATAAACCGGAGCTCGTGATACCACTTGTTAGATGATGGATTGGATCTAGAAGGGGGGGGGGGTTGAATAGATCCCACAATTTAATACACGCTAATGGTGTTCCAAAAAAAGTTTTAAAAAGATTGTTACGGAAGCAACCACTGAATCACTCGTCTAGAACGAACCACTACCGAAAAGATCAGATATGCGTAAAGCAGCTAAGAATGATGCGATAGAAGAGAAAAATAGATGAATCAACAGAAACACAATGTATTTAACCAAATTATATTTACTTGTAATTTTCCAATCACCAACGAGATAGGATGACAAAGTTTAATCACAAAGTGCTTTGGAGCTTGCGCTTAGTCAACTTATCAAACACTAGGGGTGCGCGGCACTCAAGTGTGAATTTCTAAGTAATGTGAATGTAGAGCTGATACCAAATGCAATCCAAGGGATTGTATCATTTTTACAAGTTTATTTTCATCTCTATATTATACTATATCAGAAATTTTTGATCAATTGATATTTCACGAGTTTGATTAATATCAAAACGTAAAAGAGTAGGGAACGAGAGAAAAAACACGATTTGTTTAGGCAGTTCCCCTACCATCCTCGCTAAGGGTACCTCTGCCCCCAATTCCGAACATGGAATTGATATATATATATATATATATATATATATATATATATATATATATATATATTGCTGTTTTGCAAATTTTTGTACAAGAGAAAACTGAACAATTAAACCCTCAAACGTCTTTGATGTCGATGCAAAGTCTTCTCTCCCCTTGATTCAAGATGAATCAAGTGCTTCGAATTTGGTTGAACAAATCACCGTCTCACGCTACTAGATTGCAAGAACCCGCAGCTCTTCAATCACCTTCACTCGGTCGATTTCGATCTTCCACAATTCGAACCCAAATCTTTCTCATACGATCCTCCGACTGTAGCTACTAGACTAAACGAACACTCCGTTCTTTAATCACCATCGCACGGCAGAATCCTTGTAGAGAAACTGATTTGTGCAAAAACCCCCAAAATCACCCGGATTCTTGGAGGACAAAACCTGAGGTTTTATTCAAGAAACACCTACTGATTCTCAACCCAGCACAAAGGGTACAACACACCTAAGTCTGAACGTTATCACTTCACACAATGCACGACACTAACAAAAATGATTATGTGTAGTTGTTAGAGGACACAAGGTTGAAGATGAAGATGAAGAGAAAAATCAGTATCTATTTTCACGTTTCTGGTTCAGTTAAAAAAATGAGGAACCAATTATTTATATGATGCAAAATAACCAACTAAATGAAATAGCAGCAAAATAGAAATAACAAAATGCAGAAAAATGACTCAGACTAGCGAAGAGTCAACCGCTCGCTGGATGAGGGTCGGCGGGCGCTTACCCGGTGAAGTGTCTACGCAAAATAACCAAACGCTAAAACTGCAGAATAACAAAGACCAGAAGCATGCGTCGACCGAAAGGGTCAGCGTGCGCCTTCCCGGTGGTTTCATAAAAAATTGTCAAGACTGCATGAGTCGACTCATGCATGGGTTAGGTCGACGCAAGACCTATAAATTCCTAGAACTTGATTTTTCTGCACGTGTTAACCAACTAAGACACAAGGCATGCAAACTAAACACTAGTACCATGATTATGCACATGTAGAAATTGTATAGAACCCTTCCTATATGTTTAGACACATGATTTATCAATGGTTGTATGCAATGCGACCGACAACGAAGTGATACCGTCCAAATTACAAACTAAAGGCTACCCTACTTGTTGACATCATTAAAATAGAATCTAAATGAGAAACACCTTGCCCTCACAGTATCACGTTAGTAGCTTGAACAGTGAAAGTCTTAATCAAGTAAATTGGTTGAGTAGGAAAGTCTTGAGCCAATGTGGCTTGAGCAAGATAGTTCAGTGCATGGAATCAGAAGCAGTAAGTCTTGGCCAGTGGGTTGCAAGCAGAGAAAGGCTCGTTTCATGTGACCTGGAGTTGAAGTCTTGGGCCTGAGGGCTTGAGCAGAAATGCTCAGTGCATGGAATTTGGAGCAGTAAGTCTTGGGCAGTGGGGTACAAGCAAAGAGGCTCGTTTAATGTGATTAGGAGCATAAGTCTTGGGTGAGGAGCCCGAGCAAGGACGTCTTGGGTGTGGAACCTAAGCAGGAAAGTCTCGAGTGAGGAGTTTAAGCAGAAGTCTTGGACCTTGGGTTTGAGCAGGTGTAAAAGTATTATGCAGAATTCATAAGCGATTGTAATCATGTTTTGATTATAGTGAAAATCTCTTGTGAGGTAAGGGGACTGGACTACTCTTAGTTAGGGGAGGAACCAGTATAAATCTTTGTGTCTTTTGATATTATTTATTTACTTCTGTTAACATTCTGCTGCTAAGAATTAACTAGAATTTGAACACAATTTAGATTCAGAATTCTGATCAGATGCAAACTAAGAAAACGGAAAACACAATTCAACCCCCATTCTTGTGTACTTTTCTCACCTTCAAATTAGAGGATCTTATCTACCACACCACTCCCAGTGAGAATCTGGATGTTTATGAGAGAATGGATGAATTCCAGGATCAATTACAAGAATTGCAGAAATAGTTGAAAGCTATGAAAGGGAAAAACATGTTTGGTAAGAATGCTTATGATTTATGCTTGGTACCTGAAAGCACCTGTTGTTTGACTAAATTTTACTAAAACATTCTGATGATAAACTTGAAGAATCTGCAGAAGAAAAAGATGTAGAAGGAAATGTCTCGACATCCTAACTGACTTGGTAAGTTAGCAGGTTTTAATCTATTGCAAGAATTAAGGAGCGGATCAAGGAAACACAGGATCAAAGATAGAAAGCCCAATAGAAGACTATAAAAGGAGACTTAGGCCTAGGAATAAGTACTGTACTTTTTGAATCACTTGTAACTTTGTAACCTAGTTCTCTTGTGTTGAATAAGGGTTTAGGGTTTGAGAGTCGTTGGCTCTCTTAGGAGTTGTAAGTCTCCACTCTATAATATGGGATGCAGAGTGGAAGGCATAGGTACAGGGACACAACCAGAAGCCTGTAGGTAATGGTTGTTGTATTGTTCTTGGACGAAGCTTTAAAGCAAGTCCAAGATAACTTGGAGGTCAAGAAATCGCGACAGGTTCTGTATTGGCAGAAGACAGAGATATCACAGGTTGTGATTAGGATGTGAGTGAGGTATCTCATATCAAGGTTGTAAATGTTTGAGTTTAGCCTTGGTAAAGATGTTCATTGGGTAGATGTTAGGGATAAAGTTATAAACGAGGGAGTTTAGCTTTGTAACAGTTCTACAGACAGTGAAATCTTCATCCTGGATTGGTATTCCCAGATGTAGGTAAGTTGCACCGAACAGGGTAATCACATACTGTCTTATTTAACATTCTACAATTTACAGTTGTGTTATTGTTCTTGACTGACATGTTGGATCAGATGTCGTGACATCTGTGAGTGTGCAGTTCTGATATTCAAGGTATCAGTCTACTGCTGCGCCTCTGAGTTTAAATGATTATGTAGCACAATGTCTTGACATGTGTTAGGACATCTGCTGTGTGCATAGGCCATAATTTCAATTGGTATCAGAGCAGGCATCCTGTTTGGTTCTGGATGAGATCTTTGGGAGATATTTTCTAGCATTTAAACAAGGAGGAGTTTTGAAGATCAGATCAATCAACTCAGACATACTCAAGGGTATTAATGGATGAGATGGATGTTCTGGATCGAAGGGAGTAACCCGGAGGTTGTTCATGTTGCTGAGGAGATTCTACTACAACTACAGGAGAAGTGGCTAGTTCTCTTGTTGGTGTGTCTTATAGGATGTTATGTCATCTTATTAGGGCAAGGTGGATTTGTTCCTTGGTGGTTCCGCTGCATGTGTTTCTGATGAAAGAACTCTAGAATTATGGGATTCTGGAGTTGTTACTGAAGACAGTTGGTGGAAGGTCTTAATCTTTGGCCTCTATATTTGAAGATATCTGCATTCTTTTATTCCAAAATCGGGAGCGATGGAGTGAAAGGAGTTGTGGTTGGATATCTGGTATGATGACTTGGTACTTGGAAGCTTGGTTTCTTGGTACAGTTGAAGTCAGTTGAAGAGGAGAGGAGTTGAGTTAAGCTTACCAGGTTCTTGCTCTAGGAGTTTGATAAATTGTTGATCGGCTAGGTTGTCAAAGATACTTGAGAATTCTCTCAAGTCCACTCATAAAGGCATCTATGTCGTGTATCTGGAGTCTTCTAGTTACTCTTCTGACTAGAAGATGTTTCTTTGAAACACAATCTGAAGAAAGGGGAGGTGATTTATTTTCACCATCCAAAAACAGCAAGGAAGGATTCATCTCTCTTGACCCTAAGAGTGGATCCAATCTGATTGAAGAATTGTTGAGGTAAATAAGATTTGTTCAAAGAAAGTCTTAGTTACTTGAGTCAAGGGTGACAACCTTGGTATCTCAACATTGTCCTTTGAAGAAGATACTTGCAAAAGATTGAATACTTTATAAGTGTTCATGACATGATCTGGTGGAGCTCAGCTGCAGCAGTGAAGAAGGGTTATTGGACAAGGATTTAAGATCAATTGCTATTTGTGGAACTCACAAGTATTTAATTGATTATCCTCAAAAGTCAAGATTGCTGATGTTCAACAAGATGTTGGAACATCTCATCATCAGAGTTTGTGCAGAATCATGGGAGGGGTACTGCAGACGCTTTAGCATCTGTTTTAGTCTTAGGTGGTGACCTAAGAAATGGCTTCAGTCGGGTGTGACAGAAGCATGTGTTCTCTGGAGAGTTTCATGGCAAGAAACTAGTCTGGACTTTGATGCTGTTGAAGATGAAGATGAAGGCATCATAATCTTGATGGTTACAGCTTGGATCAGTTTATTTCTAATCTAGGTGCTTTGGAGCATGGATCTTGCTCTGTTTATGAAGGCCAAGGATAAGTGGCAGTTATCTCTGGCTTTCTACTGACGGCTCTACTGAGGAAAGTGGCATTCTTTAGTATGGCTATGGGGTAGTCTTGGACTACTTATTTTCTGAAGATTCTGACGTGGCAGGTTTGAAGTCTTTGGAGTTTCAAAGCAGGATGGAGGCTGTCTACTCAAACTTGGTTGTTGAATCAAGTCTATGAGAGCATGAAACTCTTGTTCTGCGAAGGGAGGAGGTTCTTCTAAGTGGCAGAAGGTGGAGCTGAATTCAACAGTTAGATGTTATATCAGAATGTTCTGACATCTAGCTTAACATCAGAAGTCTCAGCAGGTGATGTGGCACATCAACTTAATATAAGGTGATCTACAGGAGAATGTAATTTATGGATGCTTCAAAAAGGTCTATCTCATGCAGTTTGCGGGAGCTGTGGATGGGAAGATGTTACATGACTAAGAGGCTTGGTGGATCCAAGATGTCTTGCTATGGGGCAAGTAGTTCATGTGACTTGAAGGTCTGATTTCATTAAGTGGATCTGTGTATCATGTGGGAGCTCTGAAGAAGAGCGAGGTCAATCAAAAAGTGTCATTGGGTTGATTTCACAATGTGCATTCAAGCAGGATGCTTGAAACTGATTGCTCTTGTACAGAAGAGTAGTTAGCTAAAATTGTAAGGAGGTCCTGATTCTCTGGAAGCTTGTGGCAGAAGTTCTGGGTTAAGGATGGAAGCATACTTTCTTTGGTGGATGAGAGTTTATTTCTCTCTGGGTTTCTGAAGTTTTCTTTGTTCAAGCTGGTGGCGCAGTGTTGTGTGAAGATCTTCAGTGTGGATTACTATACTGATAGTAAGTCCAGCGGTGGAGTATATCAAGAGCCATGGTGTGTGGTGTCTGTGATGTGTGGAAGATGTCATAACTGTTGTTAGAACATTTTGGGTTGGTTAGCCTTGGTGAAGGATTTCAGGTTCTGTGAGGAACTGGTTACTTGCATCGTGTCTAAGAAGTATCTACATTGTCATACGGGAGAATGATGGAGTAGAAGAACTGTCTTGGAAGATTGATGTAAGTATTTTAGAAGACTGGAGTGGATCATGGGTTGATTGCACGAAGGTCTGGATTTTGATGCGTTTAGAAGTGCATATTCACCATAAAATTAGAAGTATTCCAGGTTATCATACGGGAGAATGATAAGGAATGACTGTCTTGAATTGTGGGGTTTCTATCTCTATTGCTGGCTGAGTAAGGTCAGTGGAAAATCTTGCGAAGGGGATGTTACCCTGTCTGTAAGTCATGCTAGTAGTGGATCAGTTTAGCAGCTGTGAAGTTTTGGAGCATGCATACGATAGCTGACATCGTTATAACAAACTACGGGGCCCTGCGCATCTCTTTGAGGAATGTGAAGCATTCTGATTTAATTGGTTTGTACCTCAAGCAGCTGGAGGTCTATACATGAGAATTCAAGAGGAGTTCGTGTGGTGTGTAGTGTAACACCCCAATCTATACCCCCAATTAATTAAAATAGTAAAAGAAAATTCAAAATTTCGTCAGAGTATATTTAAATTATCATGGCATAGACCGAGGGGTCACATCAAATTGAAACAATTCATACAACACGTGCTCATAAAGATATGCAACAGTGGGGTAGCTATCAACAGAGGAACTCAGTTACTTACACCCACATTTCAGAATTTAGAATAAAAGCGGAAAATCTAAAGCTGAATAACATACATATATATCACATGAAAAGTTTGTCATACATCGAGTTGTACATGCACAAGCCAAAAGATATATATACAGAATACACAATAATCACTAACGGCCTCCCTAACTACCCGGTGTCACATATTAGAGCCGACCGACAAAAGAATGAAGACGCAAAGCTTCACAAAAATACCTCCAGCAACTCTAATCTGCAATGCCTCATAGAGCATTATAAAATAGCAGAAGAGTGAGAAAAAAAACCATAATATAATTGCATATAATCATATATATAACACAAAAATACACATATATACGTTTCTCACCACAACTCACACCATAATTCCAACACAATGCAACACAAGGTATAATTCATATTTCCATCACCAACCCATATCCATATATCAATTCTATCGACAATTCCACACATCAAATAGTCATAATGATTTATGCAATGCAAGAGACCGACACAACGACTCCATGCATATGCACATGCGGTATCGACTTCCATTGTTTCTCATCACTAGTTCACTCAGGAACTCTGCTGGAATCATCGCTCGTTACATCACTGTAACTCCCCGTCGGGCATACGATGTTCCCCGTCGCTCACACCTCTTTGTATAAGGTACACGACGTTTATGGATCGCTCACACCTCTTTGTATAAGGCACACGACCCGATCGCTCACACCCCACATGGGCACACGATCGTCTATAATCATCGCTCACACCTCTTTGTATAAGGCACACGACGTTATAGCAAATTCCCTCTGGAATCCAAACCGTCACTCAGGACGTCTCAACAATGCATATCATGATGCTTGGCATACAATGACCCGTGACATTTAATATGCACACATAAATATATTCATTTACATCGACAAAATCACACTTTGCACTTATGCCCAAAACAATGCATTTAATTTCCATACGGCCACAAATCATCACAACCCCATCTAAACACATACATTTACCTCATACAACAACACCTTGCATAATACACATCAATTACGCACAGTTATAATGACAAAAGTCGACGACCGACACTATTCCCGATTTTTTTGACATAATTAAATCGGCTAACAATTTCCAAACCATCATAATAAGAAAGTACAGTTCAATAGCTACACAACGATACCAAGAATGTAAAAATCGGACAAACGGAACTCAAGTTACGAAAGAAAACGAAAAACGATATTTTGAAAAGTCCCATTTTGCAATTGTCCTGTCCATACGCATATTACCCTGATCCATACGCGTATGAGCAGAGACTCATTTTCCCCAAAGTTCACGTGTAAAAGTCCGTACGCGTAATGCCTAACCTCGTACGTGTATTTCCCTGAAATGCTACGCGTATCATACACAAATGGGCAGATGACCAAGCAAAATAACATTCCATACGCGTATTGGCCCATGACTCGCCCTCCATACGCGTATTGCCAAGATCCATACGCGTATGAACATGCCCCATACGCGTATGACCTGGAAAAACCAGAAAAATTTCTTCTGCATAATTTTGCTTACGGGTTCCAATCCAAAACACCCTAAATTTCACCTACACACCAGAAAATTGCCAATACAATGCATAACAACATGTATCTATCATGTACCAACAAGAATGAACACTAAAAACATAATTTCCAACACTTTTAATCAATTTCTAATCAATTTGACACAATATGGGTTTTACTAAATATTTTCATTTCAATCCAACAAACACCACAAATACACATACATAATCATACACAATCATACAATAATTGAGTTTCGCACCCTTACCCGATTAAATCGATTCTAGAAGTTGATTTTTCTTGATTTCCCAAGCTTTTCTCACTATTTCTCTTCTTCTTCTCTTTTCTCTCATTTTTTTTTCTTCTCCCTTTCTTTCTTTCTATTTTTTTTCTCTTCTATTTTCTATTTTCTTACTTAATGAAAAATATCCTAAAATGACCAAAATACCCCCACACTCAAATATCTCGCAAACGATCCCAAAACCCGATAAAATATCACAACATTGAAAAATAACATATTTTCAGATAAAAGTCGAAAATAAAATAAAATAATAATAAAATAATCAAACGACTCGATTAAATAAAACTCACAAAAACTGGGTAGTTACATGTAGATGGTTGCAGGGTGGGGGGATCAATGGGACTTTGATCTCAAGCAAAGAGTTTGTTATGGTTGGTATACATTTCCTCACGGGTAGCATGATGGTGATCATGTGTGAGTGGTTATTGTTTCTTGTCAGAGAAAGCAATAAGAGAGTTGATGATTGTGTTCAGCTGGTAATTTGAACTGAGGGTGCGCTCTTGAAGACATGAAGATGCATCTTATGTTTTCCATTCATTAGCTTAGGTGTTCTGAGGAGGAGCACTGATTACCTTAGATAGGGGGAGATGCCTCTTGATCTAAGATGAAGTACTACGAGGATGCAGTTGAAGTTCCAGTTTGCATTTGTGCGTCAAGCAAGCTGAGATGTCAAGGAGGATGTCTTGACATTGGTGTATTGTTGCAAGTTGTGGGTAACTTGGCAGTGCATGTTAAATGGTTCTTATTGGATGCTTAAGAATCATTGATTGGGTCTGAGGGAATTTATTTTTCTCTGCAGACTGTGATCATAATTTTGTGAAGAAATCTCTGCTTTGTCAAATCAGAAGAAGAATCTAGGGATAACAGACAATGTCTGACATGATGTCAGGACATTGTTATAAAACATGTGTGCATATAATATGTTCTTTGGTCGATGTTCTTAAAAGCAGAAAAAGTCAAAGCAGTCTTGGTCAGTGCGGTACTGGTGGAGTTATTGCCTTCGATTAATGATCCATTGAATTGACTAGTGTTATTTTCTGTGGATCGTTACTTTCTAAGAAAATGGCTCGGCTATAAATAAGATTGCTTTGATTTTCTTTAGTCTCAATACTCTCCTTGGGTTGGTGGCAGATGGGGTTCTTCAAAATCTGGGTATGTTGCGTCTGGGTTTGGGGCTATCTTGGTCACTTTTTCCAAGTTTTGGCTAAAAAGGGGGAGAATGGTTTTCTGATGCTTTCTGATGCGCCTGCAGTTTTTTTGCAAGAATGTTGGTTAAGATGTTCTGAAATCTTAACAATCTTATTTTCCTTGTGTCTTGTGATCTAAATTGTGAAGCAGATTGTGTCTTGTGACCTGAGTTACGTAATCTATGTTCTCAGTGTTACGAAGCCTACAACTGCTGTTGCTTTTCTGGAGGAGTCTTCTGGTTTCCAAGACCTCTCTTGGAAGGAGGGGGAATATATTGAGGGGGAGACTCTCTCAGACCTTATCTCCAATTAATTCTCAAGATAAATGAGTCTTGATGAAGGAGCCTTGCTGTTTGCAGAATGCAGAAGAAAATGTTTGTTTTAGCCAAAATTTGTCAAAAGGGGGAGATTGAAAGCACCTGTTGTTTGACTAAATTTTGCTAAAACATTCTGATGATAAACTTGAAGAATCTGCAGAAAAAAAGATGTCGAAGGAAATATCTCGACATCCTGACTGACTTGGTAAGTTAACAGGTTTTAATTTGTTGTAAGAATTAAGGAGCGAATCAAGGAAACACATGATCAAAGATAGAAAGCCCAACAGAAGACTATAAAAGGAGACTTAGGCATAGGAATAAGTACTGTACTTTTTGAATCACTTGTAACTTTGTAACCTAGTTCTCTTGTGTTGAATAAGGGTTTAGGGTTTGAGAGTCGTTGGCTCTCTTAGGAGTTGTAAGTCTGCACTCTATAATATGGGATGCAGAGTGGAAGGCATAGGTACAGGGACACAACCAGAAGCCTGTAGGTAATGGTTGTTGTATTGTTCTTGGACGAAGCTTTAAAGCAAGTCCAAGATAACTTGGAGGTCAAGAAATCATAACAGGTTCTGTATTGGCAGAAGATAGAGATATCACAGGTTGTGATTAGGATGTGAGTGAGGTATCTCATATCAAGGTTGTAAACGTTTGAGTTTAGCCTTGGTAAAGATGTTCATTGGGTAGATGTTAGGGATAAAGTTGTAAACGGGGGAGTTTAGCTTTGTAACAGTTCTACAGACAGTGAAGTCTTCATCCTGGATTGGTATTCCCAGATGTAGGTGAGTTGCACCGAACTGGGTTATCACATACTGTCTTATTTAACATTCTGCAATTTACAGTTGTGTTATTGTTCTTGACTGACATGTTGGATCAGATGTCGTGACATCTGTGAGTGTGCGGTTCTGATATTCAAGGTATCAGTCTACTGCTGCGCCTCTGAGTTTAAATGATTATGTAGCACAATGTCTTGATATGTGTTAGGACATCTGTTGTGTGCATAGGCCAGAATTTCAATTGGTATCAGAGCAGGCATCCTGTCTGGTTTTGGATGAGATCTTTGGGAGATATTTTCTAGCGTTTAAACAAGGAGGAGTTTTGAAGATCAAATCAATCAACTCAGACATACTCAAGGGTATTAATGGATGAGATGGATGTTCTGGATCGAAGGGAGCAACCTGGAGGTTGTTCATGTTGCTGAGGAGATTCTACTACAACTACAGGAGAAGTGGCTAGTTCTCTTGTTGGTGTGTCTTATAGGATGTTATGTCATCTTATTAGGGCAATCTGGATTTGTTCCTTGGTGGTTACGCTGCATGTGTTTCTGGTGAAAGAACTCTAGAATTATGGGATTCTGGAGTTGTTACTGAAGACAGTTGGTGGAAGGTCTCAATTATCTAAGCTGGAAAGACATGTCTATTCCATCCAACATAATTCCGTCTACTATCAACAAGAGATTAAGGGTGATCAGTTCTTCAATTTGTCAATAGACAGCCGACAATCATGATGGGGCATAAACCATCTTTACCAAACTATAATAGTATTTCTTGCATCTTGTGCACAAGACTACCTAAGGCACAAATCCTTAGTCGACATAAACCCTACCTCCGCATTCCCTCCAGAACCGGGAACAACACTGTCCAAACAACACTTACAATCTTGCAATCTACAACACACTGAGCCAACGCTCCACACCTGAAGTAACTTGGAGAAGCACCAACTTCTCCCCCACTTAACTCATTCTAAATCCTAAAGACAAAGGATTAGAAAACCAGAAAGCACTGACAATGTTTCACACACATATCACGTACTAAGGAACAAACAACATCGACAGTATTCAACTGTCACACCAACTGACTCAACAACTTGGCCGGACGGACCGACCTGCTCTGATACCACTAATGTAACACCCCAATTCCCATCGCGGATAAATAATACATAAATAAATCAGAGTAAATAAAAATTTTATTCTTAGACAGAAACAAGGATGTCACATTTAAAGAAAGAAACCACAATCCCTGCTCATAAATTTGATACATAGCACAAAATGGAATAAACATAAAAGGGAAACTTTTTCCAACAAAAGGAAAGTTCAATTATGGAATAAAGCGGAAAGATCCATAACTGACTCGCTTTACAAAATAAATTGTTTTATAACATCAATATATTCATACAAAGGTAATACAAAATAGATCCAACAAATGTATACATATATAACAAAAATGTTCCCCGACTCCCGTGCTACGTATCAGAGCAGACAGACCAACACAAGGATGGAGAACTAATCTTCACAAAAGCCTCCAAGATACTAATCTGCAATTGCCTCATAGAGCAACAAACCACAACATAAGGGTGAGAATTAACAACTAAATCAAGATTGCATAATAATATGCAAACACATATAAATTCACATGCATAATTATTCTCACCACAAGCATCACATACTAATACAGATAGCATGCCACAGATACATAACATATTTATAATAATCCAACCACATAGCATATATCAATTATACCAACATAATAACATATTCACACATAATGCATCCCAAAGTTATAACATATGGAAACACACCACCATATCACGTATATTCATATATAACATATCAACGATAATCCAAACAATATTTTTAATGTATAACATCTCCACAAAACATAGCATATGTCCATTCCTAAAACATATCATCCATAATCCATACATTTATCACGAATGCATATCAAATCACCAATGCTATCACGAGCTCAACACATAATCAATCAATTCACAATTTCCCACACATAATCAATCCATTCATGATTTATACAAATGCACAGAGACCGACACAACGACTCTATGCATTCGGTACCATTCCATCCATCATTCTCATCATCATTAATTCACTAAGGAATTATTGGAATCATCGATTGTTACTTAGTGTAACTCCCCGTCGGGCAAACGATGTTCCCCGTCGCTTTAGGTCCTCTTGGTATAAGGCTCACGATGTTTATGGATCGCTTTAGGTCCTCTTTGTATAAGGCTCACGATCCCATCGCTTTAGGTCCTCTTTGTATAACGCTCACGATCGTCTATAACGTCGCTTTAGGTCCTCTTTGTATAAGGCTCACGACCATTACAGCAGATTCCCTCTAGAATCGTTTCATCGTTCACACCCCACAAGGGCACACGACATCACAAGGTGCATATCATGATGCATGTCATATCAACGACTCATGACAATCAAATGCATATTCACAAATCAACAATATGAGTTATCTCATCATCATTATTCATGCATTGGAAATCAATTCAAACAATGCCTTTACTTGCCATAACGCCACCAAATAACACACATTGAATTTCACATAAACAATGCATTTCATCATAATCCACAAACCAAAACAATTAGCATTTTAGCATATACACTCATATCAATTCACATCAAGAATTACTCACCATCAGCCACAATAATCCTGTAATCATACAATGATACTCACAACACTAGGATTCACGCCACGAAGGCAACCCACAACAACATACATTAATACCATACATTTGTATTCAAGTCAACAAAGTATTTTGCCATAAGGCCACAACAATTACAATACCTTATCACATGCTTCACATTATATAACAACACACAAGCTATACGTTATAAATCAAAAGCATATCGCTTGATAACACATCAATCGCACACAATTACGATGGTAAAAGTCGACAAAACGACGCGTTTCCAAATTCCCGACACAATTAAATCAACCACAAATCTCAAAACCATTTTTCTAAGAAAGAACATCTCATTAGCTTTCCAACGGTACTAAGAATGTCTCAATCCGAGTTACGGATCAAAATTTATGAATTTTCAAAGAAAATAATTTATTGAGAAACTGCCAAATTCGCCGGCGACTTAGGATTTCGCCTGGCGAATACCCCTTCACCAGCACTTCGCCTGGCGAACTAGTGGTGAACCACCATTTTGGAAAAACCCAAAAGTTCCAGTAGCTAACACATTTCTGTCTCCCCGTTTTTGCCTGGAGACTTATGATTTCGCCTGGCGAATCCCTCTTCGCCAGCACTTCGCCTGGCGAACTAGTGGCGAGACCTAATTCGCCTGGCGAATCCCCAATTCGCCTGGCGAATCGCATCAGAACCAGAATTTTTCTGCTGCGGATTACATGGTTCCAAAACCCCAAACTCCAACTTTCTCCAACCAAAACGTTTTCAATCAATCAAAACAAGTATCAACAATATTCATACATATAATACGATCATACTACGCGATTCATATCGATTTCCAACCGTGAAAACAACAATTTCTATTGAAATTATCACAATTCCAATCAAATGGAAAACATATATTTTTCAACCAAACATTCAAACAAATACATACATATACATATACAAACAAAATATAATCGAAACTTCTCACCCTTACCCGATTAATCGCACTTGAACGGATGATTTCTTCTTCCATAAGTTTTCCTCTCCTTCTCTTTTCCTTCCTCTTCCTTTCTTTCCTTTCTCTTTCTTTTCTCTCCTTTTCTCTCAAATCTCTATTTATAAAAATATCTAATTTTTCTAAAATATCTAACCCCTCAAAATGACCATTTTACCCCTCAGCTCAAATATCTCGCAAACGCTCTCAAAACGCGATAAAACATAATAACGATGAAAAATAATATATTGTCAAATAAAAGTCAAGAATAAAATAATATAAAAACGAAAATAATTAAATCGTCTCGATTAAATAAATCGGACAAAACGGGGCGTTACATTCTCTATGTGGGGAATTGACCTGATTGGCATGATTGAGCCCAAAGCTTCAAACGAACATTGTTTTATTTTAGTAGCTATTGATTAATTCTTAAAAATGGATTGAAGCGTCATCATACACTAATATGACCAAGCATGTGGTGGTCCGATTTATCAAGAATCAAATCATCTGTCGATACGATATTCTAAGCAAGATCATTACTGATAATGGTTCAAACTTGAACAACAAGATGATGAGAGAACTTTGTGAAAACTTCAAGATTGAACATTACAATTCTTCACCTTATAGACCTAAGATGAACGGGGCTGTTGAAGCGGAAAAAAAGAATATCAAGAAAATCCTTCAGGAGATGGTTGTAACCTACAAGGATTGACATGAAATGATCCCTTTTTCTTTGCATGGATACCGGACGTCCGTACGCACTTCAACAGGGGCAACCCATTTCTCCTTAGTTTATGGCATGAAGGCAGTGCTCCCTATAGAATTCAAGATCCCATCCATGCGAGTCTTAATGGAAATCAAGTTGACATAAGTTTAATGGTGTCATAACAAATATGATCAGTTGAATCTAATTGAAGAGAACAGAATGACAACCTTATGTCATGGTCAGTTGTACCAAAAGAAAATGAAGAAATCATTTGATAAGAAGGTCTGTCCGCGTGAATTCAGAGAAGGTGATCTCGTGCTCAAAAAGACTTTGCCTCCCTACAATGCTTCCCAAGGCAAGTGAACTCCCAATTACGAAGGCTCATATGTTGTCAAGAAAGCCTTTTCTGGAGGTGTATTAGTTCTTACAACTATGGATGGTGAGGAGCTTCCCCGCCCGGTGAGTGCCGATGCAGTCAAGAAATACTTCACCTAAATAATCAAAAGAACAACTAGCTAAGTTGAAAACCCAAAAAGGCGACTTAGGAAAAAATGAGTGTCTCGGTGGACTGAAAACCCGAAAGGGAGGTCTAGGCAAACATTAGAGACATAAATAAAAATAATTCATCTCGGTAGATTGAAAATCCGAAAGGGAAATCTAGGCAAAAGTTAGGGATTTTATGGCAAGTAACTGCGTCAGGCAAGACTTGATCAATTGAAGCAGTATCATCATAGATTAGGAAGTCTCAGTTCAGTCACATTCAACAGAAGCTAGATTACATGAATTCAAAGTTGTTAGGGAGAATAGTGGTCTACCAGTTCATTCATAATTTGGTCTCCCAGTTTGTTCGATGTGTTGCTTAGTCAGCATAAGCATAACATTGCATTCATTTTAGCATTCATGCATAGCCGAATGCAAATTCGTGCTCATTTGCATATTTGTGGTGTCTCTAAATCCACTTTCCTGGTGGTACATTCTCTCTAAAAGAGAGTTTATCTTATTTTTCCCCACCGAGATTGTGCCTCATGGGAAAAATTATGTTTTAATTTTCCTCCCTAGCTCATTGTCTAGATGGAACAAATCCCCAGTCGAGTTCATTCCTCATCGTGTAGAGTCCTATTTGACCACTTCTCTCCAGTTAGCTCCTGGATTCAACTTTGGTCCCCTGCAACAATTTTTGACTTCTACAGGCTGGAAACCTAGATGATGAAGAAGGAATGCTTTGCACCTTTTTTTATATATTATCCTCAGTAGAGAAGACTTATTCAAAGAATGAAGAATTTAATTCTCCAACAGTTATCGGTCTAGTAATCTCTCTGAGATTTTGCCCAACAGCAAGTGGCAGTCTCTTTATTTGAGAAGCTTGTTTGTTCTTGACAATATCAATCCTTATCTCAATAGCAAGTGGAAATCTCTTCAGTCAATCCCCAACAGAGAAGCTTGTTGTGACTCAACAAATCAAAGTTAACACATGCTCATTTTCTAATAGGTGTCTGTATCTTTATTTAAGAAGCCTTTTATCATCCCTGATCAGAGTTAAGACATAAATCTATAGCAAGCGAAGACTGCTTCAGGTTGAAGACCAGAAGTCGAAGAAAGCTTGTTTGTTACCCTTTCCACGTGGAATACTTAGTTAAAGAAGAAACCGAGACCTGTTCCAAGTTGAAGACCAGAAGTCATGGGAAGTTTGTTACTCTTTTCAGCTGGAATACTTGGTCAAAGAAGAAACTGAGACCCATTCCAGGTTGAAGATCGGAAGTCATGGGAAGTTTTTTACCCTTTCCAGGTGGAATACTTGGTCAAAGAATAAACAGAAACCCGTTCCAAGTTGAAGACCGGAAGTCATGGGAAGTTTTTTACCCTTTCCAGGTGGAATACTTGGTTAAAAAAGAAGATGAACCCTATTTCACGTGGAAGAGCGGAAGTTATGGGAAGCTTATTATCAATTCAAATCATGTCACTTCCTTAGTCTATGAATTGGTAGTTATGAGTCGGTATTACCTGTTTCTTTACTGTCATCTATGAGTCAGTATAATCCTGTCACTACCTTCGTCAATGAGTTGGCAGTATAACGTCATCTATGAGTCAGTATTACATGTTTCTTTACCATATATGAGTCAGTATAATCCTGTCACTGCCTTCATCTATGAGTTAGTAGTATACTGTCTTCTATGAGTGAGTATTACCTGTTTCTTTACCGTCATCTATGAGTCGATATTATCTTGTTTACTGCCTTTAACTATAAGTTGGTAGTATGGCCAGATCCTGTTTATTTCCTTCAACTATGAGTTGGTAGTAATTCCTTTTTCCAACTGACTACTTAGGGTGGATTCCCCCAGTAAGCTCAGTGATTTTTCCTTGCTGCATATTCCCCAGTGAAGTCTTCCATTGTTGCTTGCTATCTCTTTCACTTCTGTCTGTACTTTAGGTTATTTCCTAGTATAGTCCCTCGTGATGTTGTGTCGCTCCCCAGTGAGATATGCCTCCCTGTTGGGTTCCCTTCAAGTTTTTCTCCAGCAGTATCAAAGTTGTTCATTTATGCAGAGCTTGTCTCCTGCTTCGTCTTCCTCGCGGAGTCCGATCATTTGCATTCAATTGATAAGCATCGTGCGACATCTTAGGCTTAAAATAGGGTCTTCTATATTTATGTCTCTTCAATACCGTCGATACAAATGTTAGTTCTTGAGATTGGCTGAGATTTTGGTAAAATAATGTTAATGTCATGGTTGATGTTTCAACATGAGCTTCTAACATTATTGTTATGGTTATTTAACATTCTGGTGTGTTAAAGGTGTAAGGGTTGTAGGTGTGTGCCGATGTTAAACCCGATGTCTTAACATCAATTGTGAACATCAGTCAGAGATGATTTTTTAGGGCTGCGCGTGTTGCTGGTTTAAATAAGATATTCTGCTGAAGAGATTCAGAGATTGCAGGCGAATATCATGGGTTAGATATATTATGTTGCAATCATTTATGAAGAGATTAGTTTGTTGCTAATTTAATGCAAAAAGATATGGAGAATAATCAGAATTAATTATGAAGATTTAATTGAAGATCTATTTAGAAGCAGAATCTTTTGCAGACTTGGGGCAGAAGATTTGTTTTGAAGGCCCAAATTCAGTTGGGAAAAAGTTATAAATAGAATGCTTGTAATCTAGAATAGGTACGGGTCCAAGATGTAGATCATTAAGGCTTTGTCTAAGTGAACCACTCAGGTTGTGAGATGGTCACTGTGTTCTTACTCAGAAACCTGTAGGTAATGAGTTGTGTATTGTTCTAGGAGGAAGCTTTGAAGCAACTCCAAGGTGTGTTATGGAAGTGCGACTTCTACTTGTCTGTGATTGAAGAGTTGTTGGTAATCAAGCTGTTGATGCAGTGGTGGAGATGTTGACTGCTAGACATCATTGCAATGATTGGAAGTGAGATGGAGTCTCTTATCTAGGGAGGACTTAGATAGAAGGGTCATTGGGTAGTGATTAAATTAGGTAGATTGTCAACTGGTTTGTTGAGTCTGTAATTTGATACTGCTAATAGTGGACTTCCTTCCTGGCTTGGTATGCCCCCAGATGTAGGTTGTTAGACCGAACTGGGTGAACAATCCTTGTGTGTTTTTTCAGTTCTGTTATTGTCTTATTCATACAGCAGATATTGATGTTGTGACATCACACGTAACATCACATATCTGGTACCAGAATTTTAATTGGTATCAGAGCAGGCATCCTGTCTGTTTCTGGATGAGATCTAGGGAAGATACTTTCTGGTTCATGAGCAAGGAAGATAGTTTTTCTGAGTTATGGACTTGGTCAGTTCATATCGTTGTATGATCCCTTGAAGTGAAGGATGGACTATTCATGATAGGATATGTATTGGACCTGTCTGTTATTAGGAGAACTGCTGTTGTGAGGTTGATTTGTTGGCACTTGGTTTATGGTGATGGTGTGCAAGGATTATTGAGTAGTGCCTAAAGGTTGTTGAGGAGTTATTGTGTGTTCCGCTGCATGGTATCTGATGTAACCCTGGTTGGTTCTTGTATCTCTGGTAGTGAGATTCTAGGAAGGTATTCTCTTGGAAAGACATTAGGGTTTGGTCTCCTCAGCAGGATAATCTATGATGTTGTTGACAACTTCAACCATTTGGTTAGAGATGCCAAAGATACTTGAGGATTATCTCATATCCTTGTTTTGTGAAAGAAGAGGGTAGTGCCAAAGCAAAAGAGTATCACTGTCAAATATTTCATGCGGGAGTGAAGATCTTGATAAGTTATCTCTTAAGCGTAGTTGTGGTGACCTAATGAGGAGGATCTTCCTGGTTATGATAAGATACATGTTTCTGATTTTCAAGATCATGAACTGGAGGAAGTTTCATCAAGAAAGAAGTTGAGCTTAATATGTCAATTCTAATGTCTCGACATCACGCTACCCATTAGCAGTTTATGGAAAATGCTAAGTCTAAGACCTATTAGATTGTAGCTGTTTTGAAGGATCACTGAAGCTATGAAGTTGAACAATTTTTGAGATAACATCTCAGCTGGAGCTGGTTGAAGAAAAGGTAGTAATCTTGATAGCAGAAGAGAAGGAGATGATCCCTGTTTAAGCTAAAATGTCTTATAGGGAAAATGCATCCAAGAGTTTGTGTGCAGTAGCAGTGTAAATCAGCCTGTGGTCAATTGGTGTTTGCATGAGCTCTTTCAGTTTTGTGGCTTGAAGGATTGGATGTAGCAGATTGTCTATGGTATATTTATGCAGAAGGATGGCAGGTATCACTCTTAAGTTGGACAAGGGGTCTAAACCTTGTGCTTATAAGAAGAAGCTTCTGGAAGAGTGTGTTATGCAAGTTACTGCAGTTTTGTTGGTCTGATCTTGGAAGTTGATATGTTCTCGTGTGTTTCCTACAAGAGATATGTGTGGATTTATATGGTTGTAGTCTCCAAATCCATAGGAGATGTTTAATCTGATTTAGACTAATGTCGGAACTGATGTTGAAACATCATTTCAGTTCTTTGCTCAGGGTGGAGTAAAAGATCAAGACACTGACCTAACCTGGAAGGCTTTTGTGGTATGAATGGCTGAAGAAGATTCAGAAGATGCTGGAATCTGAAGAAGGTTTAAACCACAGGGATCAATTGCTATTTGTGAAATTCACAAGTATTTAATTGATTATCCTTGAAAGACAAGATTAAGGATGTTCTGTCTATTGTTGTAACATCTTTTCATCAGAGGTTTGGAGAATCATGGGAGGGGTTCTACATTCGCTCACAAGTCGCCTAGGTGTTGACCTGGGATTATTGCTTAGCATCTATTCCTAGAAAGTATTGTGAATGACTTGTCCAGATGGTGGTTCTGTTGAAGATGAAGATGGAAGACTATGAAGACATCATAATCTTGATGGTTACAGCTTGGATCAGTTTATTTCTGATCTAAGTGGTTTGGAGCATGGTGTTTGCTCTGGTTGTAAAGGTCGAGGATAAGTGGCAGTTATCTCTGGCTTTCTACTGACGGCTCTGCTAAGGGGAGTGACTTTCTTTAGTAGTGCTATGGGGTAGTCTTGGACTACTTATTTTCTGAAGATTCAGATGTGGTAGGTTTGAAGTCTTTGGAGTTTCTAAGTAGGATGGAGGTTGTCTACTCAAACTTGATTGTTGAATCAAGTCTATGAGAGCATGGAAATCTGTTTCTGCAAGGGGAGGAGGTTCTTCTGAGTGGCAGAAGGAGGAGCTGAATTCAACAGTTGGATGTCATAACATCTAGCTTAACATCAGGATTCTCAGCTGGTGATGTGGCACATCAGCTAATGATAGGGTGATCTACAGGAATGAACAATAGGATACGTCAAAAAGATCGTTCTCATGGCAGTTTGCGGGAGCTGCAGGAAGGAGAAGATGTAACATGACCATGGCTTAGGGAGTCTAAGTGTGTTTGCTTTTGAGCAAGTGGTACATGTGACTTGAAGATCAAGTTTCCTTGGTGGATCAAGATATCTTTGTAAGAGTTCTGACAAACGTGAAAAAGATCAAACTGTAGCATTTGGTTGATCTCAGAAGTGGATTCGAAGAATCAAGATAATCAGAGTGTGGCAGCTGGTTATTATTGAGGATTGTATTGGAACAAGTTACTCTTGGGCAGAAGGGTGATGAGTTGAAGACTCAAGGAGATTATTCTTCTTGAAGGTGGATGAGAGTTTAATTCTCTAGTTCTTTGGATTACTATGCAATAGTAAGTCCAGTTGGTGGAGCATATCAAGAATCATGGTGATGATATCTTGGTGTGTGGCAAATGTTCTAACTTGTGTTGGGACATTATCTGGCTGAATATCCTTGGTGAAGGATGATTTTGTTCTGGTTCTGAAGCTTGGTGCCTACATTATGCCTAAGGAGCGTCTACATAGTCATACGGGAGAATGATGAAGTAGAAGGTCTGCCTTAGATGGAGATTGTAGAGGAGACTGAAGTAGGTCAGGTTTTGATTGAAAGTCTGAAGGTGAAGAGTAGGATAGAGAATGACTGCCTTTGGAGAGTTAGGTGATCTATGTGACTTTGATCTTTATCTAACTGTTTGGTTGAAGGAGGTTGGTGATCCTTATGAATAGCCTAATTGTGTGAGTGATTGCTGTGTATTGTCATAAGGGATAGTGGTACCAAAATGAATGTGCTCAGCAAGTATGCTTAAATGTTTGTCTCCATCTAGAGCATTAGTTAACCATGACAGGGGGAGTACGTGTCTATGGATCTTGCTGCAAAGGTGCATATATTGTGAAGCTTGCATGATGATCAAAGCTTGTGGAGAATGGCTGCCTCATATGAGGATATAATGTCAGATAACATGTTATGACATTAGGCTGTTGGTGGGCATTGGACGGTTCTAGCCATGTGAAGCTAAGTATATGAATCATGTGTGCACATACTTCTGAGGAGAAGTCTGAAGACAATTTTATTGTTTTGGAATGTATAATCTTCTGTGGAAGTCTTAGGTTGATAATGTTGTGAGCAAGCAGACAGTGTGTGATAAGATGTCAGAACATGGTACAGGACATGTTTTTCTTGAGCCAAACAAGGATTTATTTTGGACGGTGGTGTAAGGATAAGGTGAAACACGTGTCTTCGACTATGCATGGAACTGTTTTGGCACAATTTATGGTAAGAATTAGTTTAGAAGCAATAAAGGCGGTCAAGACTGTTTTGGATGGTAGACATTGAATTTGGATGGAGTTTTTAGTTCCTAAAATAGCGTTTCTATGACCAAGAACTTTGACTATTCAAGGCTCGTTAATTCTAAAGTAACTGGTTAGCTATTTATAGAGGTTATTCTCTGCTCCTTCAGCCAATGTGTGTTCTTGTTTCATAAGTCTTATGGCGTTTGTTCGTTTTTGGGTGAGCACCACTTGGGTCTGGTTCTGTGAGGGCTTTCTTTGCCAATTTGTGGCTAAAAAGGGGGAGAAAGGAAAGGGTTTTGCTAAATGGTTTGCGCAGATGCTATGTCTAGAGTCTGCAGTTCCAGATGTGGTTCAGAGATGTCGAAGAGGATGTCCTATCCTTAAGTTGGTGTTGAGTCTTTGTGACTTGTGTCCTGAGTTATGAACACAGTTGTGACTTGTGTTCTGAGTTACCTGGGTTGGCAGAATGGCACTTCTACATTTGTTCTGGGTATGTCATGGAAGGAAAAAGAAATGTGTTGTATTGAGGGGGAGTGTCAGATATCTTCTTCCTCATGTGCACCAAATGACTTCAGGACTTTCTACTTGTTTAGGTCCTAATGTGCTGCCTGGAGTTGTTGTACTGTGGTGATGTTATGTCGTTATTCAAAATTTCCCAAGAAGATGATTCTCCATGGTTGCTGTACACAGTAGCTACTAATGGTCTCTGTTAGGTTCAGTAGTTGCTGATGACGACTAACAGTAGTATAGGGTTATAATTGCAGCTGTAATCTGAGTTGTAATGTTTATATATTTGTTTTAGCCAAAATTAGCCAAAGGGGGAGATTGTTAGTTCTTGAGATTGGCTGAGATTTTGGTAAAACAATGTTAATGTCATGGTTGATGTTTCAACATGAGCTTCTAACATTATTGTTATGGTTATTTAACATTCTGGTGTGTTAAAGGTGTAAGGGTTGCAGGTGTGTGCTGATGTTAAACCCGATGTCTTGACATCAGTTGTGAACATCAGTCAGAGATGATTTTTTAGGGCTGCGCATGTTGCTGGTTTGAATAAGATATTCTGCCGAAGAGAATCAGAGATTGCAGGCGAATATCATGGGTTAGATATATTCTGTTGCAATCATTTATGAAGAGATTAGTTTGTTGCTAATTTAATGCAAAAAGATATGGAGAATAATCAGAATTAATTATGAAGATTTAATTGAAGATCTATTTAGAAGCAAAATCTTTTGCAGACTTGGGGCAGAAGATTTGTTTTGAAGGCCCAAATTCAGTTGGGAAAAAGTTATAAATAGAATGCTTGTAATCTAGAATAGGTACGGGTCCAAGATGTAGATCATTAGGGCTTTGTCTAAGTGAACCACTCGGGTTGTGAGATGGTCACTGTGTTCTTACTCAGAAACCTGTAGGTAATGAGTTGTGTATTGTTCTAGGAGAAAGCTTTGAAGCAACTCCAAGGTGTGTCATGGAAGTGTGACTTCTACTTGTCTGTGATTGAAGAGTTGTTGGTAATCAAGATGTTGATGCAGTGGCGGAGATGTTGACTGCTAGACATCATTGTGATGATTGGAAGTGAGATGGAGTCTCTTATCTAGGGAGGACTTAGATAGAAGGGTCATTGGGTAGTGATTAAATTAGGTAGATTGTCAACTAGTTTGTTGAGTCTGTAATTTGATACTGCTAATAGTGGACTTCCTTCCTGGCTTGGTATGCCCCCAGATGTAGGTTGTTAGACCGAACTGGGTGAACAATCCTTGTGTGTTTTTTCAGTTCTGTTATTGTCTTGTTCATACAGTAGATATTGATGTTGTGACATCACACGTAACATCACATATCTGGTACCAGAATTTCAACAAATATTTCCAATCTTCTTATCTCCGGATAGAAGAAACTTAAATAGGGGCATCTGTCATACCCTAATTTTTACCCCTAAGATTCCACCTATCATATCATTTGCATTTCAACCAAGATCACAAGCATGGCATCCTCCTAACCTTCACCTCTTTGGGTTTGCCTTTGTGGGAGATCACCAAGCACCCTTTGTGTTCCTTTTTGCCTATATGCTTGCGTATATTCTAACTTTTCTAACCTTATTCAAAATAAAAAAATATGTGTTGTTTCCTTTTCTTATTGTACAAGGTAGGGACTTGCAATCAAATGATCAAGCTTGGTTTTTAGATTAGGGTTTTGATTCTCCAAGTCAAAGTTTTGGTCAAAAAGTGGTCCATAAGAACTTTCACTTCAAGGCATGACCTATAATCTTAGGTCAAATTCATGTCAAGCTTCATTTAACATCATTTGATTAAGAGAAGTTCAAGTTTGGTGCATGATTTCAAAGTTGATTCAAGTATGGTTCATGTGTTTGTTTCCATGCCATCTCTATCCATTTCTCAAGCAATTATCATGATTATTCAAGAGAAAATAAATCTCCCTTCATTTGGTATTCAAGTGTTCATCATTGGTCCTTTGAATGCAAGAAATGGCAAGAAATCTCAAAGCTGGCACATGTTTGGTTGACCTAAAATCAAGTATGGCATGTCACTTGGTCCAAACACCATAACTCTCTCTTTTATCAACATTTTTGGAATCTAATTTGAGATAAATGTCACATTTGAACTCCTCAACAACTTTGTTTCAAGGGTCAAACATCAATTTTTCATCTAAGTCCATAAATTTTGGAATTTTCCAAGATGCTCATGTGTGCACAAAAGTAGGCCCAATACCTGGTCGACCTAATACCTGACCTAGAATTTCAGGTCATAACCTGAACTTTTCATCCATTCCATTTTCAACTCAAGCATCCTTTTAATCTGAATATTTTTTAATTTGATTCTTCACCAAGAGGAGGTCATTTGTCA
Organism: Lathyrus tuberosus; assembly: GCA_022829125.1. Lineage (NCBI taxonomy): Eukaryota > Viridiplantae > Streptophyta > Magnoliopsida > Fabales > Fabaceae > Lathyrus > Lathyrus tuberosus. The sequence continues at coordinate 5,952,759 of JALAZF010000391.1, read as the reverse complement.
CAAAGAACATCTCAAAACGGACGAGTAGATTTCATTTGGCCTAAGCTCAAACATGATGCCATGGACTATGCGTTTCACGCATGACTTGAAACATGTAATAATCCAAATCTTCACTTGGGACCATCAAGACATGTACAAACTTATTTTTCCTTGCATAGTGCGTAGAGTGGAGTGCAAAACGACCAGGTTTCATGCCCAGGTCATACATTTCACCCTTGTCCTCACACGGATTGCAAATCACCAAAATTTTAATTCCATTCGCACGAATTCAAATGTATTTCACATGTTTGAGCTCGACTACACTTTTCCTATAAATAGAGGAAGCATTTGCCTTCTTTTCCAAGCTTGGATAACAAAAGAAACTCTGAAACCATTTGAACCTGATACCTCATAATACATGTTAATCATTTCTTTGATTTAAGCTCTTTTAGCTTCGTTTCTTCGCCCAGAATTACTCATCGGCCCATTCTGAAGTTAACTAAACCATTTTTGTGCTCTAAAGCTTCTTGAATCAAGCTCACCATTTCCACCATTGTTGACCTCTGAAGCTTCAACTAAAAAGGTAGCTACAAATTAAATTTCTGAGCAAACAAGTTACTAGTGTGTTCATCTTGATTCACTGCTAAAAGCACTCAACTACCTGGAATTTATATTGCGTATTAGTCATTTAACTTTACTTTGAAGAACTAGGGTTCTTTTTGTTCTTGAGCAAATTCTCTCTGCTCAGAGCCAATCAATGGCTCTGATTCAAAGAGACATGAACGATGACATGAGTAAAAGCTTGCATGTGTGGTGTTTGAGCTTAAAACTCAAAGTTCATGGATTTGCAGAAATCAACTTAAGGTTGAAGATGAAGTGCTTCACGCATGTTTTCAAATGAGAAACTAGTAGTTGGCGCCTTAATTCAAATATATATTTTTATTTTATTTTCATTTTATTTTCTTTTTCTTTCCTGATTTTATTTTGAATGATTTTAAGTCATTTTGATCCATATTTTTTAACAAAAAATCACTAAAAATATTTTGCATCACATATATTTTTTGCATAGTTTTTAAAAACATTTTTGAATTTTATTGATATTTTCCTTTATTTTTTTACTTAATTTTCATTTTCCATTTTATTTTTGATCATTTTCAAATATTTTTGTATCCAACTTTTGAGATCCACTAAGTCATATTTTTCTTGACTTTTCATAATTTTCTCAATAATTTATTTTGCATTTTGATACATCTTTGTAATTTTCCATTTAATTTCCATTTTTAAATAATTTTAAAATCATTATATTTTCTTTTAATTACTATTTTAATCCACTTCTGTTTTGACTTTTGTTGACTTCGATCATGACTTGGTTGATTGATACTTCATCAAGTTCTATTGGCCTTTGAATGATACCTTGGTTGCATGAACTTTCATCATTTCAAACTTATCATTTAAATGATCATTTGATCATTTTTGGTACTTTGGATTAATGATAAGTTTATCCTATTGTATTGTGAAAAAGAATGATTGAAATTGGCGATAGATGATCCCTTGTTGTGTTTCAATTGTGTTTGATTTTTTCTTCTTCTCCATCTTCTTCTTTTGCTTTTTCTTTGACTATTGTGTTACATTGTTTTAGGAGAATGATTTTGTATCATTTCTCTAACATGTCTGACACATAAATTGTTATTGACCGGCCTCAGATAGGTGTGACTTCTACATAAGTCCACTTACGATTGCTTAACATAGCACTAAATTGTCCCGACTCGATTGAATTCTCATTAACACTAACATGGACATATTAATAGTGTTAACATCTAACTTTAACTTTTATGCTCTTTACATTTTTTGTCATTTACTTTTATGTCATTTACATTCTTGACTTTTTATTTTTGCTCTTTAATTTATGCATTTCATTGCCTTCTTGTTTCAAAAGAACAAAAAACATTATAAAATGGATAAAACCCTTAAAAAAATTTAATCTTATATTTTGGGACTTTATGTTACCATCCCTTACTTGAGGAGTATTTTGGACTTTGGACCTTAGGACTTAGTGCTTTCCCTTGCTTGGAGTGGTATCTGAGACTTTGTGATTCATTTGAGACCTAGTGATTCCTCTGGATCCTTTGATCTTTAATTCAAGACTTGGGATGTTCTTTGTGGCTTTGTGACTTTGTTATTCATCTGGATTTTTGATATTCATCTGCTCATGTGCTTGTTCATCTTGTGGCTCAATCCAAAGGAAAATGAATCCTTGTTTTGACCAATGTCAAATGTTTGCTCCACCTTGTGGTTAGTCCACTTACACACACAAAGGATTTCTCTTGGGCTACCTTACAATGATACCTTTTATTTCATGTCATTTTCTTTATACTTTAGGATAGTCTCTTCATCTCCTTCCCACTTCTTCATTTTTCAAAACTTCTCTCTATTTCAAAAAACTTCTTCTTTTCAAACTTCATACTTTTTCTTAATAAACCTTGACTTTGTCAAGTGATATAGAAAATTTTTTTCCTAATAAATGAAAAAACACTTAAGCATATTCAAACTTTTTTCAAAATCTCTAAATTAGGCCAACCTCATCAAGTTTCTCTTTGCCTTTGTGCGCTTTTATTTAAGAGCCTTATTTTTTTTCGAAAGATTGAATATTAGTCTATTCTTGTAATGATGCAAACCACTATACTTCTACAATATGTTGTGAAGTGATTGACATTTTCCACTTGAATGTTGAGACGTGCTTGTGAGAAAGTTCAAGTAAAAGTTCTCCATATCAAGATGATGAAAATGCTCATTTCCTCATACTTGTGGGTAGTATGTTGAGTTTTCCACTCGAATATGACAAAATGTCTTTTCAAAATAAAATCAATCAACAAACAAGCCAACTTTTTATAAACACGGATTTGTAAGTGGTTCCTATGGAGTACCATAGATGTGAGGGGTGCTAATACCTTCCCCTTGCATAACCAACCCCCGTATCCAGTTTCTCTCTTTTTGTTTTACTCTTGTGAGTTTTATTCGACCTTTTCCCCCTTTCCCTTTGGAAACAATAAAGCTTGGTGGCGACTCTTGCTTTTCGAGCTATGTTAATCAATAACTTAATCTCAAGTTTTCCCACCACGACACATTGCAGGAGTAGACAAAGGCATTTGACGAAGAACACTGATGGGGCCACATGACAAAAAAACCTTGTTGAATACAAAAACGACGTCTTCAAAGGAATTAGAAACCTACCAATAAAGGTGTTGGTGAGAGAAACCTATTTTAGGTTGGGATCACTTTTTGCAACTAGAGGCGAAAAATGGAGTTCAATGTTACGGTCGAGGTAATTATTCGGTGAAAGTTGCATGAAAGTGATGAAAGAGGAAACTCTCAAAGCTAGCATACAAGCCGTTACAATCATTGACCATCATAGACATACTTTTAGTGTAAAGGAAACATAGGACCATAACGAGGGGACGCCGAATAGAGACTTTCGGGTCCAACTGAATAGAGGTTGGTGCGACTGTGGGAAGTTTTAAGCCTTTTGTATGCCTAGATCCTATGTCATTGCAGCATGTTCATATGCTCTCCAAGACGTTTCCGAGCATCTATCTTATGTTAACAAAGTCGTAAATTCTTTTAATGTATACAATAATAACTTCCCGGTGGTAGCATTGGAATATTATTTGTCTACATATCAAGGGGACATAATTTGGCACAACAAAAATATGCGATGGAAGAAAAAAGGTCGCCCCAATAGTATGCGAATTACAACAGAAATGGATACGACTGATAAAATGGTAAGATTATGTGCTATATGCCGTCATCCTGAAAACAATCAAACAAATTGTCCAAATGTTGGAGCAAGTTCTACATGATCATTTATTTTTTTCTATAAATTTTTGTAACCTTGGTGTATATATATATATATATATATATATATATATATATATATATATATATATATATATAAAAACTTTTGGTTACAACAAAAATAATATAAACTCCCCTAGACACCCCTAAAACAAACAATTTTCGCACAGAAACAACACACGACATAGAATACCGACATAAATACACAAACAACAACATAAAAAACATATAAAAAAAGACTTAACACCACAACATGTCTAAGAGATTAGAACAATAAAAACAATGTCATCTGCTGCAGACATCATATCCAAAACATCATTGTCACCTTTAACTTTCACTTACATACGTTACGTAGCATTATTGTCATATGCAATTGAGATGTACGAAACAAGTATCTCGATACTTCTAATTCTTTCCCCATCATTAATATCTCCATCTAACCAACTTTTCAAACTCCTTTCAAGATGCTCGAAACTTTAGATGTTCCAAAAAAATCATTTTCATCGGAAAATTGTTGCAAAATAGCAAAAATGTTTATATTTTTAAACAATCATGATAGATCTAGTGAAGAAAATAAAAGAAGAATTTGAAATGAGGTGTGCAGTGAAGTAAATGGTATGAGGTACCTCTATTTATACTAAGTACACTCACAATATACACTGGTGTTAGATAAATTAGCGCCCCATTTGATACTCTGTACACTGGGTCCAATTGGGTTGGCAACACCATATGCAGTTCGTCATTCCAATACGCGCCACCATTAGAAAATTAAGTGTTGTCACCAACTAGTCTGACAACACCACTTTGTTCCAAATTTTTTTTATTTGAAAGTTGGGAAGATTGAGAATTTTTTTGAAATCTGAATTATTTTGATTTTTTTAAAAAAAGTCGGCTATTTGGGAAAAAAATTCTACAAATGCTTCAAAATCATAACTAAAACTTTACTAGAATATATATTTTTCATTCTTTTTTCATGTTTCTTTATTCTATACTTGTTTTTATTTTGATAAAAAAATTATCCTTGTATTTCTATTCTTTCTTTTTAATTTTAATTTTAATTTTTTTATATATTATTCAACTTGAATACATATTAAATAAATAAATATTTACAAATTTAAAGTCAATTATAAAATAATATTGACTTACTTACAGTTTCAGTCCTTCAATTTTTTTTTATTCACGTAATTAATCCCCCTATTCAAAATTAAACAGTTTTAGACCCCTTTCAATTGTTTTTACTTAAATTGACGATTTGTACGTTTTTAAATAATGTGTTACTTGTGAAATTTGAAAAATCATCATATAAAAACTTTTTGTGAAACTTTATAGATAAAAAATGTAACTAAAAAAAGAGACACTTTATTGATTTATAATACCTAGTATGATATAAAATATACAACTAGTTAATTTATTTTTTAACATGTTATTTTATTGTCATCTTAAAAATAAGTTTTCAAAATAACATTAATAAATGTGTTTTATTTTATTTTTTCTTTTAGATAGTTTTTAAAATTAATTTTAAAAAGTAAAAAACAAAATTGATTCTAACAAGCTCTAAAAAATATTTTAACACATTATAAATATTTTATATTGTTAAAAAAGCATTTAAGATAAAAATGATATATATATATATATATATATATATATATATAAAATTGTAGTGTTATATTTGTTGGAGGCTCAAAATAAGACACCCTTACCTAACACTTGTGCTGTCTAGGCGGGTGGAATCCCTGAGACTCACCTAGAGAAATCCACAACATGGGGAGCAAGGAAGAGGGAGTCTTCACTGACTCCAAGAAAATATGTGGTATGTAAGTTCTGCTATTAGGAAGGGAGCAATTAACACCATAAAAGGAACCAAAACCTTGGCTAAAATGGGTCTATATACATATCCTTTCTCCAAGGGGAAAATGAGGCATAAACTCTAAGTCATACACACTCTCCACAACACAAAGAGCACCACACTCATCACAGTTTTAAGACATATGATTGACCTAACCGCCCGTCTGCGACCAAGCATCACCGACCATAAACAAGGTCTCTCACCTCAAGTGAGCTGATCCCTTAAACTACTTCAAAACATCACCGTACAGAGTTTCTTGCCACCGTGAGAAAGCCCTCACCACCAAAATATGTTATATACCTACTAAGACTTCTAAGTGTCACTACACTTGCAGGGGGAACACACACACCTGTACTTTTACACTAGTACAATGGCTCCCTTCGTAGGCCTTCGTAAAACTAACATTGGCCAGATCCCTTTTCAATCACAATCACCTTTCCCTCTGTACCCTAAATTTCTACAGGTAGCCAATTTTTGCCATGGTCAATAGGAGAGCTTCATCCCGTACACTAGAAGGTACCTATGGTACAAGTGATATCGGGGCTATGGCGGAGATATGCGCCTCCATGGATGAACTACGACACTATAACCAGACTTTGGAAGATGACATCCACAACATTAGACAACGATAACATGAGGTCAATCCCCTGAAAGAAGTGGAATTGCTGGATCCCCAACCACTTTCAGAAGAAATATGGGGGGGCGCCTGTTACCGAAGGTTTCAAACCTCCCTCCTTGACCAAGTTTGATGGACACAACAATCTCTACGAGCATGTAGCCTCTATCAACACGCAAATGGCCATCATAGGAGCATCAGACTCTTTGAAATGCAGTTTGTTATTAGACACTTTCAGATATACAACCCTTAGATGGTACATGGGTCTTCCTCGTGCTTTCATTGCTATTAGGAACTGGTAAGAGAGCTAGTACACCAATTCGTCGTCACTCGCCACAAGAAGATGTCCACTACCAGCTAGTTTAACATTCCCTAGGATCTGCCAAAATTACTGAGGGACTACCTCTCCCGCTTAAACGAAGCAATTATTAGGGCCGTCCCTCCAAACCAATAAACGTTTGTGGGGGTGTTCCAAAATAAACTTATGGTCAAGAACTTCAAGAAATATATGAAGGGCGACTCCTCTAACCCAACAGAGAGGCCTAGTTTGTATGGACAAGAAAGTGTCAGAAGCCCCGAGTTAAACAAGACCAAAGAGACGTCACATGGTGAGGGCAGCAAAGTGACATGTCACACACTCAACAACATAGCGGGAATATTTCCTGGATATGGAAAAACTAGATTTGCCTGCAAAAGGCACGCTCGCCAAATCCTGAACATAGAAAATCTCTTTGAGATAAAGACCGTGAATACACCAACGACCTTGATTGCCTTATCGGAGAAAGACGCGTCTGACATCCATCCCTATAATAATGACCCCACGGTCATCGCATTCAAATGCAAGGAATGAGATATTAAAAGAGTTCTGGAGAATCAGGGAAACTCTACTAACATACTGTATTAGGACGCCTTCGAGAGATTACGTCTCGACCCCGAAGACCTGAAGCCTTTCAAAGGATCACTGGTCAGATTTTCAGAAAAACAAGTGCAAGTAAAAAGGTATCTGACCCTGAGAATCACGTTTGGAGAGCAGGACCAAGCCAAATAAATAAAGGTTAAGTATCTAGTCATTGAGGCCCCATCTTCATATAATATGATTATAAGGCGACCAACCTTTAACCGATTGGGAGCCATTTTTTCTACTTTATATTTGTGCATGAAATAACCACAACCCAACGGGAGAGAAGGGGTTTTTCGAGGAGATCAGGAGATCTCCAAGAAATGTTATGCCGAAATGCTCAAAATAAATAGGGCACACTTTTCGACATGAGTGTGAAGAAGGTCAGCTTGGGGATAACGTTGCTCGGAGAGGTGGGCGAGGGCAAGAAGGATTCCTATCCGACCTCGCAAGATGATGAAGTTTGAAATTCGAAGGGGATGTCCCCTATGTTTGAGCCATTGTTGTAGTTATTTTGTTTTTTTTGTTATTTGTTTACTTAGTTGACAACTTTTTATAGGCGAGTATTAAGACTCTGCCAGTTGTAAAGACAAGCTATTTTTTTGAGGTGTACTATTTTCCCTCTACGTTTTCCATGGAGCAAGGGTTTTTAATGAGGCACCTCATTCTTATTTATTTATATCTGTTGGTTATTCCATATCTTTGTAGGAAATCCAGGCTCATAAGAAAGCCTCTCACAGAGGCAAACAAATATGTTGGATCCCCAATGATGGGATCCTTGTTGCTCATAGAGGCGGTCAAATTTGTTGTATCCCCGATGATGGTATTCTTTCCGCCTATAGAGGCAACTAAATATATTGGATCCCAAATGATGGGATCCTTTCCGCCCATAGAGGTGATCAAATATGTTGGATCCTTAACGATGGGATTCTTGTCGCCCAAAGAAGCGATTAAATATGTCGGATCCCTAACGATGGGATCCTTGCCGCCCATTGAGGTGATCAAATATGTTAGATCCCTAAAGATGGGATCCTTGTCGACTATAGAGGCGATCAAATACATTAGATCTCTAAAGATGCGATCCTTGTCACCCATAAAGCCGATAAAATATATTGGATCCAGAATATTAGTTCCTTGCCACCCATATAGGCGAATAAATATGGTGAATCACCAACAAAATATACTTACCTCCCCTAGAGGCGACTATAGCTAAAAATAACAAAACATTTAGCATTATAGGAAATTAATATAAAAGAAGCCCCCAGAGGGACGCCGTTGTTCAAAGTGACTACAAAATCCCCTGAAGGGGTAAAGAGAAATACAACAAAACTGTGAATAAAATACAAAGAGCCACTTAGGCCGAACGTCAATCTCATTGGGATTCTACCACGGGAGTAAGCTCCTGCTGAGTACTTTCAGGCTCGCCGTTCTTCCGTACCTCACCTTTCTCGCGAGTAGAGGGAAGATTTAAGGGAAGCATTGCCTCCCCATCCACCAAATCCTTGTATTTCCCAACCTTTGAAAGGATCTAGTTGACTCAGGTTTAGAGTGGGGTATAAAAAGAGGACTTGCTCTTTGGCGTGCTCAAAGTGTACGTCAGCAGCAAACACCACCTTGTCAGTTAACTATAATACCTCATACTCTAAATATTTCTAATGAAGGAGAACAACATCCAAAGAGTCTTGCAAAGACTTTTTCTCAGCATAGATCTCTCTGGCCTTGGCTTGAGAAATTTCCAACCTTTTACCCCATTTCTTCTTGTCCTACTAGAGAGATTGTAATAACCTTTAGCTCTTATTATAAGCCTTCGCCTGTTCCTGAAGCCTCACCCCTAGTTCATTACCAGTGTTGTTATACCTTCTTTGTTTAAATCCTGAAGCATTAGTACCCCTAGTAAGAGAGTATCTTTCATGTTCATGATGGACGAAGAGGATTGTGAGCAAAGGGCCTGACACTCAGTGAGAAAGTCCTTGGAGAAATGAAGGTAAGCGATTTTGCACTGGTGGAGGTTCGAGCTTACATTGTTCCACCAGCACACAAGATTCTCGCCTCTAGTATGCCCACCACCTAATTAACAATAGAGGGATACCCATCTTCCAGCCTTTTAGATTTAGCAATTGGTGACTCCAAAAATGGTGTGTCAACTACCCTCTTCTGCCCACAGAGGATAAAATACTTGGAGTGGCTTTTTGGACTATTATCGCCCGAACTAGCAGACTTGAGCTTCCTCCATCTTTTCCTGTGATCTTCGGCCGAGATCCCTGCAATTTGATATGTAAAAACAACCACATAGGTCATAAAAGAATGACAAAGAACTGCAAACAAAAGGTAATTAAAAATCCTTTTACCTATATAGGCGGCAAGGTGCCCACCACCTCCCCGCCAGAGATTAAGAGTATGTTTGGTAAGAAAAAAAAGCTTTTAGCTTTTCAGCTCACATTAATGAAAAGTTATGTTTGGTAACTGTCTTTTAGCTTTTAGCTTATAACTTTTTTTACTAACTTTTAGCGTTTTTCAAAAGCTATTTGAAGTAGCTTTTGAGCTTGTAGCTTTTAGCTTGTGAGTTTTTCTTCCATATATATATATATATATTCGCGTCAATTTACAAGATGAAAGATGATGCAATGTTTAATGTCTTTAAGTAACATCTAAATTATATAATGAATTTTGAAATAGTGTTAATAATTCTCAAGTTTGTGAAACTCCATAGGAGAATTATTAAGATCAACCAAGACAAAAAAATTTAGGATACCATTGTAGCTTTATTGTAGAATATCAAACAATAAACTTATTTTCATTATTGTTTTGGATTAATCTAATTGAATTCAAAATTACAATGTTATTAATTTGTGTATTTCGTTAAATTTCATTATAAAATTTGTATACAAATTTTATATATTTTGATGTTATCTTTAATTTTTCATATATATTAAAACTGTTTTCATGTTTTTGTTAATACATTTATCTTTATCGAATAAAAATTAAATTAATAATATAATATAATAAGATAATGAACCCCCAATTTTTAATTTATTATATATATATATAAGTTAGTGTAACAACTAATTTACCAAACATTCAAATTAACTTATAAGTTATCACTCATCAGCTACAAGCTATAAGTCACCAGCTACCAGCTATTAGTTAGTTTTACCAAACAGAGCCTAATCTTCTCGACAGTCTATAACGTTGGTTTTCCATAGGAAGCGAATAATACTTCTTTCCTAAAGGGACAAGAATACCCAGTCATAATCTGTAACTATCACTAGGTCATCCGTACAGAATAATAGAAAGAGGGGGCGTCGTCAGTTCCAAACATTTTGTTGGACAAATTCTCAGAGTCACCCAACTACCTTTGGGTGGTTTGGTTAGAAAGAAGGAGAAAAGACCCTTATAGTCGAGTTAATGTCTAGCTCTTCAAAAAGAACCTCGAAAGCCCAAACATAGCCCTAGCTGTTCAAAAACAACTAATAAGGAGAGAGATTTAGGACTATGAGAATCTCCGTGAAAAAAATAGAGAGAGAGGAGAGAGGAATCCCATATCCTTAATAAAAGGAAGATAAATAGAGGTAATGTGAAAAAGGGTTGGAAGAGACAGACATAGTCACCCTCTTCGATGGTAAATAAATATCTAGAATAACCTTATCCTTGTCCTGTTAGGAAGAAACATCCACTCTCAATCCAAGGGCAAGAATTTATTCCTTATAATTTTAAATGGAGGCAAAGTTGCCAGCACATTTGGGAACGACAGAGGCGGAAGACATTTTGTTCCTGGAAAAATAGTATAACAAAAAGAAGTCACCACCACCGTCGGGACCTCCAAAAAGGAACTACTAACCTAGAAAGCCTATTTTTAGCACAAAATCCTCATCCCAACTAAATATTCTCAAAATATATTACAAGAAATTAGGAAAGATGAAGATGTTCGTACCCGAGGAAAAGATGCAAGCTTTTCAAACTGATAAGAGGAAATAACTTGAGAGAAATTGCAGAAAATAAGACAAAATCCGAAAGGGAAACATTTTATAGAAAACTCTCTGAGTCCCCTTCAAGTTTTTATAAACCTCATCACGTTTTTGGACACATGTCGTTAACGTTTAAGGTTTCCAAAATAGTCCATCATTGATCACATTCAATAAAAGCAATCACATCCGAAGTGTGATTGATTGAATCCCTGGCTGACACCCCTTAGTTAAATAAGGGACACATAGCAGCTGAATGATCAGGCAAGAGTCATGGTAAATAGTTGCTCCTTTATTAGAAGGACTCGCCTATCGCAGAGGGACTCGCCTAATAATGCAAGCGCCTTTTATAGTTACATGTCTCCATTATCCAGTTATTTTATTGCTTGTCTTATCGCTTTCATCTTTGTTTTATTTCGATTCATTTAGTCTCCTTCATAATTGCATTTCTCGTGTTTAGCATGCATAAACTTTGTTTAGATTTGATCTTGATCTAAATGTTCTTTGATTAATGGCATATGATAGTGAAATGAAATAAATACAAATAAATAAATAAATACTAATGATAATAAATAAATAATTTATTAAATATTATTTTCAAAACATTAAAAACCCTTGGCCCAATGCCAAGTGAACTTCTCAAAATCTTGGTCTAACGCCAAGTGAACTTTTTAAAACCTTGGTCCAGTGCAAAGTGACTTTTTAAAAAAAAACTCGATTAATCTCGTATCAACGCAAATTTAATATTTTCTCGAATAAACTTAACGCAAAAAATTATTTTCTCAATAAACACCAAAGAAAAGGAACATTGGAGTCTCGCATTTCATGAAAACCTCAAATGATCGATCCCGAGTGATGCGTTGTATTCGCAAGTGTATGAATCGCGTCAGAGTAATATAAAAATTTATCGTATCCACAGAGACCAAATGTTGATCTAACGAATTCTATTTGTTACAGTGCTTATCTAAGGCAGTTCAATTCAGGGTTTACTAATGAAGAGGAAAATAAATAAAAGTAAATGACGAGGTAATAAAATTCAGACAAAACAATAGGCTTGAATGTAATTCTCATAACCGATAATATTTCTATATTCATCAACAGGACTACTTACGGGCAATATCTTCTATTTTAAGAAAAGAATTCAATTTAACAGGAACTGTCGCTTTCGCGTAGTCAGAACCAAGTTTACCCTCTAAACTAACCCCTTTATTGTCACTTATAAAAAGGCGCGCATTGCGTTAGAGTCATGGAAAACTTACTTTTAAGAAATGTAAATTCTAAACTAAACAGAAAAGTATTTTGACCTGAAATCTCTAAACTAAAGAGGTTCAAAATGAACCAGATTCTAATCCCGCTAACGCGTCCGAAAATAGTTTTAAAATCTCTTTTCTAAAGTGTTAAAAATTACTACTCAACTGAGCAAAGCGCTTTCGCTGTATTTGATCAGTTGAGAACTAAACAAGTTCACAAATGGTTGGACGGCTTTCGATCTTACCCAACATTGCTTTTAAGTACAGAAAACTTGTGTTAAAGATTAAAACAACCCTTAAGTATTTCTATTAACATATAGACGTATTACGGTGATTATGGTCTTTACATTCTTACCTATCTAAAACTTAGCCAGCCATGGTAGTTATAACAGTCATATTAATTCTTATCATGTATGGAATTAAGTCTTTTGAAAAGTAAAGTTTTGAAAAGTAAGGCAAGACAATAAATAAACAAAATAAAGCAAGTGCAAGAGATAAATGAAAGTAAATGCGATTAAAATAAAAACCTACTCCAAAGCGGAGTCTTTAAATCTGGTACAATGTACGGAAAATAAAATGCTGGCAGGATTACTTCTACCAAAGTGCTCCAACTTGATTACAGACACTCCAAGACTTGATTACAAACTCGATCACACACAGTGCAATAACTCCTCGATGTGAGAAGATTACCGCTTTACAAGAGTGAAATTTATGCCTAGGATGAAGTAAACTAAGATTGGATGATCCTAAAATTCGAGTTCCGAGAGTATTTATAGGCAAAGTTGGCATGGTGCAAAGACAAAAGTGACCTTGGCTTGAAAAATGGGCGGGAACAAATTTTGCCTTGTCGTGCCCGTGACAGGCCTACCGCGCCCGCGACAAGAAGAAAACGGCAAATGTGAGTGCTTGATCGTGGGAACGTGGCAGTTGAGTCGTGGAGATCATGGGACACGTCGTCGCCTACCCTGGGGTGCCTGCGACAAGAGAAGCGACCAGAGTAAATTGCTGCCAAACTTGAATTCTAGCTCCTTTTGCATCCTTTTTCGTCTAGGACCTCGATTTATTGAAAACCTGAAAACAAAGGAAAACATAACAATAACAACGCAAAAAATAATAGAAAAACAACTAATATGCATGTGAAATCAGAGTCGAAAATACAGTATAATTTAGTGTCATCAAATTCTCCCACACTTAGACCTTTGCTTGTCCTCAAGCAAAACATTTAAAGCTCATAGAAAAATCAGTGTCGATCGATGATTTTTCGGCGAAAAAGGCTTCTAAGTCCGAGTCTGGATGCAGTGGTCGGTACTAACTGAGTGAACCAAGGGCATCGTGATGACACTAATCCGCAAATACGGACATAAACTTCGCTCCTATACTAATCAACCCATTATATCCCACAATACTTAGGCCTTCCTTTTCCATCTCTTTTGAGTCCTTTTCATTCAAGCGCAATCACATTAAGCCCGTTTTCCGCACATGCTTCATGGTAGAGTGACCTGTTAGTGATTCTGATCTTTTCATACCAGATTTCTGGCACAAGGAATTGTGTAAAATCCTTTTATTCCTCTCAAGTGCAGTTTTGGGGGATCGGATCGTAATCCGCCCTAACGAGTTCAGCGCCAGATACCTCTGAACCAACTGAAATGAGCAAGCTAAACATCTTATTACTCTTTTTTTTCTTCTTTTGTCTATCTTTCTTTTGTAGCAACGGTGCAGATAAATTTTTTTTCGTTTTGCTTTTTCTTGCACTCAGATCAGTCACTTATATTCATCGGTCCCCTACTTAGAACATGTTTAGGCCGAAGCTGATTGCTGAAATAAACTACTAAGGATGATTTTGAAATAAAATTAGGGCCATGGTACATGGGGTTTCAGGTGTGATTCTTATATTTACGAAGTTCATGGTGTAAGGACGATACTGATGTTTCGAAGGTTCTCCCAAGTCACCGCATCCTAACCCGAACCTGTCTTAAAGTCCAGAAATTTTTCAGAACAACACTTTTTTCTAAAAATTTTTTTTTGTTTTTTTTGGGGTTAAAATATGTGGGAAAAAATGAAGGTGAACCAAAAAATATACTTATACTAATGACTCTTCAAACACATGCATTTTCTAAAACAGAAACAAAAGTAAATAACTGAAGGGAAATAAAAATAAACTACTAAAACGACGGAAATAAAAACGATAAAATCTCCTCCCACACTTAAATCAAACATTGTCCCCAATGTTTTGAAGTAAGCTAAGGAGAAAGGAACCTGGAAAAACTAGTGAGGACCGCTGGTGCCCTCGCCGCCCTGTGCTGAACGCTCGGAACGACGGGATCTGCTACGCTGATGGTCTCGCTGGTCCATCCTAGCCTGCAATTCTGTCTGAGCAGCTTTCACCTCACGAAGGTTACCTAAGATGGAACCCTGAGTGGCCTCCATAAGCTGAAAGTGCTGATCGTTATATTGCTGTTGACGGGACTGCTCAGTGGTGATCGCAAGCAGAGTACGAGAGATGGTCTCGTAAGATTGGTCCGCTCTCAGCTGCGACTCTTGCATAAAGCTCATCTGGTCCGCCATCTGTTGCTGAATGGAAGAGAGCAGGTCTTCATGCCGTGCTTCTCTAGCCATATGGTCTCGCCACATCTCCTCCGTAATATAAAATCCGGGAGCAGCTCCTGCAAAAGTGTTAGAAGAAGATGGTGCGGTGTGTGATTGTGTAGGTCGAGGGGGGGGGGGGACACATGCTCTCTATGGTCATACTCATCATCTGTGTCGGGCCCCTCATTGTCATGGACATTAGGAGGAATTGGACCTAGAAAAGGTGGGGCAGTAAGGTCATAGATCCAATTCCTCTCGAATCGTACATCTGTACGTCTACTGCACGGCATAACAATTGATTCGACGGCTACCCCGTGAATCATCAACTCATAACCACCAGCCCTCCTCGATCGACACAATTTCATGTCTTTCAGAAATTTTAAATTAATTGTGCGAGGGGGCAGTGGTTCTAAAGTAGCTATCTCATCATTCAAATTTAGTGCCCGAGCAATAGACGTAATCAATCTGCCAAAAACTATCGGTCCACCCTTATTTACCGTTAAGCACATGTGGGCGATCATAAATGGAACCGGATTGATTCTTACATTTGTGAGGCATCCTTGAAAGAACAAAAGTTCTTTGCTATTAACTTTGTTTTGATTCTCTCGGCCAAAAATAGAGCATGCCAAAAGATATCTGAAAATTCTTATGGCCGGGTTATGAATGGTCGAGGCGAGTATTTCCTTAAAGGAATCAACAATAGTATTTGACAACCTGCGCCAGAAGGCGAATATCCCGACTGACCATTCAGCATCTGAAGGAGCCTCACAAACAGCACCCTCCCCATGAGGGAATCCCAATAGACCTGCTAGTTCATCGGTACTGAACTGATACTCAACAGCAAACAATCTAAAATGCACGGTACCGACTGTGCTAGCAGTGTCGGGACGAACAGTATAAACCAATGAACTCAAAAACTCAACCGTCATCCTCTCATAGGTGGGTTCTTTTGTGGTGAAAACAGTGCCTAAACCTACCAAGTCTAACATATGGAAAATGCTATGATGAACCCCTAAAGCGTGCAAGCAAGTATCGTCGACATACCTCGTCGAGAGAATTTCTCGATCCTGAAGCTTTTGAAGTTGCCGCCTCTGCCTATTCCCGGATTGTCCTTCCCGAAGAATGACTCCATTAAACTCCATTGATGAAGATGGTGAAGAGGGTGGAAGAAAAGTGGTATGATAAAGGTTGGATTTTTTTGGGTTTTTGTTGATGGAAATTGAAATGGAAAGTTAAAAGATGATTGGTGAATGCTAGAGATATGAATTTCAATGGGGTTTTATAGGGATTTTTCGGAGGGAAAAAATGGGTTTGAAAAGGTTGGAGTTTCAAAAATGGTGGAAATGGAGGTTCTGTCCCTATTTTACAAGGATGCTGCCGCGGGCGCGACAGGTGTGTCGCGGGCGCGACGAGAGCAAATTTGCTGATGGGCCTCAATTTGTCTTTTTGAATGGGCTTTTGTCCTTCATCTGGCCTTGGGGGGTCTTTTAGCATTCCATATGTCCTAAAAATGTAGTTTTGCACAAAATTTTCACAAGCATATATATTTTTTATAATAAATTTTTTTTTTATATATTTTGTCAAAGAAAAATAAAATAAAAGAAAATATTAGCATATAAACATAAAAAACTCAAACCTTAATATAAATCGGAAATATCAAATGCAAATAGTAGGAAATATGTCTGGGTGAATACTGGAAGTAAATTAATGCATAAGAAATATAGTAAATAATACGAAAATGGAAATCAAGATGTCTGGTCATCAGTCTGGTCATCTCCACGGAGTCTCGCTATCTCACGGCGGAGCTCTGCCATGTCTTCATATAGCACATCGTACTCAGTAGCGTGGGTCAGCTCTGACACTTCCATCCCCAGGTGTAGGTTAGCAAGAGTCTGTCGGAGATCTGCTATCTCTTGGTGCATCATCGCCATCTGGGTCTGCATATCTGGAGTACCTAATGAATGATTATTTGACCACACCGTGGTCCTGTCAGGTGGTGGAGCTGGAACGTACTCTGGCTCTGGGCAGGGTCGTGGTGCGTCCACCGTCTCACCGTGTCCTTCTAAGGCATATGTCCAGTTTGCTAAGTCATGGACACTGGTCATAACAGGATCTGGCAAAGTGAAATGATGAATGGTCTCACCGTCGATCAAGAGTCTGAACTGAGAGGGATTAAAGGAGTTCCTTCTCATCAGCCCCCGATCTAAACAAAAATCAATATCCATGGTGGTATGGCTGCAGTAGGGAGTCAAATGAAATAGCTTTCGGCCAAGGCCTAGAGCAGCAGTAATCTCAGTCACATTACCTCCTACATGTATAGGTCCTCCTGCCCAGGTGGCAACACCACTAAAAGAGTACAGCATAAAGTTACCACAAGCTAAACGACGCGACTGATTCGCACAAAACATGAAAAATATGTCCTCCTCAGTAACGTGGTCATCAGCATCTGCTCTCCCAAAAAATGTATGGGCAATGATCATTTGAAAGTATTGGAGAGCTGGGTTATGGATAACCTGCGAAATGTGAGTATCAGGGTCAGGGCCTCCACCTCCAGAGATGTCACTCCAAAATTTCTCCACGTCTCTACTCATGAAGTAACCCATGGGCAGCTCAGGGATAGCGCCAACTCCAGTCTCAAATCCAAGAAGATCACCGAACTCAGTATGGGTGAACGAATACTCTGTGCCAAATAACCTGAAGCTGGTGTGGCCATCTGGTCCCAAGTACGGATCATAGGAGAAAGAGCAGAGGAACTCCAGAGTGAGGTTCCTATAGGTGGGATGCAAATCATCAGCGTACTGGTCCCATTTGAGCTGGTGGGTCAAGTATCGGACACTGAGCTCTATGCCCAAAGCTTCCATGCAATCACTGTCTGGGTAGCGAGTGGGTGCCATAGGTCTGAGTGAAAGCATCGCATAAAGCTCTCTCTGGGCATCGTCTCTAAAGGTCACGTGCATGTCGTCGACTGGTGGCATCCTGAAAGAAAAGTTAGGAAAAACAGGCCCTGAAATCAAACACACCAAACAAGTTAGACATATATGTACAAACAAGCAAACAAACGTAAATCAAAATAAACGGAAAGAAAATAAATACGAAAAGGAAAAGAACCATGGGTTGCCTCCCATGCAACGCTTGCTTAACGTTGTTAGCTCGACGAGTTCAAGTCATGTATCTGGTGCGAGGATAGGTGGGTCTGTTAACGTGAACCTGGAGTAGTATGCTGGAATGTCACCTCCTTCATAATGCTTAAGCCTTTGTCCATTTACAACGAACGGACTGCAAGATTTGTTCTAAATTTCCACTGCCCCGGATTTTAGGACTTTGGAAACTTCGAACGGGCCCGTCCATCTAGATCGAAGCTTACCTGGAAAAAGTCGCAGTCTTGAATTGTATAGAAGAACAGGGTCACCTATGTTGAAGTCTTTCTTAACGATCTTCTTGTCATGCCATGCTTTGGTTCTCTCTTTATATATGATGGCATTTTCATAGGCTGATTGTCGGAGCTCTTCTAACTTATGTATGTCTAAGATGCGTTTCTCACCAGCTGCTAGGTAATCAAAATTTAAGGTTCTGATGGCCCAATATGCTTTGTGTTCCAATTCAAAGGGTAAGTGACATGATTTTCCGTAAACTAGTTGGTAAGGGGTTGTTCCAATGGGAGTCTTATAGGCTGTCCTGTAGGCCCACAGTGCTTCTGAAAGCTTCTGTGACCAATCCTTTCTGGATATCGAGACAGTTTTTTCTAAGATATGCTTGATCTCTCTATTGGATACTTCTACTTTCCCACTGGTTTCTGGGTGGTAAGGTGTGGCTACTCTATGTTTAACTCCATACTTCCTCAACAGTTTGTCAAAAATCCTAGATATAAAATGTGATCCTCCATCACTTATGACTAGCCTGGGAACTCCGAATCTAGGGAATATATTCTGCTTGAACATCTTAATCACTACTCGGGTGTCGTTTGTGGGTGCAGCTATAGCTTCAATCCATTTGGACACGTAATCGACAGCGACTAAAATATATTTGTTTCCTAAAGATGATGGAAAAGGTCCCATAAAGTCGATTCCCCAAACATCAAAAAGTTCTACTTCTTGAATGTTTCTTAATGGCATTTCATTTCTCCTCGAGATGTTTCCGGAGCGTTGACACGGGTCACACTTGGTTATATATGTATGAACATCACGCCATATAGTTGGCCAATAAAGACCAGCTTGTAAGATCTTAGCGTGAGTCTTAGATGTGCTTGCGTGTCCTCCGTAGGGTGCTGAGTGACAATGTTCTATGATATGGTGCACTTCTTCCTCTGGAACACACCGGCGAAAGATTCCGTCAGTGCCTCTCTTAAAAAGGAGTGGTTCATCCCAATAGAAATGTTTAACGTCATTGAAGAACTTCTTTTTTTGCTGATAGCTGAGGTCAGGAGGTATTATATCTGCAGCAAGATAGTTAACAAAATCTGCATACCAAGGTACATTATTTACCGCTAAGGATTTTTCAGAATCTTCTAGGGTTTCTAAACTTACATCTCCAATGGCATCTAGCTTAGCGATTAACCTGTCATAAGCAAAGTCATCATTTATGGGTACTACATCAGGTTTCAAGAACTCAAGCCTGGAAAGGTGATCGACAACTACATTCTCGGTGCCTTTCTTATCTCTGATATCAAGGTCAAATTCTTGCAATAAAAGTATCCACCGGAGTAATCTAGGTTTAGCATCCTTTTTATTCAAAAGGTATCGGATGGCGGCATGATCAGTGTAAACAATTATTTTGGCTCCCACCAAATAGGATCTAAATTTGTCTATGGCGAAAACTACGGCTAGGAGTTCTTTTTCTGTGGTTGCATAGTTTAGCTGAGCGGCATCTAGAGTTCTACTGGCGTAGTAAATCACATGTAACTTCTTATCAGATCTTTGCCCTAGCACTGCTCCTACAGCGTAATCACTAGCATCACACATGATTTCAAAAGGTTTTGTCCAATCTGGTGTTTGCATAATGGGTGCTGAGATTAAAGCTTGTTTTAAAAGGTTGAATGCTTCGTTGCATTTTTCATCAAAAATGAACTCGGCATCTTTCATCAGAAGACCTGTCAAAGGTTTAATGATCTTAGAAAAGTTTTTAATGAAACGCCGGTAAAATCCAGCATGTCCAAGAAAACTTCGAACTTCTCTAATTGTTTTGGGTGGTTTAAGATTCTCTATCACCTCGATCTTAGCTTTATCAACTTCAATGCCTTTTTCAGAAACGATATGTCCTAGAACTATACCTTCAGTGACCATGAAGTGACATTTCTCCCAATTTAATACCAGGTTTACTTCGACACATCTCTTCAAGATCTTTTCAAGGTTGACTAGACAGTTATTGAAATCAAATCCGCAGACTGAGAAATCGTCCATGAATACTTCCATAATTCCATCAAGATAATCAGCGAAGATTGACATCATGCAACGCTAAAAAGTTGCCGGGGCATTACAGAGTCCGAAAGGCATACGTCTATAGGCAAAAGTTCCATATGGGCACGTGAAGGTTGTTTTCTCTTGGTCATCAGGGTGTATTGGAATTTGGAAAAAACCTGAATATCCGTCGAGGTAACAGAAGTAGGAATGTCTAGCTAGACGTTCCAACATCTGATCTATAAAAGGTAATGGGAAATGGTCTTTCCTAGTGGCTTTGTTTAACTTTCTGTAATCTATGCACATACGCCAACCTCCTTCTATCCATTTTGTAACGTGCTCACCTTTTTCGTTCTGTACCACGGTGATTCCTCCCTTTTTAGGTACTACATGCACAGGGCTTACCCATTTACTGTCCGAGATCTGATATATTATCCCTGCTTCCAACAACTTAAGAACTTCCTTCTTAACTACCTCACTCATTATAGGGTTAATCCTTCTTTGGTGTTCTCTCGAAGGTTTAGCATCTTCTTCAAGTGAAATCCGGTGCATGCACACGGATGGACTTATTCCTTTAAGGTCTGAGATGTTGTACCCTAGTGCTGAGGGATATCTTCGCAAGACATCTAAGAGTTGGTTTGTTTCATTTTGGTTCAGAACGGCACTGACTATAACTGGTCTGTCCATTTCTTTGTCTAAAAACTCATATCTTAGATTCTTGGGTAATTCTTTTAATTCTAAGGTTGGTTTGTTGGGGTTTTGTATAGGATCTAGAGTTAAGGATAAACATTCAAAAAGGCTATCATCTATGTAGGGTTCCATACTGTCATCATCTTTCTCAATGGGCATTGAAGGTAGTTTTATTCTTTCTATTGGCTCTTCCTGGTTAAGTTCACGGACACATTCATCAATGACATCAACTGCATAACATGCATCTCCTATTACTGGTGCCGTGAGAAACTTTGCTAGGACAAACTCTATTTTTTCGTTACCTACCTCAAAAGTTAATTTTCCTTTCTTGACATCTATTATGGCTCCTGCAGTTGATAGGAAGGGTCTACCTAGGAGGATTGGGATATCTTTATCTTCTTTGATGTCCATTACGACGAAGTCGGTGGGAATGAACAACTTGCCTATTCTAACTGGGATGTCTTCTAATACGCCTACAGGATATTTTATAGATCTGTCAGCTAATTGGAGAGACATCTTAGTAGGTTGCAAATCTCCTAGTTTCAATCGTTCACAAACTACAAGGGGCATTAGGCTTACACTGGCTCCTAAGTCCAGAAAGGCTTTATCTATGACATGATTCCCCAAAATACAAGGTATGGAGAAATTCCCCGGATCTTTGTCTTTTTTGGCAAGTTTGTTCTCGGAAATGGAATTACACTCCACTGGTTTTGGATCGTCAAGTCTACGTTTATTGGTGAGGATGTCCTTCAGGAATTTAGTATAAGATGGTATTTGGGTGACGGCTTCTGTAAAAGGAATCTCTACATGGAGTTTTTCTATAACTTTAACAAACTTTTGGAATTTGTCATTGATCTTAGTTTGTTTAAGTCTTTGTGGATAGGGAATTGGTGGTTTGTATGGCTGAGGGGGTGTTGAAACTTCGTTCGTAACTTCTCCTTTATCTTTGTCTTTTGGTTTCTCAATTTCTACGGGTTTCTCACCTTCGGGGGTAGCATCCTTTTTGGAAATTTCGGAGTCACTCAATGTCGGGTTTTTAGGCCCTTCATAAGTGGTTCCACTTCGTAAGGTAACAGCGTTAGCTTGCTCTCGAGGGTTCTGTTGAGGTTGTCCAGGAAATTTTCCTCCAGGAGTAGTTTGGGGTGCTTGCTTTAAGGCTACCTGAGAGATCTGGGTTTTAAGCATCTTGCTGTGGGTGGCCATTTGATCCATTTTGGTTCCTAGTTGGGTAAGCAACTCATTCACATGAATATTCTGATTTAGGAACTCTTTGTTTTGCTGGGCTTGTGCTGTCATAAAATCATTTAGCACTTTCTCAATATTTGGCTTAGGTGGCACTGCTTGCATAGGTTGGTTTTGTCTAGGTGCTTGATTGTTGGTTGATCTCGGAGGTGTTTGGTTTTGGATAGGGTTATTGTTTTTGCAGGAAAAATTAGGGTGATTCCTCCATCCAGGGTTGTCAGTATTTGAGAACGGGTTTCCTTGGGCATAGTTGACTGGGTCTGGGTTAGTCTCGTTTAACAGATGGCAGTCAGCTGATTGATGACCTTTAGTACCACAAAGTTTGCAATCCGATACTACTGCTGCTGCAGCGGTTGGTTGTGCGTACATTTGATCGATCTTGAGGGTCATAGCATCCATTTTGGCTTGCATCATGTCTATAGAGCTTACCTCATGTTTACCTCCTTGGGCTTCTTTCTTTTCCACTGTTGCTCTTTCGTTTCCCCATTGATGATGGTTTTGAGCCATATCTTTAATGAGACCACAAGCGTCAGGATAGGGTTTGTTCATCAGGGCACCGCCAGCGGCAGCGTCGATGGACATCTTTGTGTTATAATGAAGTCCGTGGTAAAAGGTATGTATAATCAACCATTGCTCCAAACCATGGTGTGGACAAGCCCTTAGAAGGTCTTTATACCTCTCCCAAGCTTCAAATAGCGATTCTCCTTGGTTTTGGGTAAATCTTGTTATTTGGTTTCGGAGAACGACTGTTTTGCTTGGGGGAAAGTATCTAGCAAGGAATGTTCTCCTAAGGTCTTCCCATGTTGTTATAGAATTGGCTGGAAGGGAATCTAACCAAGTTAGGGCTTTGTCTCTAAGGGAAAAGGGAAATAGTCTTAAACGAATCGCCTCAGGACTAGCACCATTGGTCTTAAAGGTGTTTGACAACTGGATAAAGACTTTTAGATGTTGGTTTGAGTTTTCAGATGGTAGTCCTGCGAATTGGTTTTGTTGAACTAGTTGTAATAGGGACGGTTTTAGTTCAAAATTATTGGCAGGTATGGTAGGGTTAACTATACTAGAGCTCGGTTCTTCGTCAGCAGGCTGAGCGAATTCCTTAAGGGGTCTTTGGTTACGATCTTCGGCCATAGCTTGCTTAATTCGACGAAGCCAAAGTCGTGTGCGAGCGTAACGTTCTGGTTCCACTAAAGGATCTATTACACTACTGGAGCTGCGAGATCTTCGCATCGACCAGTTCGTGCGGCCCTAGTCTAAACGGTGATAACAAACGAAATTCGAAATTCGGCGAAATTGGTCCCCGGCAACGGCGCCAAAAACTTGGCGCGTTGTATTCACAAGTGTACGAATCGCGTCAGAGTAATATAAAAAGTTATCGTATCCACAGAGACCAAATGTCGATCTAACGAATTCTGTTTGTTACAATGCTTATCTAAGGCAGTTCAATTCAGGGTTTACTAATGAAGAGGAAAATAAATAAAAGTAAATGACGAGGTAATAAAATTCAGACAAAACAATAGGCTTGAATGTAATTCTCATAACCGATAATATTTCTATATTCATCAACAGGACTACTTACGGGCAATATCTTCTATTTTAAGAAAAGAATTCAATTTAACAGGAACTGTCGCTTTCGCGTAGTCAGAACCAAGTTTACCCTCTAAACTAACCCCTTTATTGTCACTTATAAAAAGGCGCGCATTGCGTTAGAGTCATGGAAAACTTACTTTTAAGAAATGTAAATTCTAAACTAAACAGAAAAGTATTTTGACCTGAAATCTCTAAACTAAAGAGGTTCAAAATGAACCAGATTCTAATCCCGCTAACGCGTCCGAAAATAGTTTTAAAATCTCTTTTCTAAAGTGTTAAAAATTCCTACTTAACTGAGCAAAGCGCTTTCGCTGTATTTGATCAGTTGAGAACTAAACAAGTTCACAAATGGTTGGACGGCTTTCGATCTTACCCAACATTGCTTTTAAGTACAGAAAACTTGTGTTAAAGATTAAAACAGCCCTTAAGTATTTCTATTAACATATAGACGTATTACGGTGATTATGGTCTTTACATTCTTACCTATCTAAAACTTAGCCAGCCATGGTAGTTATAACAGTCATATTAATTCTTATCATGTATGGAATTAAGTCTTTTGAAAAGTAAAGTTTTGAAAAGTAAGGCAAGACAATAAATAAACAAAATAAAGCAAGTGCAAGAGATAAATGAAAGTAAATGCGATTAAAATAAAAACCTGCTCCAAAGCGGAGTCTTTAAATCTGGTACAATGTACGGAAAATAAAATGCTGGCAGGATTACTTCTACCAAAGTGCTCCAACTTGATTACAGACACTCCAAGACTTGATTACAAACTCGATCAGACACAGTGCAATAACTCCTCGATGTGAGAAGATTACCGCTTTACAAGAGTGAAATTTATGCCTAGGATGAAGTAAACTAAGATTGGATGATCCTAAAATTCGAGTTCCGAGAGTATTTATAGGCAAAGTTGGCATGGTGCAAAGACAAAAGTGACCTTGGCTTGAAAAATGGGCGGGAACAAATTTTGCCTTGTCGCGCCCGCGACAGGCCTACCGCGCCCGCGACAAGAAGAAAACGGCAAAGGTGAGTGCTTGATCGTGGGAACGTGGCAGTTGAGTCGTGGAGATCATGGGACACGTCGTCGCCTACCCTGGGGCGCCCGCGACCAGAGTAAATTGCTGCCAAACTTGAATTCTAGCTCCTTTTGCATCCTTTTTCGTCTGGGACCTCGATTTATTGAAAACCTGAAAACAAAGGAAAACATAACAATAACAAAGCAAAAAATAATAGAAAAACAACTAATATGCATGTGAAATCAGAGTCGAAAATACAGTATAATTTAGTGTCATCACCGAGGCATACGTCTTGGGATACCTGCTTATTCTTTCTTTCGTCCTAAAACACTTAATTTAATCTTGGACAAAAAGTAACATCAGAGTCTAGCTTTCCATGAAACCCTTAAGCAATCGATCCCGAGGCACACATCTCTTTCTTTTCGTGCGTTCATTCTCCATCAAACAAATTTCATAAATACCTTGAATGAAAAAGGAACATTGGAGTCTCAAACTCCATGAAAACCCCGAATAATCAGTCCCGAGGCACATGTCTTAGTTCTACCGAGCATTCTTCATTCGCTTGAAAACACTCAACAAATTAAACCTATTTTTTCGCCCCCGTGCGATCAAAAACCTTTTTTATATAAAAATAACGTTGTTTAGTCCATTCTACCGCAATACAAACAAGAGCTTAAGCCTCCATCCTAAGCATACAAGCCAACGTTTAACCGCTAAAGCGCGATCTAAACACTCATTCATTAAAATAAACCAAGGTCCACACATTGCATGCCTAAGAAGAAGACTCCTCCTAGAGTAGAACTTTTCGTAGATCTCATTATAAGATGGTTAGCCTGTCGCATAACGTTGATTCATGAAGGGTCCAGGACTCTAGGGACCCCTCTTAGAACCAATTTCTACTTTGGTAGTTGCGTAACCCAAGGTTCACACCTTAAATTCCTAACAAGAAGACTCCGCCTAGAATAGACCTTTTTCGTCACTCTCGTCATAGAAAGACTAGCCCATTACAAGATGTTGATACGATTAAGGTCCATGACTCTGGGAACCTTATCCATCAACCTAGAAACTATCTTGTAAATGGTTTGTGGGTAGAAATCCTAGAATTATCAATGATATTTCGGATCTAAACACCATGTGTAGCGTGCGATTTTTGTCGGTGACACGACCACCTTACCGCAATGGTTAGAATTGGGTGCTACTTTCTGATTTCTTATTTATCTTATGAAGCTGGAAAGGAAAGGAAAGCTATCTAAAACTAACCTTG
Organism: Lathyrus tuberosus; assembly: GCA_022829125.1. Taxonomy (NCBI): domain Eukaryota; kingdom Viridiplantae; phylum Streptophyta; class Magnoliopsida; order Fabales; family Fabaceae; genus Lathyrus; species Lathyrus tuberosus. The sequence goes on along the minus strand of JALAZF010000391.1, from coordinate 5,926,578 downwards.
CACGCAAATGTTTTCTTTAACAAATGCTAAGAGATTGGGGGATCGAGTCAAGTTATACAAAGGGAATTTGTCATTTAACCAGTGTATATATGGTTATCCATAGATCTTCTGTGGCATGTTTAAATACTTTCTGGTGTTTATCTGTTATGGGTTGGGAAAGTTTCCCCTTTGGGAGTGTTGAGAGAGTGTTTTTGTTGTTTTCGGGTTTTCTATTATTTTTGGAAGGTACTGGACCTAAAGTTTTTTATTTGTATGCTCGCTAAGATTTCGCAATCTTATGCCTACGTATTCCTGTAAAGAAAACAAGGAAATAAGAGAAATCGTAGTTCCTCCTATTTCTATGGGAGGAAAATGTTTGGTGTCTTGTTTAAAGCCCAAGATTGAAGCTGGTTGAGTATTTTGTGTCTTGTTCAAAGCCCAAGATTGAAGCTAAAGGTTTGACTGAGAGAGAATTTGTCATCTCTAAAGGTAGATATCTCACCTGTTTATCACAAAAATGTTTGGGTAACCAGTTATAAAGGGGAATTACTTTAATTGGATTGTATGGAATCCAACAATGCCATAATTTTCTTTATAAGGGAATTTCCTGAAGGAAGAAACTTTAACTCAGTGTAGAGCAATGCCATTTTTCCTTAGGAGTCCTTCATGCTAAGAGAGGGACATTGACTTGGATGTAAATAATGCAGAGGCTTGCCACTTACAGCAATTAGAGGAAGTTTCACCAAGATAAAAGAGGGACCACAACTTGGATTTTTGAATCAATAAGTGTGCCACTTACAGCAGTTATCTGGAATTAGGTTTTGTTTGATTATTTGTTTGTTGTGTGATATACAGAGAAATGTCTTCCTACAGAGAAAACTCTTGATTTCCTCTGAGGGGATGTTGATTTTTGTGTGCCTTGATCAAAGCCCAAGGTTGAAGCTAAAAGGTTGTTTTTGTCTTGTTTAAAGCCCAAGATTGAAGCTGGAAGATTGACTCTACTAGGGGAGTTTTATATATGTCTTGCACAAAGCCCAAGATTGAGGCTGAAAAGAGATTGAATCTTCCGAGGAGTATTTTTTCTATCTTGTATAAAGCCCAAGATTGAGGCTAAAAGAAATTGACTACACTGGGGAGAGGTTTTATCTGTCTTATACAAATCCCAAGATTGAGGCTGAAAGAATTTGACTCCACTGGGGAGAGGTTTTATCTGTCTTGTACAAAGCCCAAGATTGAGGCTGAATCTGCTGAGGAAAAATCATTATACAAAGACTAAGAGGGGGATGATTGGGGAAATTCTTATATGAATCCTAAGAGGAGGCTGGCTTCTGCTGAGGATTATTGAGATCCAGAGACAGGTCCAAATTGGGGAATCAACTCTTACTGAGGATTGAAGAAGAGTTGAAATATCAGATGCCCTGAGGTTCTAATTCTGTTAGGGTTTTATTGATGGTAAAAGTTTAAACCTTGAGTATGAAAACCTATGGAGGTTTGAAACTCTGCTGGAGATTGATGAAATGATCAGGGTTTTTCCTATGCTTTTAGGAAACTTGGGGGTCTTTGTCATCCAATAGGAGATGAGACTTTCCCAGTCTACTGGTATAAAGAGGTTGACTCTTAACTGGAGAATGATCTTTGTATGATGCCCAAGAGGAGGCTTAGGTTTTTAAAGGATGAGAAAAAACCCTAGAATGGTTAGATGTTTTGGAATTCTAACTCTCCGGAGGATTAAACTAGTAGAGATGACTAAGTTCTGTCCTATACCTGCAGAAGGTCTTCAAGTCCTTGTACTAAGCCCAAGAGGAGGTTGAGAAACTTCTAAGAAGCCTGAGGGTCCTTGTACAAAGCCCAAGAGGAGGCTAGGGGTGCTTTTAGGAAGCCCGTGAGTCCAAACCTTAGAAAAGTTCAAGAAAGGTTTCACCGGGAATAAGTCCTTTCTTTGCAAAACAGTTCTAGGGTTTGAAGAAATTCAAAAGAGGTTTCACCGGGAATTAGTCCTCTTTGGGAAATTGAATTTCTTGTACACATATATTTCTAAGTTTGGACAGTCTTGAGAAAAGTTTCACCGGGAATAATGCCTTTCTCTGTTCCATATTGTATAATCCCAAGAGGAGGCAAGATTGTATCTGGAATTTCCTATGGGTAACTAGTTTTAACTGTGTTAAAAGAGTAACCACTGGTTTGATCTAGACCTAGACCTAATTGCTGGGGGAAACTCTAAAGTAAGTATATACAAGCATATATATACAGATGATATATATAAACAAGTATGTTGAGAAGATAGTGGAACTTACAGCCGTGCAAGCCCAAGCATAGTAACTATAGCTGTATGGTTAGTTATTCAAGAAATTGAAGAAAATTTTGATAACAACTTTGAATTTGAATTCAAATCAAAAGAAAGTTGTTTTAAGCAGAAGTTTAGGGCTTATACTCAAGGAGAGGCCCAGATGATCTCTTTTGAAAAGGCGACGATTGCGTCGATAGTTTTGAAAATCGCAGAGGGACTTATTATGGTTCTTAGCTTCTTCCGACAGTTCTTCATCACTGAATCCCAAGTTGTTACAGGAAGTGATGTTGGAGATAATGCTGTCAAATTGTCCTACTTGTCACATCTTGTTCCACAAAGGCTTGTTCCAAGACCTTTTGTAGAGCTTCCCTGTGAGCTTCTGAACTGAGCAGGAGAGATAGTACAGAGATTTGAAATGGAGTTTGCAACAATTGGTCCACAATGTTGTACTTGCTTTTTTGGATGAGCTTAAGTATCTCATCGTTGTTCTTTATAGGTTCTGTATTACTAGATTGACCGACTTGCTGATTAAGAACTTCCGTTTGAGGTTCCTTTTCTTTGGCAGGTTCTCCAACTCCTCTGTTGAAGATCCGACCGCTCCGGGTAACTCGACTGATGTCGGCAATGTTCATGACAGAGGGTAATGGAGTTTCTTTTCCATTTTCGATGGTCGTTACACCATACTTTTAAGGGATAGCCTTATCTGACTAGTACGGTATTGGACCTGGTAGGTAGATAACTACAGGGGCTTTTTGTTTTTTCTGACCATTGTAGGCAGCCTCGATTGGTTCATGGTTGGGAACTTTTCTTCTATAAAGAGGGATCTTTGATTCATTGTGTATAGGGATTATGACGCAAACGTCCTTGGTTATTCCATGATCAGAGATTATGACAGTGTCTTTGCTTTGACAAGGGAAGTAGTCTTGTATCATGTTGATTGACCCAGAACTTGAACATGGTCGAATCTCCTTCCGGTCCAACTGATTCTGGAGGGCTGCTCGTACGAGATAACATCCTTGGTTATTTTTCGAGCATACTCTACAGCGCTCATAATCGTGAGGTGGTACCCGACCATATCCGCTTTGTATGCAATACATCTTTACTAGATCTATTTCCATTGAGCGGATATCACGACTTTGATGTCTGTCAGGATTCCCATCAGTCATGCTAATATATTATGTGTCTTCATCTAGGTAGATCGGAAGCCACCAGTGGTCCAATAGATGTTGAAGTGTTCTTTGCACTAGCGCACACCCTTGGCCGTCTTCGTAGCATTCTTTACAGTCTTGATAATCATGTGAAGCCAGAAAACTAAGTCTGACATGCTTATCATGTAATTCCACTAGACTGGTATTCATTAAGCGTATGTCAAAGATCTGAACCATATTGACTTAATGGTCATTTCTTTCGTGTTAGTCTTGGATCCATCCGAGATCCATTTGACGTTGGAGGGCCTCTTGTATAAAAGAGCATCCCTGACCATCTGTTGAGCATATTGGACAAGTGCTATAATTATGCCGCGGTAGGTTGTAATACTGACTTTGTCTTGAATGCATTGCCACTAAATTGATGTTCATCGCAAGGATGTAGTGGTTCTGTACAATGTTGGGATGTGCATGGGCCATGTTTACTTCACGGATCCGGTGATCCTAAATCTAGCCCAGATCCATTTGTTCTTGCAGAGCTGTTTGTACTATGGTACACCCTTGACTGTCTTTGGAGCAGATATCACACTGATGATAGTTGTGAGATGGCACATGTCCGTACCCTCTCTGTCTGCAATGCATCTTTACTAGGTTAGTTCCCAGTAAGCATACATTGTGAATTTGATAAATGTTGACAGGTTCTCCTTCTATCAAATTCATTGTAGTCTTCTCATGTTGCGGTAATGGGTTCGTCGGAGCATTGGGATTGGTATCTTTGAAAGATAAGATCCTGTTCCTGATAAGCTTCTGTAAATCGGACTTGAAGCTGAGACAATTCTCAATGTTGTGTCCCGTTCCTCCTTGATAGTAAGGGCAAGTTTGATCTACTTTGAACCAAAAAGGTGGATTTTCTGGTATTGTAAGAGGAGTCCTGGTTTGGACATGCCCCTTGGCCAGTAGAAGCGGAAATAACTCTGCGCACAACATCGGTATGGGGTCAAACCCTGGTGGTCGTGTAGTACGATTGTTGTTATTGTACTATGGATGAGCCTGCTGAAAAAGATGTTGCGGCCTTTGCTGATACCTTTGTTTACTTGGTTGGCTCTGAGAAACCTGAGGTTGATAAGTCGGAGCTGGCTTCGGGTTTATAGCGGGAGTTATTAGTACTACTGCGTGATGGCTCTGCATCTTTGACCAATCGTCCTTCTTGGACTGCTTCCTCAAGGCGTACTCCCATGTTCACCATTTTGGTGAAGTCACTGGGCGCACTGGAGACCATTCGGTCGTAATAGAACGAGCTCAACGTTTTTAGGAAGATCTTTGTCATTTCCTTTTCCTCAAGAGGGAGACAGATCAGGGCGGCAATTTCACGCCATCTCTGAGCATATTCTTTGAAATTTTCTTTGTCCTTTTGTGACATTGCTCTGAGCTGATCCATATCCGGTGCGATGTCCAAGTTGTATTTATGCTGCTGAACAAAGGCTGCCCCGAGATCTCTGAAAGTACTTATCTTGGTACAGTTTAAACCCATGTACCATTTGAGTGCGGCACCGGTTAAACTGTCTTGGAAGTAATGGATCAATAGCTGTAGATTTTCTGTCTGAGTTGACATTTTTCGGGCGTACATCACCAGATGACTTTGAGGGCAAGAGTTGCCTTTGTATTTTTTAAAGTCAGGCCCCTTGAATTTGTGTGGTATCTTTACATTAGGGACCAAATAGAGATTGGCGGCGTCCTTTTCGAATAAGTCTTGACCTCGAATGGCATGCAGTTCCTTCTGCATTTCCAATAATTGTTCCTGAAATTCATTCATTCTTTCGTACATGTCTTCGTTTCCACCAGAAATTGCTTGCGGAATCTGTCCTTCCGGGATAGTGTGTACCACTGGCTGTGGTATAGACATTATATCGGTGACCCTTGGCGCTTCAGTGCCCTGAAGTTTGTAACCTTCAGGAGTTTCTGTCGTAACACTTGCATCTTCATTTTCCCAAATTTTGTAACCTTCAGGTCCAACAGTTCCTGCTACAGTTTCTGGGTCTTCAGTGATCGGTGGGATATATCCTTTAGGTATAAAGTTGAAAGGCATGCCCCAGGGGCGCCCTTTAGTCATGTTGTACTGAGGATGATTATCTTGTGTCTCAATTAGGGGTGTAGATGTAATCTCTGAGATCACAGTCCTTTGATGTTGTTGCTCCTGAGCTGCGGCTAGGGTTTGCAGGTTGCTGTGAAGTTTTTCCAAACTTTCCTTTAGAGCGTCAATTTCTTCTCTCAGCTCTCTGTTCTCTTCCTCGAGATCGTCCATTTTCTTTTGTCAATTAGCCCGAGTATTATATGAATGAGACAGTTTGACTCTAAGATTGTGACACATACGTGAGACTCAAAGATAACAAATGCGTTATGTGAGAATGATTTATGATATGCAATGACATATATTATTTTTTTATTTTTTGTTTTTAAAAATAAACTTCAACAAATAAATTACAAATATCACACAGTGAGGGGTGGAGACCCTTTTTATTGAATTAGAAAGATTGCAGCATTTTACAAAGAAAAGTATAGTATTTTACAAAGTGATGTAAGGAAACGTCTAAGCTCATGGATCCTGAGTCCTCTCTGAAGAGAGCACAGATGCCGATTCCTGTATTTTCCTTTTCTTTGATTGGGCCTCTTCAGCCGCTGTCGGGTCGTCAGTCCTTTGCCAAGTGAAAGGAGCGAGCAAATTTCTTCGGTCTTCCTGACTTTCTATAACATGCTGCTTTAATATCTCAATCAGATCATCCTTCTCCTTTAACAGTTCCTGAATCTTGGTACATTCCAAATTAAGGATCTGGTATTTGTTCTTCCAGAAGCTCTTTTCACGTTGCACTTTGTTGAGAGCAACCTGGAGTTTTTCCGCATTAGACATGAAATAAAGGACAGATTCCTTTAGTGGGAAAACTTCTTGGCGAGAGTAAGACATCCTTAGCTTGAGGACTCTAGTTTGTACTCAGTGGAGATAAGGTTCCATGGAGTTATAGTTTGGTCTTCCCAGAGACTCTCTTCCTTTCCTGTGAATATGTTGCCAGACATGCACTATTTCTTTCTTTAGTGCCCTGTCATTTTCCCCTTCCTTGAAGAAAAGACCTTTCAGATGAACATTATGTGGGATATTCTTCATCGGGTATCCGAGTTGACGGCGAGCTAAAATTGGATGATAGTTGATTCCTCCTTTAGTTCCAATGAGGGGTACATTAAGGAAATTTCCACATCTGTCGATGATCTCTATCCCTTTGTAAATCCTAATGTACCAATCTATGTCTGAATTGATAAGAGACATAATCCTTTGTGACCAACGTAGAGTACTCTTATGATCCCAAAAAGCAGCAGACTTGGGTAAATGGGAAATGAACCATTTGTAGAGTAATGGTACACAACACGTGATCATTCCTCCGCTATACAAATTCCTTAAATATACAGAATGATAAGCATCTGCGAGCAAGGTTGGTATGGGGTTTCCTATTAGGGATATCTTAACATCATTGGTATCAACGAAGTTGTCAATGTTAGGAAAGAGGAATAACCCATATATGAGCAGAACAAAGACGTCTTTGAAGGCAGTTATATTTCCTATACTAGAAAAGTATAGAGCTTTCTCCATCAGGAATTTAGCCGGTAAACCCTGGATTCCTCCTTTAGTGGTCATGTGAGTCCTAACTTCTAACTCATCCAAAGAGATTGCTTTTGCAATGGCCTGATCCTTTGGAATTTCTTCCAATCCAGAAAATGGATCTTGATCGGTGATAGGTAAATCAATCATGTGGGAGTACTCTTCCAGTGTTGGTACAAGTTGGTAATCCGGGAAAGTGAAGCAGTGGTAAACTGGATCGTAGAACTGTACCAGTGTAGACAGGATTCCTTCAACCACGTTGACCCTTAACAGAGACAACAGTCCTCCGTGCTTAGCTCTGAAAGCCTCGAGATTGGTAATCATCCTTCCTAATTTCCTTAAGTCTTCTAGTTTCAGAGCCTTGAAGGTGTACTTGTGCGTTTTTCTTCTACCGAAATCCATAACGCCACCTCTGATATTTGCAATTATTGTTTTAGCTCTTTTGAAAAAAGATTTTTTTTCTTGTTTGAAAAGAGTCTTTTAATGAATGCATAAATGCAGCACACGAAAACATTTAAAAACATGGGTTCAAGGGTTCAACGTCACAAGCATGAAGTCATGGCTCTACCCATCCCCAAAGGTTGTACTATTTTTGTCAATTTTTGTACCTGTAGAACGGGTTCTAAAAGGTTCCCAAAGTCGTTGACCCCTCCTAGGGATACTAACAACAAGCTGATTCACTCGAGCGAGCTGTAATATCTAGGATGAATCTTATTTGAGTGTAGTATCGCGTATCAATTATTCCCGATAGTCACCGCACTACCAAATGGCCATATGGTTAAATGTCTACTAAATCCTCAGGGTCATGGGTAGCGCACTGGGATAGACGATGCTTTCACGATAATCGGTCGTTCAACATCGATATTTCTGCACGACTACCTCGACTGATTCGGTGGAATACCAAGTTAGCTTGGTCAGGATTCACTCCCTATACGCATTTCCTGGATATGCCACCACTTATCTTAATGTTCTCTCAAACTTTCCACATGCGTATTAATCGCATTCCCAGTTGACAGAAAATTAAACATGGGTATCAATTAGTATAACAATAAATGATATTATATTATATAGTAGAAAGTATAGAAAATGATGTAGCACGAATTTTTGCGTGGTTGTAAAGCACTATCGCTTTGGGGTACTATAGTTCGATTCATTTTTTATCCTATTGAAGCTGATGAAGGAAGGGAAATAGATGTCTCCAATTAACCCTGCTTGCAAACTGAGTTTAAACAGATGACTGTTGGTTTACAGATGCTATTAAGATTGTGGGTCTCTCTTAGGTTATTTTGTTAAAAAAAACAGTGTCTAGGCTATTGGTAAGATGTTAGGACTTATGCTTTTCGATTGATGTATGAAGGTACGGGATTTTGGGTTTTTGATTAGTATGCTCGCTAAGATTTTTCCAATCTTATGCCTACATATTCCCGTTTAGTGAAACAGGGAAATCAAAGCGATCGTAGTTCCTCCTATTCTATGGGAGGAAAAAAGGTTGTTTTGGCGTCTTGTTTAAAGCCCAAGACGTGAAGCTAAATGTGGTTTGTATCTGGTTTAAAGCCCAAGATGTGAAGCTGAAGGGTTTGTATCTTGTTCAAAGCCCAAGATGTGAAGCTAAAGAGAGAATTTGTCATCTCTAAAGGGGATATTTGGTCTGTTTGTCACAACTGTTGGGTAACTGGTTATAAAGGAGAATTACTTTAACTGGGATATGTGAATCCAGCAACGCCATAATTTCCTTTATAGGGGATTTTTAACCTTAAGGAGAAGACTTTATCTCAGTTTAGAGCAATGCCATCTTTCCTTAGGAATTTCTCATGTTAAAAGAGGGACAGTGGCGTGGATGTAAATAATCCAGAGGCTTTCCGCTTACAGCAATTAGATGAAGGAAAATGAGTTGTCGATGTTTGTATACTGTGAGCGAGGCACATATTTTGATGCTAACAGGTTGATTGACTCAACCGGGGTTTTCTTATACAAAGCCTAAGAGGAGGCTATTGACCCAACAAGAGGGTGTTTATATGTGTCTCGTACGAAGCCCGAGAGAGAGGCTAAAAGGATTGACTCAACAAGAGAGTGATTTTATGTGTCTTGTACGAAGCCCAAGACGGAGGCTAAAAAGTTTTGACTCAACATGAGAGTCTTTTATACTCAACAAGAGAGTGATTTTTATCTCGTACGAAGCCCGAGATGGAGGCTAAAAGGGGTTTGACTCAAGAAGAGAGTCTTTTATACTCAACAAGAGAGTGTTTTAGTATCTCGTACGAAGCCCGAGATGGAGGCTAAAAGGAGGTAACTCAATGAGAGAGTCTTTTATACTCAACAAGAGAGTGTTTTTTTTTCTATCTTGTACAAAGCCCGAGATGGAGGCTAAAGGGAGGTGACTCAACAAGAGAGTCTTTTATACTCAACAAGAGAGTGATTTGTATCTCATACGAAGCCCGAGATGGAGGCTAAAAGTGGGTTGACTCAACAAGAGAGTCTTTTATACTCAACAAGAGAGTGATTTTGTATCTGGTATGAAGCCCGAGATGGATGCTAAAAGTGGGTTGACTCAACAAGAGAGTCTTTTATACTCAACAAGAGAGTGTGAAAATGTTTGCTCCGCCGGGGAGAATCATTGTACAAAGCCCAAGGGGAGGCTATTGTGCTGGTGACTATTTCAGTTTAGTGACAGGTCCAATATGTTGGATAAAAGAGAAAAATAGTTCTTATAAAGGGAACGATTAAAGGTATGGTTATGCCTTGGCACTGATCAGAGGATCAGGGTTATTTCCTGTTCTTTAAGGAAACGGGGAATCCAAAGGGTATTAGGACTGTCCAAGTCTAGTGGTGTTTTGGAGAAATCGATTCTCAGGTAGTGAATGATCTTTGTATGATGCCCAAGAGAAGGCTGGTATGTTAAGGGATGAAGGTCAACCCATTAACAGGTCTGACACTTGACTCAGAAAGATAGCTCTAGCAAATTGATGACTAGGTTATGTTCCTATACCTGTAGAGGTCTCTGGGTCCTTGTACTAAGCCCAAGAGAAGGCATGAGAGCTTTTAAGAAGCCGAAGGGTCCTTGTACAACGCCCAAGAGGAGGCGGGGATGCTTTTAAGAAGCCTGTGGGTCCCCAAACCCCGAGAAGTTCAAGACATGCGATTCACCGAGAATAGATCAAGCCAGGAAAGTCTGAGAATTTGGAAGAAACTCAAGAGATGCCATTCACGGAGAAAAGATCATCTCTGGGGAGTAGAGTCTCTTTGACGATTTCTAAGGGTGACAGTCTGAGAAAGGGTTCACTGAGAATGCTGCCTCTCACGTTTTCATATTATTTAACCCAAAGAGGAGGGAAGACTGTGTTTGGTAATCCTATGGGGATCTAGTTTTGTTTGCATTTAAGAGTGACCAACAGGGCTTTACTTAGTGCTAGACGTAGTTGCCGGGGAAAAACTCTAAATAACTATACTAGTATTACAAAGTGGATATATAGCAAGTATATAAAAGTTTGTGAAAGAAGACTTACAGTGAGCAGCCCCACAATACAGTTATATATATATATGAAAGCGGATAAAGAAAGCGGGTAAATACTTACTCGGCTGTAGAGCTTCCATGCTGTTTTGTTAGTTGTTCAACAAAGAAAGCTTTGATAACAATATTATATTCAAAATCAAAGGAGAAAGTGCTTTAAAAAGGTTGTTAGGGCTTACAGCTCAAGGAGAGGCCCAAGGATTTATCAGTGATTGCACTGTTGTTTTGTACAGGGACTTATACAAGTGACCGATGCCCAAAAAGGCTTTCTGTACAAAGGGATGGGTCTTACACTCTCTCAAGAGGCGCAAAGGTGTTTAAAGAAAAAGAATGGGACTTATAACACGAGGGTAGGCCCAAAGGATTTTGTTTGAAAAATGACGATTGCGCCGAGATTTCTTTAACGTATTGGATCTTATACAATACATTGAGGCCCAAAAAGGTTTTGGTTAAAAGGGGGTTGGGTCTTACACTCTATTAGAGGCCCAAAGGTTTATTTTTGTACAAGTGGTGGGGCTTACAGCTCAAGGAAAAGCCCAAATATAACAGTGATCGCACCGTTGTTTTGAAAATTGTATCGGGACTTATACATTGACTGAGGCCCAAAATTATTTATGTACAAAAGAGGATTGGGTCTTACACTCTATTAGAGGCCCAACAAAAAGTTTGAAAAAAGAAAAGAAATGGGGCTTACAACTCAGGGAGAGGCCAAAATGATTTTGTTTGAGAATGGCGATCGTGCCGAGCTTTTTAAAAACACAGTGGGACTTATACAATGATTGAGGCCCAAAAAGGTGTATTTACAAAGGGGATGGGTCTTACACTCTAATAGAGGCCCAAAGAGTTTGAAAAAGTTTGATGAGGGTTGAATTAATCAAAAACCCTAATTTGTTTTCAAAATGTATTTTAATTGAATAAAAATTCAATTAAAATGATCAAAATTGTTAAACATGTGTGGAAACAAATTGTGATATTGGATTAATGTTTCAAAAATTATGTTTCTATCCACAAAATGATTGGAAATCACTAAAATTTGAAAAATCAAGAGGGAGAAAATATTTTAAATGTCAAAAAACAATTAAAATATTAATTCTTTACAAAAATATCAAGTATATGAAATAAATAATATTTTTGGGATTTTTTGGGAAAATAAAATATTTTAACATTTTTGTGAATTATTAAAAAAAGAATCAACTCAAAATCATTAAAATTCAGAGAGAAATTAATTTTTGAATCAATTAAATAAAATCACAAAATTCAAATATTTGAATTTTCAAAAAGGGCGCCAAGAACATGGCAAGAACACGCGCCACCCTCTATTTCTGCAGATTTGCGTTTTCTATCCAATCTCACTGAATACTTGATGATAACATGCAATCTACATATCAATCTACTCGTTTTCACCTCACGATCATGTCTATGGTCTTTAATTTCATTTATTTTAAGCATGGAACAAGAAATCAAAGAGAAACCTCAAGAACCCTAAAACTTGCATGAAGGCTCAGAAATTCCATACATGATTCAAACAAAGCAATTGATTGAGGGTAAACACTCTATGCATGATTATGAACATATGGCCAAATTATTGTGCAACAAAAAAATGCACGGATCATAGAGTTAAAAGAGCTCATGCTTACCTCTTGCAGCTGGTGATCGTGTTTTGTGTTAGAGGTGTTACAGCTTGGTTCCAAGGATATGGACAGCTTCCCTAGGTGCTATGGAGTGTGTCTGGGTGCTTGAAGTGGATTGAATTGAGCTGGAACTTGATTTGGCACCTCAACTGCAAATCTGTCAAAGGCTTGTGCAGATGGCTGGTGATTTTGAGAATCTAGTGTTCCATATGTTATGTGAGTGTTTGGATCACCTCTATATGATGTTTATGAGGTGTGTGTGTGTGTGATTGGTTTGGTTGGAATAGCTCTCAAACTCAAAACCCGGTAGTGACTTGCTTTGGAAGGCAATTTTGGAGTGAATAAGGAGATTTTGAGGAAAGCATCTGTTTGATGGCTTTGGTGTACTCAAACTAATCACAAATGAGCTCTATTTATAGTAGAGCAAGTTTGTTTTGCAAGGAATAGTGAATGGCAACTGCTGCATAGGTTTGGCCAATGTTGATCAATGAGAATCCAAGTCTCCTCTAGCCATTGACTATAGGTTAGGGCACGGGCTGCTGGTTCCCTTGGTCTTGGATAAATATTGACTTAATTCAGTTGGAAATGGCTCAGTCCATGCCACCTTGGTGCATCCATTGAATGCTCCAAAACAAAATTAGAGTCTTGTCCCCTCTTTAGGGATTTCTAGGTTTGGCATGCTATTTTGAGTTCCAAGGACTTGGGAGGTTTGGGATCAGAGTTGGTTTCTCCTTGGTCTCCCATTGAGGTGTTCAGATGGATAAGTGTGTTTGTCATTTGCACAAATTTGGCAAATCGAGCAAAATGCACAAATCTGCCTTGCTTTGACAGTTTTCAGCAAGGCATATTGCCATTGTCATATCTCATGGCTCAAGTTGAGTTTGGTGAAGTTCCTGGTCATTTTGGAAAGCCCTCATATGATACAACAACTGTTTGATCATAATTGGTTTTGATACTTTTTGGATTCAAGTGAAAAATGCCCTTACATTTTGAAAAAAGTAAGATAGATTCTGACTTAGTGAAAATTTCACTAAGTGTTGGAAAAAAGTGACATTTTCACTTTTTGTGATTTTGATCATTCCATAACTTAAAATCCACGAGGAATTGGAATGTGTTATGTTTGAAGCTTTTGTAGAGGGCCATGAGAGCTACAAATCCAGCTTTGAATGGGGGAAAATGGCCTTGTGGTTTAGGAGTTATGATCCTCCAAAGTTGGTACCCTAGCCACTTTGTTCCATAACTTAGAAAAATTTCTAAGTTTTTATGGTTACCCCTTTTACATGTTATCCTACTTTTCTTGATTTTTCTTGATGAATGATGATTCCAATCACACATTAACATCATTTTAGGGTTAAGGAACCATAATTGTGAAAAATCTCAAAAAGTTAAAGTTGACTTTTGTGCACAGTTGACTTTTTGTCAGATGAATTCCAAACTGTGCGATCCTCTATGAAATCAAGTCCTTGACCTAAATGAAACTTGAATGATTGATTTCATAGGTGTTATAGGGTGTATTAAATCATGTCCCAAGGTTTGGGAGCATGTCTTGGTCAAAAGTCAAAGGCACTATTGACTTTTTCCGCAAAACCCTAATTGTGGTTCTGATGAAATTGAAACTTATTGCTCAAGCTTCTTAGACCAATCCATTGTTGTAAATGGATCAATGTGGTGTATTAGAGAACCTCAAATCCTCCTTTGAGGTCTTGGCTCATGTTTTTTCCTAAAAGTCAACTTAGGGGTGAATTAGGTCAAGAAACCCTAATTCCTGATTTTTGGTGAATGCATCCCCTGAGGCTAAATTGACTTGATGATTGGGTCCATGAGGTTCCATGGGGTATATTAGGTTATGCTTTGAAGCATTGGCTCATGCCCAGAGGAAAATTCCCATCTGGAGGCCCTGGTCGACCAAAACCCTAATTTGGTGACACTGGCGATCTTGAGGCTTGATCCACTGGGACTGTTGCAGCCTTGTGCTTAATCCTTGAGGTGGGAGTCCTCTTGATCCATTGGGGATGTTTGAGAGGTTTAGACAAGTTTAATATCATGTTATTCCTTGATTGGTCCTTTGTCTAAAGCTCAAAGAGGGCTTGAAACCCTAATTCTTATTGTAGTGAAGGCTCACCCATCTTTGGGGAGACTTATGGTTCATCCATATTGTGATGATGATTTGCACAATGATGGGAAATCTTAGTGGTAAAAATTTGGGGTATGACAGATGTCCCTATTTAATCTTCTTGGACCCGAAGGTGTGAATGGCGAAGGTATTCGGGCATTTGGGATGCAAGAGGATTAAATATCGGAATACCCGAAATTTTGATGGTGGTTATGAACGGGGGTTTACACATCCTTCTTCTTTTGCTAAGCAATAATGCTTAGAAAAGGTAAAAACTTCCCCTTGATCCTGGTCTTCAGCCAAGGAACTAGTCTCAGTTTATGAAATAAACTTCCACTCAATCCTAGTTTCCTACCAAGAAACTGGTCTAAGTTTCTGAAATAAACTTCCCCTCGATCCTGGTTTCCTACCAAGGAACTGGTCTAAGTTTCTTTCGTCAATAAACTTTATTGACAAGGGACGCTATGTGTAGCGGTTTTCCTCAAACTTCTCGCCGAATTTTCCTGGGGAGATGCCATTTGATGGAAAATGTTTTGATATCAGACTTGCTGGGGAACCCAGTCGTCTGAGTTGTAGAGAGGCACACACTTCTCTGTTGGAGACGCCATTTGTTGACTCTACTGGGGAAAACGAGTCTCTTGATAGACTGCTTCCGCTTGGAGATATTACATCATACTTTTCTCGGAGATCTTCTCGGAGAAGTGCCATATGATGTGATCCAATTTTGAGGTGCTGATGACTTCATTAACATCGACTCTCCGGAGAGCAAAATCAATGTGTTGCTGAAAGTCTTTAGTTGTGAGGCTTTCTCTGGGGATTTTCCTTAATCCGGGAAAGCGAAGATATCATCTTCAATGGTGAAGAGTGACATTTTCCAAAAGTTTCTTTGGTCTTCTCAGAGGTTCAAGTTATCAAAGTGGTCAAGGGCCAACTCTAATCCAGAAATAAATTGGAGGAGAGAGATAGTTCAGACGCAACATTTCTTGACGAGGAAAGAACTGACAACTCGATTGTGAAGACTTTTATCACTAGGGGACAAGACCGACTAGAGTGATAGTGATGCAATATGAATATGAATGTAAATCAATAATGCATGATGCATGTATGTATATGCTGACAAAACTGACACGACATACAGACTAGTAGATGAACACGACTGGATACTCGGCCACAATGGGAGATAAAAAGTATCGCTGGTTCAAGATAACAATTCTGCCTTGCTTAGGAGAAGTAGTCCCTGTGGGGGGAACAACCGTTGGTCAGGTTTAGAAGGTAAGAACTCTGCCGAAGATGTCAGATGGAGTATTCGCAAATGACATAACTGATCCTTTGTTCAGGCGCACTGGTTTAGAAGGAGTACTTTGATTCTGCACTTTGAAGTTCGCTTACTTCTAGAGAAGCGTTTGATGTTCTTTCGATGTTCAACAGTCGAAAGAAATTGCCATCTTTATTTTAAAAGCGGAAAAATTTTACAAGTAAATTCATTTTTGTTTTATTTCAAGAATCGTTGATCATGTTAAAATGTTATTCTGTAAAGCTAAAACAAATAAGAATTGCAAACAAAAGTACAAGGGCTCAAATTTTATTGATAGGATGGTAATCAGCCAAACGCATGATTCCATAGAGTATTTACAAAGTTTTAAAATGGTAATTTAAGGGAAAAGGGCTACATTGAAACATAACGACCACTATCCTTCTACCAACTTGTAATTCGGGACATCCCGAGCTTCTGTCGAAGATGACCTTAACTAGAGTTTTCTGATGGATGGCAGGACTGCTACTAGGGAATTTGCCCCTGTTAGACGTAGTTACTTGCCATTATCCCTAACTTTTGCCTGGATTGTACTTTGAGATTTCCAATCCACCGGGATGATTTTTTTGATTATGTCTCTAATTTTTGCCTGGATTGTACTTTGAGATTTTCAATCCACCGAGACGTTGTTGTTTTTTTTGTTTAGGCGAAGTATTTCTTGACTACGTCAACATTCGTGGGTTAGGCAAGTTCCTCTCCGTCAATGGTTGCAAGTCTCAAGGCACCGCCTGAGAAAGCTCTCTTGACCACATAGGGGCAGTCATAATTCAGAGTCCATTTGCCCCGAGAATCAGTGAGAAATGATTGTATCTTTTTGAGCACAAGGTCTCCTTTCCTAAAGACACGAGGTCAGACCTTTTTGTCGAACGCCTTCTACATTCTTTGTGGATACAACTGACGATGGCATAGAGCCGTTATTCATTTTTCTTTGATCAGATTCAGTTCATCGTGCCGACTTTGGCACCATTCAGCTCCTGTTAGCTTAGCTTCCATTAATACCCGGATCGATGGGATCTCTACTTTGATGGGGAGCACTGCCTCCATGCCATATACTAGAGAGAAAGGGGTTGCCCCTGTTGAAGTTCGGATAGATGTACGATTACTATGAAGAGCAAAAGGTAGCATTTCGTTCCAGTCTTTGTAGGTTACAACCATCTTTTGAACGATCTTCTTGATGTTCTTGTTAGCCGCTTCTACCGCTCCGTTCATCTTGGGTCGGTAGGGAGATGAGTTATGGTGTTCCATCTTGAACTCAGCACACAACTCCTTCATCATCTTATTGTTCAAGTTAGATCCATTATCAGTAATGATCTGGCTCGGAACACCATAACAATAGATGATATTGTTTTTGATAAATTGGACTACCACTTGTCGGGTTACATTAGCGTATGACGCTGCTTCGACCCATTTGGTGAAGTAGTCAATGGCTACCAGGATGAACCGATGTCCGTTCGAAGCCTTAGGTTTGATCATGCCGATCATGTCGATTCCCCATATGGAAAAAGGCCAGGGGGAAGAAAGAACTTTGAGATGCGTTGGTGGTACATGAATTTTGTCGGAGTATATCTGACACTTGTGACACCTCCTCATGTACTTGTAGCAGTCGAATTCCATGGTCAACCAGTAGTACCCTGCTCTGAGAATTTTTCTCGCCATTGTGTGTCCGTTGGCATGAGTGCCAAAGGATCCTTCGTGAATTTCTTTTATCAGCATATGTTTGCTTCTGGTCTGTCTACGCATCGGAGCAAGACCATGTCAAAGTTTCTCTTATAAAGTGTATCACCGCTCAGGAAGAAGTTTCCAGCCAGTCTTCTGAGGGTCTTTCTATCTTTTCTCGATGCCCCAGGAGGGTACTCTTGTTTTTGAAGGAAGCACTTGATATCATGATACCAAGGTTTGTCATCTATGACTGCTTCAATTGTGAAAATGTAAGCGGGCCGTTCAAGACGCTTATGTCGATCTTAGGTAAGTCGTTCCATTGAACTACACTAATCATGGAAGAGAGTGGCTAGTGCATCAACCACGTGATTCTCCTCACGCGAGATGTGATGAAGCTCGATTCTGTTGAAGAAGGGTAGCAACCTTCTTGCATAGTCTTTGTAAGGAATCAATCCTGTTTGGTATGTGTTCCAATCTCCTTTGATTTGATTGATAACCAGGGCTGAGTCGCCATATACATCCAAGTTCTTAATCCTCAAATCAATCGCTTCTTCGAGACCCATAATACAAGCTTTGTATTCGGCCTCGTTGTTTGTGCACTTGAATGTAAGTCTGGCAGTGAAAGGAATGTGGGTACCCTGAGGTGTTATGATGATTGTACCAATTCCGTTTCCGTAATGATTGACAGCTCCGTCAAAGATTAGTCCCCATTGGGAAACTGGTTCTGGCCCTTCACTGGGTAGCGGTTCATCGCTGTCTTTCATTTTCAAATACATGACATCTTCGTCTGGGAAGTCTAACCCGACTGATTCTTGATCTTCAATCGGTTGATGAGCCAAATGATCGGCTAAAATACTCCCTTTAACGACTTTCTAAGCGTGGACTCAATGTTATATTCCGATAACAACATCTGCCAACGGACAATTCTTCCCGTGAGAGCAGGTTTTTCAAAGATATACTTGATTGGATCCATTTCTGAGATCAACCAAGTAATTTCACGAATCATGTACTGGCAAAGACGTTTGGCTGCCCAAGCCAAAGCGCAACAAGTTTTCTCAAGCATAGTGTGCCGAGTTTCGCAGTCGGTGAATTTCTTGCTCAAATAGTAAATGGCAGACTCTTTCCTTTTTGTTTCGTCCTGTTGGCCAAGTACACAGCCCATTGAGTCTTCCAAGACTGTGAGGTAGATGATCAGTGGTCTTTCTTCCGCTGGAGGTGATAGAATCGGTGGGTTCAACAGGTATTCCATAATACTATTGAAGGCGGTTTGGCAGTCTTCTGTCCAAACGCAATCGTGATTCTTTTTGAGTAATTTAAAGATTGGCGCACATGTCACGGTCATGAGGAATATGAATCTGGAGATGTAGTTCAAACGTCCCAAGAATCCTCTGACTTGTTTCTCAGTTTTTGGAGAAGGCATTTCTTGAATGGCCTTGACCTTGTCAGGATCAACCTCAATTCCTTTCTGGCTGATGATGAACCCTAAAAGTTTCCCTGAACGGACACCGAAGGTGCACTTGTTGGGATTCAAGCAGAGTTTATACTTTCTCAACCGCTCGAATAACTTTGACAGATGGGTCACATGCTCCTCTTCTGTCTTAGATTTGGCAATCATGTCATCAACACATACCTCGATTTCTTTGTGTATCATGTCATGAAACAGAGTAGTCATGGCCCTTTGATAGGTTGCCCTGGCGTTCTTCAAATCAAACGGCATTACCTTGTAACAAAAGGTACCCCATGGGGTAATGAACGAAGTTTTATCCATGTCTTTCGGCGCCATTTTTATCTGATTATAGCCCGAGAATCCATCCATGAAGGAGAAAACTTTGAACTTTGTTGTACTGTCAACCAGCATGTCAATGTGTGGTAAAGGAAAGTCGTCCTTTGGACTAGCCTTGTTTAGATCTCTGTAATCGACACACATTCTGACTTTTTCGTCCTTTTTTGGAACGGGTACTATGTTGGCTAACCATTGAGGATATTTTGACGTGGCGAGGAAATCCGCGTCAATCTGTTTTAGTACCTCCTCTTTGATTTTGATGGCCATGTTCGGGTGAGTCCGTCTCAACCTTTGTTTTACTGGCAGACATTTCGATCTCAACGGTAAGTGATGTTCCACGATGCTGGTATCCAACCCTGGCTTGTCCTGATAGGACCAAGCAAACACATCGGGAAATTCTTTGAGAAGCTTTGTCAAACACTCTTTGGCAGTTGGACTGAGCAATGCCCCAATCCTGATTTCTTTTCTCTCTTTTTCTGAACCCACGTTGATTGTTTGCAGCGGCCCTTTGTGAGGTTCAATGGACCTTTCCTCTTTTCGGAGTAATCGGGAGATCTCTTCTGGAATTTCGTTGTCAACTTCTTCTTCAGCCCCAAATACCGGGAACTCAAAGTCGGGAGAAGGCATCGGATCGTATGTTTGAACGGGGTTTAAAACAAGCAATCTGAATGACGTGATGATTTGTGTTTAGAAGAGATAGAGAAAATGCAAGTGTGTGCAGTGTATTTTTTTTTTAAAAACTGCTTATTTATTTTGAATTATTTTTTAGGATTACCATTTTCTGAGAAAAACGAAAAGAGAAAACAACAATTAATGCGGAGATCACAGAACGACGTTTATTTATTTATGATTTTGTCGATTCTTGAAACTACAGCCCTCTAAAACAAAACTCTATCGCTTTGGGCAAAGCAAAGAGGGATATTTACAGAAAGTGAGCCTTATCAAAACATCCGTTTCACCTGGGCAGGGTGAAAGGTTAAAGAAGACAATTACTTTGACTTATGAACAATCTTCGGAACATCGACAACAACCCATTGGCGGCGAACTCCTCTGTGAATCACAAAGCCTGGTACCTTCCTTGATTTGTCTTCAAAAATGACGCTGATTTCTGGCGGAACAGGATCATTAGAATTTGTCTCCCAGGCAGAGTTGTCGTAGGAGGATTCTTCCGTTGTATTTTGCATAGTATTTGTGCTCTCAGGTAAATCTCCCCATCCAGTAGGCTGGACGTCTTCGAGCCTGATACGAGAGTTCTCAGGAGCGGTGTACTTGACCAAGAAGTCGAACTTGCCACTCGGTTGTCCCAGGGTGTCCCACACCTCTTTAGAACTGGAGGAGTCATCCCTTTTGATGACGTTGACCTCGAGAAAAGCATAGTTGATGAATTCTAGTCCTGCAAACTTTACAAATTCATCGTCGTGCTGGATATTTTCTGAATGACCTGAGTGTTGATCCCATGACATGGTGGGGACGCAGGTATTCTTTTCAATGACGCTCAGCTGATTTTCATTGTTCGACTGATTTTCTTGCCCCAAGTCTCCTGGGTACGACTGCCAGATAGGCAGGCCATCCATTGGGCCATAATAGTCGTGGTCAAAGTTGTCTTTCATCAGAGTAACCTCCTCTAATGAGTTTGGTGGAGCACAACATCCTTCAGGATCACAATCTCCGTATATCATTTTGACGTCTGACCTCGGTATAAATCTCGCACTCTGTGCGGGATAGCAAAATGGCGTAGGCACTTCTCCTTCAGACATATAACCGTCCTCGTTAAGGTAGGACTTCCACTCTTCATCCATATTGGAGGGATCTCCCTCGTTGATGGTATGGACTGCTTGAGGCACTGGGTGAAGGAAACCTCCACTATGGACAAAGTTTTGGATGGGATGAGGACTTTCATTGTTAGCAGCTGTCTGGGTGCAGGTCGTAGAAAAACCAAGACCCTTATTTGTTTTATTATTAGTAGGAATGACAAGCTGCCCCCATCCTTTTGCGTTGTTACTCTTGATTACTTTGAGAGGATCTTTGTACGAGGAGATTGAAGTTCCCTCCTCTAATTGATTCTCATTGCTCACTGAAAGGGCTTGGAACTGAGTCCCAACGACCTCCTCGGGTTCTACACAAGTAGATAATGACAAGTTACTCACGAGCACAGCTTGCTCCCCACAAACTGTGACGAGTTGGTCATTCTTGACAAACTTTAGTTTCTGGTAAGTGACTGCCCCAGCCTGGTGTATCCAAGGTCTTCCTAATAAATAGTTGTACGCTGTCCGGACGTCCATGACCTGTAGAGTGATTAGGAAAGTGTGAGGTCTGATAGTTATGGAAAGGTCGACTTCGCCGATAACTGCTTTCCGAGACCCGTCAAATGCTTTGACGATGACCTCACTGCCCCTCATCGGGGGTCCTTTGAATGATAGTCGCATTAAAGTGGACTTCGGCATAACATTGATGGCCGATCCTGTGTCTACCAGTACGCTGGCTAAAGCATCGTCCTGGCAGTTAACTGTGATATTGAGCGCCATGTTGTGACTTTTGCCCCCCTCTGGCAAATCCTCATCACTGAATCCTAAGTTGTTGCAGGAAGTGATGTTAGAGACGATGCTATCAAACTGTCATATTGACACATCCTGTTCCATAAAGGCCTGCTCTAAGACTTTCTGTAGAGCCTCTCTATGGGCTTCGGAACTGAGTAAAAGTGATAGCAGTGAGATCATTGAAGGAGTTTGTAACAGCTGATCAACAATGTTGTATTCACTCCTTTGGATGAGCTTCAACATCTCATCATTGTTTTTCGAAAGGTCGGGATCACTGGATTGACCGACTGGTGGATCAGGAGCTTCTGTCGGAAGTTCCTTTTCTCTGGGTTCTCCAACTCCTCGGTTGAAGATTCGACCGCTCCGTGTTATTCAACTGATGTCTACAATATTCACGACGGAGGGTAATGGAATTTCCTTTCCATTCTCAATTATTGTTGCACCGTATTTGTAAGGGATCGCCTTAGCTGATTCATACGGTAACGGTCCTGGTAGATAGATAACTACAGGAACCTTCTAATTTTTCTGACTGTCGTAAGTAACTTCAATCAGTTCTTGGCTAAGAACCTTTATTCTTCTAGTATAGGGATGATGGTACAAACATCCTTGTTCTGTTGATGATCAGAGATTATGACAACGTCTTTGATTTGATCAGCAAAGTAGTACGACGTCCAGTTGATTGGCTCGGGACTCAGACACGGCTGAATCTCTTTACGATCCAACTGACCTTGAAGGGCTTCCCGCACAAGGTAGCATCCTTGGTTACTCTCCGAGCAAACTCTACAACGTTCATAGTTGTGCGGTGGCACCGTGCCACGTTCACTTTGAATGCAATGTAACCTCACTAGATATGTTTTTGTAGATCGGACATCCTGACTTTGATGCCGAGTAGGGTTTCCATTAAGCACACTGATTTGTTGCGTGTCTTCATTCATATAGATTGGAAGCCACCAGTGGTTTAACAAGTGTTGTAAAGTTCTTTGAACGAGAGCGCATCCTTGGTTACTCTCACAACATCCTTTACAGTTCTGATAATTATGCGAAGTGAGAAAACCGAGTTGAACCTGCTTGGCGTGTAACTCTACCAAGCTGGTATTCATCAGACGAATATCAAAGATTTGAATCATGTTTATCTGATAAGGATTTCTATCATGGTAGTCCTGGATCCATCCAAGATTCATCTGACGCTGGAAGGCCTTTTGTACAAAAGAGCTTCCCTGTTTGTTTACCGAGCAAGTCAAACAGGAATTGTAATCGTGTCGTGGCAGATTATGATACTGGCTCTGCCTTGAGTGCATCGCCACCAAGTTGACATTCATTGCACGGATGTCGTGGTTCTGAATGATGTGGGAACTTGTGTAGGTCATGTTGACTACATGAACTCGATGTTCTTGGATCCATCCGAGATCCAATTGTTCCTGTAGAGCTTATTACACCACAGAACATCCCTGATTGTTCTTAGAGCAGATAACACACTGGTGATAATTATGAGGTGGCACATGGCCATATCCGCTCTGTCTACAATGCATCTTGACCAAGTTGGCTCTTAACAAGACTACATCATGAATTTGATTGGTGTTGTTAGACTCTCCCTCTATTAAATTGACTGTAGCTTTCTCGTGTTGTGGCAGCGGGTTTGTGAGAATATTCGGATTCATATCCTTAAAAGATAAGACCCCGCTCCTAACAAGCTTTTGCACGTCGGACGTGAAACTGAGGCAATTTTGTGTGTTGTGCCCTAGTCCTCCTTGATGGTAAGAGCACGTCTGATCCACTTTAAACTAAAAAGGCAGATTTTCCGGTACTGTAAGAGGAGACTTAGTTTGGACATGCCCCTTGACCAGCAATAATGGAAACAGTTCCGCGTACAACATGGGTATAGGGACAAACCCTGGTGGTCGCGTTGTACGGTTGTTGTTGTACGGGGGACGAGTCTGCTGAAGAGACTGTTGTGTCTTTTGCTGAAGTTATTGTTGATTCGGTTGGCTCTGCACAACCTGAGGTTATTACCTAGGAACAGGCGCGAGGTTGATAGCAGGAGTTTCGGTTGCTACTGGTTGATATCGCCGCCTTTGCTTTCCGAGGGAGATATTCCCAATATCCTGCTCTTTTTTCTTAGGGAGAGCACTACCGTATCGTTTCGTACTACTTGATGATCCAGTGTCTTTAACCAAACGTCCTTCTCGGACGGCTTCCTCAAGATGAACCCTGATGCTCACCATCTCGGTGAAATCACTGGGTGCACTAGCGACCATTCTATCGTAGTAAAATGAGCTTAAGGTCTTTAAGAAGATCTTTGTCATCTCTTTTTACTCAAGAGGTGGACAAATCTGGGCGGCAATTTCACACCATCTCTGAGTGTACTCCGTAAAGGTTTACTTGTCGTTTTGTGACATCGATCTGAGTTGATCTCTGTCCGGTGCCATGTCCAAATTGTATTTATATTGTTGAACGAAAGCAGCGCCAAGATCTCTGAATGTGCCGATCGTAGAGCGGTTTAAACCCATGTACCATTTTAATGCGGCACCGGTTAAACTATCCTGAAAGTAGTGAATCAGTAGCTCTTGGTTCTTTGTCTGAGCTGACATTCGCCGAGCGTACATCACCAAATGGCTCTGAGGGCAAGACTTACCCTTGTACTTTTCAAAGTCGGGTACCTGGAACTTGTGTGGAACTTTCACATTGGGGACCAAGCAGAGGTCTGTGGTATCCTTTCCAAATAGATCCTGACCGCGAAGGGCCTGTAGTTCTTTCTGCATCTCCAGGAATTGTTCCTGGAATTCATTCATTCTGTCGATCATACTTTCGTTTCCACCAGAAGGTATCAGTGGAATCTTTCCTTCCAGGACAGTGTGTACCACGGGTGGTGGTTGTTAGCTCATAAATTCGATGCCCATATGTAGTTGGAAGTGTTGATGGGAATGTTGAGCTCTTGAAAAGGTTTAGAGGAGCTTCCGACAGGATCTGGGTGATAGGTTTCAATCGAATGTGCTCGTAAGAGGAGAAGATGTCTTTTTGGGACTTAGAAAATATTTCTAAGAGTTGAAGAGGGTACCTTTCGACCGAGGATGCTGATGACGTCCGACGCTGAAATTCAAATTCAAATAAAGAAGGGAGTAGTTACTGTGGTTTGCTCTTGAAGAAGGACAGGTGGCGTACATCCAAGTGATGGAAGCATGCAATGCGACACTTGTCATTCACTTATTATTTCAGGCAGTTTATAATAGTTAGTTTTAGGCATTATAAATAAGGGTTCTAGCAATAAGATTCGGGGTGTTGTGTTCAATTTGTACAAGTTACTCAGAAATTACTCAAAGTATCCGCGTGTAGAGAAACGAGTTTTGTGAGAATGTACGTGATGTAAACACCACTTTTCATTTCAATGCAATTTCTTTAAGTCTTTTACTAAGAGTTTATCTTTTACTTCGTGCAAGTTATTTTTCTGCATTTCATTTAGTCTTTACACCTTCAGCCTTTTCGACTCAGAGTTCTTTACGCTTCCCTTTAATTACATTTTTACGCATTCTCTTTAAATTTCACGTAAGTTAAGTTCACGCCTTTACCAGTTTCTTCGATTTAAAACTTTCTCAAAGTCCTTTACTTTTCAGTCATTTTAAGTTTCTTGGAGAAATCTTTTCTTACTTCTTTATTTAGTCGAAACATAGAAGTTTACATAAAAAATTCATTTAGCACATGTCTTAGGATTTGTGTGGTCGATCCTGCAAGTTACTCAATTTTATGTGAAATTGATAGACCAGTGGTTGTTTACCACTTTTACCAGTAAACAAATTGGCACGCCTAGTGGGACAGTGCTAACTTAATAAAGATCTTTCCAAATATTTTTGAAAATCTTCAGTCATAGTGTCCTTCTTAAAAAGCTTCGTTGCATGTTAATGAGAAGTGGTAAGGTAGCCACTACAAACGAAGAGAGACCAAAGAGAAGATATACTAGAAAAATGGCGACGAATACTAGTTAGCCAAACAATCCAAACCCTCAAGGGAGTGGTCCTAATCCTCAGTCAAGTAATTCGAATACCCAACCTAGTGACATAAACCCTCAAAATATGTATAGGAATGATGTGATACCACCTCCAATCCTTTCGACGAGAGAGCCAGTCCCACCCCCTTTTATGTCCGACCCAACGCCATCAATGACAGGACCAGGGTCGACATAAATAAGGGCTTACACTCAACCTGTTTTGGAGTATGTTGGGCCACAAGCATCTAATCCCCAAACTCCACCAGGAGGAACTTCGACATTTAGGCATCTTCCCCCTCCAGGATTTTCACAACCCTCACCAAGGAATCCACCTTATGGAATGCCAACGTCAATAATGCAAAGCCTCCAAAATGCCCCCCAGTATTCTCAGACAATGTAATGTCTTCGCCATTACAGGGGTCGGGATCTGGGATAAATGTGGGTCGAAACAGCCAAAGTGTAGGTATAGGATATTCCACTCAAGGTCCTAGTCTGACAAACACGTCTATAGCATGTTTAAGACAACAAATGGATGATAGTAACCTATAAATGGTACAAACTTTATCTCAAACTATGGGGGAAATTTTCCAGCCTTTGATTCGAAACACTACCCAAACTAACCAACAACTAGCAGCGCAATTGGCGCGCATGGCAGAATTTATGGGGGTGCCGGCCCTTGTACGAGGTGCGACTGTGGTGGAGAATATCCCACGGCAGAACCTAGAGACTATGCCTGAGGCCAACCTAGAACCCCCAAGAGTCAAACTCCCCAGAGTCGAACCACCTAGGAACCAAGGGCCAATTCCTGAAGAAGGGGAACAAGGGGTAGTGATAGTGAATAGAAACCAAGATGCTGATCATGTTGTACAATAGGTTCGACGTAACAACATAGCAGCGGATAACAACCTAGCAGCCATGGTCACTACGCCAAAATTGGACAAAGACAGCGATTTTTGGACAAAGCGCTGCTATAAGTCTTTAAAAAATTTCGCTTAAAAAAAGCGCTGTAAAAGACAGCCTTTAGAAAGCGCTTTCTAAAAGTGCTGTTAAATGCCCAAAATGGAAGCCACCTTAGAAAGCGCCTTTTGAAAAGCGCTGCTATAGGTATTACTTTAGAAAGCGCTTTTAAAAAGCCCTGTCTAAAGGTTAACCTTAGAAAGCGCTTTCAGAAAGCGCTGCTATAGGTTTTAAATTCTCCCCACCTTAGAAAGCGCTTTCTGAGGAAAACGCTCTTATAGGATGAACTTAAGAAAACGCTTTTTAAAAGCGCCCTCTAAGGTCATTTATGAATTAAAATATAAAATAATTTCTAATCATTTTCAGAAACTTCTTTTCATTTTCTTCTCTCGACCGTTCTTCTCTACTGAAACCCTTGCTATCGTTCTTCTCTGCTGAAAACCATTGCCATTGCCATCGTTCATTCGCCATTGTCGTCGTTCATTCACCAATGCCTTCGTTCATTGTCGTCGTTCACTTTTTTCCGTCATTTTGGTTGTTCATTCGCCATTGCTTTTGTGAAGAAGAAGACGAAACGAAGAAGTGGTACGATTTTCATTCTGTTTTCATTCTTGTTTTCATTCTGTTTTCATTCTTGTTTTCATTCTTGTTTTCATTTAAGAAGAGGTACGATTTTTGTTCTGTTTTCATTCTTGTCACTACCATTTTGCCGTCGTATTATTCCGTCACTGCCATTATTTTTGTGCTGTCAATATATGCCCTTAAAAATTTGTGTGTAGTGTTGATATGGGTAATGACCATAGTTATAAAGTTTTAAACATGTTTACATACTTCTGACTTATTTTTGAGAAGAATGATCCATACATAGAATGACTTATTTCTGACTTATTTTTCAACATGTTTAGAATGACTAATATTGAACATGTTGTTTCTATTTTCATTAGTTGTTGTTTCTATATTCTAGATTAAAGAAAGGATGATAGTTATTGTAATATTGATAGTTATTGTATTGATGGAGTTATGATATATAGAGCCCTGAAAGTGGAGTTATGATAGCTATTGTATTGCATGGTCAAAGAAAGTATGATATTTGTCTTTGCATGAGATGTTTATCTTGCTCAATAATTGCTTTGATGGTTATCTTTGTGATATGATGATTACTTATTTAAGTGTTATTTAAACTTGATTCTTGATAGATTTAGGTTATCGTATGAATGTTACTTGTTTAAGTTGATGCATGTTTACTTGTTTAGGTATTTTTTAGATTTGAATCTTGTTAGGTTTAGGATGAATTGCTCTAATGCTTGGTTACTTGTTTAAGTATGCTTGGTTACTTGTTTAAGTATGCTTGCTCTTAAGTATGTTGCTTGTTTGTGATTACATGTTGCCACTTATCAAGTTATGACTCATAATTGGTCAATTAATGATATTTCATTTTATGATACGTGTACAGGGGGATCTTGTTAATTCTAACCTATCTGGACACTGTGTGGGTCTAGAAGTTGTTTACATCTCTAAAGGTAATTAGTTGTTCTCTCTCGCCACTGTAATTAGTTGTTCTTTGAATGAACTGATATGATGGAGTTGCTAACTTATTGAATTTGCTATATATAGGGGTTACTTGTGATCAAAGTGTGAAAGTCGGATCGTTTCCCTACAGGTAAATATTTTTTATTTTTGTTTTTGTTTAGTTTAATTAGTATAACTATGGATAAGAAATGGATGTCTTCAAGTCGATTGTCGAAAGAGTACGGGAATGGGGTATCGGAATTCGTTAAGTTTGCTGTTGCGCACGCAAAGACCCTAGTCGAATGAGATGTCCTTGCTTGGGTTTCTGTTTTGGGAGTCGGGTTGACGCGGTTCAGTTGGCATCGCATTTAATGAGGAGTGGAATTGATAGAAGTTATACATGTTGGAATTTGCTTGGTGAGAAAATTAACGGGAATGTTGAACCGGGGGATAATACGACCTATGCTTCAAACGACAATGGCACAGATACATACGATTCTGATCGAGTCGAAGAGATTGCAGAAGCACTTGAAGAAGATCTTAAGGATTGTCCCAAAATGTTTGAGAGGTTGGTAAGTGATGCAGAGAAACCGTTATATAATGGTTGCACCAAATTCACAAGATTGTCTGCGGTATTAAATTTGTACAACTTAAAGGCGGGCAATGGATGGTCGGATAAAAGTTTCACAAAGTTATTGGCCCTTATGAAAGATATGCTTCCAGAGGATAATGTTCTTCCCAATCGAACATATGAGGCCAAAAAGATGTTGTGTTCTATTGGCATGAGCTATGATAAGATACATGCCTTTCCAAACGATTGCGTTTTGTTTCGAAATGAGTATGCATCGTTAAATGAGTGTCCTAAATGCGGTGTCTCTCGATATAAGAAAAAGTTATCTCCAGCAAAAGTCTTATGGTATTTTCCTATAATTCCGAGATTTAGACGCATGTTTCGTAGTGAGACCGATTCAAGACACTTGACTTGGCATGCAGATGAAAGAATTATTGATGGAAAGTTTCGACATCCGGCAGATTCACCACAGTGGATGAAAATTGATGATGATTATCCTGAATTTGGAAAAGAAGCAAGAAACCTTCGCTTGGCATTATCTACTGATGGAATGAACCCACACGGTTTTCAAAGTATCTCACATAGCACTTGGCCTGTGATCATAATGATTTATAACCTACCTCCATGGCTTTGTATGAAGCATAAGTACATGATGTTATCTATGTTAATTTCTGGGCCTAGACAACCAGGGAATGACATAGACGTATACTTGGCACCCTTAATCAAAGATTTAAACTTTTTGTGGGAGAACGGTGTGGAGGTTTATGATGGGTATAGGAAAGAAAGTTTCAACTTGAGGGCGATGTTGTTTGGCACAATTAATGATTTTCCAGCATACGGAAATCTATCAGGGTACAACATAAAAGGTCAATGTGCGTGTCCTATTTGTGAAGATAAAACAGATTGGACGCGATTGGAGTTTAGTCAGAAGAATGTCTTTCTCGGTCATCGTAGATTCTTAAATTCTAATCATCACTATCATGGGTGGAGAAAAGCATTCAATGGAGAGCCAGAACAAGGTAGAGCTCCAACTATATTGACAGGTGATCAAATTTTTGAAAAGGTGAAAGATGTGAGTACTCAGTTTGGAAAGCCTTTTGCACATACACTTGTCAAGAGTGGGTGGAAGAAGAGGTCAATTTTTTTTGAACTGTCATATTGGAAGTCGTTGTATGTAAGACATTTTCTCGATGTTATGCATATTGAAAAAAATGTATTTGACAGTGTTATTAGTACGTTACTCAATATACAAGGAAAGTCTAAGGATGACCTTAAATCAAGAAAGGACTTGATAGCGATGGGGATAAGAACTGAATTAGGACCATTGAAGAAAGGAAAACGAACATATCTACCACCTGCTACGTATACTCTTTCTAGAAAGGAGAAAAAAGTATTGTGTAAATTTCTAAGTGAAGTTAAAGTTCCAGAAGGATACTCTTCAGATATTAGAAGACTTGTGTCTATGATAGACCTCAAGTTAAAGAGTTTAAAGACGCATGACTGCCATGTTATATTGGAACATTTTCTACCAATAGGTATACGTTCTATTCTGCCAGAAAAAGTAAGAAGCGCAATAACTAAATTGTGTTTTTTCTTCAAGTCAATTTGCAGTAAGGTGATCGATCCTGTGATCTTACCAACATTGCAAAAAGAAATAGTTATTACTTTGTGTGATCTTGAAATGATTTTTCCTCCCTCGTTTTTTGACATAATGGTTCATCTAGTTGTTCATCTGGTGAAAGAGACACAATTGTGTGGACCGGCTTATATGAAATGGATGTACCCTGCTGAACGTTATATGAAAATATTAAAAGGGTATGTGAAAAACCAAAGTCGACCAGAAGGTTGTATTGCCAAACGATACATTGTTGAAGAAGCGATTGAGTTTTGTACTGAATATCAGTCCAATGTACAATCAATTGGACTCCCCAAATCTCATATTGTCAAAAAAAAAGAAGGAAAAAAGTTAATTGGAAATGAAGTTGTGATAATATCAAGGGTCGAACGGGATCAAGTGCATTTGTATGTTCTGCACAATGAGAATGAGGTTGAGCCGTATGTTGAAATGCACAAGGATGTTCTCCGAGGTTTAAATTCGAATAGAAATGAGAATTGGATAGTACGAGAGCACAATCGAGGTTAAGGATCATATTTATTCAAAGTATTATTCAGATCCCGCTTCAATAACAGAAAGGTTGAGATGTTTAGCATATGGTCCAAGTTTGGTTGTGTTTTCTTATTGCGCATACGCAATTAATGGATACACATTTTATACCAAAGAACAAGATGATAAAAGTACTATGCAAAATAGTGGTGTCACCGTGGTAGCTGAAGCAATGCACATTTCAAGTGTGAAAGATTTAAACCCCAAATTTGCAAATCTGTAATATTTTGGGGTTATCGAGCGCATTTGGGTGTTTGATTATGAGAAGTTTCAGATTCCTATATTTCGTTGCAAGTGGGTTGAAAATAATAATGGCGCACGAATGGATAAGTCAGGATTTTTGCAAGTGGATCTTAATAGGGTGGGGTACAAAGATGAGCCTTTTATTCTAGCCTCTCAAGCTAAACAAATGTTCTATGTCACTGATCCGACAAGTACAAAATGGTCTATAGTGCTTTTATCTAACAAAGTAATTGATGAAAACATTGGAGATCAAGGTGATATTGATGTTGATATTGAATCATTTACTAGAAATGATCAAGATGAAAATATTATAGCGAATGAATCATATACAAGAAATGATCATAATGAGGGTATTTGGATAAATCCAACCGTCAGTGTTGTTAAGAGACGGGTAGAACATATTCCAACCAAGAAAAGAAAGAGACGTTAGTGAAAAAGGTACTAGTTATAAAATTATAGCTTATATCATTCAATAATATTAATTAGTTGTCATGTTATATATAGCTTATATCATTCAATGGATTATGGATTATGGATTTTTATATTTGTCATTTAATTTTAGTTTTTTTCTTTCTTACAGGTCAAATGGCTAGTGACCATGACGACACACACGAGACACATGATGAAAATGAAGCTCAGAATGAACCTTCGAATGTAGAAAGTGAAATAAAATGTGGAATAACTATTATGAAGTCAATAATCCGTGCTAGAGATAAAGGGATCAAATTTGATGTACATTGGAGTGATGAGAATCAAATAATTGAGCCTAACGGTTCAATGTTGTCTTCATACATTGGTTCACTTGTCCGTCAGCATATTCCAATTATCAGTGATAATTGGAGGAGTCCAAAGTTGAAAGCTGGTATAGATAAGATATGGACTGAGATACAGGTACTTTAATTTACTTATATTAACACACTTTATGTTTATATGTTTATAAGATAAGATAAGTCTTTAATTTACTTATACTAACACACTTTATGTTTATATGTGTATGTTTCTTTGTAGAGGTCCTTTAATATTGATGAAAGCCGAAAAAAATATTGCCTTCAGTTGGCCGGAAAGAGACACAGAGGGTTCCGAGCCTTATTATCAAACAAATATCTTAGGGATGCAGATAACAATTTTGTTGAAGCAGAACTTCCATAGTTGTATACGGACGTGATTGAACCCGAAGAATGGAGCACGTTTGTATCCAAACGAAAATCCGAAAAATTCAATGTAATGTTATCTTGTCATGTCTATTAATTGTATTATATACTTGTTGCATTAGTTTGTTCTGATATGACTTAAAATTGTTTATCCAGGAATTGAGTGCCATTAATCGCCAAAGAGCATCAAAACCCGCGTATCCATACAGAAAAGGGCGTTTGGGATATGCACGGTTACAACAAAAATTGGTAAGTATATATTAATGCTATGATTTTATTAATTGTATTATTGTGTTATACTTGATGAATTTATTATTTAACTAAATGTGTAGTTAGAAGAGACGAAAAGTGAAGAATCATCACTTCCGGTACATGTTTTGTGGAAGGAAGCTCGTGTGGGTAAGGATGGAGTTGTTAGGGAAGATGTTCAACATGTTTATGACGAATGTGTAAGTATAACATTATGTCTTTAAGTTAATCGAAATTTTATTAAAATATAATTAATTTGTAATCCCCACTAATAATTTTTGATATGTCAATGAATTTTAGGAGACTCTATCTAAATCCTTAACCACAGGCGAGGAGGATTGCAGGAGCATTCTTAATCGAGTACTAAATGTTCCTGAGTATTTCGGCCGGGTGAGAGGTAAAGGATTTGGTGTGACTCCATCTTCCTTGTATCAAAAGAGAAAAAATCCCAGCAACCGAGAAGTCATGCAATCATTGGAGGAACTAAAGGCGCAAGTCCGTGAATTACAAAAGGATAAACAGAGATATGAGGCGGAAAAGCGCGGTTCCGGTTTGAAAGATGCTAGTGACAAAGCTAGTATCAATTGTCAAAATAAAATTCCCGAGTTAATTAGAACATATTTATTTTAATTAAATTAACACATTTATTTTAATTGACCTTTATACACATTAACAGTTACATATTTATTATTGCTTCAGGGCATTTCATCTTGCCAGCTGTATTTGTCGTTACCGACTTATCGCATGGTTGGCAAGGGAAAAGTGCATAACCATGTGGGAGAGTTACTTCACCATCAATCGCTCCCTCATGGAAATCTGAAAGTGTCGGTTGATATTGCTTTAGATACGGATGCGGTACTACCCATACCTGACTCGGTTTTAGAGGTTACATTGCTGCGAGATGCAATAGGTTCGTTTGTTGCATGGCCGTTAGACCTCATTTCCATAGATGATGAGGTATGTTGAAAACCATTACAAATCTCTTAGTATTCAAATGTCAAATCTGAATGATTATGAAAATCATTCTGAACCATTACTTACATTTTTTTTGCATGGTAATGTTAGACTCGTACAAAACCCGCAGCTAAGAATAAAGGGGTTTTGCGGCAAAACGAGTCTGTTGAATCACAAAGACAGGTACATTTTAAGTGTTATTCTATTATCCAAATTCAAAAGTTTCATGATTTTCTACTTTACCTAACTTATATGATTTTTAGGTTCCTGCTCAAGCTTCACAACAGGCCAGCAAGAAGAAAGCTCCTACTAGGACCGTGCAGGAAAAAAGAGCTCCTCCTCGCTTTCAGTTGTGTCTAGAAACACTTATGGCAATGTCAGATTTGATGGATGGTGCTATTCGTCAAATAGACATGGACGAAGGTGGTTTTGGTTTTCCTCATTCCGAGATAATCGGAAGAGAGGACATGGAGCAGATTTTCAAGCATATTGAATTAGGCATCGGTGTTATGCATTCATACATCTGGTACTCCGATCAATCTATTATTTATTTAGTTGAACAATTTATTTACACATTTCAATGATAATAGTCTAATGTTTATTATGTTTTTATTTAAGGTGCTTGTATGAAAAATTGATGTGGGGGACGAAATTGTCAAACAGATCCTGTTTCTTCTCTTGCACCCTTGTCAATGCCCCGACAATTGGTATGAATGCACTTTCAGTAAGAGACCACTTAACTGAGAGATTTATGGCCAGCAAGACATAAAGTTTGTTTCTTTTACCGTATAATACTGGAAACGGGTAAGATTTTCATTCTAATTTCATTCTAATCTTTAATTTATATCTTTTGCGTAGAAATTATCCATCTAAACTTTTGTTATATTTTACAGTGGACACTGGTTGTTGGTTGCCATTAATCCTACAAGAGAAGTGGTCTATTATCTGAATTCATTGGATACTGATTGGTCAACATATCAGGATATGAAGGATGTGGTTGATAAGTAAGTGATATTGTTCGAAATATTCGTGTGTATTTGTATATTTAATTATTTCTGTGAGATTGTTCTAAATTTACGTTTTTCTTTTATAGAGCAATACTCGTATACCGAGCACAAAGAGAATCTCGAGTAGCACGGGCTAAAACAACGAACGCTACATGGGTCAAAGTGGAGGTATATTAATTTTCACAATGTTGCTTATTAGTGATGCTAATTGATAACACAAAACAACTATACATTAATTCTTATTTGTTTGTCTATGTGTAGTGCCATCGTCAGCGTAATGGCATAGACTGCGAGTATTTTGTTTTGAGGTTTATGAGAGAAATCCTTCAAATGGATCGATTAGAGATTCCTATTACGGTATGCATGGATTTATAACTTAGGATTTATTTTAATATTTATCGGATATGTCATAATTTATTATTTTTAACTAAATCATGCATATTTTGTTTTGTTATGTAGTACTTTGATGAATACGTCTGTTCTCATTACACGAAGGATAAATTGCAAGAAATTAAGGAGGAATTGTGCGAATACCTTATTGAAAAAAGAAACATGTACATATAAGGTATAGGATTATGGGATTATGTGAATGTATAGTTTTGTGAATGGTTTATTTTATGGGATAGTATAGTTTTGTGAATGGTTTATGTTATTTATGTGATTTATGTGATTTATGGGATTGTGTGAATGTATAGTTTTGTGAATGGTTTATTTTATGGGATAGTATAGTTTTGTGAATGGTTTATGTTACTTATGTTATTTATGTGATTTATGTTATTTATGGGTTTATGTGATTTATGTTATTTATGTGATTTTGGAATGTAATTGTATAGTTTTGTGAATGGTTAATGTAAATGACTTGAATTATAATGGAAATGGTTTATGTGGTTTATGTGATTTATGGGATTAGTGGAAATGGTTAATGAACCATACTAGAAATTGTTAATGGAAATGTGAAATATACAGGTTTATTGAAATGGCTTGAATTATACAGGTTTCTGCATAAAAAAAATGGTTAAAATGGGATTTTTTAAAAAAATCATTAAAATTATACGTAGAGAAAAGACAGCGCTTTCTAGAAAAAGCGCTGCCTATAGTTCACAAAAGAAAGCGCTTTTTCTAAAAAGTGCTCTCTAAAGGTATAGAAAAAATTCATTAAAATTATAGGTATACATTAGAGAGCGCTTTAAATAGCCCTGTCTAAAGGAGGCCTTTAGAAAGCGCTTTTCCTAAAAAGCGCCCTCTAAAGGTATAGAAAAATTGATAACTAAAATTATAGGCATACATTAGACAGCGCTTCAAAAAGCGCTGTCTAAAGGGGGCCTTTAGACAGCGCTTTTTCTTGAAAAAATGCCCTCTAAAGATATAGAAAAATTGATAAATAAAATTATAGGCATACATTAGACAGCGCTTTTTCTTGAAAAAGCGCCCTCTAATGTATACTTTAGAGAGCGCTTTTTCATAAATACAAAGCGCTGTCTTTACCTACGACAGCGCTACCT
This sequence comes from Lathyrus tuberosus, assembly GCA_022829125.1. Classification (NCBI taxonomy): domain Eukaryota; kingdom Viridiplantae; phylum Streptophyta; class Magnoliopsida; order Fabales; family Fabaceae; genus Lathyrus; species Lathyrus tuberosus. Next base: position 5,890,692 of record JALAZF010000391.1, on the reverse strand, counting down.
TAGGCAGCGCTTTTAAGCGCTGTCTAAGGCCTAAAATAGCGCTATCTAATGTCTTGTTTGGTGTAGCGGGTCGAAAGAATAATGGCTCAAAATGGGATGAATTTTGGCTTTACTAGGCCAAACTATACCTCACCCGTAGTGGATTATATCCTGCAATCAGAATTACCCCCTAGGACGAAGGTCCCAAAGTTTACCAAGTTCTCAGGAGATACAACTGAATCTACTGTCGAACACGTAGCCCGATATATGAGCGAGGCTGGAGAGATCGCAAATGACGAAAGTCTTAGGGTAAAATATTTCCCAAGTTCTCTCACCAAAAATGCTTTTACTTGGTTTACAACCCTACCCCCTTACTCAATTTGTAATTGGACCCAGTTAGAGCGCTTGTTCCATGAGCAATTCTATATGGGGCAAACTAAGATTAGTTTAAAGGAGTTGGCCAGCATAAAACGAAAGTTTACTGAGCCAATAGACGATTACCTAAACAGGTTTTGATTACTTAAGACTGGGTGTTTTACTCAAGTTCCAAAGCATGTGTTGGTCGAAATGGCCGTTGATGGCCTTGATTACTCTATTAGAAAGAAATTGGATACCCAGTATCTGAGAGACATGGCCCAACTGGCTGATAGGGTTCGACAGTTAGAACGTCTGAAAGACGAAAAGACTAAGTTCAATAAGGGTAAAAACGTAGCTTATGTTGAATATAATGAGGATGTCGAAGGTTTGTACGACGAACCATTATATTTTGACGAGAGTGAGGTAGACGTTGCTGAGTTAAAGCAAGGTCCTCCGTATGCTTGTAAAATGTTAGCCCCTTCGACTGGAAAAAATTCTGGCGAATCTGAAAAGAATGATAAGTTTCCCAAGAAAACATACACTTTCGATATCACCAAATGTGACAAAATTTTTGATTTATTGGTAAAAGATGGGAAGATGATAGTGCCTCCTGGCGCTAAAATGCCACCTTTAGAACAAAGAAAAAATAGAGGATTTTGTAAGTACCATAATTTTTTGGGTCATAAAACTCTCAATGTTTTCTTTTCAGGGATCTGGTGCAAAATGTTATTCAGGAGGGCAGGCTGAAATTCGGAGAGAAGAGCAAAGGTCAGATTAAAATTGACTCCGACCTATTACAAACAACAGATGCTCATTATGATGAGCCAGAGGTGCATATGGTTGCGGTTGCTGATGACTTCGACCGTTCAGTCAATATGGTGAAAATTACTGAAGATTTCACCAACAAAGCTGTGTTAGCCAAGGTTACTGAAGGCCTTGATATTTATGCTATGGAGAAACTCATGAGAGAGGCCGTTGATAGCTTCGATGAAGCCACTGAGGGTTTAAATAAAGGGATCAATGAGGGTTCCAACATGATGCTGGTTACTAAAGAGACTGCTGAGAGTTTCGTTAAGATGGATAAGGCTTTCGAGGTCCTTGATGTGGACTTCTGCAATCTGAATCTTAATGCCGATGTCGACATGGACATCAACATGGTCGAGATTACGCAACATCAGACCATAGAGGTGGACGAAGCAAGCCGCCAAGAAGAGCGTAACAAAGTGGCGTATCCAAAACAGGATGAAACTATCATTGAATTCCTTCACCGTTGCCAAATGAAGGGATCAGGCGTCATGTTATGCCCCAGATGCAGTGCAATCTTTGATCAAAAGGCTGCTCACAATCTTGTAGGGATTAGAAAGGCTAAAGAAAGAAGGGAGCAGAGATCATCTCATGGTCAAAAGGGTTTCGACCCTAGAAGGTCCTCTTCAAAACAAGTAGGAGGAAAATCACAGTTCCCAGGGGCCAGACCCAATACCTTCAAACCAACAAGCAATGCACCTGTAGGGAGCTGGATGAAACCTGTCGAAGGAAAGGAGAAAGGTCAGAAAAAATGGCAGAAGTTTGATGTGGGCAGAGGCTCTTCAATAGAGTATCAAAAGGAGTTTCAGACCTCTAACAAATCGGCATATGTTTCTGAAAACTATAAGGGGAAGAACCTGATGTCGCGATCTCAATGGAGGAGAGAGCAACGTCGAAGGAAAGCTCTCAAGGAGGCCCTGTCGAAGGATCAAGGAGAGTCCATTACTAATATCCCTACTGACAATAATGGAGGGAATCTAATGAAGGTATCTGAAAAAATACCTGTAGGTCGAAAACAGTTTGCCTCTCAAGAGGATAAACCTGAGAAGTCTATCAAAGAGGATGACGAAATGACAGAAAACTTCGACTCCGAATCTGATGCTTCTCTTGACATCATAGTCAATGTGGTGTCTATAATGCCCAGAGAGTTCTACCAGCTCACAGAAGTCGAAGATTTAGATGCCTGCACTGAGGCAGAGATGGCAGCACACAAGCCAGTATGCTACTATATTATGAACAATGGGTGTGTCGAAGAGGAAAATGCTTTTTTCGAGCGACCCACAGAGGAAATGAGGGGTCACCTAAAGCCCCTTTACATTACTGGAAAGGTGGAGAACGTGCCAATAAATAAAATATTAGTCGATTGTGGCGCAACAGTGAACTTGATGCCACACTTCTTACTGAGCAAGATTGGCAAATATGATACTGACACTAAGCCACATAACATGGTTCTTTCTAATTACGAAGGAAAAGTTGGCTCTACTCTGGGGGTGATACACGTCGACTTAACAGTGGGGACAATCACTAGGCCTACTATCTTCATGGTAGTAGAAACAAAAGCCAACTACAATCTTCTCCTAGGACGAGAGTGGATACATGGCATTGGTGCAGTGTCATCTTCGATGCATCAGTGCATCACCATCTGGAGGCTAGACAACATAGTCGAAAACATTGAGGCTGACCAGGGGTATTTTAAAGCACCAATCAATCATGTAGACGACGTCAGTTCGATAAACATTTGGCTCACATTGCCCCCTGTGGTCCAGCAGATTTTGAGTTTTTCCCAGACGATGAGACATTTTGCTCATTGTACTTACATCCCGTTGAGGGTTTCTGTTGGGATAAGGAGGTGCCAGGGGAAAGACTTCCATACCTTGGCGAGCCTGCAGTAGACCCCACGGGGTGGGGGAGTGAATTCAGTGATAATGACTGAGTTCGAACCAATGAGAAGAATTTCGGCCTACGTGGCTGAAACCAGACTACAAGTGGCTTTGGAGGCTACTAATGAATATATGGCTGGCGAAGCCAATCCTGAATTCCACCAAGAAGGTCCTGGTAAGGACTTCGAACCAGAGCCACCTGATAAGGTTCAGGGTGTAGAGCAAGGCCAGAGGCTTGACGCCATTTATGACGACGAGCCTTTGGGATTCGAGAAGGATCCGCTGGCAAGTAACACTAAGATGTTAGCTCAGGATCCACTGGAAGAAATCGACCTAGGAGAAGGGGTGACCAAGAGGCCAATATATGTTAGTGCCAATCTTGACCCATAACTTAAGGTTGAAGTTACCCAGCTGTTACAGGAGTTTAACGACAGTTTCGCCTGGGACTACGATGAAATGCCCAGTTTGAGTAGAGAGTTGGTCGAACACAGGTTGCCGATCAAGCCTGGGAAGAAGCCAGTCAAACAGAACCCAAGACGGTTTGCCCCAGAGGTTCTCTCGAAGATAAAGGAGGAAGTCGAAAGACTCTTTCGATGCAAATTTATCTGCACTGCCAGGTATGTCGAATGGTTAGCTAACATTGTACCTGTTATTAAAAAGAATGGTTCCTTAAGAGTTTGCATAAACTTTAGAGATTTAAATGCTGCAACTCCTAAGGATGAGTATTCTATGCCTGTGGCAGAAATGCTAGTCGATTCCGCCGCAGGACATGAGTATCTTAGTATGCTAGATGGGTACTCTGACTATAACCGAATATTCATTGCTGAGGATGATGTCCCCAAAACAGCTTTTCGTTGCCCTGGAGCCTTAGGCACCTATGTGTGGGTGATGATGCCTTTCGGCCTCAAAAATGCTGGGGCAACGTATCAATGAGCAATTAACTCAATCTTCCATGATTATATAGAGACTTTCATGCAAATATATATTGATGATATTGTGGTCAAGTCTGTTTCAGGGAAGAATCATTTAGACCATCTTCGACACTCCTTTGAAAGGATGAGAAGACATGGTCTTAAAATGAATCCTCTTAAATGTGCGTTTTGTGTGCAGGCAGGGGATTTTCTAGGCTTTGTGGTTCATAAAAAAGGGATCGAGATCAACTAGAACAAGACCAAGGCCATCATGGAAGCGAAAGTGCAATCAACAAAAAAGGAGCTGCAGTCGCTGCTGGGCAAGATCAATTTCTTGAGAAGATTCATATCGAACCTAAGTGGAAAAACGCAGTCCTTTTCACCATTGCTTCGATTCAATAAAGATGGGTTCGAATAGGGGTAGGATCAGCAGGCAACCTTCGACAAGATCAAGGAATACCTGAGTCATCCCTAATTCTTTCCCCACCTTGTAAGGATAGGAGTATGAGATTGTACATAGTTGCATCAGAAAAAACCATAGGGAGCATGATGGCTCAAGAGGATGAGGATGGTGTTGAAAGAGCCATTTACTACCTCAGTAGAGTTTTGAATGATGCGGAAACTAGGTATAGCATGATAGAAAAATTATGTCTATGCTTGTATTTCTCTTGTACAAGATTGAAGTAATATATAAAGCCAGTTGAAGTTTATGTTTCGTCTCATTTCGATGTTATTAAGCACATGTTGTCTAAACCTATCTTGCATAGTCGAATCGGTAAATGGGCACTAGCATTGACTGAGTACTCTTTAACGTATAAGCATCTAAAGGCGGTTAAAGGACAAGTGGTAGTAGACTTTATAGTCGACCACTCCATAAATGAAAGCATGTTGAATTATGTCGAATTGGAACCTTGGAAGTTACACTTCGATGGCTCCAGCCACAAAGATGGCACAGGTGTAGGTGTGCTGATTATTTCTCCGGATAAAATTCCAACAAAATTTAAGTACAGGGTCGATGGATTTTATTCCAACAACGAGGCTGAGTATGAAGCCTTAATAGTTGGACTTGAAATTTTGTTAGAATTGGGGGCAACTCGAGTCGAAATAATGGGAGATTCAGAGTTGGTCATAAAGCAAATTACAAAGGAGTACAAATGTGTTAAGGAGAATCTTATCATGTACTTCGTAGTGGCCAACAGACTATTGAAGAAATTCGAAGTAGTCAGCATTCGACACATACCTCGACTGGAAAATCAAGTGGCCAATGACTTGGCTCAGGTTGCTTCTGGGTATAAGGTTTCAAAGGAAAATTTACAAGAGGCAATCGAAGCTAGAGGCAAAGTGGTATCTGTTGGATTATATCCATCAGACCTAGAAGTGACAAAGCTTGGATACGCTGATGAAGAAAATTTCGTGATTTTTGCAATAGACAACTTGACGGATAAAGACTGGAGGAAGCCTATAGTCGAGTATCTGAAAAACCCGACAGCATCCATAGAACAAAAAGTTACGTATCAAGCCTTAAGTTATGTCCTTCTAGGCAATGAATTGTTTAAAAAGACCCATGAGGGGGTCTTACTTAAGTGTCTTAGTGAAACAGAAGCATATCTGGCCCTTTCGACTGTCCATAGTGGGGCATGTGGGGGTGCATCAGGTAGGCCATAAGATGAAGTGGCTATTGTTTCGACAAGGCATGTATTGGCCTACGATGCTAAAAGACTGCATTAAATTCGCTAGGGGTTGCCAAGAATGTCAAGTTCGTGCTGGCATACAGCATATCCCTGCAAGTGAAGCGCATTCCATAGTCAAGCCATGGCCTTTTAGAGGTTGGGCTTTGGATCTGATTGGAGAGATTCGACCGACATCCTCCAAGAATCAGAGATACATTTTGGTAGGAATTGACTACCTTACGAAGTGGATCGAGGCGGTACCTTTACCAAATATGGGTCAAGAGGAAGTGATCGAGTTCATTCAAAAATACATCATTTACAGGATTAGAATCCCAGAAACGATCACAACAGATCAAGGATCAGTCTTTACGGGGCGAAAGATGCAGGAATTTGCAAAAGAGATGGGTTTCAAACTCCTAACCTCCACACCTTATGATGCTCACGCTAATGGTCAAGTCGAAGCAGCTAATAAAGTGGTGATTGGCCTGATCAAGAAGCATGTGGGAAAAAAGCCTAGAAATTGGCATAGGACATTGGATCAGATCCTCTGGGCATGTCGAACCTCTCCCAAGGAAGCAACCAACACTACTCCTTTTCGATTGACCTTTGGTCACGATGCAGTGTTACCTGTTGAGATATATCTCCAGTCGGTTAGGATTCAGAGACATCATGAAATTCCCTCTGAGCTTTATTGGAATATGATGTTAGACGAACTGGTAGATCTGGACGAAGAAAGACTTAAAGCCTTATAACTTTTGAAGAGACAAAAGAAAAGAGTGGAGAAGTCTTATAATAAGAAGGTTAGAATCAAGACCTTCTCACTTGGAGATTTAGTTTGGAAGGTGATCCTGCCTATGGATCGAAAGGTTAGAGCCTTGGACAAATGGTCCCCAAAATGGGAAGGCCCGTTTCAAATTACGCAAGTATTTTCTAATGGAGCCTATGAAGTTGAAGAATTAAATGAGGATAAAAGAATCTTGAAAGTAAATGCAAAGTATTTGAAAAAATATAAACCAGCACTTCATGAAATTAAAATTGTTAAGGAGTAATTCGACATAACAAGGGCAAAGCCAATAATGGTATTTATGAATGCTAAAATGGCTTAGTAGTCATTACATATAAATGCCTCAAAGGGCCATAGAGCATCAAATTAAAAAAAAATTACAAAGAGAGTAACAAGCTAAAAGGGGAGATTCTCCTTCATCTTCAAGTACTTCGACTTCTGGAGGTCAAGACGCTTTTCACATAAGGCCTTGTCAGATTTTAAGTGTGCAACTTCCTTCTCCAGTCGTTGAGCTTTTTCAGCATAAGTTATGGCATTTTCAAGCTCTTTCGACAAGCCAGAGTCATCGAAGGTAGACAATTCAGCGTTACGCTTTTTTGCCTTTGAGATATTGGCTCGAAGTTTCTTGATCTTTCGCTCCCAGGAAGTAATACTTTCTTCATTGGAGGTGATTTCTTGCTTGTTCTTTTCTTTTGTTTCTTCCAATTCGGCTACCTTATTCTCAAAATTAGTGGCAGCAGTCCAAGCAGCAGCCTCACTTCCAGATTTGGTTAAAATGGCCTGTTCGATTTGGGGCATACGTTTGAGGTCACCATGGACTTGGTCAATCATAGTGCCAAGCTCTAAGATTACGTTGGCAGATTCCGGAGAAATAACATGAATATCAACTTGCTGGAGGAGAATTTTCAAAGAGATGTGAGTGACATCATCCATCTGTAAGAGTGTGAAAAGGTCACCCTTAAAGATCTTGTTTTTTGATCTTCAGAAGGATAGTGTCCTCAGGCTTGCTTGAAGGCGGATCCCCAGAGGTAGTCGAAGCACTGGGAGTTTTATCAGATGAGCTTCCTCGGCGCCCAAGAAGGATCTTTATGTATTGACGAGGGTTGCTAGCTTTCAAGGCATCCAGTTCCTCTTCAGAGAGTCCTGCTCCATACACAATCGAGGCTGCCTTGCCTTCAGTCACAATAGTGGGTGTTGGGGTAACAATGGCTTCGACATGGGTTGGCTCGTGGATAGGTCCTTGGTCAGCTTTCTCCTCCTCACCTTTATTCTCCTCCTCTCCATCTTCGTCCATGTTCTCTTCATCTTCATTATCATCATCATGGCCATCAAGTTCAGATTGGTGCATGGTCTCATCATCATCTTCTTCCATTTCTTCCTCTCCTTCTGGGTCAACATTGGCAGCCCCAATGGGTTTGTCATTTGGGGATCCCTCTTCATCGACCAAGGATGGGTCTTCATCCATGGCAGCAGCTTTTGGATTCTCTGTGTCTGTATCCTGCTGAACATCGTCTGCCTCATGGTCGAAGCCATCTGTCTGAGATTGCTGGGTAGCAGTCTTTGCTGGCGAAGGGGGAGCTGTTTCAAAACCAGGCTGGTTAATTTCACCTAGTGAACTCATTCCAGAGCCCAAGTCAGAAGTGGGATGGTATGTGGGCTCACTTTGGCTATTCAGAAGGGTGATGGGAGAAGGTGGATTGTCCACCGGTGGGAGCGAACCACTAGCATCAGCCTGAATCAAATCGAAGCAAGTCAGATTAAGGAAAACAAGGTAAATAAGTTTTATTTAAAGAAAAATATGACAAGTTACCTTGACTCCTTCAGCATCAAGGCTAGAGTTATTGCTTTTAGCATGGCCTGCAGCTGGTTTGGAGGCGGCTCCAGAAGGGGCTTCTGCAGCTTTACTCGAAGTAGTGGTCTTTTTGGGGGCTTTAGCCGTTGTAGGCTCAGATTGACAGCAGCACCAGATTCTTGGCTTGGATTCCTCCTCTTCTTGAGTTTCAAATCTTCAGGAGGAGATTGGTCTTCATCCTCGGAATCGAAGATAATTTGGGCAGTGCCTCTCTTTGACTTCCTTTGGGGTGTCGGAGGTGGTTTGCGAGAAGCCTGAAATTGAGAAGCATTAGGGGGAGAAAGAATAATCAACGAAAGGAAAATGTGTGTGATGTACCTTGTTGCCTTCGCCTTTGGCTTCGAATAGGTACTGAGGGGTGTTCTTTTTGGGAACAGCTACAAAACAAGCCAAGTAACCACATGTCAGTAATGATAAAGTTCAAGTGAAAGAGCATAAAATCGAAGAATCCAAACCTTCATGTATTTCGGACTCGATGTGAACATCTTCGATACCGACATGAAAGTGTCCTTTGAAACTGTCTAGCGCATGTTTAGTCAGAACCACCCGCTGAGCCTTGGGTTTCGACTGCTGGCGAAGGATCTTTATAGAGTCCCCACAGATGAACCAATCTAGAAATGGAGGGGTAAGAGCCACTCCAAAATCAGCAGATGGCAGTCGAGGAGTCTTTGGAGGAAATAGTGTGAAAGCCACTTCATAGCGTTTCTCAGGAGTAACATATGAAGGGAGTTTCAAACTCTCTATTTTCTTTTAAAATTTCTCCTTTAGCGTAACCGCAGCTTCGCGGACGGTTCGACTAATATCGTCTGGTCATTAAACAGTTTCAAAGTACTTCTGGAAGGCCTGAATCTCCTTAATATGAGTGGATTTACCTTTCTTGATCTTCTCCTGCACATCAACAAAAGCTTGGTCAATCAACTGAGCGAAGCTGGAGACATTAAGGAAATCTGCAGCATAATGTTTAGACCACCAGTCGTGGAATTCTCGGGTGCAGAGATGAGAAGGTTCAAAATAGACGGGAGTCAGGAGTGATCGATGAGCATGTCGCGCAAGGTGTGTCGAACTCTCTATGGAACCATAGATAGTGTTGGGGAGGATAACATGGACTTTCTTCTCGTACAGACACTTGGGTAGAGTCTAGACTAAACCAAACTGTTGAGAGACAAGATTTGGTTGATAGCCCATCAGAGAGGTTTGGCCCTTTAGCAAGTTGAGTCGATGAATAATAAGTCGAGGGATGAGGAATGCCTCCCAGACACGCTGCGATTCTTCTTCATGGTTTTTGAACGAAGGAGTAAAGGGCCTGGTAAACCATTCAGGACCATATTTTCGTTCCGCAAAGGGCGCCATCCTTGGTGTGAACTCATAGCGCTTAGCAAACATTTTGACGAAGCCAGAGAAGGATGCCCTGAGTGACTGCCCTTCTTCGTTTGGGGTCAGTTGCACCAGTCGAACCCATTCGACTCGTCTCTCCTTAATCTCCACAGCTTCTTCGTCCACAGGCCCTTTGTTGGGAAGGCTGGCCTCAAAAGTGGCATTAAGCCAAAGTTGAAGCAACCAAAAGGGTCCTAACAGCATGAGGTTCCCATTGCTCGCTTGGTCTTTCAGACGACCAGCACCTTCACTCAAAGCCTCGTACAGACTGGCCAATATCATTTCGCTTAGGAAAATGCCTCGACTAAGGTGTAGTTGATAGGCTAGGGTCAGATATTTTCTTGCCACCTGCAAGGATTTGGTACAGAACACGCAACGAGAAAGCCACATAGCCAGGAATGCTATATGTTCTTTGTCCTCGACTGTGTCAGTTTGCTTGTCGTGATAGTGGTTCATGAAATGAGTATAGGTGTGTTTAGTGGTGGCGAACCCTATGGTGTCTAGAGCATCTATCTCAGGGTCGTAAACCAACCCATGAGGCTTTAGCCCTATGATAGCGGCTATGTCAAACAGAGTGGGCGTCATCATCCCACAAGGGAGATGAAAGGTATAGTGGGTACTATCCCAAAAATACAAAGAGGATGCCAGTAAAGTCGGACAGTAAGCGGGTCCAGTCTTCGACATCATAATTAAGTCGTAGATTCCTAAGTTCTTCCAAGTCTCTGCTTTCACTTTCTCCAACTTGGCTAACCAGTTCAAATAGAGGTCAGAATCCTTAAAATACGGGGTAGCCCTAAACAGCCTAGACTCATCATTCAGATACTTTAAATCTAGGTTTTTTAGAGCTACATTGTCATGGGGTTCAGAGGTTACCCTAGTTTTGTCTTTCTGCCCTAGAGGTTTGGTTTTAGGATATGATGGAAAGAAGTCACTAATGGCGGTGTAATTTGTATCTAAAGAAGATAAGGGACCAGATAAAGCTAATGGTTTCCCATAAACGGTGATAGGAATCAGTACCTGGGATTCGTAGATGTGTCTTTTTTCCTCCTTGAGAGGCTCAGGGATGAATTGCTGATTCTTTACCACCTTGGGTCCATTTAATATGGCAAATGAAGGGAGTAGTGATGCGCCCTTTTGTCCTTTGAGCTTCTGGTTTTTCTTTGGGTCTTGAGTGGTAGCAGTTGAAGAAGCCATTGGTGAAATTTTTTGAAGAAAAGAGTTTGTTGAAGGTGAAGGGTTGAACGTTTTGGGAAGAAAGGAGAAGGTGCGTAGTGGATACTTGGGAGTGGAAAAGAAAATAAAAGTATTTTTGAAGAAACTATTTATAAAGTGCTTTGGAGACACGAAGTGGCTCACTAATCATCATTAAGGGGCTAAGGCTAGTGGGACACGTGTCCTCCCAGGAGCCAAAGTAGGGTCGGTGGCAGTTGCCGCCTACGTCCACGATTTCCTAGGCTATAGGAGAGGTTATGGTGATTTGCGGCTTGATGTGATTTCCGAGGGGACGTTTCAGTCATAGTCATAATTGGCTGTGATGTCATAAATTTTATTGAAAAGAAACTGAATAGTTTCTGGGAACGTGGGTTGATCAGTTTTGTTTGGACTCCTATGCATGGTCGATAGATGGCGTCGAACAGACACTATAAAAAAATGCCCTTTTCTGCGATACTGTCGAAAAAGACATTTTTGGGGGGCAATTTGTTAGCTCATAAATTCAACACCCATATGAAGTTGGAAGTTTTGATGGGAATGTTGAGCTCTTGAAAAGGTTTAAAGGAGCTTCCGACAGGATCTGGGTGATAGGTTTCAGTCGAATGTGCTCGTAAGAGGAGAAGATGTCTTTTTGGGACTTAGAAAATATTTCTAAGAGTTGAAGAGGGTACCTTTCGACCGAGGATGCTGATGACTTCTGACGCTGGAAATTCAAATTCAAATAAAGGAAGGAGTAGTTACTGTGGTTCGCTCTTGAAGAAGGACAGGTGGCGTACATCCAAGTGATTGAAGCATGCAATGCGACACTTGTCCTTCGCCTATTATTTCAGGCAGTTTATAACAGTTAGTTTTAGGCATTATAAATAAGGGTTCTAGCAATAGGATTCGGGGTGTTGTGTTTAATTTGTACAAGTTACTCAAAAATTACTCAAAGTATCCGCGTGTAGAGAAACGATTTTTGTGAGAATGTACGTGATGTAAACACCACTTTTCATTTCAATGCAATTTCTTTAAGTCTTTTACTAAGAGTTTATCTTTTACTTCGTGCAAGTTATTTTTCTTCATTTCATTTAGTCTCTACACCTTCAGCCTTTTCGACTCAGAGTTCTTTACGCTTCCCTTTAATTACATTTTTACGCATTCTCTTTAAATTTCACGTAAGTTAAGTTCATGCCTTTACCAGTTTCTTTGATTTAAACCTTTCTCAAAGTCCTTTACTTTTCAGTCATTTTAAGTTTCTTGGAAAAATCTTTTCTTACATCTTTATTTAGTCGAAACATAGAAGTTTACATAAAAAATCCATTTAGCACATGTCTTAGGATTTGTATGGTGGATCCTGCAAGTTACTCAGTTTTATGTGAAATTGATAGACCAGCGGTTGTTTACCATTTTTACCAGTAAACAGTGGTATAGTCATTATGGCCGAGACTCTCGGTGTCTCCCGTAGCTTGTAACCTTCAGGAGTTGCTGTCATGCCCCTGGCATCTTCGCTTTCCCGAAGTTTGTAACCTTCAGGCCCAGCGGTTCCTGCTGCGGTTCCCTGATCCTCAGCGATCGGCGGAACATATCCTTCCAGGATATAGTTAATAGGAATGCCCCAGGGACGATCTTTCGGCATCTTGTACCTAGGATCATACTTCTCCACTATGGGGCGAGCATATCCTGAGTCCTCTCTGCAGAGAGCTCAGGTGCTGGTTCGGACGCTTTCCTTTTCTTTGACCGGGGCTCTAGGGCCGTTGCCGGGTTGTCATTCCTTTGGCAAGTGAAAGGAGCGAGCAAATTCCTTTGGTTATCCTGATTTTCTACAGTATGTTGCTCTAAAATCTCAATCAGAGCATCCTTTTCTTTTAACAGTTGTTGTATTTTCTTACATTCCACATTGGGAATACGGTACTTGTTCCTCCAAGACCTCTTCTCCTGCTGAACTTTGCTGAGACTAACCTGAAGTTTTTCCGTCTCAGACATGAAATAAAGGGTAGAGTTCCTTAATGAAAGAACTTCCTGACGAGGGTAAGGCATCCTCAGCCTGAGAGCTCTAGTTTGTACCTAGTGGAGATAAGGCTCCATCGAGACACAGTCTGGTTTTCCTAAAGACTCTCGTCCTATCCTATGAATGTGTTTCCAAGCGTGCACTATTTCCGTCTTTAGTGCCCTGTCATTTTCTCCTTCCTTGAAGAAAAGACCTTCCAGATGAGCATTGCGCATGACATGCCTCATCGGGTATCCAAATTGATGACGAACTAAAATTGGATGATAGTTGACTCCTCCCTTAGTTCCTATAAGGGGTACATTTGGGAAATTTCCACAACGGTCAATGATCCTGATCCCGTCATAGATTCGATTGTACCAATCGATGTCAGAGTTGGTAAGAGACATGATTCTCTGCGACCAACGTAAAGTATTCTTTTGATCCCAAAATGCAGCAGACTAGGGTAAGTGGGAAATGAACCATTTGTAAAGCAAGGGTACACAGCACGTGATCATTCCTCCGCTGTATAAATTCCTTAAATCTACCGAATGATACGCATCTGCGAGTAAGGTAGGTACAGGGTTTCCAATCAGGAAAATCTTAATGGCATTGATATCTACAAAGTTATCGATGTTGGGAAACAAAAATAACCCGTAGGTTAGAAAAACAAAGATGCTCTCAAAAGCGGCCACGTTTCCTATACTAGCAAAGTAAGGGCTTTCTTTATCAAGAATTGGGCTGGCAAACCCTAGATTCCACCCTTAGTGGTCATGTGAGTCCTGACTTCTGACTCATCCAAATAAATTGTTCTTGCAATGGTTTGATCCTTTGGAATTTATTCCAGTCCAGAAAAGGGAGCTTGATCAGTAATATGTAAATCAGTCAGGTGAGAATACTCCTCCAGCGTTGGTACAAGCTGATAATCCGGGAATGTGAAACAGTGATAAACCGGATCGTAGAACTGGATTAGTGTGGACAGGATTCCTTCAATTACGTGGACCCTTAACAAGGACAGAAGTCCTCCATACTTGGCTCTGAAAGCCTCGTGGTTGGTGATCATTCTCGCCATACCTCTTAAATCCTCTAACTTTGGAACCTTGAAGGTGTACTTATGAGTTTTCCTTCTACCAAAATACATTAGTGCAATCTCCTTTCTCTGACATTTGCAATTATTGTCTTAGTTTAATTTGAAAAAGAGAGACTAGAAGAGAAGATTTTCTTTGTTTTAATGTTTTTTAACTGAATGCATGAATGCAGCACACAAAAACATAGAAAAAACATGGGGTCAAAGGGTCGGTGTCATGAAGTCAAGGCTCTACCCCCCCCCCCCCCCCAAAGGTTTATACTGGTGATTTTTTGCACCTATCCGCAAAATCATTGACCCCTCTGGGATAACAACAGCAAGCGTATTGCCAGCGAGCTGATGTACCCTAAAGTGATCTCAGATGAGGGTAGTATCGCGTGACAACTATTTCCGATAGCTTCCACAGTACAAAATGGCTTAAGTCTACTAAAAACCTCAGCTTCTCAGATAACCCAATCGACCAAACTACTTTCAACAACCGAAGTCGTATAGGCAATGTATCTGCAAAGGGAGTCTCCACTGAGTTTGATGGTCGATCGAGGGCTCTTAACTGGAATTCACTCCCAGTAATATTACCCGCATTGCCATCACCTATCTTAGGTGTATACTCAATCTCTCCACATGCGGCATCACACACATTCCAATTAGCAGAAAAATAAACACAGATATCAATTAGGAAAAGCAGTATATATATTTGTCTTAATCATCCTAGACCTCTAGTCTTATGATCATATACAGACAATGACTCCCCAGCAGAGTCGTCATTTCTGTGACATGAATTTAGGGTTTCATCCCTTGAGAAGGCAAGAAAGAATGCCTCCCACTATGGTCGCTGTTCTTCTATGGAAAATTTTAAGGTTTCTACCTAAGAGATGGGAAGAGAACAAGATCTCGCGGTCCCCAGTGGAGTCACCATTTTTCTGTAGCGCAAATTTTTGCGTGGTTGCGAAGCACTATCACTTTGGGGTACTACAGTTCGATTCATTTTTATCCTATTGAAGCTGATGAAGGAAGGGAAATAGATGTCTCCAATTAACCCTGCTTGCAAACTAAGTCTAAACAGATGACTGTTGGTTTACATATGCTATTAAGATTGTGGGTCTCTCTTAGGTTATTTTGTTAAAAAAAACAGTGTCTAGGCTATTGGTAAGATGTTAGGACTGATGCTTTTCGATTGATGTATGAAGGTACGGGATTTTGGGTTTTTGATTAGTATGCTCGTTAAGATTTTTCCAATCTTATGCCTACGTATTCCCGTTTAACGAAACAGGGAAATCAAAGCGATCGTAGTTCCTCCTATTCTATGGGAGGAAAAAAGGTTGTTTTGGTGTCTTGTTCAAAGCCCAAGACGTGAAGCTAAATGTGGTTTGTATCTTGTTCAAACCCCAAGATGTGAAGCTGAAGGGTTTGTATCTTGTTCAAAGCCCAAGATGTGAAGCTAAAGAGAGAATTTGTCATCTCTAAAGGGGATATTTGGTCTGTTTGTCACAACTGTTGGGTGACTGGTTATAAAGGAGAATTACTTTAACTGGGATATGTGAACCCAGCAATGCCATAATTTCCTTTATAGGGGATTTTTAACCTTAAGGAGAAGACTTTAACTCAGTTTAGAGCAATGCCATATTTCCTTAGGAATTTCTCATGCTAAAAGAGGGACAGTGGCGTGGATGTAAATAATCCAGAGGCTTGCCGCTTACAGCAATTAGATGAAGGAAAAGGAGTTGTCAATGTTTGTATACTGTGAGCGAGGCACATATTTTGATGCTAACAGGTTGATTGACTCAACCGGGATTTTCTTATACAAAGCCTAAGAGGAGGCTATTGACCCAACAAGAGGGTGTTTTTATGTGTCTCGTACGAAGCCCGAGAGAGAGGCTAAAAGGGTTGACTCAACAAGAGAGTGCTTTTTGTGTCTTGTACGAAGCCCAAGACGAAGGCTAAAAGGTTTTGACTCAACATGAGAGTCTTTTATACTCAACAAGAGAGTGATTTTTATCTCGTACGAAGCCCGAGATGGAGGCTAAAAGGGGTTTGACTCAACAAGAGAGTCTTTTATACTCAACAAGAGAGTGTTTTAGTATCTCGTACGAAGCCCGAGATGGAGGCTAAAAGGAGGTGACTCAACAAGAGAGCCTTTTATACTCAACAAGAGAGTGTTTTTTTCTATCTCGTACAAAGCCCGAGATGGAGGATAAAGGGAGGTGACTCAACAAGAGAGTCTTTTATACTCAACAAGGGAGTGGTTTGTATCTCGTACGAAGCCCGATATGGAGGCTAAAAGTGGGTTGAATCAACAAGAGAGTCTTTTATACTCAACAAGAGAGTGATTTTGTATCTCGTACGAAGCCCAAAATGGAGGCTAAAAGTGGGTTGACTCAACAAGAGAGTCTTTTATACTCAACAAGAGAGTGTGAAAAGGTTAGCTCTGCTGGGGAGAATCATTGTACAAAGCCCAAGAGGAGGCTATTGTGCTGGTGACTGTTTCAGTTTAGTGACAGGTCCAGTATGTTGGATAAAAGAGAAAAACAGTTTTTATAAAGGGAACGATTAAAGGCATGGTTGTGCCTTGGCACTGATCAGAGGATCAGGGTTATTTCCTATTCTTTAAGGAAACGGGGAATCCAAAGGGTATTGAGACTGTCCAAGTCTACTGGTGTTTTGGAGAAATCGAATCTCAGGTAGTGAATGATCTTTGTATGATGCCCAAGAGAAAGCTGGTATGTTAAGGGATGAAGGTTAACCCATTAACAGGTCTGACACTTGACTCAGAAAGACAGCTCTAGCAAATTGATGATTAGGTTCTGTTCCTATACCTGTAGAGGTCTTTGGGTCCTTGTACTAAGCCCAAGAGAAGGCATGAGAGCTTTTAAGAAGCCGAAGGGTCCTTGTACAATGCCCAAGAGGAGGTGAGGATGCTTTTAAGAAGCCTGTGGGTCCCCAAACCCCGAGAAGTTCAAGACATGCCATTCACCGAGAATAGATCAAGCCAGGAAAGTCTGAGAATTTGGAAGAAACTCAAGAGATGCCATTCACGGAGAAAAGATCATCTCTGGGGATTAGAGTCTTTTTGACGATTTCTAAGGGTGATAGTCTGAGAAAGGGTTCACTGAGAATGCTGCCTTTCACGTTTCCATATTGTTTAACCGCAAGAGGAGGGAAGACTGTGTCTGGTAATCCTATGGGGATCTAGTTTTGTTTGTATTTAAGAGTGACCAACAGGGCTTTACCTAGTGCTAGACGTAGTTGCCGGGGAAAAACTCTAAATAACTATACTATTATTACATAGTGGATATATAGCAAGTATATAAAAGTTTGTGAAAGAAGACTTACAGTGAGCAGCCCCACAATACAGTTATATATATATATATATATATATATGTATATATATATATATATATATATATATATATATATATATATATGAAAGTGGATAAAGAAAGCAGGTAAACACTTACTCGATTGTAGAGCTTCCATGTTGTTTTGTTAGTTCAACAAAGAAAGCTTTGATAACAAATTATATTCAAAATCAAAGGAGAAAGTGCTTTGAAAAGGTTGTTGGGGCTTACAGCTCAAGGAGAGGCCCAAGGATTTATCAGTGATTGCACAGTTGTTTTGTACAGGGACTTATACAAGTGACTGAGACCCAAAAAGGTTTTCTGTACAAAGGGATGGGTCTTACACTCTCTTAAGAGGCCCAAAGGTGTTTAAAGAAAAAGAATGGGACTAATAACACGAGGGTAGGCCCAAAGGGTTTTGTTTAAAAAATGACGATTGCGCCGAGATTTCTTTAACGTACTGGGTCTTATACAATACATTGAGGCCCAAAAAGGTTTTGGTTAAAAGGGGGTTGGGTCTTACACTCTATTAGAGGCCCAAAGGTTTATTTTTATACAAGTGGTGGGGCTTACAGCTCAAGGAGAGGCCCAAATATAACAGTGATCGCACCGTTGTTTTGAAAATTGTATCGGGACTTATACATTGACTAAGGCCCAAAATTATTTATGTACAAAAGGGGATTGGGTCTTACACTCTATTAGAGGCCCAAAAAAAAGTTTGAAAAAAGAAAAGAAATAGGGCTTACTACTCAGGGAGAGGACCAAATGATTTTGTTTGAGAACGACAATCGTGCCAAGGTTTTTGAAAACACAGTGGGACTTATACAATGATTGAGGCCCAAAAAGGTGTATTTACAAATGGGATGGGTCTTACACTCTAATAGAGGCCCAAAGAGTTTGAAAAAGTTTGATGAGGGTTGAATTAATCAAAAACCCTAATTTGTTTTCAAAATGTATTTTAATTGAATAAAAATTCAATTAAAATGATCAAAATTGTTAAACATGTGTGGAAACAAATTGTGATCTTGGATTAATGTTTCAAAAATTATGTTTTTATCCACAAAATGATTGGAAATCACTAAAATTTGAAAAATCAAGAGGGAGAAAATATTTTAAATGTCAAAAAACAATTAAAATATTAATTCTTTACAAAAATATCAAGTATATGAAATAAATAATATTTTTGGGATTTCTTTTGGAAAATAAAATATTTTAACATTTTTGTGAATTATTAAAAAAAGAATCAACTCAAAATCATTAAAATTCAGAGAGAAATTAATTTCTGAATCAATTAAATAAATTCACAAAATTCAAATATTTGCGTTTTCTATCCAATCTCACTGAATACTTGATTATAACTTGCAATCTACATATCAATCTACTCGTTTTCACCTCACGATCGTGTCTATGGTCTTTAGTTTCATTTATTTTAAGCATGGAACAAGAAATCAAACAGAAACCTCAAGAACCCTAAAACTTGC
This sequence comes from Lathyrus tuberosus, assembly GCA_022829125.1. Lineage (NCBI taxonomy): Eukaryota > Viridiplantae > Streptophyta > Magnoliopsida > Fabales > Fabaceae > Lathyrus > Lathyrus tuberosus. The sequence goes on along the minus strand of JALAZF010000391.1, from coordinate 5,872,000 downwards.
CTGAAGGCTCGGAAATTCCATACACGATTCAAACAAAGCAATTGATTGAGGGTAAACACTCTATGCATGATTATGAACATATGGCCAAATTATTGTGCAGCAAAAAATGCATGGATCATAGAGTTGGAAGAGCTCATGCTTACCTCTAGCAGCTGGTGATCGTGTTTTGTGTTAGAGGTGTTACAACTTGGTTCCAAGGATATGGACAACTTCCTTAGGTGCTATGGAGTGTGTATGGGTGCTTGGAGTGGATTGAATTGAGCTGGAACTTGATTTGGCACCTCAACTGCAAATCTGTCAAAGGCTTGTGCAGATGGCTGGTGATTTTGAGAATCTGGTGTTCCAGGTGTTATGTGAGTGTTTGGATCACCTCTATATGATGTTTATGAGGTGTGTGTGTGTGTGTGATTGGTTTGGTTAGAATAGCTCTCAAACTCAAAACCCGATAGTGACTTGCTTTGGAAGGCAATTTTGGAGTGAAGAAGGAGATTTTGAGGAAAGCATCTGTTTGATGGCTTTGGTGTACTCAAACTGATCACAAATGAGCTCTATTTATTGTAGAGCAAGTTTGTTTTGCAAGGAATAGTGAATGGCAACTGCTGCATAGATTTGGCCAATGTTGATCAATGAGAATCCAAGTCTCCTCTAGTCAATATGGCTAGAGGTTAGGGCACAGGATACTGGTTCCCTGGTCTTGGATAAGTCTTGACTGAATTCAGTTGGAAATGGCTCAGTCCATGCCACCTTGGTGCATCCATTGAATGCTCCAAAACAAAATTGGAGTCTTGTCCCCTCTTTAGGGATTTCTGGGTTTGGCATGCTATTTTTAATTCCAAGGACTTGGAAGGCTTGGGATCAGAGTTGGTTCCTCCTTGGTCTCCCCTTGAGGTGTTCAGATGGATAAGTGTGTTTGTCATTTGCACAAATTTGGTAAATCGAGCAAAATGCACAAATCTGCCTTGCTTTGATAGTTTTCAGCAAGGCATATTGCCATTGTCATATCTCCTAGCTCAAGTTGAGTTTGGTGAAGTTCTTGGTCATTTTGGAAATCCCTCATATGATACAACAACTGTTTGATTATAACTGGTTTTGATACTTTTTGGATCCAAGTGAAAAATGCCCTTACATTTTGAAAAAAGTAAGACAAATTCTGACTTAGTGAAAATTTCACTAAGTGTTGGAAAAAAGTGACATTTTCACTTTTTGTGATTTTGATCATTCCATAACTTAAAATCCATGAGGAATTGGAATGAGTTATGTTTGAAGCTATTGTAGAGGGCCATGAGAGCTACAAATCTAGCTTTGAATAGGGAAAAATGGCCTTGTGGTTTAGGAGTTATGACTTAGAAAAATTTCTAAGTTTTTATGGTGAATGCATCCCCTGAGGCTAAATTGACTTGATGATTGGGTCCATAAGGTTCCATGGGGTATATTAGGTTATGCTTTGAAGCATTGGCTCATGCCCAGAGGAAAATTCCCATTTGGAGGCCCTGGTCGACCAAAACCCTAATTTAGTGACACTGGCGATCTTGAGGCGTGATCCACTGGGACTGTTGCAGCCTTGTGCTTAATCCTTGAGGTGGTCAAAATTTGGAGTATGACAAATGCCAAACAAAACCTAGACCTCTTAGGAACTCTAATCCTAAAGACTCCCCAGCAGAGTCACCTTTTTTCGGTAGCGTGCGATTTTTGTCGGTGACGCGACCACCTTACCGCAATGGTTCGAATTGGGTGCTACTTTCTTATTTCTTATTTATCCTATGAAGCTGGAAAGGAAAGGGAAGCTATCTAAAACTAACCTTGCACGCAAATGTTTTCTTTAACAAATGCTAAGAGATTGGGGGGTAGGGGTCAGGTTATACAAAGGGAAGTTATCAATTACTCAGTGTATATATGGTTATCCATAGATCTTCTGTGCCATGTTTAAATACTTTCTGGTGTTTATCTGTTATGGGTTGGGAAAGTGTCCCATTTGGGAGTGTTGAGAGAGTGTTTTTGTTGTTTATTTGTATGCTCGCTAAGATTTCGCAATCTTATGCCTACGTATTCCCGTAAAGAAAACAGGGAAATCAGAGCAATCGTAGTTCCTCCTATTTTTATGGGAGGAAAATGTTTGGTGTGTTGTTTAAAGCCCAAGATTGAAGTTGGTTGAGTATTTTGTGTCTTGTTAAAAACCCAAGATTGAAGCTAAAGGTTTGGCTGAGAGAAAATTTGTCATCTCTAAAGGGAGATATCTCACCTGTTTATCACAAAATTTTTTGGGTAACCGGTTATAAAGGGGAATTACTTTAATTGGAATGTATGGAATCCAACAATGCCATAATTTTCTTTATAAGGGAATTGTCCTGATGGAAGAAACTTTAACTCAGTGTAGAGCAAGGCCATTTTTCCTCAGGAGTCTTCCATGCTAAGAGAGGGACATTGGCTTGGATGAAAATAATCCAGAGGCTTGCCACTTACACCAATTAGAGGAAGTTTTACCAAGATAAAAGAGGGACCACAACTTGGATTTTTGAATCAACAAGTGTGCCACTTACAACAATTATCTGGAATTAGGATTTGTTTGATTATTTGTTTGATGTGTGATATACAGAGAAATGTCTTCCTACAGAGAGAACTCTTGATTTCCTCTGAGGGGATATTGATTTTTGTGTGCCTTGATCAAACCCCAAGGTTGAAGCTAAAAGGTTGTTTTTGTCTTGTTTAAAGCCCAAGATTGAAGTTGAAAGTATGACTCCACTAGGGGAGTTTTATATCTGTTTTGCACAAAGCCCAAGATTGAGGCTGAAAAGAGATTGAATATTCCGGGGAGTATTTTGTCTGTCTTGTACAAAGCCCAAGATTGAGGCTAAAAGAAATTGACTCCACTGGGGAGAGGTTTTGTCTGTCTTGTACAAAGCTAAGATTGAGGCTGAAAGAAATTGACTCCACTGGGGAGAGGGTTTATCTGTCTTGTACAAAGCCCAAGATTGAGGCTGAATCTACCGAGGAAAATTCATTATAAAAAGCCTAAGAGGGGGCTGCCTGGGGAAATTCATATATGAAGCCTAAGAGGAGGCTGACTTCTGCTGAGGATTATTGAGATCCAGAGACAGGTCCAAATTGGGGAATCAACTCTTGCTGAGGATTGAAGTAGAGTTGAAATATCAGATGGCCCGAGGTTCTGATTCTGTTATGGTTTTATTGATGGTAAAGGTTTAAACCTTGAGTATGAAAACCTATGGAGGTTTCAAACTCTGCTGGAGATTGATGAAATGATCAGGGATTTTCCTGTGCTTTTAGGAAACTTGGGGGTCTTTGTGATCCAAGAGGAGATGAGACTTTCCCAGTCTACTGGTATAAAGAGGTTGACTCTTAACTAGAGAATGATCTTTGTATGATGCCAGAGAGGAGGCTTAGGTTTTTAAGGGGTGAGAAACAATCCTAGAATGGTTAGATGTTTTGAAATTCTGACTCTCTAGAGGATTGAACTAGTAGGGATGACTAAGTTCTGTCCTATACCTGTAGAAGGTCTTCGGGTCCTTGTACTAAGCCCAAGAGGAGGCTGAGAAACTTCTAAGAAGCCTGGGGGTCCTTGTACAAAACCCAAGAGGAGGCTGGGGATGCTTTTAGGAAGCCTGTGGGTCCAAACCTAAGAAAAGTTCAAGAAAGGTTTCACCGGGAATAAGTCATTTCTTTGCAGAATAGTTCTAGGGTTTGAAGAAATTCAAAAGAGGTTTCACCGGGAATTAGTCCTCTTTGGGGAATTGAATTTCTTGTACACATATATTTCTAAGTTTGGACAGCCTTGAGAAAAGTTTCACCGGGAATAATTCCTTTCTCTGTTCCATATTGTATAAGCCCAAGAGGAGGCCAAACTGTATCTGGAATTTCCTATGGGGAACTAGTTTTGATTTTGTTAAAAGAGTAACCACTGGTTTGTACCTAGACCTAGACCTAATTATTGGGGAAAACTCTAAGAAAGTATGTACAAGCATATATATATATATACAGATGATATATATAAACAAGTATGTTGAGAAGATAGTGGAACTTACAGTCGTGCAAGGCCCAAGCATAGTAACTACAGTTGTATGGTTAGTTATTCAAGAAATTGAAGAAAGTTTTGATAACAACTTTGAATTTGAATTCAAATCAAAAGAAAGTTGTTTTAAGCATAAGTTTGGGGCTTATACTCAAGGAGAGGCCCAGATGATCTCTTTTGAAAAGGCAACGATTGCGTCGATAGTTTTGAAAACCGCAGAGGAACTTATACAATGACTGAGGCCCAAATTATTGTATGTACAAAGGGGGTTTGGTCTTACACTCTTTTAGAGGCCCAAAAGTGTTTGAAAAAGAAGAAAAATGGGACTTACAACCAAATAGAGGTCCAGTTGAAAATTATTTTGAAATTGGCGATCGCGCCGAGATTTTATCGGGACTTATACAATGACTGAGACCAAAATTTTTTTATTTACAAAAGGATGGGTCTTACACCTACCAAGACGCCCAAAAGTGTTTGAAAAATGTTTGTGAGGGTGAAAACAACAAAAACCCTAATTTGATTTAAAAATGCATTCTAATTTGAATAAAAATCAATTAAAATGATCAAAATTATCAAACATGTATAAAAAACAAATTGTGATCTTGGATTAATGTTTGAAAAATCATGTTTTATCCATAGAATGATTTGAAAATCAATTGTATTTGAAAAATCAAGAAAAAGAAATATTTTTAAATGCTTAAAAACAAATAAAAATAAATTCTTTACAAAAATATTAAATATATAAAATAAATAATATTTTTTATGAAATTTTTGTATAATAAAATATTTTAACATTTTTTTTGAATTTTGAAAAAAAAAGAATCAATTCAAAAACATTAAAATTCAGAGAGAAAATAATTTTTGAATCAATTAATAAAAATATCAAAATTTTCAAATATTCAAAAATTGAAAAATGGCTTCAAGAACAAGTCATCTTCTTCGCGCGAGCTCTGGTTTTCCATATTAGCAAAACCTCTCATATCTCTCTGATTACTCAATGAAAATGATTTTTGTAAACATGAAACTTGTTCGTTTTTGAACAAGGATTACAACCATATAAATTAATTGCATTTATATTAAGTGTGGAATGAGAAATCAGAAGATGAGCTCAAGAACCCTAATTTTTGCAAGAACATCATGAAATCTTATACATGATTCATACATAGCAATTGATTGAGGGGAAACACTATAAATAAGTTCAGAAACATGTTTGTAATTTGAAAACACATTTATGATGCATGGATTATAGAGTTTGAGAGTGTCAGACTTACTTCTTGCAGCTGGTGATCGAATTCTATGTTGGAGGTGTTACAGATGTTTTGTAATGATCTGGACAACTTCAATGGACCTCAAGTAATGTGTTTGAAGACTTGAAATGGATTGAATCAGCTCAGAACTTGTTGTGGCACCTCAACTGCAAACAAGCCAAAAAGCTTGAGCAAATGGGGGGTGACTTTGTGATTCAGGTGTTCCAGATGAGTTTTAAGGTCATGGATCACTCATATATGATGTATGTGAGATGTTGGCATGATTGGTTTTGATAGAATTTCTCTCAAATGAAAAATTCGAAAGTTACTTGAATGAGAAGCAAAATCTAGTTTTTTTTTGGGTGATTTTGAGGAAAGCATGTGTTATGGTGCTTTGGTGTACTCAAACTGACCACAAATGAGCTCTATTTATAGTGTGTCAAGTTTGTTTTGGCAGAAATAGTGAATGGTGGCTGGGAGAGTCCATTATCCATTGGTTTGCAAATGGAATCTCAAGTCTCCTCTAGCCATTGACTTGGGTCAATTTTGCGAGCCTATGGTCTTCTGTTGTAGGGATAAGGCTTGACTCATTCAGTTGAATTTGCCTCAATCCATGCCTTCTTGATGCAGCCATTGAATGCTCCATGACAACTTTGAAGTTTTTGGCTTTTGCATCATTATAGATCGGAGTGTTCATTGATCAAGAAAGACAAAGAGAAAGGCCATCACAAGAAATCTAGCAAGTCTAGAAGAGTCTATGTTACTTGGGAAAGTGAAAATGATTCTTCAAGTGATGAAAGCTCAAGTTGAAGTATCGAATCGACTAAACTTTGCTTCATGGCCAACAAAAAGAAGAAGAAGAATGTAAGTCATTCTAAGCTTGAATATTTTAATGAATTATCTTATTCCCAATTACAAAAAGCTTTTGAAAATCTACATAGAGAAGCCATAGACGCCTTTAAAAAGTTAGCTTCAAATAAAAGAATATTTTCTCATTTAGAAGCTAAAGTTTTAGAAGTTGGAGGGAATATGGAAGCTCTTAAGCAATCTATGATAAATATTCAAAAAGATAAGAATGAGGATGAAGAACCTTCTTGGTTCGGTTGTGAAACTTCTCACATTTGACAAAAAGAGGCAAATACTCTTAAAGTTAAATAGGACAAGGCGTTATAACCAAAGGTGCATTTGCTATTGATCCATCAAAGTTTGAACGGTCTTTGAACCCTTCATATAAAAAATATAAATGTGTTCAAAAGGATCCAAATGGAAAAAGTAAATCTCATCACAATTTATCTTGTCACTATTTTGGATAAAAGGGTCACACTATTGAAAAATGCAAGGTGACTCTTTGTTCCTAAAGGTTGTTTTCAATGGTTGCCCAAATGCAACCTTGATTTCACTCACTCTCAAGGACCCAATGAAAATTGGGTACCTATAACCCTTGTTTGATTTTATAGGTTGAATGTCTTAGCTCTACAGAGAAAATGCAGTTTCTCGATAGTGGATGATCAAGGCATGTGATAGATGACATATCTCTTTTCATTGACTTTGTGCCAAACAAGAAAGCTTTTGTCACTTATGGTGACAATAACAAGGGAGCAATACTTGGAAAAGGTAGTGTAAGTAATCCCTCGTCTACTACTATCTTCGATGTTATGTTAGTTGAAGGTCGTGAACATAATCTTCTAAGCATTAGTCAACTTTACGACAAGGGCTTTAAAGTTACTTTTATAAATACTTGTTGCATGCTTGAACATAATGATAAGAAAGAGTGTATGTTTAAAGGCTTGAGGGTTAATAACACTTATATTCTTAACTTAGATGACGTATCCTTGATAGGAACTAAGTGGGTAGTAACCGTGAGTGAAGACTCTAAGTTATGACACATACGCCTATCTCATGTCAACTATGATTTACTAAACAAAGTGACTTCAAAAGATTTAGTAATCGGTCTACCAAAAATAAAGTTTTCAAAAGACCATCTATGCGATACATGCCAAATGGGTAAGAAAACAAGAGTCTCATTTAAATCGAAAAACACTGTTTCAACATCGAGACCTATTGATCTTCTTCATATGGATCTCTTTGATTACTTAAGAGGTCCTAGGACCTCTTGAGTTTCAAACAGTTTCTCAAACTGCTTATTCTCGAATTCACCACCGTGATTACTTCTAAATTTAAAGCAGAAGGTAGAAAACGCATAATGTGACTCATCCTTATGTCTTAAGAATTTAACCCATTTCCATTTGTTGTAGTCATCTACAATGATTAAACCATACTTCTTGGCATTGATAGAAGCAGTTTTCACTGGTCCAAAAAGGTCAATGTGCAAAATTTCCGAAGTCTTAGAGATAGAAATAACATTATTTGCTTTGAAAGAAATTTTTGAAAACTTGCCTTTCTGTCATGCTTCACAAATTTGGGAGGCCTCTGATTAAATTAAGCTTATTTAGACGAGAAATCCTCCTCATGCTAACATGGTCCAATCGTCTATGCTAGATCCATTGCTCTTCATTAACAGACATGAAACATTTTGCATTCTGATTTTTAAGATCAGAACGTCTAATTTAATAAATGTTATTTTTCATCTTGCCATTGAAAATAATAGAGCCATCCTTTTGACTCACAACTTTAAAGGACTTTTGATTAAAGATTATATCATAACCATTGTCACTTAATTGACTTATGGATAATAAGTTATGCATTAATCCATCAACTAATAAAACAATAGTAATAGAAGGAAGAGAGCCATTACCAACTGTTCCAGAGCCTATGATTTTCACTTTCGGATCACCTCTGAAACCCAAGAAGCCGTATGGCTTAAGTTTCGAATCTTGGAACATATGCCTTCTTCCCGTCATGTGTCGTGAGCACCCAGAGTCCAAGTACGATGACTGGTGTCTTCACTGTGCTCCTATGGATGCCTGCAACACATATTATCTTATCCTTAGGTACCTAAATCATTTTGGGTCCTTTCTAGTTAGTTCTCCCGGAGTTCTTAGAGAACTTGGGCCTTTGTGCATAATAATCATTTTATGCATGTGCATAAGAGAAATGGGAATAAATAACTTTTGGTTTTGCCTTTTGTTTTGAAATGGCTTTTTCTTTAGGCACATAACCAATTCCTCTTCTTCCATTTCTGCTAACTCCATAAATCATTGAAGCCATTTTGCTTCTATATATGTTTCTAGCCAAAAATGTCTGAAAAGATTTTGCATACTTCTTTATGACATTTTCAGAAAGAATTTCTTCCTCAAGTTTAGAACTCTTACTTTTAAGTGCAGAGTTTTCATTTTTCAGAGTGAAATTTTTTTCATTTAGAATGGAGAAATCTTTATTAAGATTGCTATGTGCTTCAGATTAAGATACATGGGATTGTTTCAATTCCTTGTATTTGTTCTGAAGCTTCTGATATTTTTCTAGAATTTCAGAAAGAAAAGATTCTAATTCATAACGAGATAAGTTAGGAAATACCTCTTTAGAGTCTGACTCACATTCTGATTCTGACTTTGTCTTATCTTTAAGTGCTTATGTGCATGCCATCAGCGCCACTTAGCTTGTTCTTCGTCAGAGTTATCTCCCAAGGATTTAGAGTCATCCTAGGTAGCCATCAAACCTTTGTTCTATCCTTTGAAGTCTTTCTTCTTGGGTCTGTATTTCTTTAGCTTGAGGCATTCATTATTGTAGTGACCTAGCTCCTTACACTCAGAGCAGGCAATGTCTTTGATAGCACCTGACTTCTTTTATCCAGATGTAGACTCAAAGCAACCACATGTCCTACTTGATCCTCTGAACTTTCCCTGTCTTTTCTTCCAGAGTTGATTAACTCTTCTGGAGAGAGGAGATAACTTATCTTCTTCAAAATCTTCTTCAGATTCCTCTTCTTCTTCAACTTGAAAGGCTTTAGTATTTTCATACTTTCTCATGGATTTCAGAGCCACATATTTGGTTTTTCTTTGAGGCTCATCCTCTTAAAACTCTATCTCATGGCTTCTAAAAGAACTTACAAGTTCTTCAAGAGTTGTGATGTTCAGATCCTTAGACTACTTCAGTGCAGTTACCATATGCGTCCATCTCCTGGGTAAGCCTCTGATAATCTTCTTAAAATGATATGCAATATAGTAACCTTTGTCCAAAACCTTCGGTCCTGCAACTTGAGTCTGAAACCTTGGGAACATGTTCTCAACTGTTTCATCATCCTCCATATTGAAGGTTTCATAATTCTGTATCAAGGTAAGCGCCTTGGTTTCTTTCACTTGAGCATTCCCTTCATGAGTTATCTTCAATGAGTCAAATATAGACTTAGACGTGTCTCTATTTGTAACCTTCTCATATTCAGCATAAGATATATCATTCAATAGAATGGTTATAACTTTATGATGATTCTTGTAATCTTTCTTTTGTTGCTCATTCATCAATCTTATTTCTAACTTGCTACCACTGTTATCAACAGGATGAGTGTTGCCATCAACTACCATATCCTACAGATCCACGTCATGGCCAAGAAAGAAACTTTCAATTCTATCTTTCCAATAGTCAAATTTTTCTCCATCAAAAACTGGGGTTTGGGCACTATAGTGATCTCTGTCGGTGTGTGCAGCTGGTGGAGGGACTCCTGCCATTGTGTTTGACAAATTGGATCTTTATCTAATATGCTGAAGTGTTTGATAAATAATTAATACCAGAACCGGAACTTGGTTGTCAATTGAAGGTAACATAAACACAAGAAAGGGGGCTTGAATTGTGTTTCTAAAAACAAAATCTTTTGCAACCCAAAACAACAACAAGAAAACTAAGAACAAAAATAGTGAACACAATTATTTTTATCCTAATTCATTGTGAACAAAGCTACCTCCAGTCCACCTGTCAAGGTGATTTCGCCTTATCACAAATACTTAATCCACTATAACCAAACTTGATTAGAACCACAAATACTAATTGCCAATGTCTTCTTGAGTAATTATGACTAAACCCTGGCCACTCAAAGAAATACAATCACAAATATCAAGATACAATGTTTGTTTATAAAATTCTTCTAAGAAAGTAGAATACACAAATGAATTACCAATTATTTCACACAAAATATTTTCTATGAAGAATATGAACAAAATTTCCTTGTGTGTTTGTTTCTCTTACTATCAATGATATTCACTATATGCAATGTTCACGTAAATGATTTTCTCTTAAAATTGGCGCATATTCCATTCTTCCAAGTCTCCTTTATATAAGCAATGAAAAGATCCATTGGAGGGTAGAATATGAAACCATAAATGCAGATGTATCCTTGCATAACAATCTTTGAAAACGGGAGACACAATAGTACAATAGTATAATCCTTTTCTTACAAATTAATGTAGTGGAGAGAATATTTGATCTTGTACTATGTACTATTTTCTCTCGTAAAACATTTTTGATCTTATCTTTAAATGTTTAGGGGCTTCATATAGGGAGCTGATGAAGAATGCATAAAAGAAGATTAAGAGATTGTATGAGATAGTCTTCAGAAACTTGGTCTTCAGAGTCTTGATCCAGTTCATCAGAACCTAGTCTTCAGAGTCAAGTGACACATTTCATTAGAGTTAATGAACGCAAGTATTTAGAGCTTGACCATGTCAAAGGCTTCTCTTGTCAGAGTCATAAAGCTTTGGATGAGTAATGTTCAGAAGCTTTGAGTAGAGTAGTCTAGAGCTTGATTATCTTGTACTTCTTAGAGTCAGAGTGCACTAGGTTCAGAATCTGATGAAGTCACACGTCACTTCTTTAGATTCAGAACTTATATCTAGTATCTGCACACTTAACAAAACCATTAGGGTACAAAATTGATATCTATGAATCAATGTATTGTTATCATCAAAACATAAGGCCAGATACAGAAGCAAATCTTGTTCTTACAAATAATACATATCATTGAAAATTTTAAAATTATCCATATAAACTTCTAACATATTCTTCACTTGTCTGAAGGAAATCAATCCTAGATCCCGTTTTATAGTGGTTGAGGTACGTTGCATATTGAGAAGTCGAAAAAAGATCTTTATTGTAGGATAACCATTCTTATATTTACATTAATACTAGAAGACCTTAACATAGGCCCAATTCACTAGGCGAAGTTGCAAAGAGGCAATTCTTAGGTGCTTTATGACCCCAATTTCAAATTCATTGAAAGAATGCATTAAAGCCATTCTACTGAACAAATATTCGTGAATGGGCAACTTGCAAAAATAGATGTTGTATCCAACTAATCTCGTTCCACCCAGAGAAACTGATATGCAACAATGGAGGGTTTAAAAGCCCAATGTCCCATTCATTCAAATTTTTTCTCATTCTCAACAAGTAAAAACTTACAAACTTAAGTGCTAGAAAACAATTGGAACTCCATCCACTATCTAACCTCATTATCACTTGGTTCACAGTCATAAAAACACGTAAATAACTTAAAATAAATACATTTTTTAACTCATTCTTAAACACCTATAAAGTCTTCGGGTTTGGCACAAGGAACTCAATGAAGGCGACACTACGAGCAACTCCCCTGATATCAATCCTAAAAGGTGTTACTTCCTTTTATCCATCCATATCTATTATGAGATTTCCGCTTCTTGGGATTCTCCAGACCCTCAGTATTCTCGCTTGGACCCCCTATAACGTTAGAACTCTCACTGATATCTGTAAAGTTTGTAGAATGATATCTCACGTCTTGATGAGGCACCTCCATTATTTTTGGGTTTATCACTTAGGTTCGTGAGGAGGCATCCCTTATATCATCTCCACTTGGCAAGCCTACGAATAGAATGCATGGGTTTCCTATATTGGCTATGGCTAGAAATAAAAAGAAATAACTGAAAGAGTAAAGTAAGAGAGCATTACCTTGAGTGTTTGCGAAGATCGGTTTGAAGAATTAAAAACAAGACCACAAGAGACCCAAAAATGTTGTGCAAGTAAAGATGATGAAGCAAAAAATGGGAAGATTGTTGTAAAAGTTAAAAAATCACATAAAAGACTAGAGATATGGAATTCTAGTGCAAAGGAAGCGAAATGAGTAACTAGCTACATCCTACCAATTTATAGGCAACCAAGGAGTATGGATACATGGTCAAGAGTTAATAGGACATCATAAGAAGCAATCAACGACCCAAGATCAACCTCATTCTTATAATGACACTTGAGTGCACTCAAGTGCTATAATGACATCACCGTCTTCCTATCATAAAAGTAGAAGGCCCACACTGTCGGCACTCGAAAAATAGATGACGTGAGGTGAAAAGGTAATAGAGTTTCCATCGAACTTTATTTATCTCAAAAGGGGAAGGGAAAACATCGAGAAAACCCCAAGAAGAAAGGATAAGATGGTATCGCAACCAAATTATGGGTTCGGAAGCCGGTTATGCGAAGGGAATGTATTAACACCCCTCGCATCCATCGTACTCTATGGGAACCATTCGCTTGTCATATGTGTAAGGATGTTTGCTAAAGATATTGCTTTCTAAGAGTGTTCTACGAAGGAGATATAAGGGTAAGAAATAGAGATTGTGAAGAAAAGGTGGGGAAAAGAGAAGGTGGCTCGCCAAGACTTCGTCGTCTTGTGCCTACGTATCATCATTGACCAATGAAGAATCAGAGTTTCTGTAGTTCAGAGGACTACGGGTGAAGGGTGGGAAGAGTGCTCTCCAAGACTTCGCCGTCTTGTGCCTATGTATCCTCATTCTTCGGACGAGAATGAGGAAATCAGCGCGTTCGTACTTTGGACTACGAAAACAGGGGAAGAGTGCTCACCAAGACTTCGTCGTCTTATGCCTACGTATCCTCATTCAGACAAGAATGAAGAAGTCAAAGCGTTCGTAGTTTGGCCTACGAGTTTGTTGCCTTTTAATGGACAACGTCAATGTTCACATCCTAGAATTAGGTTTTTCCGCTCGCACGCAAGGAGACTTATACTTTAGCCTGTTATGCGGTAGGATGGAAATAACGTTCCCTTTTTGAAAAGGCTTAAGTTTTAGCCATCGAGGCAAGATACCACATTTGATTTGTTGAAGGTTGATTTTAGGGGTGAGATAAGTCCTCGGATAGTAACCCTTTGCGGGTAGTACCTAATTCTTTATCTCAAAATATTTATTATGAAAATGGTGTGGCGAATACAGTCATGTCTTCATATTGAAAGACGAGTATCGAGACCACACACTCTAAAGTGAGCATCCTAACACTCGGAGAGGAAGAAGTCTTCACTCAATCCTCTCTCTTTAATTCAATACATAGAGAACCTTATTCTCTTATTTAAGGTGTTTTAATTTAGATGGTAAGTGCTTTATGACAGTGAACCCTAAAGGTAATGCCAAGCACTTGGGATAGGATAAGGCCTTCACCTAACCACTCCACAACCATCTAAGTTTATTAAGAAAAGGTTTGAAAATGCACTTGGTACAAGGCCAAGGTTTTTAGACTCAAGGAGACAAAAGAAGGAGAGAGAAAAGGTATGAAAAGAAAGGGTGGTAAATAGATCAAGGTAGGTTGATGGTGATGTGCAAGGCAATCGACTTACAAGGGTGGAATACATAAAAGGTTAGTGTGGGGTTTAATGGAAGGGGTAAGAGAAGTGAGAATGAGGAGAGGAGAAACCTTAAGGTGTAAACCAAGTTAATGAGTTTTGAAAAATGACTTGACGTTGGATCAAGCCTTATTTGTCCTTTATTTTGAAATGGTGTTCTAACCTAGTTCGTTTTATCTTTCTTAACAATGAAGCAAGCATAAAAAAAGCAAAAGAACTAGATTATTATATTGTAATGGGGAGAAGGATACATGTAAAGTTCATAGAATTGCGAGAAATTAAAGGTATCATTGTCAAGTAGCCCAAGAGGAAGCCGTGTGTGTGCGAGGTGTCCTAAAATAAGCAATGGACAAAAGTTCAGACAAAAATCTCTATGCTAGGGCTTCTGTACACAGTCCAAACTCCAATACTCAGGATAGTAACCACAGTCCACCAATTGAAAGTTTTTTAGGGTTTCGACAATGTTATAGTGTTTTTGTGTTTGTTGAGTAAGATGAACAAGATATGAACAATATGACAATATGAATAAGATGACAAGATGATAATATGATGTGAACAAAGATAATAATATGAGCAATGATAATGATATGAACAATGATATGTTGACGGAAAAGTAAAGCAAGAGTATATTGTACAAAATTTAAATTCAGTGGTTAGTTATTAATCGTCAATGATCAGATGAATCGGGTCCACTTTAGAACTAAACCAGCATAGCACAATCTATGGGGAAGATCATGCTATAGGAGGCGGTTCAATCACAATGTTTGTGCTAAAACACGATAGAGAAATGATATATAGATCATTCTCAAAGAATCGTGTCACACAAAAAGAAAAAGAGGACGGTCTCGTCTTAATCACAAACTTTTATCGATTAATCGAAGGTAACCTATCACGATCCCAATGTATAGAAAATGATCTCAATGATCATTCAGTACAAGTTTGAAATAATGAAGGTTAAACAACCTCAACAATCAACATTCGTGATGTCAAAGAATTCATCGACCAAAATTGAAATGAAATAAAAAAATGAAATAACAAATGAAATAGTCAAACAAGATGAACCCAAAGGCGAATTAGGGTATAAATCAAGCAAACTTTAGAAAAAAAACATTATTATTGAAATATATCAATAACTAAAAGAATAGAAAAAACAGTAAAGGGGGTGTTTGAGAAGAACATGAGGGTGGATGAGAAATGAGATTCATATGAAATCCTCATGGGCCTCACGGCCCATTCATCCATTCAAATAGGAAAAGAAACATGATAAAAAAAGGAAGATTAAAAATCCAAACGAGCTGAGTTGTGAAGCCCACTTAAAAACAAGTTGTTCATACAAAAGGCATGGTTAAATTACATTATCAGCAGCTAAATTACATTATCACGTCTCACAAAAAAAATGAAAAGAAAAAAACACATGGTAAGAACAAAGCTTCAGCAAATTGAAAGAGGAAAAAAAACGCTCAGAGTTCATCTTCTTCATCATGTGGGTACGATAATAGATCAAGAAGAAGAATCACAGTCTGAATCCCGACCTTGAACAATCAATTTCCTTCCGTCCAGATTTCCTACTCGCTCGTTCCGTTCTCGAGTTTAATTCAGGTTTGGTTTTTGTTTTGGATCTCGTTTTGCTTTTGTTCGTTTTGTTTCTCCCTTCTTCTACTTCTTGTTTTTGGTTCCGTTTGTGTGATTTTTGGGCATTGGGGATTGAAGAAGAAAGGTTTATGGTTTGGGTTGTTCGCGTTTTGAAGGTTAAAGGAAGGTTTGGGGAGAGATTGAAGGCAGGTTTTGGTAGTGTAAATTTGGTTCAGAAGAACTTCCTTTCAAGAGTGAGGAATAGATTCATTTATAGTGTAAAGTGAGGGTATTATGGGAAGAAGTGAGAAGAGATTATTGCTTTTGGAAATCGTTTTGTTGTGACGTTGTGGAACGAAATCATTATTGCTTTGTACGTGTAGCAGCTCATGGTACGTTTTGCATTGTGTGTTGTCTTGGTTTTGAGTTGTTGTTTTGTAGAAAAATGGTGCAGGCAGTCCGAGTGTGTCGCACTTGGGAGCATGGTTGTACGAGGATCACAGCTTTTTGATGAAGGGGGTTGTTGTGCGTACGGTTTTGACAGGTCATTGTGTAGTGGTTTTAAATTTTATTGTGGGTTGTAGCAGGTGTGGTCGTACGTGTTTGTTTAAATGTTGGGACTTGGTGAAAAGTAGCTTTTGTTGCGTGTGGCCTTGGGGTTGTGAGTGAATTTCTGTAGAATTATGGAACTTGTGGTGGTATCGCTGTAGGTCACGACTTGATTTGCTTGCTTGATTGTCACATGCAAGTAGTAGCTTCATAGGCTTGTGAGGGCAAGGTGTCTTGCACTCAATCTTTATTTTAATGATGTCAAAACATGTACTAGCTTGTAGTATGTGATTTGGACGGTATCATCTCCTCATAGTCAGCATCCGTATTGCACAATGCAAAAATATTCAATAATCATGTGTCCAAACATATAGGAAGAGTCTTATACATCTTTTATATATGTGTGATCATGTTATGTGTCACAGGTATGCATTAACATAGCCTAGGTAGAAGAAAACATGGTCAAAAACTAATTTTTGTGAGTTTTAGAAGTTTGAGTCGACTCAAACTATGTTTTGGTTGACTCATGAATGTTGATTTTCACCTCATGTCTCACGGGTCAGCTCACGTCGACCCTCCGGTCGACTCATACTGAAGGCTTTTGTATATGGGATTTTTCATCAGGGTTGCGTCGACGCATGACCCTGTGGCAGTCGACGTAAAGTTCCCAAACTTGCATAGTCTTGCTCGCGGGTCAGCACAGGTTGACCCTTAAGATTTTTTGGTCGACTCTACGCTGAATTGCTTCTATTTTTCTGATTTTTCTAAGTTTTAAAAAGCTGATATTTTTGTTATTTGGTCATAGCATCATATATATACATTGTTCCTCATTTTTACATAACAACAAGAAAAGTGAAAGATATACACTGAAAGTTTTCTCTCATCATCTTCATCCTCTTTCTTGCATTTTCTCAACACACATAACCATTTTTGTTGATCTCTTGAATCATTAAGGTAATAACGTCCAAACATAGGAGTGTATCTTGTTTGGGGTGAGTTTTTCAGTGGGTTTTTTCTTGAATAAAATAACTAGGGTTTTGTCCTGCAAGATCAATTGGATTTGGGGGTTTTTGGTACAGATCTTTGTGTGTATTGAATTTAGCCGAGCGAAGGTGATTGAAGAACGGTGGGTTCTGTCAATCTAGTAGCGTTAACTAGAGGATTGTTCAATAAAGTTTTGGGATCGAACTGTGTGTGGATTGAAATCAGCCGAGCGAAGGTTATTGCAGACCGATGTGTTCATTTAATCTAGTAGCGGTAAACGGAGATTTATTCAACACATTCGAGGCACTTGATTCAACTCGAATCAAGGGGAGAGAAGACATAGTATCAGCATCAACGAGGTATCTTAAGTGTGTGATAGCTAAGGCTTCAATTGTAAAACAATTTGCAACAAGATTATAGATATTTCAATTCTAGGTTTAGAATTGGGGGCAGACGTACCCGAAGCGAGGACGAAAGGGGAACTGCCTAAACAAATTTGGTGTCGTCTTCTCTTTCACTATCTCTTTAATTTTCTAACTGTTTACGCTTGTGATTGTTCAATTGATCGATAAAGTTCTGTTATAGTATAGAGCAGAAAAACTGTTTTGAAAACATTGCACAATCACTTTGATTGTTCTTGGTAAAAAATTTGCACTAAACTTACATAGAAGTTGTAGCTTGGAGTGTTTCTCACTTCAAGTGCTCGATAAATTGAACGCTCACAAAGTGTTTGATAAATTGTCAATTTGGTTTATTTTTTAACTGGTCATTAGAAATTGCACAACATTGAGTGCTGTTGAGTAAATTAATTAATAGTAAAGTTTGTGATTCAATTTTCTTATCGAGCCTATCCTTCCATTTGGCTTAGGCATATCCGGTCCTTTTGGTAACCTGTTCGTTTAGACGAGATAGTCCTCGGCCGCTTCCGTAAACAATTTTTAAAATCAAATTTAAGTGCCGACTCTCCATTAAAAAGTAGTGATCTATTCTATAACACCCCCAATCTATACCCCGAGCAAATAAAGCGATAACAAATAAATCAGAGTATGGTTAAAACATTCATGGCATAGACGGAGGCGTCACATAAATTAAAACAAAATACAACAACCTGCTCATATAGATATGCAACAATCAGGTAGCACATAACAGAGGAACTCAGTTCCTAACACCCACAATTCAGATACAGAATAAAAGCGGAAAATCTGCAGCTGAATCTCATATATATATAACATAAAAGTTTGTCTGTCATATACAGAGTCATACATGTACATTCCAAAGAACATATATACATATACACATACTCACACACGATCTCCCCGACTCCCCAGTGCTACATATCAGAGCCGACCGACAAAAGAATGAAGACCTAAGCTTCACAAAAAGACCTCCAGCATCTAATCTGCAATGCCTCATAGAGCATTCAAAACAGCAGAAGGGTGAGAAACACAAATATAATATAATTACATACAATTATATAATAACATAAAATACACATGTAAAACACTCTCACCACAACTTATACCATAATTCAAATACAAAACAACACAAATCATATCTCATATATCCATCACAAGGCATATATATATATATATATATATATATATATATATATATATACGTCACAAATGTAACACCCCAATTCCCATCGCGAATAAATAATAAATAAATCAGAGTAACTAAAAATTTATTTTTACGACAGAAACAAGGATGCCACATTTTAAAATAAGAAAACACAATCCCTGCTCAATTATTTGATACATAACACATAATAGAGAAAATCATTAACGGGAAACTTTTTCCATCTAAAGGGAAAGGTCAATTATGGAATAAAGCGGAAAGATCCATAACCGACTTGTTTTACAAAATAAATCATTTTAGAACATCAACTATACATACAAAAGTACTACGAAATACATTCAACAAATGTATACATATATATATATATATATATAATTGTTTCCCGACTTCCGTGCTACATATCAGAGTAGACACCAAGACCGACAACAGAACGGAGGGCTAATCTTCACAAAAATACCTCCAGCAACTCTAATCTGCAATGCCTCATAGAGCATTATAAAACAGCAGAAGGGTGAGAAATAAGAACTAAAATCAAGATTGCATAATAATATGCAAATACATATGAATTCACATGCATAACTATTCTCACCAAAAACACCACATACTAATACATATAACATACCATATATACGTAACTTATATCTATTAATCCAACAATATAACATATATCTAGTATCCAATATACTCAC
Source organism: Lathyrus tuberosus (assembly GCA_022829125.1). Taxonomy (NCBI): domain Eukaryota; kingdom Viridiplantae; phylum Streptophyta; class Magnoliopsida; order Fabales; family Fabaceae; genus Lathyrus; species Lathyrus tuberosus. The sequence goes on along the minus strand of JALAZF010000391.1, from coordinate 5,852,815 downwards.
ATATTTGCACATAAGGCATACCAAGTCATAACATTTAGAAACACATCACACATCACATAGCACATGTCTACGTATAAACATATTATCCACAAGCAATGCATTTATCACATATGCATATCAAATTACCAATGCTATCACAATCTCAACACATAACAAATCGATGCACAATTTCCACACATAATCAATCAAATCATGATTTTCCACACATAATGCATCCATTCACAATTCTCACACATAATCAATCCATGATTTATGCAAATGCACAGAGACCGACACAACGACTCTATGCAAATGCCATGCGGTACCGACTTCCCACATTTCTCATCACTAGTTCACTCAGGAACTCTGCTGGAACCATCGCTCGTTACTTAGTGTAACTCCCCGTCGGGCATACGATGTTCCCCGTCGCTCACATCCCACACGGGCACACGACGTTTATGGATCATTTTCGGTCCTCTTATTTTTAAGGCGATTCATACCTCTTATTTTTAAGGCCCACGATCCGATCGCTCACACCCCACATGGGCACACGATCGTCTATAACCATCGCTTTCGGTCCTCTTATTTTTAAGGCGATTCATACCTCTTATTTTTAAGGCTCACGATGTTATAGCAGATTCCCTCTGGAATCAATCCGTCGCTCACACCCCACATGGGCAAATGACGTTTATGGATCGCTCACACCCCACATGGGCACACGATCGTACAAGATGCATATCATGATGCATGACACACAAGAACTCATGAAGATCAAATGCATCACCACAATTCAACAATATGAATTATCACATCATCATTATTCATGCATTGAAAATACTTCAAACAATGCATTTCACATCATAAAGGCCACCACACAACATACATTGAATTTCACATAAACAATGCATTTCACCACAAACCACAAACCACAACAATCATGCCATCACAATTACTTCCACAAGGGATTCACACCACAAAGGCTACCCACAACACATCGTAACAACATACATTGATATTCAATCAAACAATGTATTTCACCACACAAAAACATCACTATCACATGCATCACATCATATAAACCATATAAAAGCTCCACATTATATAACAATAGCACAACACACTGTAAAACACCAACCGCACGCATTTAACGCGATAAAACCCCGACAACCCGACTATTTTTCAAAAACACGAATTAATTAAATCATATTTTACCATCCAAACCATTTTTAATAGAAAGAATATTTCATTAGCTTTCCAACGCTTCGAACGGGGACCAAAACGGACTTACGGTTCAAAAGTTATGAAGAAAACAAAATTGGACATTTTGGAAAATTCTGTGATCATGCGTCGACGCATGAGGCTGGGGGTCAGCGCATGATCCTGGAAATTTTGCCCGGGTCAGCGCATAAACCTAGGGGTTAGCGCATAATTCTGGGGGTTAGCGCATGAATGCGCAGATTTTTCTAGAAACTCAGTTTTCGATCGTTAAATGCCTTCCGGACCTCCGATTTCGATTCCGTTAAAAGCTGCGATCTCAGAATTCAACGTACTACAATATTTCCACCATTAAAAAGCCATCCAACATATTTTCCATTTTTTAAATATTTTGAAACATAATTTTATCAGTTTATCCCAACTCCAAACTCGCTCAAAACCACTCGAAAACACACAAATAACCATTCCCGATTAATTCCTATCCTTACCCGATTAAATATCAACCTATACCAATGTTACCAGACATATCCAAACACTTTTACTCGATCGCAACATCAATTCGCACAAAAAAATCTATATATATCAAAAACGCAAAAGTTACAAATTCAACTCGATTCAATCAAACGATCACGCTAAATCACGACCCAACATCACTCGACTCTACTACGCGATTTATTCCGACTTTCATCCGTAAAAACATCGATTTCTACTCATTTTTACCATTTCGACCTAAAATGAAAACTATAAGAAAATATCCAAAACAATCCAAGAAAACATACACATATACATACACAAGCAAGATATAATTGAAACTTCTCACCCTTACCCGATTATTCGCGCTTGAAACGGAGTTATGTCAATTTTTCCACTTTTCCTCTTCTCCCTTTTCTTTCCTCTCTTTTCTCTTCTGTTCTCTTTCTCTTCTTTCTTTTTCTTTTCCTTACTATCTTTTCTCTCTTTTCTTTCTATTTATATAAAAACATAAAACTTACCCAAGCAAAAGATCAAAATACCCCTCAGCTCAAATATCTTCCAAACGCTCTCAAAATTTGATAAAACATAAACAACGATGAAAAGTAATATATTGTCAAATAAAAGTCAAGAATAAAATAATATAAAACAAAAATAATTAAATCGACTCAATTAAATAAATAAGACAAAATGGGGCGTTATAACTCTCCCCCACTTAGACATTTTCGTCCTCGAAAATATAACTGAGACGAACAACTCAGAATACGACTCTCGCATCCGACTAACCAACTAACATGCCAACACTAGGCACACCACGAATAACACCAACTGATAAACCACCCTGATAACAACAACTACTACAACAACACTACACGACGACAACTACAACGACAAGATGCAAAGCCCATACAATGCACTTGACGACTAACTCACGACTCAAAGAAAACCATGTTGCCAAACTCCCACCTAAGGATTAACCACACGCACTCGAACCAGCACCATGGAAACGAGGCAACAACACAAACAAGAACATAAAGTTCCACGACACCACATCATTTTAACAACCTCGACCAAAGCAGGATATCAAACATCCTTGTCACACAACAAATATACGAATTGTGCCGCATTACGCTTCCGTTGCGCACTCTGATTACTCGTAACCATCAAAACTACCAATCTCACGTCCAAAGTCTAACTCTTTCTCATATTCACCAAAAATCATTGTTCACTTTTAATATACCCAACCTCACACTCTACTGTGTTATCTCACACCCCAGACACATGTCTCGGAACTGCTCAAATCATTTCAATTCTCTGACCATCAAAACAGACATGCATAACAACTTTCGACTTAACTTTTCAGGCACAACCTTAGCTTTTCCCGAAGGATAATCCAAGCCAAATTCATAGCTCGTCACGAATTCTAACCATCCTCGTTGTCTCATACTCTGTTCCTTCAAACCAAACAAGTACTCCATCTCCTTGTGATTACTAAACACTTCGAATCTAGAACCATAAAGATAATACCTCCAAATATTCCAACACAATACAACCGCAACCAATTCCAAATTCAAAATAGTATAGATCCTTTTATGAATCCTAAATTGTCGTAAAGCATAAACCACGACTTTACCCTCTTGCATTAACACACTGACTAAACTCATCAAAGACGCATCCCAATACCTCACAAACGGTTTATTAGGATCACACAGAATCAAAACTGGAGCCGTAGACAACTTCTACTTCATCTCACCAAAACTTACTCACAACGAACATCCAAACAAACGACTCACCCTTTGCAAGTCAACTTAGATAACAGAAGTACTAACTTAGCAAAGTCTTCCATAACCTGCAGTAACAACCAACTGAGCCCAAAAGTTTCTAATCTTCTTAACCAATTTCGGAGTCTCTCAATGTAGAACGACATCTACTTCCGAGGGATCCATAATCATACTCTCATCTGAAATAACGTATCCAAGAAAACTAACCTTTTCAACCAAGATTCTCACTTGAATAACTTAGCATAAAACTTCGTCTCTTTTCAACACTTGTAATTCAAATCTCAAACACTCTACCTGTTCTTCCTCTGGGTTTATAACAGATCCGAACGTTCTCAATCAAAGCCCTTACGAACTTATCCAAATAAATATGGAAGATACAATTCCTCTACTCCAGAAACAATACAGACGCATTACTAACACCAAACAACATCACTGAGCATTGTAATGCCCAACCAAACCAACCCTCATCCAAACTTGTCCAGACTTACATACAAGCTTAATCGAGTAAATAACAGCCTATCCCGATGCTAACAACCATAACCAGTCACATTAAATCGATCAAAGCCTCAACTCACACCATTCACCACTCTTATTAAACATTCCAAACAATTGCAATTTCACTAAAACTCAACCAAACCATTTCAGTCATCCGTTCATGAAAGTGGACACTTGTTCTCGATCGTTACCTTTTTCAACTGTTAGCAATCCATACACAATTTCTTCTCTTAACAATCCAAATTCCATAAATCCCCACGTGTAGCAACCACCATCCCAAAAGAACTCTCAAATAGTACATCCACCCTTAAGGTTTTCTCAAAATTCCCATTAATGCTCTATAATTCCAAAGACTCCAAACCTCTCCAGAACTTTAAGTTTCGCTTTCCATAGTCTCAATACCAATACCATCATAATGCTTGTTATTCCATTCAATCATCCCTCCTTTTGTTACCAACAATACTGGAGCTCTCTAAGACAACACCTTAATGTTCCATCCAAAAACACATCTGAAAACTATGCCCAACTGACGGACATCACTGTGAGTTCCTGCCAATTTCCAGAACACTACCATCGCAGGCAAAACAAACATCTTATTCCCATCTACTAAGAGTTTCCTACTTACTTAGCAGATATAAGCCCCAACTATTCACCTTCGTCCAATTAAGTTCAATCTCTACTCTCTGAGAACAACCATTGACCATACCCAATCGTTCTCTCTCAAAGACATTCCAATTTGACCAACATACAAAAATCTCTAATCCGGCTCATCTTCCGTTATTAGCATCTTCATCGACTCATCAAAACAATCTGTAATCATTTTCTTAATTCCAAACAATTCATTTCACACACTATCAAAGCCAGAAAGACACGTCTATTCCATCCAACATAATTCCCATCTGCTATCAACAAGAGATTAAGGGTGATCAGTTCCTCAATTTGTCAATAGACAGCCGACAATCATGATGGGGCGTAAACCGTCTTTACCAACTTATAATAGCATTCCTTACATCCTGTGTACAAAACTACCTCAGGTACAAATCCTTAGTTGACATAAACCTTACCTCCGCAATCCCTCCAGAATCTGGAACAACACTGTCCAAACAACACTTACAATCTTACAATTCACAACACACTGAGCCAGCGCTCCACACCTGAAGCAACATGGAGAAGTACCAGCTTCTCCCCCACTTATCTCAATCTAAATCCTGCAGACAAAGGACTAGAAAAACCCGAAAGTACTGACAGTGTTCCATACACATATCACGTACTAAGAAACAAACAACACCGACAGTATTCAACTGTCACACCAACAGACTCAACAACTCGGCCGGACGGACCGACCTGCTCTGATACCACTAATGTAGCACCCCAATTCCCATCGCGAATAAATAATACATAAATAAATCAGAGTAACTAAAAATTTATTTTTCCGACAGAAACAAGGATGCCACATTTTAAAATAAGAAAAACACAATCCCTGCTCAATTATTTGATACATAACACATAATAGAGAAAATCATTAACGGTAAACTTTTTCCATCTAAAGGGAAAGGTCAATTATGGAATAAAGCGAAAAGATCTATAACCGACTTGTTTTACAAAATAAATCATTTTAGAACATCAACTATACACACAAAAGTACTACGAAATACATTCAACAAATGTATACATATATATATATATATATATATATATATATATATATATATATAATCGTTTCCCGACTCTCGTGCTATGTATCAGAGCAGACACCAAGACCGACAACAGAACAGAGGGCTAATCTTCACAAAAAGACCTCCAGCAACTCTAATCTGAAATGCCTCATAGAGCATTATAAAATAGCAGAAGGGTGAGAAATAATAACTAAAATCAAGATTGCATAATAATATGCATATACATAACAATTCACATGCATAGCTATTCTCACCACAAACACCACATACTAATACATATAACATACCACATAGACGTAACATATATATATTAATCCAACAATATAGCATATATCAAGTATCCGGTATACTCACATATTTGCACATAAGGCATACCAAGTCATAACATTTAGAAACACATCACACATCACATAGCACATGTCTACGTATAAACATATTATTCACAACCAATGCATTTATCACATATGCATATCAAATTACCAATGCTATCACAATCTCAACACATAACAAATCGATGCACAATTTCCACACATAATCAATCAAATCATGATTTTCCACACATAATGCATCCACTCACAATTCTCACACATAATCAATCCATGATTTATGCAAATGCACAGAGACTGACACAACGACTCTATGCAAATGCCATGCGGTATCGACTTCCAACATTTCTCATCACTAATTCACTCAGGAAATCTGCTGGAACCATCGCTCGTTACTTAGTGTAACTCCCCGTCGGGCATACGATGTTCCCCGTCGCTCACACCCCACACGGGCACACGACGTTTATGGATCGCTTTCGGTCCTCTTATTTTTAAGGCGATTCATACTTCTTATTTGTAAGGCTCACGATCCGATCTCTCATACCCCACATGGGCACACGATCGTTTTTAACCATCGCTTTTGGTCCTCTTATTTTTAAGGCGATTCATACCTCTTATTTTTAAGGCTCACGTTGTTATAGCAGATTCCCTCTTGAATCAATCCATCGCTCACACCCCACATGGGCAAATGACGTTTATGGATCGCTCACACCCCACATGGGCACACGATCGTACAAGATGCATATCATGATGCTTGACACACAAGAACTCATGACAATCAAATGCATCACCACAATTCAACAATATGAATGATCTCATCATCATTATTCATGCATTGAAAATACTTCAAACAATGCATTTCACATCATAAAGGCCACCACACAACATACAATGAAAATCACATAAACAATGCATTTCACCACAAACCACAAACCACAACAATCATGCCATCACAATTACTTCCACAAGGGATTCACACCACAAAGGCTACCCACAACACATCGTAACAACATACATTGATATTCAATCAAACAATGTATTTCACCACACAACAACATCACTATCACATGCATCACATCATATAAACCATATAAAAGCTCCACATTATATAACAATAGCACAACACACTGTAAAACACCAACCGCACGCATTTAACGCGATAAAAACCCGACAACCCGACTATTTTTCAAAAACACGAATTAATTAAATCATATTTTACCATCCAAACCATTTTTAATAGAAAGGATATTTCATTAGCTTTCCAACACTTCGAACGGGGACCAAAACGGACTTACGGTTCAAAAGTTATGAAGAAAACAAAATCGGACATTTTGGAAAATTCTGTGATCATGCGTCGACGCATGAGGCTGGGGGTCAGCGCATGATCCTGGAAATTTTGTCCGGGTCAGCGCATAAACCTGGGGGTTAGCACATAATTCTGGGGGGTTAGCGCATGAATGCGCAGATTTTTCTAAAAACTCAGTTTTCGATCGTTAAATGCCTTCCGGACCTCCGATTTCGATTCCGTTAAAAGCTGTGATCTCAAAATTCAACGTACTACAATATTTCCACCATTAAAAAGCCATCCAACACATTTTCCATTTTTGAAATATTTTGAAACATAATTTTATCAGTTTATCCCAACTCCAAACTCGCTCAAAACCACTCGAAAACACACAAATAACCATTCCCGATTAATTCCTATCCTTACCCGATTAAATATCAACCTATACCAATGTTACCAGACATATCCAAACACTTTTACTCGATCACAACATCAATTCGCACAAAAACATCGATATATATCAAAAACTCAAAAGTTACAAATTCAACTCGATTCAATAAAACGATCACGCTAAATCACGACCCAACATCACTCGACTCTACTACACGATTTATTCTGACTTTCGTCCGTAAAAATATCGATTTCTACTCATTTTTACCATTTCGACCTAAAATGAAAACTATAAGAAAATATCCAAAACAATCCAAGAAAACATACACATATACATACACAAGCAAGATATAATTGAAACTTCTCACCCTTACCCGATTATTCGCGCTTGAAACAGAGTTATGTCGATTTTTCCACTTTTCCTCTTCTCCCTTTTCTTTCCTCTCTTTTCTCTTCTGTTCTCTTTCTCTTCTTTCTTTTTCTTTTCCTTACTATCTTTTCTCTCTTTTCTTTCTATTTATATAAAAACATAAAACTTACCCAAGCAAAAGACCAAAATACCCCTCAGCTCAAATATCTTCCAAACGCTCTCAAAATGCGATAAAACATAAACAACAATGAAAAGTAATATATTGTCAAATAAAAGTCAAGAATAAAATAATATAAAACAAAAATAATTAAATCGACTCAATTAAATAAATAAGACAAAATGGGGCGTTACAACTCTCCCCCACTTAGACATTTTCGTCCTCAAAAATATAACTGAGACGAACAACTCGGAATACGACTCTCGCATCCGACTAACCAACTAACATGCCAACACTAGGCACACCACGAATAACACCAACTGACAAACCACCCTGATAACAACAACTACTACAACAACACTACACGACGACAACTACAACGACAAGATGCAAAGCCCATACAATGCACTTAACGACTAACTCACGACTCAAAGAAAACCATGTTGCCAAACTCCCACCTAAGGATTAACCACACGCACTCGAACCAGCACCATGGAAACGATGCAACAACACAAACAAGAACATAAAGTTCCACGACACCACATCGTTTCAACAACCTCGACCAAACCAGGATACCAAACATCCTTGTCACACAACAAATATACGAATTGTGCCGCATCACGCTTCCGTTGCGCATTCTGATTACTCGTAACCATTAAAACTACCAATCTCACGTCCAAAGTCTAACTCTTTCTCATATTCACCAAAAATCATTGTTCACTTTTAATATACCCAACCTCACACTCTACTGTGTTATCTCACACCCCAGACACAAGTCTTGGAACTGCTCAAATCATTTCAATTCTCTGACCATCAAAACAGACATGCATAACAACTTTCGACTTAACTTTTCAAGCACAACCTTAGCTTTTCCCGAAGGATAATCCAAGCTAAATTCATAGCTCGTCACGAATTCTAACCATCCTCGTTGTCTCATACTCTGTTCCTTCAAACCAAACAAGTACTCCATCTCCTTGTGATTAGTAAACACTTCGAATCTAGAACCATAAAGATAATACCTCCAAATATTCCAACACAATACAACCGCAACCAATTCCAAATTCAGAATAGTATAGATCCTTTTATGAATCCTAAATTGTCGTAAAGCATAAACCACGACTTTACCCTCTTGCATTAACACACTGACTAAACTCATCAAAGACGCATCCCAATACCTCACAAACGGTTTATTGGGATCACACAGAATCAAAACTGGAGCCGTAGACAACTTCTACTTCAGCTCACCAAAACTTACTCACAACGAACATCCAAACAAACGACTCACCCTTTGCAAGTCAACTTAGATAACAGAAGTACTAACTTAGCAAAGTCTTCCATAACCTGCAGTAACAACCAACTGAGCCCAAAAGTTTCTAATCTTCTTAACCAACTTCGGAGTCTCTCAATGTAGAATGGCATCTACTTCCGAGGGATCCATAATCATACTCTCATCTGAAATAACGTATCCAAGAAAACTAACCTTTTCAACCAAGATTCTCACTTGAATAACTTAGCATAAAACTTTGTCTCTTTTCAACACTTGTAATTCAAATCTCAAACACTCTACCTGTTCTTCCTCTGGGTTTATAACAGATCCGAACGTTCTCAATCAAAGCCCTTACGAACTTATCCAAATAAATATGGAAGATACGATTCCTCTACTCCAGAAACATTACAGACGCATTACTAACACCAAACAACATCACTGAGCATTGTAATGCCCAACCAAACCAACCCTCATCCAAACTTGTCCAGACTTACATACAAGCTTAATCGAGTAAATAATAGCATATCCCGATGCAAACAACCATAACCAGTCACATTAAATCGATCAAAGCCTCAACTCACACCATTCACCATTCTTATCAAACATTCCAAACAATTGCAATTTCACTCAAACTCAACCAAACCATTCCAGTCATCCGTTCATGAAAGTGTACACTTGTTCTCGATCGTTACCTTATTCAACTGTTAGCAATCCATACACAATTTCTTCTCTTAACAATCCAAATTCCATAAATCCCCATGTGTAGCAACCACCATCCCAAAAGAACTCTCAAATAGTACATCCACCCTTAAGGTTTTCTCAAAATTCCCATTAATGCTCTATAATTCCAAAGACTCCAAACCTCTCCAGAACTTTAAGTTTCGCTTTCCATAGTCTCAATACCAATACCATCATAATGCTTGTTATTCCATTCAATCATCCCTCCTTTTGTTACCAACAATACTGGAGCTCTCTAAGACAACACCTTAATGTTCCATCCAAAAACACATCTGAAAACTATGCCCAACTGACGGACATCACTGTGAGTTCCTGCCAATTTCCAGAACACTACCATCGCAGGCAAAACAAACATCTTATTCCCATCTACTAAGAGTTTCCTACTTACTTAGCAGATATAAGCCCCAACTATTCACCTTCGTCCAATTAAGTTCAATCTCTACTCTCTGAGAACAACCATTAACCATACCCAATCATTCTCTCTCAAAGACATTCCAATTTGACCAACATACAAAAATCTCTAATCTGGCTCATCTTCCGTTATTAGCATCTTCATCGACTCATCAAAACAATCTGTAATCATTTTCTTAATTCCAAACAATTCATTTCACACACTATCAAAGCCAAAAAGACACGTCTATTCCATCCAACATAATTCCCATCTGCTATCAACAAGAGATTAAGGGTGATCAGTTCCTCAATTTGCCAATAGACAGCCGACAATCATGATGGGGCGTAAACCGTCTTTACCAACTTATAATAGCATTCCTTACATCCTGTGTACAAAACTACCTCAGGTACAAATTCTTAGTTGACATAAACCTTACCTCCGCAATCCCTCCAGAATCTGGAACAACACTGTCCAAATAACACTTACAATCTTGCAATTCATAACACACTGAGCCAGCGCTCCACACCTGAAGCAACATGGAGAAGTACCAGCTTCTCCCCCACTTATCTCAATCTAAATCCTGCAGACAAAGGACTAGAAAAACCCGAAAGTACTGACAGTGTTCCACACACATATCACGTACTAAGAAACAAACAACACCAACAGTATTCAACTGTCACACCAACAGACTCAACAACTCGGCCGGACGGACCGACCTGCTCTGATACCACTAATGTAGCACCCCAATTCCCATCTCGAATAAATAATACATAAATAAATCAGAGTAACTAAAAATTTATTTTTCCGACAGAAACAAGGATGCCACATTTTAAAATAAGAAAAACACAATCCCTGCTCAATTATTTGATACATAACACATAATAGAGAAAATCATTAACGGTAAACTTTTTCCATCTAAAGGGAAAGGTCAATTATGGAATAAAGCGGAAAGATCTATAGCCGACTTGTTTTACAAAATAAATCATTTTAGAACATCAACTATACACATAAAAGTACTACGAAATACATTCAACAAATGTATACATATATATATATATATATATATATATATAATCGTTTCCCGACTCCCGTGCTACGTATCAGAGCAGACACCAAGACCGACAACAGAACAGAGGGCTAATCTTCACAAAAAGACCTCCAGCAACTCTAATCTGCAATGCCTCATAGAGCATTATAAAACAGCAGAAGGGTGAGAAATAACAACTAAAATCAAGATTGCATAATAATATGCAAATACATAACAATTCACATGCATAGCTATTCTCACCACAAACACCACATACTAATACATATAACATACCACATAGACGTAACATATATCTATTAATCCAACAATATAGCATATATCAAGTATCTAGTATACTCACATATTTGCACATAAGGCATACCAAGTCATAACATTTAGAAACACATCACACATCACATAGCACATGTCTACGTATAAACATATTATCCACAACCAATGCATTTATCACATATGCATATCAAATTACCAATGCTATCACAATCTCAACACATAACAAATCGATGCACAATTTCCACACATAATCAATCAAATCATGATTTTCCACACATAATGCATCCATTCACAATTCTCACACATAATCAATCCATGATTTATGCAAATGCACAGAGACCGACACAATGACTCTATGCAAATGCCATGCGGTATCGACTTCCAACATTTCTCATCAGTAATTCACTCAGGAACTCTGCTGGAACCATCGCTCGTTACTTAGTGTAACTCCCCGTCGGGCATACGATGTTCCCCGTCGCTCACACCCCACACGGGCACACGACGTTTATGGATCGCTTTCGGTCCTCTTATTTTTAAGGCGATTCATACCTCTTATTTTTAAGGCTCACGATCCGATCTCTCATACCCCACATGGGCACACGATCGTTTATAACCATCGCTTTTGGTCCTCTTATTTTTAAGGCGATTCATACCTCTTATTTTTAAGACTCACGATGTTATAGCAGATTCCCTCTTGAATCAATCTGTCGCTCACACCCCACATGGGCAAACGACGTTTATGGATCGCTCACACCCTACATGGGCACACGATCGTACAAGATGCATATCATGATGCTTGACACACAAGAACTCATGACAATCAAATGCATCACCACAATTCAACAATATGAATTATCTCATCATCATTATTCATGCATTGAAAATACTTCAAACAATGCATTTCACATCATAAAGGCCACCACACAACATACATTGAATTTCACATAAACAATGCATTTCACCACAAACCACAAACCACAAAAATCATGCCATCACAATTACTTCCACAAGGGATTCACACCACAAAGGCTACGCACAACACATCGTAACAACATACATTGATATTCAATCAAACATTGTATTTCACCACACATCAACATTACTATCACATGCATCACATCATATAAACCACATAAAAGTTCCACATTATATAACAATAGCACAACACACTGTAAAACACCAACCGCACGCATTTAACGGGATAAAAACCCGACAACTCGACTATTTTTCAAAAAAACGAATTAATTAAATCATATTTTACCATCCAAACCATTTTTAAAAGAAAGAATATTTCATTAGCTTTCCAACCCTTCGAACGGGGACCAAAACGGACTTACGGTTCAAAAGTTATGAAGAAAAAAAAATCGGACATTTTGGAAAATTCTGTGATCATGAGTCGACGCATGAGGCTGGGGGTCAGCACATGATCCTGGAAATTTTGCCCGAGTCAGCTCATAAACCTGGGGGTTAGCGCATAATTCTGGGGGTTAGCACATGAATGCGCAGATTTTGCTAAAAACTCAGTTTTCGATCGTTAAATGCCTTCCGGGCCTCCGATTTCGATTCCGTTAAAAGCTGCGATCTCAGAATTCAACGTACTACAATATTTCCACCATTAAAAAGCCATCCAACACATTTTCCATTTTTGAAATATTTTGAAACATAATTTTATCAGTTTATCCCAACTCCAAACTCGCTCAAAACCACTCGAAAACCCACAAATAACCATTCCCGATTAATTCCTATCCTTACCCGATTAGATATCAACCTATACCAATGTTACCAGACATATCCAAACACTTTTACTCGATCACAACATCAATTCGCACAAAAAAATCGATATATATCAAAAACGCAAAAGTTACAAATTCAACTCGATTCAATCAAACGATCACGCTAAATCACGACCCAACATCACTCGACTCTACTACGCGATTTATTCCGACTTTCATCCGTAAAAACATCGATTTCTACTCATTTTTACCATTTCGACCTAAAATGAAAACTATAAGAAAATATCCAAAACAATCCAAGAAAACATACACATATACATACACAAGCAAGATATAATTGAAACTTCTCACCCTTACCCGATTATTCGCGCTTGAAACGGAGTTATGTCAATTTTTCCACTTTTCCTCTTCTCACTTTTCTTTCCTCTCTTTTCTCTTCTCTTCTCTTTCTCTTCTTTCTTTTTCTTTTCCTTACTATCTTTTCTCTCTTTTCTTTCTATTTATATAAAAACATAAAACTTACCCAAGCAAAAGACCAAAATACCCCTCAGCTCAAATATCTCCCAAACGCTCTCAAAATGCGATAAAACATAAACAACGATGAAAAATAATATATTGTCAAATAAAAGTCAAGAATAAAATAATATAAAACAAAAATAATTAAATCGAATCAATTAAATAAATAAGACAAAATGGGGCGTTACAACAAAGGCATATCACTCATGCACAATACATTTATCACCAACATATATATATATCAACTCACCAATTCCATTCACAATTCCACACAAAATCAATCCATTTATGATTTATGCAAATGCAAAGAGACCGACACAATGACTCTATGCAAATGCAATGCGGTACCGTTCCATCCATCATCTAATCATTAATTCACTAAGGAATTATTGGAATCATCGCTTGTTACTTAGTGTAACTCCCTGTCGGGCAAACGATGTTCTCCTGTTGCTCACACCTCTTTGTATAAGGCACACGACATTTATGGATCGCTCACACCTCTTTGTATAAGGAACACGAACCGATCGCTCACACCTCTTTGTATAAGACACACGATCGTCTATAATCATCGCTCACACGTCTTTGTATAAGGCACACGATGTTATAGCAGATTCCCTCCTGAACCGTTTTGTCGCACACACCCACTAGGGCACACGACATCACAAGAATGCATATCATGATGCTTGGCATACAATGACCCATGACAATCAAATGCATACATATACACATCCATGTGAACCATTCCAACATCCATAATCATGCATATACAATCAACCACAATCACAATGCATTTACTTTCCCTTAGGCCACAAACCATCATCACAACATTTCATCACATGCATTTACATCATACCATAGTGCACAAGTCATACATCATATATCAAAAGCATATTGCATGATAACACATCAAATACACACAATTACGACGGTAAAAGTCGGTAAAATGACACATTTCCAAATTCCCGACATAATTAAATCGGCCACCAATATCAAAACCATTTTAATAAGAAAGAACATTCCATAAGCTTCCCAATGGTACCAAGAACGCCTCGATCCGAGTTACGGATCAAAAGTTACGGCATCGGACGCGAAATCGAAAACAAAATTGCACCCTCTCTGGTCCTACGCGTATTGCCCTGGGCCATACGCGTATTTCCCAGTTCGGTCGCCCATCCATACGCGTAATGCCCTAAGTGCTACGCGTATGGGCAGACACCAATTTCTCCCAAAAAATTCCACTAAAAACCCCGTACACGTATTGCCTTCCTATTTACGCGTATTGCCTTGCCACGTACACTTACCATTACGGATTTCAGCAGAGGTCCGTGCAAAATGGGTTCCATACGCGTAATGCCCACATTTTCCCCTTGCCATACGCGTATTGCCCTAACCAATACGCGTATTGCCTTGCCTGCTACGCGTATGGGCAGTGAAACCCATAATTTTTCCTGCAGAATTTCTGCTGCGAAATTCATCCAATTTCTCTCCCAAATGTCACCTAAACATCTGCAAATTACCAATTGAATGCACAACAACATATATCTAACATGTATCAATAATAAGGAACCTTAAAACATGATTTTCGACACAAATTATATCAAATTCTAACAATCTCAACATATTAATAGTTTTAGTTCTCTATTCAATTTCAACCCAAAAACAAACAACTACATACATACATAATCATACACAAGCATAGAATAATCGAGTTTCACACCCTTACCCGATTAATCGTGTTTTGAAATGTCGGTTGATTCGATTCCTTAAACCCCAAGTTTTCCTCTTTTTTCTTCTTTCCTTTCTATTTTCCTTCTTTCTCATTTCCTTCTTTACTATTTTCTCTCTTTTTTTCTCTCTTTAAGTTTCTAACTTAAGAAAAAAAAGTAAAATGACCAAAATACCCCTACACTCAAATATCTCGCAAACGCTCCCAAAACGCGATAAAACATAATAACGATGAAAAATAATATATTGCCTAATAAAAGTCAAAAATAAAATAATATAAAAACAAAAATAATTAAATCGACTCGATCAAATAACTCTAACAAAAACTGGGGCATTACAACTCTCCCCCACTTAGAAATTTTCGTCCTCAAAAATATTACCTGAGACGAACAACTCCTGATACGACTCCCGCATCCGACTCTCCAACTCCCAAGTCAAATTGCCCTCAGCAGCGCCTCCCCACGCTACTTTCACAAGCGCAATATCCTTGCCTCTTAACTGCTTCAACTCGCGATCCAAAATTCTCACCGGTAATGCCTCAACCATAAGGTTCTCCCTTACCTCAACCTCATCCATCGAAATCACATGTGACAGATCCGGAACATACTTCTGAAGCTGTGAAACATGGAACACATCGTGCAAATTCGAAAGATTCGGCGACAACGCCACCCGATAAGCCACAACACCCACTCTTGCGGATATCTAGTAAGGACCAATAAACCGAGAAGTAAGCTTCTTCGACTTCATTGCACGCCCAACACCCGTCACTGGTGTAACTCTCAAAAATACATGATCGCCTTCTTGAAACTCAAGATCTTTCCTCCTTCGATCATGATAACTCTTCTGCCTACTCTGAGAAGCCCTCATTTTCTCACGAATAAGTTTCACCTTTTCCGTAGTCTGTTGCACTAACTCCGGTCCAACCACCGAACTCTCACCCAATTCATGCCAACACAAAGGTGTTTAACACCTCCTTCCGTACAACGCTTCAAAAGGTGCCATTCCAATACTTGAATGGAAACTGTTGTTATACGTTAATTCCACCAACGAAAGATAACTATCCCAAGCACCACCTTGCTCAAGAACACAAGCTCTCAGCAAATCTTCCAACGACTGAATAGTTCTCTCGGTCTGACCATCCGTCTGAGGATGATAAGCAGAACTCAATCTCAACTTGGAACCTAACGCCTTTTGCCAACTTTCCCAAAACCTGGAAGTAAACCTCGGATCTCGATCTGAAACAATACACAACGGAACACCATGTAGCTTCACAATCATACGGAAATAAATCTCAGCCAACCTCTCCAAAGAAAAACTGATGTCAATCGGAATGAAATGCGCCATTTAGTCAGCCTATCCACAACCACCCAAATGGCATTATGTCCCCTCTGTGTATTCGGCAACCGTGTCACAAAATCCATAGAAATGCTGTCCCATTTCCACTTGGGAATATCCAATGGCTGCAATAATCCACTAGGCTTCTGATGTTCTACCTTCGTCTTCTAACACGTCAAACACGCATAAACAAACTGAGCCACATCCCTCTTTAATCCGGACCACCAAAAGATCTTCTTCAAATCTTGATACATCTTATTAGCTCCCGGATGTATACTCAAACTACACCGGTGTCCTTCCTCTAAAATCATCCTTTTCAAGTCCGAATCATCAGGAATACAAATTCTACCACGGAATCTCAAAACACCCTTATCATCCACTTTAAAGTCACCATTCACACCTTTATCTCCAACCATCAACAAATCAACAAATTTCACATCCAACTTCTGTTTCTCGCTAACGATCGACAGAAAATCATTAGTAACCTTTAACATACCAAGCCTCACGCTAACAGATGTCAATTCACACACCAAACTCAAATCTCTAAATGCTTCCAAAAGTTCCCTCTCTTTAACCATCAAAGCAGACATATGCAACGATTTCCGGCTTAACGCATCAACTACCACATTAGCTTTACCAGGATGGTAATTCAAGCTAAAATCGTAGTCCTTTAAAAATTCCAACCATCTCCGTTGCCTCATATTCAACTCTTTCTGATCAAACAAGTATTTCAAACTCTTATGATCACTAAAGACTTCGAATCTTGCACCGTAGAGATAATGCCTCCAAATTTTCAACACAAAAACCACCGCCGCTAATTCCAAATCATGAGTAGGGTAGTTCTTCTCATGAACCCGCAATTTCCTTGAAGCATAAGCCACAACCTTACCTTCTTGCATCAACACTCCACCTAAACCACTCAAAGACGCATCACAATACACCACAAACGGTTCACTAGGATTCGGTAAGATCAAAATCGGAGCTGTAGTCAATCTTCTCTTCAGCTCACTAAAACTTTCCTCACACTGAATATCCCAAACAAACGCTTGACCTTTACAAGTCAGCTGGGTCAAAGGAAGTGCTAACTTGGAAAAGCCTTCAATGAATCTTCGATAATATCCAGCTAAACCCAAAAAGCTTCTAATTTCCGTAATTGATCTATGAGCCTCCCATTGTAGAACTGCATCTACTTTGAATGGATCCACAATAATACCATTACCTGAAATCACATGCCCAAGAAAACTCACTTCTGACAACCAGAACTCACACTTGGACAACTTGGCATAAAGTCTCTTCTCCTTCAAAATTTGCAATACAATTCGCAAATGTCCCGCGTGTTCCTCCCGAGACTTAGAATAAATCAAAATGTCATCAATAAACACAACAATAAATCAATCCAAATGCTCATGAAAAATGCAATTCACATACTCCATAAACACTCCTGGCGCATTAGAAACCCCGAACGGCATCACAGAATATTCGTAATGTCTGTATCGTGTCCTAAAAGTCGTCTTCTGAATATCTTCCTCTTTCACTCTAATCTGATGATAACCTGACCTCAAATCAATTTTACTAAACACACACGCACCTACCAACTGGTCCATCAGATCATCAATTCTCAGAAGAGGATACTTATTCTTAATCGTCACCTTATTCAACTGGCGATAATCAATACACAATCGCATACTTCCATCTTTCTTCTTTACCAAAAGAACTGGAGCACCCTAAGGCGATACACTCAGACTCACAAACCTCTTTTCTAACAATTCATTCAACTGCTTCTTCAACTCAATCAACTCATACGCCGACATACGATAAGGTGCCATAGATACAGGTCTAGTACCAGGAACTAGATCTATAGAAAACACCACCTCTCTCTCTGGTGGCACATCTGAAATATCCTCCGGAAACACCTCTGGAAAATCACACACAACTAAAAACACGCCAATTGCAACTTGACTATCCACTGTCAACGATGCAAACAACCCGAACAACTGAGCTTCATCCGCCAAAAGCTTCTTCAACTCTTTGGTAGATAAGAAACTCGATTCCTCGTCTTCTTCAAGAGAAGGAAATCTTACCAACTTATGATAACAATCAATATGCACTCGATTGAACTGCAACCAGTTCATTCCCAGAACCACGTCTAAACCCTCCAATGGCAGACACACCAAATCCATCTCAAAATCTCTACCATAAATGGTCAAAGGACAACTTAAACAAACCAAAGAAGTAGTTACCGACCCCATTGCTGGAGTATCAATAACCATCTCTCCACCCATCGATGACAACAAAAGATTCAAACGCTTCGCACACTCAGACGAAATAAATGAATGAGTCGCTCCGGTATCAATAACAGCAACTAAAGGCATACTATTAATAAAACAAGTACCTCTGATCAGACGGTCTGCACTAGTAGTCTGAGTTCCTGCCAATGTAAATACTTTCCCTCCATCTTGAGCTTGCTTTGGTTCTGGACACTTCGTGCTAACATGACCAGCTTCACCACAGTTGAAACACTTCACCACATTCTTCTTGCACTCAGCTGTTACATGTCCTAAACCTCCACAATTGGAACACTTCCTCATATCCTTTCTACATTCAAACTGACGATGTCATAAGTCACCACACCTATAACATCTCAGAGGATTAGACATACCTCCCCCACTTGGCCTTTTATTAAAATTACCCCTTTGCTTACCCTTGTCAGCTGGTGACACATAAGGACCACCGTGAAACGGTTGCTTTCCTTTCCTTTCGTTCACACTTTTATAATGAATAGAACGAGCTTTGTTATCCTCCTCATAAATTCTACAACAATCCACCAAATCCGAAAACCTCCTAATCCTTTAATAAACAATTTCCTGTTTGATCTCAGGACGCAACCCATTCTCAAACTTCACACATTTGGAAAACTCCGCAGTTGCTTCAGCATAATGTGGATAAAATTGAACAAGCTCCACAAACTTAGAAGTGTAATCCATAACCGACATGTTACCCTGTTTCAAATCCAAGAACTCTATCTCTTTCTTTCCTCTAACATCTTCAGGAGAATACTTCCTCAAAAACTCACCGCTAAACAAAGCCCAAGTGACAACTTCACCTGTAGCCTCCCAAACATGGCGCTTACTAACCCACCAATCATCAGCCTCCTCCTGCAACATGTGTGTACCCAGTCTCACCTTATGTTCCTCAGCACAGTCCATCACTCGAAATATTCTTTCAATCTCCTTAAGCCAAATCTGTGCACCACCAGGATCATGTATCCCTTTGAAGACAGGCGGTTTGTTCTTCCTGAACTCATCATTCCCACCAGCATTAGGTCCACCCCGCACAGCCTGAGCCATAGCTTGCATAGCAGCAGCAAGAGCAGCATCATTCCTACCATCCATATTCTGTTCATATCCAATAACAGCAACTATGGTTAAACAAAAAGCTCACCCCAAACACAAAGACCGACACGGACTGGCACGAACTGACACAAACTGACACAAACTGACACAAACTGACACAAACTGGCACAAACTGGCTCTGATACCACTTAATGTAACACCCCCAATCTATACCCCGAGCAAATAAAGCGATAACAAATAAATCAGAGTATGGTTAAAACATTCATGGCATAGACAGAGGCGTCACATTAATTGAAACAAAATACAACAACCTGCTCATATAGATATGCAACAATCAGGTAGCACATAACAGAGGAACTCAGTTCCTAACACCCACAATTCAGATACAGAATAAAAGCAGAAAATCTGCAGCTGAATCTCATATATATAACATAAAAGTTTGTCTGTCATATACAGAGTCATACATGTAGATTCCAAAGAACATATATACATATACACATAATCACACACGATCTCCCCGACTACTCAGTGCTACATATCATAGTCGACCGACATAAGAATGAAGACCTAAGCTTCACAAAAAGACCTCCAGCATCTAATCTGCAATGCCTCATAGAGCATTCAAAATAGCAGAAGGGTGAGAAACACAATTATAATATAATTGCATACAATTATATAATAACACAAAATACACATGTAAAACATTCTCACCACAACTTACACCATAATTCAAATACAAAACAACACTAATCATATCTCATATATCCGTCACAAAGGCATATCACTAATGCACAATACATTTATCACCAATATATATATATATATATATATATATATATATATATATATATATATATATATATCAACTCACCAATTCCATTCACAATTCCACACAAAATCAATCCATTCATGATTTATGCAAATGTAAAGAGACCGACACAACGACTCTATGCAAATGCAATGCGGTACCGTTCCATCCATATCTCATCATTAATTTACTCAAATTTTATTGGAATCATCGCTTGTTACTTAGTGTAACTCCCCGTCGGGCAAATGATGTTATCCCATCACTCACACCTCTTTGTATAAGCCATACGATGTTTATGGATCGCTCACACCTCTTTGTATAAGGCACACGACCCGATCGCTCACACCTCTTTGTATAAGGCACACGATCGTCTATAATCATCGCTCACACCTCTTTGTATAAGGCACACGATGTTATAGCGGATTCCCTCTGGAACCGTTTCGTCGCTCACACCCACTAGGGCACACGACATCACAAGAATGCATATCATGATGCTTGGCATACAATGACCCATGACAATCAAATGCATACATATACACATCCATGTGAACCATTCCAACATCCATAATCATGCATATACAATCAACCACAATCACAATGCATTTACTTACCCTTAGGCCACAAACCATCATCACAACATTTCATCACATGCATTTACATCAAACCACAGTGCACAAGTCATACATCATATATCAAAAACATATTGCATGATAACATATCAAATACACACAATTACGACGGTAAAAGTCGGCAAAACGACACATTTCCAAATTCCCGACACAATTAAATCGGCCACCAATATCAAAACCATTTTAATAAGAAAGAACGTTCCATAAGCTTCCCAACGGTACCAAGAACGCCTCGATCCGAGTTACGGATCAAAAGTTACGGCATCGGACGCGAAATCGGAAACAAAATTGCACCCTCTCTAGTCCTACGTGTATTGCCCTGGGCCATATGCGTATTACCCAGTTCGCTCGCCCATCCATACGCGTAATGCCCTAAGTGCTACGCGTATGGGCAGAGACTAATTTTTCCCCAAAAATTCCACTAAAAACCCCGTACGTGTATTGCCTTCCTATTTACGCGTATTGCCTTGCCACGTACGCGTACCATTACGCATTTCAGTAGAGGGCCGTACAAAGTGGGTTCCATACGCGTAATGCCCACATTTTCCCCTTGCCATACGCGTATTGCCCTAAACAATACGCGTATTGCCTTGCCTGCTACGCGTATGGGCAGCGAAACCCAGAATTTTTCCTGCAGAATTTCTGCTACGAAATTCATCCAATTTCTCTCCCAAATCTCACCTAAACATCAGCAAATTACCAATTGAATGCACAACAACATATATCTTACATGTATCAACAATAAGGAACCTTAAAACATGATTTCCGACACAAATTATATCAAATTCTAACAATCTCAACATATTAATGGTTTTAGTTCTCTATTCAATTTCAACCCAACAACAAACAACTACATACATACATAATCATACACAAGCATAGAATAATCGAGTTTCGCACCCTTACCCGATTAATCGTGTTTTGAAATGTCGGTTGATTCGATTCCTTAAACCCCAAGTTTTCCTCTTTTTTCTTCTTTCCTTTCTCTTTTCCTTCTTTACTATTTTCTCTCTTTTTTTCTCTCTTTAAGTTTCTAACTTAAGAAAAATAAGTAAAATGACCAAAATACCCCTACACTCAAATATCTCGCAAACGCTCCCAAAACGCGATAAAACATAATAACGATGAAAAATAATATATTGCCAAATAAAAGTCAAAAATAAAATAATATAAAAACAAAAATAATTAAATCGACTCGATTAAATAACTCTAACAAAAACTGGGGCGTTACATATTCAACCCCCTTCTATATCAATTGCCTTCGTCTAACAAGTGGTATCAGGAAAATGGAAAACGAACCGAAAGGGGCTTACAATAGAGCACCGATTTTTAACAGTGAGAACTATAGTTACTGGAAGGATTGTATGCATGTGCATATCAATTCTATTGATAGGAAGGTATGGAGCATTATACAAAATAGTCCAATGGAAATAACCATGACCAATGCAAATAACGTGGTAGTACCTATGCCAGAAGCACAATGGAATGAAGAAGATTGGAAAAAGTAACTACGATTGGAAAGCTAGAAATATTCTGATCTCCTCATTAGATGTTGTCATACCCCAAATTTTGACCACCAAGATTTCCCATCATTGTGAAAATCATTGCCACAATATGGATGTGCCATCATGCCTCATCAATCTCCTCAAGGATTGTTGAGCATTCACTACAATCAAGAATTAGGGTTTACATCCCTCTATAAGCCTTTGGGCAAAAGATCAATCAAGAAATGACATGATCTTCAACTTGTACAAACTCTCAAACACCCATAACGGCTCTATGCCATGGTCAGCTATATCAGCAGAGAATGAAGAAGGCGCTCGACAAAAATGTGCGCCCCCATGTCTTCAAAGAAGGAGACCTCGTGCTCAAGAAGATACAATCATTTCTCACTGATTCCCGGGCAAATGGACTCCGAATTATGATGGCCCCTATGTGGTCAAGAAATCCTTTTCAGGCGGCGCCTTGAGACTCGCAACCATAGATTGAGAGGAGTTTATCTACCCCACGAATGTTGATGTAGTCAAGAAATACTTCTCCTAAATAAAAAAAACGTCTTGGTGGATTGAAAACCCAAAAGGGCGGTCCAGGCAAAAATTAGAGACATAAGCAAAAAAAAATCATCCCGATGGATCGGAAACCTCAAAAGACAATCCAGGAAAAAGTTAGGGGTTCATGGCAATTAACTACGTCTGATCAATTCGACTCCTCAGCAGTAATGCCATCTATCAGGAAAACTTCAATCAAGATCACCTTCGACAGAAGCCCAGAATGTCCAGAATGGTAGAAGGATAACGGTCGGTATGTTTCAATGTAGCCATTTTTCCCTTTAAATTACCATTTTCTAAACTTTGTAATGCTCTATGGTATAACGCGCTTGGCTGATTATCATTCTATCAATAAAATTTGAGTCTTAATGCTTTTGTTTGCAATTCTCATTTATTTTGCTTTACAGAATGACATTAAAACATGATCAACGATTCTTGAAACAAAACAAAAATGAATTTACTTGTAAACATTTTCTTCTGCTTTTAGAATAAAGATGTCAATTCCTTTTGACATTGAACATAAAAGAGAACATCGATAGCTTCTCCAGAAGTGATTAAACCTCAAAGTGCAGAATCAAAGTACTCTTTCTAAACCAGTGCACCTGAATGAAGGATCAACTGTTTCAGATGCAATGTCCCGTCTGACATTTCCGACAGAGTTCTTACCTCTTAAGACCGACTGACGATTCTTTCTCCCCCACAGGGACTACCTCTCCTAAGCAAGACAAGATTGCTATCTTGAACCGATGGTACTTTTCATCCCCCGCAGTGGCCGAGAATCCAGTCGTGCTCATCCACTAGTCTGTATGTCGCGTCAATTTTGTTAGCATAAACATACATACATCATGCATAATTGATTCAAATTCATATTGCATTACTATCACTTTGGTCAGTCTCGTCCCCAAGTGATAACGTCCTCCCGCCAATAAGGTTGTCAGTTCTTTCCTCGTCAGGAAATGTATCGTCTGAGAAATCTCTCCCCCAGTTTATTTCTGGATTGAAGATTGTCCTCGACTACTTTGGTAACTTGAACCTCTGAAGGGCAAGAAGACATTCGACAGACACCTTTGGAACATCACTCTTCACTATTGAAGATGATATTTTTCGCTTTCCCGGATTAAGGAAAGTCCCTAGGGAAAGCCTGTTAATCGATGACTCTCGGCAATACATCGGTTTTTCTACCAAGAAATGTGATATTAATGAAGTCATCAGCACCTCAAAATTGGATCACATCACATGGCATTTCTCTGAAATGGTCTCGAAGAAAAGTATGATGTAATATCCCCAAGCGAAAAGCAGTCTCTCAAGAGACTCGTTTTCCCCAGTAGAGTCAACAAATGGCATCTCCAATAGAGAAGTTTGCACACCTCTACAGCTCAAACAAATGGGTGTCCCTAACAAGTCTGACCTCAAATGTTTTCCATCAAATGGCGTCTCCCCAGTAAAACTCGGCGAGAAATTTGATGAAAATCGCTGCAAATAACATCCCTTGTCAAGAAAGAAACTCGACAAGAAGAAACTGAGACCAGTTCCGTGGCTGGAGACCAGGATCGAGGAGAAGTTTATTTCAGAAACTGAGACCAGTTCCGCGGCTGAAGGCCAGGATCGAGCAGAAGTTTATTTTTGAAACTGAGACCAGTTCCATAGCTGAAGACCAGGATCGAGGGGAAGTTTATTTCAGAAACTGAAACCAGTTCCGTGGCTGAAGACCGGGATCGAGGGGAAATTTATTTTAGAAACTGAGACTAGTTCTGTGGCTGAAGACTAGTATCTAGGGGAAGTTTATTTCAGAAACTGAGACCAGTTCTGTGGCTGAAGACCAGGATCGAGGGGAAGTTTGTTTCAAAAGAAAACTAAGACCAGTTCTGTGGCTGAAGACCAGGATCGAGGGGAAGTTTTACCCTTTTCTGAGCATCATTTCTTAGCAAAAGAAGATGGATGAGCAAACCGCTAACATTCATAACCACCGTCAAAATTTCAGGTCTTCTGATATTTAATCCTCTTGCACCCTGAATGTCCGAACATCTTCGCCATTCACACCTTCAGGTCCAAGAAGATTAAATAGGGACATCTGTCATACCCCAAAAGTCAGGAATTAGGGTTTCTCCGTGCAGAATCGCTCCGGAGCCAAATGTCAAAACATGAATTTTTTTGGCAAAAATGATCCTTATGACTCATATTTTCATAAAATATGATTTATAATGTCATTTGAACAAGAATTGATCAAGGCATCATGATAACTTGTAAAAGGGGTAATCTTGAAAAAATTGAAAAAATTTCTAAGTGACTAAGTTTGAATGGTTTTGATGCCAACTTCCATGGACCATAACTTTTGATCCAAGCAGCCATTTTGAGTGATCCAAAGCCTGATTTGTAGGTCTTCCTATATTCTACAAAAGCTTCAACTACATGAAACTCTAATTCTTCATGGATTTTTGGTTATGGAAGGATCAAAGTGGTAAAAAATCAAAGATTTAACACTTAGTGCAAAACTGCCTAAGTTTCAGCCTTGAACATCAATGTTCATGGGGATTTTTCAAGTATGTCCAGATAGTTTCAAAACAAACTATGACCACACATGAATTTTACCTATAAGGGCTTTTAAAAAGTACATGAGCATTCCATAACTCCATTTGAGCAAGGAGATATGATCCTCCCAAGATGACACTTTCAAACTGTCTTGTACAAGACAGATTTGTGCATTTTTGCTCGATTTGGTTAAGTTAGGTAATTGCAAGCCTTGTCATCCATTTGGACACCTCAGAGGATAAAATCAAAGAGAAAAGATCTGATCCACAAGCCTCCCAAGTCCAAGGATCTACATGTAGAAATCTCAAAGACTCTAATTTTGTTTCAATGCATTCAATGGATTCACAAGGTGGCAAGCATCAAGACATTGCTAACTGAATTGAGTTAAGCCTTATCTCTGAACCAGAGGACTCATAGCCTGTTCCCTAACCTCAAGTCAATGGCTAGAGGAGACTTGAGATTCCATTTGATCACCATTGGCCAAGGGACTGTCCGAGCCTCTATTCACTATTGATGCCAAAACTAACTTGCTCTACTATAAATAGAGCTCATTTGTGATCAGTTTGAGTAACCCAAAGCACAACACTTGCTTTCCTCAAAATCTCTCTCATTATGCAGAAATGCCTTCTTTTGCAAGTCACCACTGAATTTTGAGTTAGAGAGCAATTTCACCATAACTCATGATCCAAACACATCCAATGTATCATATATAAGTTGTTCAAACACTCATCCTTGATCTGAAACACCAAAATCAGAAAGTCTACCTCCAAAACCTCAAATTTTGACTTTTTTGCAGTTTTCAAGCCATGCCTTGATTCAATCACTTTCAAAACCAAATAACACCTCAAACACTCTTCAAATATCATCCTTAAACTGTTCCAACAAGTTTCCCTCAATTGTAACATCATTTGAGTGAGATACCATTTTGGTCACTTTTGCCATTTTTGCAAGAAAGAGTCAATTCTTGTTCCTGAGGATTCTAGCTGGTTTTGATCATTTTAAAAGCTTCTAAGGGATCAATCAAAGGTGTCTAAAGCATTGGATCACTTCTGGCATAAGCATCTTGAAAGATAGCACAAGGAGCTTCAAGAGGTAAGTACATGACAACTTGAACTCTTTAAATTATGCATTGCTTTGATGTCCATTGATCATAGACATCTCATACATATCATATGTGTTTTGTTTGAACCAATTGACCATGCTATTATTGCTTGTATGATGTGATAGCATAGAACATGTAAATCTTGGCCTATTTTTGAAACCACTATCGGGTTTTAAAATGTGGGAATCTTTTGAAAATTCTAAAAGCACCATTGGATTCCTCATGAAATTCTAGGCAGAATCCATCTAAATTTTGTCCAAATCCATGGAGAATTAAGGGAGTTATGGCCTTCATGCAAGAGGCCTAAAATCAGGACAGCCTTGGGCAAGGGCCAGGCCAAGACGCCTTGGCCAGGCCTAAAACCTTGTCACCCTTATATGCACATGGGGTGATTTTGATACACAGATGTATCACCACCCCAGTGGTAGCGTGCATGTGTGTTTGGATGGAAGGTCGTGGGTTCAAGACCCACTTAGACCATTTTTCCTATTTCTCTCATTTTTTCTATTTTCATATTTTTTATGGTTTTTTTAATAACTTTCAAAATTAATTTCTCTCTCATTTTTCATTATTTTTTATTGGTTCTTTTTTTTTTAAAATTCACAAAAATGTTGAAATATTTTATTTTACAAAAAATTGAATTTATATTATTTATTTAATATAGGTTGAATTTTTACAATTAATTTTATTTTATTTGTTTTCAAACATTTTAAAAATGAGACTTTCACCTTGATTTTTCAAAACCAAATGAATTTCAAGCCTTCATGTGATTAAAAAAGATTTTTAAAAACATTGTTCAAAATTTACAACTTGTTTTTTTCAATATATTTGGTATTTTTATATCATTTATTACTTATTTTTCTTTGAAAATTATATTTGTAAAAGAAATTAGGGTTTTCTCTTGATCAAACTTCTGTTCAAAAACACTTTGGGCCTCTAATAGAGTGTAAGACCCCTCAATTGTTACATACAATCTTTTTTGGGCCTCAATCATTGTATAAGCCCAACACAATTTTCAGAACGGCGGTGCGATCACTGTTTTTCATCTGGACCACTTCCTGAGTTATAAGTCCCATTTTCTCTTCTTAAAAACACACTTTGGGCCTCTTGGTAGAGTTTAAGTCCCATTCCTTTGTAAATAAACATTTTTGGGCCTCAGTCATTGTATAAGTCTCGATACGTTTTAAAAATCTCGGCGCAATCGCCATTTTTAAACAATAAATTTGGGCCTCTCCTTGAGTTGTAAGTCCCATTTTTCTTTCTTTTTTTAACACTTTGGGCCTCTAATAGAGTGTAAGACCCAACCCCCCTTTGTACATAAATAATTTGGGCCTCAGTCATTGTATAAGTCCCAGTACAGTTTTCAAAATAACGATGTGATCATTGTTTGTCATCTGGGCCTCTCCTTGAGTTGTAAGCCACATACCTTGTATAAAAATAAACTCTTGGGCCTCTAGTAGAGCGTAAGACCCAATCCTCTTTGCAAATACATATAATTTGGGCCTCAGTCATTGTATAAGTCCCTCTGTTGTTTTCAAAACTACGACATTATCGTCACCTTTTCGGAAGAATTCATCTGGGCCTCTCCTTGAGTATAAGCCCCAATCTTCTTTTTAAAACAACTTTCCTTTTGATTTAGATTCAAAAGTTGCTATCAAAACTTTCTTCAATTTCTTGGATAACAAACCATACAACTGGGTTTATAACACTGGAAGCTTGCTCACCTATAAGTTCTACCAGCTTTCTTTTACATACTTGTTATATATTTTATCTGTATATATATATATATATATATACGCCTGTATATTTGCTTAGAGTTTTCCCCAGTAAGTAGGTCTAGGATTAGATCAAGCCAGTGGTCACTCTTTTAACACAGACAAAACTAGTTCCCCATAGGAAATTCCAGATACAGACTTGCCTCCTCTTGGGCTTATACAATATGGAACAGAGAAAGGCATAATTCCCGGTGAAACTTTTCTCAAGACTGTCACTACTAGAAATTTGTCTATGAAATTCTTTTCCCCAGAGAGGATTAATTCCCGGTGAAACCTCTTCTGAATTTCTTCAAACCATAGAACTGTTCACTAAAGAAAGGATTATTCCCGGTGAAACCTTTCTTGAACTTTTCTTAGGTTTGGACCCACAAGCTTCCTAAAAGCATCCGCAACCTCCTCTTGGGCTTTGTACAAGGATGATTGCAAAAGCATCCGCGTCTGAAC
Organism: Lathyrus tuberosus; assembly: GCA_022829125.1. Classification (NCBI taxonomy): domain Eukaryota; kingdom Viridiplantae; phylum Streptophyta; class Magnoliopsida; order Fabales; family Fabaceae; genus Lathyrus; species Lathyrus tuberosus. The sequence goes on along the minus strand of JALAZF010000391.1, from coordinate 5,822,959 downwards.
CTATTCCTGAACCTGAATCTGATTGCTCTGAATGAACAGACACTCTTTCTTCTTCTGGTGTTTGAACTGATGGTTCTGCTTCTGAAGCTGCCAGTATTGCTTGTCTACGCCTTGCGTGTAAAGTTCTTTCGATTTCTGCGTCAAAATTAAAATTAGCTGAGGGTTCTCCTCGCATAAAAATGTTAGACGCTGATTAGTAGTTATAGTAATACTCCAAAAGTTATAAAATAAAAAATAAAAATAAAAATAACAAAAACAAAATTTTAGTCACAGAGTGACAAAATTCCAATTGAATTAAAATCAAACACTTATATTTTGGCAGTCCCCGGCAACTGCGCCAAAAACTTGATTGTTAAAATAGCAAGTGTACTATTTTTACGATGTAGTAATAATAGGGGTTATCCCCAGAATCGATCTCGAGGACTGCGTGTTATTGTAAGTGCAGATACTAATTCAATTAAACAAAAGTTTCCTTGGGGTTAGATTGTTGAGAAATTATAACTAACAATAATAAAATGAACAAAATTATAAACTTTACTTAAAACAGATATGAGAAGCATGCTAGAGGAAAGTGTATGAATTGCACTGCAAAAACTCTCAATCCTTATTCTACGTGACATTACTCTAAACGAACCTTACCAATTCTTAAGATTATTTTTCCCTAATTCCTTAGCAGAAAAACCTTTGATATTCTGTCTCCACCCTAATTCCTTAGCGGTCAAGAAAAATTCACAAGCATTATATTTGATCAAGAATAATTTGGTTATTACAGGGTATCCCCATTCCTAGGCAATATCGACTGTAATATTATTATGCAAAAGCGTTAGGTTGGTTGGTCCGACTTAAACCCTAACCGTAAATCACTTTCAATTTGTCCGATCGAAAAAGCATTAAAAACATTGCATAACAAAAGATTAATGAAAAAACAATATCTCATAGAACAATGGAAATTAGAGTCATTACAAATGCAATTCAGGGACACCCCTAGCATTTGGGGGTTTAGACGCTCATAGTACTAAAAGAAATTACAAAATAAGAGATAGACATTACAAGAATTACTGATGAATTTGATCTTCAATCGCGATGGCTCATGAAAAATCTTCCTTCTCCCGATCACTTGATAGCATCCCAACTTTATCGTAAAATCTTTCGTAATATCAAAAGTCCCTTTTCTCTTTCCAAACAATAGCCTAAATAAACATAGATCACATAACAAAACTAGGAAATGCCCAAAATACCCTCCGGAGTCACTTAGCACAAAAATCAAAAGATGTAGCGTCTTGGCCAACACGGGCCGTGTTGGCCCCCTGGCATCGTGACAGAAAATATTTTCGCTCCAGACCTGATGACACGGGTCGTGTCAGGTGACACGGGGACCTGTGTCAGCCCACTGCCAAACCACCAAATAATTGATACTTTTATCTCCTGCTGACACGGCCCGTGTCAGGCGACACGGGTGGCCGTGTCAGGACACTGGCTCCCTTTTAAAACCTTTCCGAATTCTTGCAATTTTTCTCGTTTTTTCGCTCTGATTCCTCCCGAATGCTTATATGAACCTTAAAACACTAAAGAACACAACCAAGGTATAAAATGTGGTAAAAGAGATATAAAGCAAATAAACAATAACAAAATATTAACTAAAATAATCTGTGAAATAACGTATGAAAACCATTGATCAAACTTCCCCAAACTTAAACTGTTGCGTGACCTTAAGCAACAGGCTTGCATAAATATTATTCAGATCAAACGGTACACATCAAATGAAAGACTTGTGAAGGTAAGGTGCGTCGATACTCATACGTGAGCCTTTGTTCCGATCGACTAGAACTAGTTCTCTTGGTGATCGTCCGTTAAAGAAGGTATTACACAAACACATACCGCGGTAAAACCACAAACCTAAATCCCCCTATCGGTTACCTCTCCAATTATGCTTTGGGCTTAAGTCTTTTCTTCGATTTTATACCCCTTTCATTCGGATAATCACATTAAGGCATTTATGATCGTTTTCCCTCACATGTACAAGATTGATCTAAAATTTTCCTTGGCACTTTTATTCTTTTTTTTTTCTCGCTCATTGGCGTTTATTAGTCCACTTTGGGACGTCAATTGAGACTTAACCGTCGTTAGGCTAAGTAATTGGGTGAGGGTTACCCAACTTAGAAGGACTAGTTGTATTTATCACCATTATTCAATTTGTTTTCGGTGCCTTAAGTCATTCTCTCAATTAACCCTATAGATGCAATTCTTTTTTATCATGCCAGACTATCACTATGAACTACTCGGGGAATACTTCTCAAATCCAAGTACTATGGCACAAATCTACACGTTGGACTCGTTTCCTTACTCCAGGGAATCTAGGGTGTTCAAATCATACCTCACTTTCCAAACTTTCCCAATGTCCCTAATTCTAGCTCCTCTTCCCTCAAACTCTATATACTTTCTTGACCACCTCAAAATCACAGTATTCACAAGAAAAAAATATACGGCTCTAATTCGGGGAGAATTCAGAGTGGTTTTCATAAAATAACACACAAAACAGACATGACCCGTACAAAAAGGAAAAACTAAAATCAGTAAATCCTCCCTCAAACTTGAACTACACATTGGCCCCAATGTGTTAGAACAAGAGCGGGAGAGGTTACTCACATAGATCCTTACTAAAGATGCTGACGGTAATGCAACACCATTGCTACATCATCGTTTGCACATGTAGGATCTAGATTATTTCCTGCAACCAAAACAAAATAAACAACAAAAAGAAAGTAATAAATCAGACAAGCGTGGGTTGCCTCCCACGTAGCGCTTCGTTTAACGTCGCATGGCTCGACGGGTTACTCCCCAATGCTATGGGGGATACTTCAGCTTACACATTTTATTGCTTGACCTTTCCGCAACAGAGCACCGGTTAGGTTCAGAAATACGAACTACTTTTTGCCTCAAGTCAACTCCAACTTCCTTATCCTTCCTTCGATGTTTCTTTTTCTTTCATTTCTTGATTTGACGAATGGATTTTACAGTTTTGACATGTACACTATATGCCCGAGAGACTTCAACCTTAGAGATGATGCCGGAGAATTTTTTAAGAGGGGGGTTCGTACTTATGCTTTTTCCAACCATTTCGATCATTCCAAGTGAAGCTTGCTTACTCTTACCTTCATTTCGCTTCTTGCTATCCAACACTTCTAAAGTGATTTCCTCATCAAAAGATGTAAAAGTCACTGTGCCTTTTTCAATATCGAAATTGCACCGACTAGTAAGCAGGAATGTTCGACCAAGGATGATAGGGACTTCCTCATCTTCTGGAATATCCATGATCTCAAAGTCAATTGGAAAGACAAATTCACCGATCGTCACCAACACATCTTCAGCTAGCCCATAAGATCTCTCACTTTTGTGGTTTGCAAATTTTAAATTCGTTCCCGCATCGCTCACCCTTCCAATTCCCAACTTTTTATAAATAGATAATGGCATGAGACTAACACTAGCACCTGAATCAATTAGAACTTTTTTGAAATTTTTGTCTTTTATAGTGCACGGTATTGCAACAGATCCAGGATCCTTCTGCTTGGCGGGGATTCTCCTATTTTGTGGTACTTCACTGTACTTCTCATTTACAGTTTTTAGCTCTTTCTTAATAGGTCTTTTTTTTGTGATCACTTATTTCATGAATTTTTGATACAACGCCATTTGCTCTAGCGCCTCAAAGAATGGCATATTAACCTCCAACTTTTCGAACATTGTGACAAATTTCTCAAAGTCCTTCTCTTTTTGATGCTTCTGTCGCACTCTCTGAGGGTAAGGTAACTTAATCGCCGGTTTATCTTCCTTTTTATTCTTCTTTTCAGGTGGATTTACAAATGATATGACTTCTTCCTGCAGTTTTTGATGATTTTTGATTTCCAAGTCCACCTCAATCAAACCTTCGTCTTCAGTTCTTTCCTCTTTGTAATTCTTACTTGACTCACTGCTTCCAGTCATGATGGATTCACATTCTGATTATCTCTTGGGTTCGTCACTGTTGCACTCGGTAAGGTTCCTGGTGTTCGAGCGTTGGTAAGTTGATGTGCTATCTGACCCTTCTGAACCTTAAGATTTTTTATAGAAGTTGTAGTGTTCCTAAGATTATTTCTCGTCTCTTCCTGGAATTGCATATTGTGAGTTGCCATATTTTCAACGGCTATTTCCCAATCTTCTTTTCTCGGTACCTGTTGTTTGGAACATTCCCTTGTTGATCCGTCCAGGAGAATTTGGATGATTTTTCCTCCCCGGATTATAAGTATTGGAGTAGGGGTTGTTCTGCCTCAAAAATTTAATTTCTTCTACCTATTGTGATGTAGCAACACAGTGCATGGCGAAGTGAGGTCCCCCATAAATTTCACAATTTATCGCTTGAACCGGTTTAACCTGAGCCATAGTCTGAGTACCAAGATTCATCTTCTTAAGTCTTCTCTCTACCTCAGCTGCAATCTGGTCTTCCATCCTTACCACTTGCTTAATAAGTTTCAAATCAATAATCCTTTCTGGTTGGCTCACACTGCGATCATACAACTCCAAATGCATGTTTGCGGCTATGGCTTCAATGATCTTTTTGATACCAGTGGCTGTTGTAAAATTAGATGAGCCACCGGCAACTATATCAATTAGTTGCTTAGTCTTCAACTTGAGGCCATTAACAAAGTTTTGCATCTGTTCGGTTGCATCCATGTTATAAGTAGGACATGCACCCAACAATCTCTTAAATCTCTTATATGCATCTCCGAGTAACTCTCCATCCTTCTGCTTAAAATTTACTATATCTTACCTCTTTCGAATGTACACAGAGGTGGGAAAGGACTCATTTAAAAATGTTGTCTCCATCTCTTGCCAACTGGTGACACTCCCGGCAGGTAAGGAATAAAATCACTCATCAGCATATTCCGCAAGAGTGAAAGGAAACATTCTTAACTTTTTTGCTTCCTCGGTGTGCCCCTCAATCTTGAGAGTGGTGCTCATAGTCAGAAATCTTTGCAGATGTTTGTTAGAATCTTCATTAACCTTTCCGGTGAAAGGTCTCTTCTCAAGGTGAGTGATGGTGCTTGGATGCAAATGGAACTTCGGCACATTCACCAGTTGGTTCACAAATGTTAACCTACCAGCCAGTGCATTTGCTCCACCGTAATCGCCCAAAAGTCTTTCCGCTGGTTGATTTCCAACCATAATCGCAGTATCTCCATTCGAGTTTGAACCTGTTTCTGAACCTTAATCTGATTGCTCTGAATCAACAGAAACTTTTTCTTCTTCTGGTGTTTGAACTGATGGTTCTGCTTCTGAAGCTGTCAGTCTTGCTTGTCTACACCTTGCGTGTAAAGTTCTTTCAATTTCTGTGTCAAAATTAAAATTAGCTGAGGGTTCTCCTCGCATAAAAATGTTAGACGTAGATTAGTAGTAATAGTAATACTCCAAAATTTATAAAAAAAAAATAACAAAAACAAAATTTTAGTCGAAAAGTGACAAAATTCCAATTGAATTAAAATCAAACACTTATATTTTGGCAGTCCCCGACAACGGCGCCAAAAACTTGATTGTTAAAATAGCAAGTGTACTATTTTTACGATGTAGTAATAATAGGGGTTATCCCCATAATCGATCTCGAGGACTGCGCGTTATTGTAAGTGCAGATACTAATTCAATTAAACAAAAGTTTCCTTGGGGTTTGATCGTTGAGAAATTATAACTAACAATAATAAAATGAACAAAATTATAAACTTTACTTAAAACAGATATGAGAAGCATGCTAGAGGAAAGTGTATGAATTGCACTGGAACAACTCTCAATCCTTATTCTAGGTGACATTAATCTAAACGAACCTTACTGATTCTTAAGATTATTTTTCCCTAATTCATTAGCAGAAAAACCTTTGAGGTTCTGTCTCCACCCTAATTCTTTAGCGGTCAAGAAAGAATCACAAGCATTATATTTGATCAAGAATAATTTGGTTATTATAGGGTATCCCCATTCCTAGGCAATATCTACTGTAATATTATTATGCAAAAGCGTTAGGTTGGTTGGTCCGACCTAAACCCTAACCGTAAATCAATTTCAATTTGTCCTATCGAAAAAGCATTAAAAACATTGCATAACAAAAGATTAAGGAAAAAACAATATCTCATAGTACAATGGAAATTAGAGTCATTACAAATGCAATTCAGGGACACCCCCTAGCATTGGGGGGTTTAGCCGCTCATAGTACTAAAAGAAATTACAAAATAAGAGATAGACATTACAAGAATAACGGATGAATTTGATCTTCAATCGTGATGGCTCATGAAAAATCTTCCTTCTCCCGATCACTTGAAAACATCCCAACTTTATCGTAAAATCTTTCATAATATCAAAAGTCCTTTTTCTCTTTCCAAACAGTAGCCTAAATAAACACAGATCACATAACAGCACTAGGAAATGCCCAAAATACCCTCCGGAGTCACTTAGCACAAAAATCAGAAGATGTAGCGTCTTGGCCAACACGGGTCGTGTCGGCTGACACGGGCGGCCGTGTTGGCCCCCTGGCATCGTGACAGAAAATATTTTCGCTCCAGACCTGCTGACACGGGTCGTGTCAGGTGACACGGGCACCCGTGTCATCCCACTGCCAAACCACCAAATAATTGATCCTTTGATCTCCTGCTGACACGGCCCGTGTTAGGACACTGGTTCCCTTCTAAAACCTTTCCGAATTCTTGCGATTTTTCTCGTTTCTTTGTTCAGGTTCCTCCCGAATGCTTATATGAACCTGAAAACACTAAAGAACACAACCAAGGCATAAAATGTGGTAAAAGAGATATAAAGCAAATAAACAATAACAAAATATTAACTGAAATAAATAGTGAAATAATGTATGAAAACCACTTATCAAAGGACCCTTAGGTTTCTTAGAAGTTCTCATGCCTCCTCTTGGGCTTAGTACAAGGACCCAAAGACCTCCTACAGGTATAGGACAGAACTTATTCATCCATTGATAGTGTAATCCTCCTGAGAGTCAGAATCTTAAAACATCAGATCAGTTTAGGGTTGATTCTCATCCCTTAAAACATCAGCCTCCTCTTGGGCATCATACAAAGATAAACCTTTTCATACCAGTGGACTTGGACAATCACCTCCTTTTGGATCTCAAGAAACCCTCAAGTTTCCTGAAGGAACAGGAAGTAACCCTGATCATTTCGTCAATCACCAGTAGAGTTAAAATCTCCATAAATTTCAAAACTCAATCTTTAAACTCTCACTTTAAATTTCCCCCAGCTAGGGTCAAATTACTATCAATAAACCTAAATCAGAACCTCAAGGCTTCTGATATTTCAACTCTTCTGCAATCCTCAGCAAGAGCTGATTCCCCAATTTGGACCTATCTCTGGATCTCAATAATCCTCAGTAGAAGTTAGCCTCTTCTTAGGCTTTATACAAGAAATTCCCCAACCAGCCTCCTCTTAGGCTTTGTATAATGATCATCCATCTCCAGTTTTAGCCTCAATCTCGGGCTTTGTACAAGACAGATAAAATATTCTCAGCTGAGTCAGTTAAATTCCCTTTTAGCCTCAATCTTGGGCTTTGTACAAGACAAATAAAATCTCTCACCAGTAGAGTCAATCCCATTTAGCCTCAATCTTGGGCTTTGTTCCAGACAGATAAAACCTCCACAGTGGAGTCAATTCTCTTTTAGACTCAATCTTGGGCTTTGTACAAGACAAATAAAACCTCTCACCAGTAGAGTCAATCCCTTTTAGCCTCAATCTTGGGCTTTGTACAAGACAGACAAAATATTTCCCCGGAAGAGTCAATTCCTTCTAGCCTCCTCTTAGGCTTTGTATAATGATCTCCCTAAGCAGAGTCAATCTCTTTTCAGCCTTAATCTCGGGCTTTGTATAAGACAGATATAAAACTCCCTAGTAGAGTCAACCTTTTAGCTTCAACCTTGGGCTTTGATCAAGGCACACAAAAATCAACATCGCCTCAGAGAAAATTAAGAGTTCTCTCTGTAGGAAGGCATTTCTCTGTACATCACACATCAAAATAGACAATCAAAACAAACCTTAATCCCAGATAACCGCTATAACTGGCACACTTGTTAATTCAAAAATCCAAGTTGTAGTCCATCTTTTATCCTAGTAAACTTCCTCTTTCATCTAACTGCTATAAGTGGCAAGCCTCTGGATTATTTACATCCAAGCCAATGTCCCTCTCTTAGCATGGAAAGACTCCTAAGGAAAAATAGCATTGCTCTACACTGAGTTAAAGTTTTCTCCTTCAGGACAAATTACTTATAAAGGAAATTATGGCATTGCTGGATTCCATATATTCCATTTAAAGTAATTCTCCTTTATAATCAGTCACCCAACAACTGTGATAAACAAATGAGATACTCCCTTTAGAGTTGACAAATTCTATCTCAGTCAAAACCTTTAGCTTCAATCTTGGGCTTTGAACAAGACACAAATAACCTTTAGCTTTAATCTTGGGCTTTGAACAAGACACCAAAATATATTTTCCTCCCATAGAATAGGAGGAACTATGATTGCTCTGATTTCCCTGTTTTCTTTAACGGGAATACGTAGGCATAAGATTGCGAAATTTTAGCGAGCACACATATCAAAAACTTTAGGTTCAGTACCTTACCAAAAACATCGAAAAAACCCGAAATCAACAAAAATACTCTCTCAAACATTCCCAAAGGAGAAACTTTCCCAATTCATGACAGATAAACACCAGTAAGTAGATAACAAAAGAAAATGGCAAACAATCTATGGATAACCATATATAGGATGGGTAATTGACAACTCCTCATTGTATAACCTGACCCCAGACCCCCTAATCTTTTAGCATTTGTTAAAGAAAACATTTGCGTGCAAGGTTAGTTTTAGATAGCTTCCCTTTCCTTTTCAGCTTCATAGGATAAATAAGAAATCAGAAAGTAACACCCAATTCCAACCAATACAGTAAGGTTGTCGCGTCACCGACAAAAATAGCACGCTACAAAAAAATTGCGACTCTGCTGGGGAGCCAAACTAGGATTAGAAGTCCTAAGAGGTCTAGGTTTTTTAGCATTTTCTATACTATATACTATATATATTTACTACTATTCCTAATTGATATCCGTGTTTATTTTTCTGTCAAATGGGAATGCGATTGATACGTATGTGGAAAGTTTGAGAGAACATTAAGATAAGGGTGGCATAGACAGGAGACACTTATAGGGAGTGAATCCCGAACAAGCTATCCTGGTAGCCCACCGAATCAGGCAAGGTACCCGTGTGGAAATATTGATGTTACACGAACGATTGTCGTAAAAGCATCGTTTATCCCAGTGCGGTACCCATGACCCTAAGGATTTAGTAGACATAAACCATATGACCATTTAGTAGTGTGGTAACTATCAAGAATAATTGATACGTGATACTACACTCAAATGAGATTCATTCAAGGATATTACAGCTCGCTCGAGTGAATCATCTTGCTGTCGATCCCTAGTGGGGTCAATGATTTTGGGAACCTTAGAACCAGTTCTACAAGTACAAAAATTGACCATAATAGTACAACCTTTGGGGATGGGTAGAGCCTTGACTTCATGCTCGTGATGTTGAACCCTTGAACCCATGTTTTCAAATGTTTTTGTGTGCTGCATTCATGCATTCATCTAAAAAACTCTTAACAAAAAAAAATATTTTTTCAAAATAAATAAAAACAATAATTGCAAATATCAGAGATTGCGTTATGGATTTCGGTAGAAGAAAGACGCACAAGTACACCTTCAAGGTTCCAAAACTAGAGGATTTAAGGAGGTTGGAAAGGATGATTACCAATCCCGAGGCTTTCAGAGCTAAGAACGGAGGACTGTTGTCTCTATTAAGGGCCCATATAGTAGAAGGATCCTGTCTACGCTAATTCAGTTCTACGATCTGGTTTACCACTACTTCACATTTTCGGATTACCAACTGGCACCAACGCTAGAAGAGCACTCCCACCTGATTGATTTACCTATGACTGATCAAGCTCCATTTTCTGGACTGGAAGAAATTCCAAAGGAACAAACCATTGCAAGGGCAATCTCTTTGGACGAGTCAGAAGCTAGGATTCACATAACCACTAAAGGAGGAATCCAAGGTTTACCAGCTAAATTCTTGATAGATAAAGCCCTATACTTTGCCAGTATAGGAAACATAACTTCTTCCGAAGATATCTTTGTCCTGCTCGTATATGGGTTATTCCTTTTTCCCAACATCGACAACTTCGTCGATACCAATGCCGTTAAGATATTTCTGATTGGGAACCCCATACCAACCTTGCTCACAGATGCTTATCATTCTGTACACTTAAGGAATTTGTACAGCGGAGGAATGATCACATGTTGTGTACCCTTATTCTACAAATGGTTCATTTCCCATTTACCCAAATCTGCTGCTTTTTGAGATCACAAGAGTACTTTACGTTGGTCACAGAGAATTATGTCCCTTACCAACTCTGACATAGATTGGTACAATAGGATTTACGAGGGGATAGAGATCATCGAAAGATGTGGAAATTTCCCTAACGTGCCTCTCATTAGAACTAAAGGAGGAATCAACTATCATCCAATTCTAGCTCGCCGTCAACTCGGATACCCGATGAAGAATATCCCGCGTAATGTTTATCTGGAACCTTATCTCCACTGGGTGCAAACTAGAGCCCTCAAGCTGAGGATGCCTTACCCTCGCCAAGAAGTTTTTCCATTAAAGGAATCTGTCCTTTATTTCATGTCTAATGCAGAAAAACTCCAGGTCGCTCTCAACAAAGTTCAACGTGAGAAGAACTCTTGGAAGAACAAGTACCGAATCCTCAATTTAGAGTGTACCAAGATTCAGGAACTGCTAAAGGAAAAGGATGCTCTGATTGAGATATTAGAGCAGCATGCTATAGAAAATCAAGAAAACCGAAGGAATTTGATCGCTCCTTTCACTTGGTAAATGACTGATAATCCAACAACGGCTGAAGAACCCCGGTCAAAGAAAAGGAAACTACTGGAACCGACATATGAGCTCTCTTCAGAGAGGACTCAGGATCCATGAACTTAGACATTTTCCTTACAGTACTTTGTAAAATACTGTACTTTTCCTTTTAAAATACCGCAATCTTTCAAATTCAATAAAAGGGGTCTCACCCCACTGTATGATATTTGCAATCTATTTGTTGAAGTTTCTTTTTGAATAAAACAAAAACTAAAAATATATATTTGCATATCATTCATCATTCTAACATAACGCATTTTTCTTCTCCTTGAGTCTCACATATGTGTCACAATTCTAGAGTCAAACTATCTCACTCATACAATACTCAGGCCAATCAACAAAAGAAAATGGACGATCTCGAGGAAGAGAATAGAGAGATGAGAGAAGAAATCGACGCTCTAAAGGAAAGTTTGGAAAAACTTCACAGTGACATGCAATCCCTGGCAGCAGCTCAGAAGCAACAACAAAAGACTGTAATTTCTGAGATTACATTTACGCCCATTATGGAGACACATGAGAATCATCCTCGGTACAACATGCCTAAGGGGCGCCCTTGGGGCATGCCTCTCAACTTTGTCCTTGAAGGATACATCCCACCGGTCACTGAAGACCTAGAAGCCGTAGCAGGAACCGTTGGACCTGAAGGTTACAAACTTTGGGAAGTGAAGATGCAAGGATTACAACAGCAACACCTGAAGCTTACATACTTCAGGGCACTGAAGCTCCAAGAGTCACCGCTATAATGTCTATACCACAACCAGTGGTACACACTGTCCCGGGAGGTTAGATTCCACAGGTGATTTTTGGTGGAAATGAAGACATGTACGAAAGGATGAATGAGTTCCAAGAACAATTCTTGGAGATGCAGAAGGAACTTCATGCCATTCGCGGTCAAGACTTATTCGGAAAGGACGCATCATACCTCTGTTTGGTCCCTAATGTAAAGATACCGCACAAATTCAAGGTGCCCGACTTTGAAAAATACAAAGGCAACTCTTGCTCTCAAAGTTATTTGGTGATGTATGCTCGAAAAATGTCAACTCAGACAGAAAATCAACAGCTACTGATCCATTATTTCCAAGACAGTTTAACTGGTGCCGCACTCAAATGGTACATGGGTTTAAACCGCACCAAGATCAGTACTTTTAGAGATCTCATTGTAACCTTCGTTCAGTAGTATAAATACAATTTGGACATGGCACCAGATAGAGATCAGCTCATAGCAATGTCGCAAAAGGACAAAGAAAATTTTAAGGATTATACCCAGAAATGGCGTGAAATTGCCGCCCAGATCTGTCCCCCTCTTGAGGAAAAGGGGATGACAAAGATCTTCCTGAAAATCTTGAGCCCATTCTATTACGACCGAATGGTTGCAAGTGCGCCCAGTGACTTCACTAAAATGGTGAACATGGGAGTACGCCTTGAGGAAGTTGTCCAAGAAGGACGTTTGAGCAAAGATGCAAAGCCATCTAGTAGTACTAAGAGATACGGTAGTGCTTTCTAAAAGAAGAAAGAACGAGAGATCGATAATATCTCTCTCAAAAAGCAAAGACGAAGGTATCAACCAATAGCAGCAATAACTCCCGCTATCAACCCCGCGCCGACTCCAATGTATCAACCTCAGGTTGCTCAGAGCCAACCAAATCAACAACAATATCAGCAAAGGGTGCAACAGCCTCTTCAGTAGGCTCATCCACAGTACAATAACAATAATCATACGACACGACCATCAGGGTTCGACCCTATACCGATGTTGTACACAGAGTTATTTCCACTTTTACTGGCCAAGAGGCACGTCCAAACCAGGACTCCTCTCACAGTACCAGAAAATCTTCCTTTTTGGTTCAAAGGGGATCAAACTTGCCCTTACCATCAAGGAGGATCAGGGCACAACATTGAGAACTGTCTTAGCTTCAAGTCTGATGTGCAGAAGCTTGTCAAGAACAGGATCCTATCTTTCAAAGATACTAATCCGAATGTTCAGACGAACCCGTTGCTGCAACATGATAAAACTACAGTAAACTTAATAGAGGAAGAACCTAGTCGCAGTTATCAAATTCACGATGTACTCCTATTAGGAACCAATCTGGTCATGATGCATTGCAGACACAATGAGTACGGTCATGTGCCATCTCACAATTATCACCATTGTGATATTTGCTCAAAGAATAATCAGGGGTGTTCCGTAGTGTAATCGGCTCTATAAGAACAGATGGATCTGGGTTGGATCCAGGATCACCGGATTTGTGAAGTCAACATGGCCCATACTGTAATACCCCAAAATTTTCCCTCTCATTTCTTCATATCATTTAGCATGAGCTTTCATGGCATTGCATTGCATTCAAGCATAGAAAAACAAAACATCAAGCATTTAGCATTGCATCTTGCATAAGGGCATGTGGTTAGTGGTTCTCTAAGGTGTTGATCATCCAAAGCTAAAGAATAAGAGCCAAGTGTTTCTCACAAGAGCCAAGGGTCCCTTAAGTCATATGTCATCCCTACTTGATCCACAAGGCATGGGAAGAGGAGAATTCATCAAGAAGATTAGGCAGTGCATAATCTCATACACAAGGCAGTCCAAAATTGGGATCTAACCCCCAAATGGGCAAGCTCTTTGAGTTTGTATCATCTCCAAATGGCATATCGCATCATTGTTTGAGAGGATACACATTATATTCAGAGGAATTTGGATTTGGAGGATGTGCTATTTCCTCCTAACCAGAGGATGCCAAAATTAGGGTTTGACCTAAAATCAGTTTGTCTCTGATTTTTTGGGTAAGACTTAATCTCATGGTATTCCTTGTGTCCTTAAGTGTATATGGATGGAAAATTGCTCATCAATTGGTTTCAGAAAGGTTTCAATTGATCAGTTGCTTGATAATCAAGAAATTGGGGAAAAAGTCAACTGTGCAGTGAAAAATGTCTACTCTTGACTTTCTAAGGTCAAATTCATGAAATTCATGTTACATATGTTCAATGGACAAGATTTGATCAAGAAATGATGGAGTAATAATGAAAAATCAAGAAATCACAAAACTGCCAAAAATAGAAACTTTAGGGTTGCCAAAAATAGTAAGTTTGGACCATTTTGCACACTACTTTGAGGCTCTCTTTCTAAAAGATAAAAGCTTCAAACCTCAGGCCCAAGTTGAGCCAATTAAAGTTCATGTTCTAAGCTTCAAATCCATATAATGAACATCTTCATTGGATAAAAATGGAGTGAGTTATGGTTGATCAAAGTTTGATGAAAGTAGGTCCAAAATCAAGTCATGACCAAGCGTGACCAAGCTCACCGGCCATAATTTTGACAAACACTTGGTGTGCCAAATGTCAAGCTGAATTTCTCAATGATAAATGCTCCAAATGAAAAACTTTTCAACATCAAAGTTGTTCCTTGCCATGCCCTCTTCAATGTTGATGTTGGCCAAATTTTGATTTGATCAAGATATAATGGAGATATATTGGTCCAAAGTTGGTTGCTTCACACTGAAAATTTCCCAAGTCACATGGCCATGCCCAACTCAATTTGCCACGCCATACACCAGTCTTGGTTTCCAATGTTTTAGGTCACTTTTGTGTATGTTAGAAGCTTTATTTCCAACCATGTTGCATACCAAACTTGTAGTATTACACCTCCTCTTTCCATTGATCCCAAAACCTCATTAAACCATTCATTAGATTGAGAGATTTTCACTTGCAAATCACCATGCTTGACACTGATGCATTAACAGCTTGGTGCACGATTTTGGTTCAAGCTTACAACAAACATTTGTGTACTTTTGTTTCTCCATTTAGCCAAACATTTCACCTGTCATGCATACACATACATAGAGTCATACAGGAAAAGAGCAAAGTGGGAAAGCTTGCACGATAAGCTTCTGCATCACCACCATCTGTGCCATCACCACCACTCATGTTTAGCCCCACCATAACATCATAAACATTACCTCACCATAGTAAAACTCTTCACCACTCGCCCCTAACTAACTTGACTCAGTTAGTTAGGGTGCACTCACCTTAACCCAATTAACTCACTCTAACTCACTCACTTAACCATGAGTTAACCAAATAAACTCAACATATAAATCAAAGTTTCACTTCACAATTTCATTTCAACTCTCATTTTTTCACTCTTCCTCTCAAACACTCTGAAATTTTCTCTTCTCTCTCTCTGATCTCATTGCACGATTTCATCATTCTTACCAAGTATCATCATCATTCATCTTCCTCAGAGTAATCTTTGAGCAAGAACAAGTGATAAACTCTCAAGTACAGCCTCATTTTCTCTTCCATTCCAAGATTCTATAGCATTTATTTTGCTTAGATTGAAGCTCAGGATCTCAAGCTTTTCTCTGGTTTTCTAAACATTTCAAGTTCCTCCACATTTTCAGGTTTGAATTCACTCAACCTTAGTGCTTCGTGTTCATGTGATCTGAACTTGTTTCATGGCGTTTAGAGCTTCTTAGAAGCTATGCTTGAGTCCTGGCTAGTTGATAGGCTCTTTAGGAGCTTAGGTGTAATTTTAGGGCAATATGTTTTGATTCGGTTTTTTGCATGTTTGCATGATTCGTGGAAAATGATAGTGGATTCTTGATCACCATAACTTCCTCTTCATTTTGGTATTTAGTTTTTGTATTTCTGGAAAATGTGAGGTTGCAGGCGGTGGTTTCTCGCCGGAGAAGATGACCGGAGGTCCTTCTCTGGCCGGCGAGTTGTAATTCTAGGGTTTTGTAAGTTTGAATTCTGGCCGTTTAATTTATGCATCGTGTGGCTGATATGTTGCCAACACATTAAAATCTTTTTATAAACTGAGTGCTTGTGTGTGGATGTTCCATGATTATTATCGTGTGTCCTCAATGTGATCCATTCATCATGATTGCCTATTTGATTCGTTGACTGATTATCACACGTTGAATGGATCTGATGGCTTGTGATGTGCCAACGCATTAAATTACCATGTTCTGTTCATGTGTTTTCATTTTAACTGCTGATGATTGAATGTACGCGCGTGTATTGTTATTACCATGTACATGATTTTGTGAGACGTTGGATCGTTGACTGGTTGAGATTCATATCATCCTGTGGCCATGATTGACTGCGTACATTGACTGCATGCACATTCCTCACACACAATCACAATTTTAATTGGGTTGTACCATTGCTATTTGCGCCCCTTTTGCTGAGCCCAATGGACATTTTGACTGGCGAATTACTTCCTTTACACCCCCACTCCATTTTCCTCTTATTTTTATTTTATTTTCTATGTTGTTTTGATTTTGTTATTTTAAAAATAGTAAATGACATCTAAAAATGCCAAATAAATTCATGAATCATCTTTATAGTATTATAAAATATTCAAAAAATTTATTTTCTATTTTTCTATTATGTTGTGCCTCTGAATTAATTGTTGCTTGAATTTCTTTTTGAGGTGGTTCATTTGTGCACACTTGATCTTGTTGATTTTATTTCTAATCATTGGTACATATTTTGATCCCCATTCTTTTTTCATATTTCATAGGATACTTTGAAGCATTTAAAAAAAAAATTTGTAATATTTTTAAAACCATCTTTGCATCATTTTTGAGCCATTTCTTTGTGCATGATCTTGTGAAATCCTAAGTGACTATTGCTGATTGTTTGAGGTCCTTCCTTTCTGAATATTTGCATGAGTTTTTGGTATGCTACTTACCTCTGGTTGAGGTCTCTTGAGACATAATTTGATGATTGTTGAATCATGTTTGGTATTTGTTTGATGACTTTTGTTTGAGGTCCATTTTGTAAACTTCTTTGACCATGTTTGTTTACTTGCTTAAAAAGGCCCTTGTTCCATTTTATGAGATCATTCTTCTTGACTTCTTGAGCCATGTTTAGATCATTATAGGTATGTTGATTGAAATTATAGGTCATTGGTTTGAAGTTGATGTCGTTTTGTGTACATGTTCAATACTTGTTTTACATGTGTCCTTTTGACCTATTTCCTCTTTATTTTGCATCTAAGTGCCAACTTGACTTGTAATTGGTTTGATTATACATGCCATACTATCCATTTACATTTCATATGATGTATGCCTCTGACTTTGAAGTATTGCATTCATTCCACATGCCATTTATGTTCTTACTTTGCATACTTGTACATGTTGCATCCAAATGCATGTTTCTTTTGTTTCTAGTTTCTAAAATGACTTGCAATTGCTTGAATGTGTTTGGTTGGGCATTTTATTTTCATCCTAATATGACCTATCACTTCTGACTTTGGTACTTGAGTTTTATTTTGAACTTGTGTAGGTTTGACTTGTGCTATGAATGTTTTCTTTCCATGTTAAATTCTTGTTCATATCTTCTCACTTCTTCTCCTTATCACTCTTAATGCTTGGATACTTGTTTGTATGCCTCCCATGAAATTTGTATATCATGTTTAGGCACATGTTTAGGTCATCCACATTCTGACTTTGACATTAATTGAAGCATTATTGCATGATCACTTTGCATATCCACTCATTCTTCATCTACTTTTTTCATAATGCTTTTCTTTATGGTTTAAGGCATTGTTTGTGTGCATTTGATTTGTGTTTGCTCTCATATCATTAGAGAACACTCTTATGATGTGCATTCTGACTTTGTGCTTCCCTTAACCTTTAAGATGCTTTTACTTTGGTTATTGATTTGTTTAAGCCTTACTTGTTCATATTAATTGGTTTCCTCATTTGTAAATGTTTGCACTAACCATTTCAGGGGCTAATGGTAAGTCATTTGAGTGTGGATATGCATCCACATTCTAATTTCTTCCTTCATCTTTTAATCATTCAATTTGTGTTGTTTAAGCATTTAATAATGCTTTGTCTTCATAATCTTTTTTCTCCCCTCTTAGGAACAACTTAACTTCCATCTTGGAAGTAAGTTGTTTTCTTTCTTCTTTTTCTTCTTGTTTTTAGGATTAGGTTTCTTAAACCTCACTAAACCTTAGGATCACCATGCATGATAACATTAAGATTGAGTCTTAGTCTCCCTTTTTAGTTTTCGCCTTTACTCCGCTTTTGAGTCTCTTATTCTCATCTTAAAACAAAAGTAAAAAAACACTTAATAAAGGCATAACACTTATTGTATTTGAGCCTTTCATGTGAGAATGAGATAGTGAGAGATCTTCTCTCATTTTCTTAGAATGTTTAGCGTACGTCCCATCTCGGGTCGATATGCGAGGCATTCGATCTTACATGAGGGACTTAAATACAATGTGTGTTACAAAATATAAAAGCAACCAAAACATTCCTTTCTAAAAAATACAAAAATAAACAGTAACGTCTTTCCTTCGGGAATTCTTTTCTCATCTCACTAATTCTCAACGTACGAACGTGCTCCTCCTCGTTCTCTTGCAAGATGGTAACACACTCGGACCAGCGAGCCCGCAACACCTGAGCTAGAACGTTAGTCATTCCCTAAAAAACACAAACAAAGCGACCCTCGTTAAGGGGAACTACGTCGCTCTGATTCTCATGCTCCCGATGAGATACGTAGGCAGTGGGGTAGGGCCCATTCGAGCACTTCTTTTATTTTCCCTACATTTGTTTCTTTTTCTTTTCTATCCCTCCTTTTTACCTTTCTTTCCAGCTAGCAGTTCCTTTTCCAGTATCCTTTCCTTACACCCTTCGATCGAGACAAGCAAGCGTGAATCCCATCGGGTACGATGGACGCGTGGGGGTGCTAATACCTTCCCTTCGCGTAACTGACTCCCGAACCCAGTTCTCTTGGTCGCAAGACCATGCTCTTTCCTTCCCTTCATGTTTATGTGGTGTTTCCTTTCCCTCTCTTGGGATAAATACACATTGCTGGCGACTCTGTTTCGGTGCCACTTTCGCGTTTGTACTTGGATGAAAATCCCGGGAGCGACAGCTGGCGACTCTGCTGGGGACGGAGCCCAGAATCTCTGGTTCCCTTAGCGAGTCAATCCTAGCGCTTGTTTGTTTTTCTTTCATTGGGTGTTTACTGTTGTGCTGTATTTACCGTTTTACTATATTTCTATTTACTGTATTACTGCTTTACTGTATATTACTATATTTACTGCATTTTAGCATTTTCGTTTTATATGATATATTATGCTATACTGGACTGTGCTGTTTTCTGTTTGGCGGGATGGGGTATTCTGAGAGATAGGCCCAATACCCAGGCCTGAGTGCACTTATGATTAGTGTGTTTCATGTCCTCTCGCATTCCATCTCGGTTCGAGGAGGGAATATGAAACACAATCTGGATGTGGTTCTCTCTAGAGAATTTTGCGTTGTGGATTTCCCACGATGGTAGAGCTATCTAGAAGAGCTGTTAAGTCTGGATGACCTTTTAGGATGACCCCCCTTTATTTTGAGGTGAATCAGAGGACGGTCTCTTTGTTTGGCGATAGCATTGTATCCTTCGGGCTGAATGTGCTATTGCTTCTCATTCCGAGACCCGAATTTGAGGATCCTCACTTTCTAGTACATACATATGAGACTGGGGGGATTGTTTACAGGTGTGCAGAAACCCTTGACTTTTAGAATACCCGGTTTTCTTATTTGTTCTGGATTGGTTACTGAATCTTTGGTCCTGATCAGTTCCCATTTGTTCTGGATTTCTTTTACTGGACCTTTGATCCTAGGTTGTGTATCTCGCCAAATTCAGACTACAACACAGTGGGTTTAGCATTATTTGTGCAGCACTGATCACATGCTCTTGCATACATATCATCATTAGCATTCTTACATTTAACCTTCATGTTTATTCATTTGCAGGGTACACTTCCTTTCGGTTCTAGTTGACAGTTCCCTTGTTCAGTTATGGAGATTCCCAGGAAGAACAATGTGCATTATACTTTCTTTGACACAAAGGTGGGACAGTTACGAAAGATGGTTTCTCTTATTACTCCAGACCATGTGGGTATGTTCCGAAAGGCTTATGGAGAGATTATGACTGTGGTTGTTGACTTGAATGCTTCAGAAAGGAGTGTCATCCATACGTGCTTACAGTTTTATGACCCACAGCTAAGGTGCTTCACTTTCTCAGATTTTCAATTAGCTCCGATGCTAGAAGAGTGTGCCCTGCTTCTAGGTGTGCCTCTCAAGTACCAGATTCCTTTCAACTCTGACATGCGCCCTCCAAAGCCTGAAGAGATAGCTAAGGCCCTCCATCTGAGCGTACCTGTGGTAGCAGATAATATCGCCACCAAAGGAGGTTTATGTGGTTTTCATTTGGACTTCTTGGTTGCCAAAGCCGAGGAGTGTGCTACTAAGTCTCAGTGGGAAGCCGTTTGTGCAATCCTGGCTTTGAGCATCTATGGAATTATGTTGTTTGCTGATGAACCTAAGTTTGTGGACATGAGTGCAATCCATATTTTTGTGCTGAAGAATCCTATACCCACACTCCTGGGTGATTTGTACTACTCTGTACACTTTAAAAATGAGAAGAAACGAGGAGGTTTGGTTAGATGTTGCGCACCTCTGTTCCATAAGTGGCTTATGAGTCATTTACCAAATTCAGAGGCCTTTTTGGATCCTCATCCTGCAAAGAATTGGGCTAAGAGGATGATTCAGTTGACAGCAAAGGACATTCGTTGGTTCAATCAAAGGACGATGGGTGGAGATTTTGTCAGTAGCTGTGGAAGACATCCTAATGTGCCACTCTTGGGAATAAAGGGTTGCATCAATTACAACCCTGTTATTCTCAGGAGACAATTAGGATTTACCTTAATAGAGCATCCGAGGGATAGTGATTTGGAAGAATCTTTCTTTTTCCCTGTGAAGGACAATCTTTTGTTGGTAAGGCAAGCGGCTGGAGCTTGGGGCAATCTGTAAACGAAGGGTAAAGTTGTTTTCGGCAAGTGCAACAATGTGTCTTCTTCTCAATTTGATGCCTGGTTGAAACGAAGAGTTCAGATCACTCTTTTGTCGTTTTCTCAGGAAAGGCCGTCAGATCCAGTTGCTGAAGAACCGGTGACCATGGTAAGCGTTGTTGAATATAACAAGCTTAAAGCAGAGATGGATAAGACAATCAAAATGAATGAGAAGCTAAGCGAAGGACTCAAAAAGATGCTTTGTGAAAAGCGTAATGTTGAGTATGAACTGCAAAAGCTGACTGAGCGTCATGAGGCGAATGAGAAAAGAATGGCTGAAGACACCATCTATATTCGCAAGGTCAAACAGAATAAGATGGCACTAAAGGAGGCGTGAAAGCGCATCAATGAGCAGTTGACCAAGTCTGAGAATACCCTGGCCAAAGGACAACAAATATGGGATGAGTTTTCCAAATGCCGGAGGGAGATCGAGGCGAGAATCAGGGCTGTAAATGACGAGTTGAGGAAAAATTTGAAGAGCAAAGAAAGTGAATTTCTCCAGCAACTAAGTGCAGCTAATCAAGAGATCGAAGATCTGAAGATCCGCGCTGGAATAAAGAGAGCCAAAGAGTTAGCTATCAAAGATCAAATCCGAAAGCTAGAAGAAGCTGTCAAGTTAAGGAGTCAACTGATCAGAAGTCTTACCGAGCACCCAAATGATCCAGTTACTGAAGCGCTTCTCAAGGAGGTCCGGGAAGATTTATATGGGCTCAGTGTTTGAGTTGTGTTGTTATTCTAGGGAATCACCATCAGGCTTGTTGATGGGTTTCTTTTGTTTGTATTCATGCTATTGAGTTGTATTTGTTCGAGAACAATTTGTATTTGACTGTTCCACACCTAGTTGTGGGTTCTTATTATTTATGATATTGGCTCTGTTTGGTATTATTGAGGTGGATCCTTCGTCAAGTTATACAATGATTCACACACTCACTGGGCCGTATGATGGGTATTCTGAGTTATTAATATGCACCTCTGATGTTCTGTCACTGTTAGCAATTGCAGGAGTATGCACTGTTCCCTTTCGGTCAAACTGGAATCGAAGGAAGGAATGCCTCAAAATGAATAAACATGGCATTGCATTGCATATCATCTTGCATTTTGTTGTTTGCTTTTTCAGGTACTTGTTGCAGGAGATCTCTAACCTTTATTTGGTTTCAGGCATTATAGCTGAGAATCACGTACACCGATACTCAACTCGAAGAAATCAAGCAAGGATAATGGATCAAATGCAGAATGATTTGGCTGAAATGAGGGCACGCATGGACCAGTTCATGACTCTCATGACTGGTATGGCACAAACTCAAGAGAGATTGAGGCTTCTGGTCGAACGTCCAGAGACTACGCCAGGAGGTAATCAGAATGACAATTCACAGACTCATGGCACTCCTCCTCCTGTTGGCAATCCTCCTCCTGTGGGTAATATGGGTAATGGAAATGTCAGAAATGCTGGTGTTGTTCAGGAAGATGCTCAGGAAGACCAGTTCACCCTAGTGGATGCTGAGATGGGTAATCCTAATGACAAAAGGTACGATGAGTTGGCTGAGAAGATACGGGCTATGGAATGCAAGAATTCTATGGGCATTGATGTCACCAATCTGGGTCTGGTACCAGGAGTCAGAACTCCTCACAAATTCAAGCCGCACACTTTTGACAAATATCATGGCAATACGTGTCCCCAGACACATATTCAAGTTTATTTTGGGAAGATCTCAGCCCATACTGATGACGAAAAGCTATGGATGCATTACTTTCAAGACAGTCTGGCTGGAGCTCCTTTGACATGGTATATGAAATTGAAAAGAGCTGCTGTGAGAAGTTAGAAGGATCTGGCAGAAGCATTCCTAAAGCAATATCAGTACAATATCGACATGGCGCCCAACCGCACTCAATTGCAGGGGTTGTCACAGAATGTTAAGGAAAGTTTCAAGGAATATGCTCAAAGGTGGAGAGAGATGGCTGCACAGGTTCAACCTCCTTTGCTGGATAGAGAAATGGCAGACATGTTTATGGGCACCCTGCAAGGGGCATTTCTTGAAAGGTTGGCTGCTTATCCATCAACCGGGTTTGCTGATATAGTGATTGCTGGAGAAAGAATAGAGAGTCTGTTGAAACTTGGGAAGATCCAAGATGTAAGTGGGGCTGGATCTTCTGGGACAAAGAAACCATTTGCTAGTGGTCAGAAAAGAAGAGAAGGTGATACAAACATTGTATATAGAGGACGAGGCAGAGGATGTTCTCAGGCTTACCATCAAGTAGGTGCAGTGACAATCCCAACACCATCTGTTCAACAACAACCACAACAGCAAGCTCAGCAACAGCAGCAGCAATCTGCTTTCCAACAGAGGTCTAGGCAGAGGGATCGTAAGATTGACCCTCTCCCTATGACTTATTCTGCGTTGCTACCACAGTTACTCAAGTTGAAGTTGGTTGAGCTTCGTACTATGAGACCTCCTGCCGCTGGCAACTTGCCACCTAATTTCGATGTTAACGCTCGCTGTGAGTTCCACTCAGGTGCTCAAAGGCACACCATTGAAAAATGTTGGGCGTTTCATCATAAGGTGCAAGATTTGATTGATGCTAAAGCAATCAATTTCTCGTTGCATCCTAATGTTCTTCAGAACCCCATGCCTGATCATGGTGTGGCAGATGTGCGTGCTATTGAAGACGGAAAGAGATTGAAGTTGGTAGCAGATATTAATCAGGTGAAGACTTCCTTGTTGGTTGTAAAAGATCGTTTATTGAAGGGACAGGTGTTCCCGGGATGTGATCAAAATTGTTCTGAGTGTTCGAATCAAGAGAATGGCTGTGATAAGTTAAAAGTAGGTCTGCAGAATCTGATCAATGAGGGCCGGCTACAGTTTGACAGGGTTGTGAAAGATACTGATGAGGTGTCAACCGTGACCATTTATTACACTCCTGCTAAGATTCAGGTGCCTGCAAGTACGGCTCTTGTAGCAAGTGTTGTGCAAGAAAGACCCAGTCCTGTTACCATCATGGTGCCAGGACCTGTTTCGTTTATATCTACGAAGGCAATCCCATGGCACTATGGGGCAGACGTGTATTATGAAGGGAAAAAGCAGGAAGTTGGAACATCAGCCAGTTCAAATATTGATAATGTGGGTGGTGTAGGTGGCTTTACTCGGAGCGGAAGGTTGTTTGCTCCCCAAACTTTGCGCAGTGATAAAGAGGTTGAAGCCGCAGCAAAAGCTAAAGGAAAACAAGTGGTCAAGAGTGTGCATGTGCCCAAAACAGAGACAAAGATTACCTTTGACAACGAGATGGAAGAGTTCATGAGGATAATAAAGAAAAGTGATTATAAGATTGTCGATCAACTGAACCAGACGCCCTCGAAAATTTCAATTTTGTCACTGTTGATGTGTTCTGACGCGCACCGGGAGGCTTTATTGAAAGTGTTGAAGAGAGCATATGTTCCACAGGAAATCACTGTTAATCAGCTTGAAGGTGTGATTTCCAACGTCAATGTCAGCCACGGATTGGGTTTCACAAGCAGAGATTTGACGTCTGAAAGGAGAAACCACAATAAAGCTTTGCACATTACAATGGAGTACAGGGGTGCAGTGCTGTCTCACGTACTAGTAGACACTGGTTCCTCGCTCAATGTCTTGCCAAAGAAGGAGCTAATGAAGCTAGAGGTTGATGGTTTGATTTTAAGGCCCAGTGAGTTGGTTGTCCGAGCGTTCGATGGAACGAAAAGATCTGTGTTTGGTGAAGTAGAGTTGTCCGTGCAAATTGGGCCGCAGGTGTTCAAATCTACATTCCATGTGATGGATATACAGTCGGCATATAACTGCTTATTAGGTCGCCCTTGGATTCATGCGACCGGGGCTGTTACATCCACCTTACACCAGAAGTTGAAATACGAGTTCGAGGGACAAGTTGTGACAGTGTGTGGTGAAGAAGACATATTTGTTAGCCATTTGTCCATGTTCAAGTATATTGATATGGATGGGGAAATTCACGAGATGCTTTGCTAGTCGTTTGAAGAGGTAAATATTGACAACCTGCCTGAATCTTCCCTTGCACCAGATAGAGCCGGTACATCCATTTTGTCCTATAAGCAAGCTGTTGAGGTCGTCAGAGTAGGCAACGCCCAGGGCTGGGACAAGCTGATAGAGACACCAATGAAGGAGGACAAGTTTGGTATTGGATATCGTCCCTCTATGACTTCAGTTACAGAGAACAGTGGACCCATCACTTTCAGCAGTGGGGGAATCATTTACTCAGATCAGTCTTGTGCAGCTATAGAGGATGGCGTTGACAGTGACTGTGACATGGACAATTGGGTACGCCCACGTGCTCCGGGACAACCATTGTAGAATTGGTCCGTTGAAGAAGTCATCCGGGTTACTCTTCAAACAGAGTAATTTTCTTTGTTTTTCTAACCATAATGCATGTTAAAATCTTGCGCTCTGCCCAAGGCGTATAGATTCATTTGTAGGGCCACCCTGTTTGCATTTGCAATTTTAATCAT
This sequence comes from Lathyrus tuberosus, assembly GCA_022829125.1. Classification (NCBI taxonomy): domain Eukaryota; kingdom Viridiplantae; phylum Streptophyta; class Magnoliopsida; order Fabales; family Fabaceae; genus Lathyrus; species Lathyrus tuberosus. The sequence goes on along the minus strand of JALAZF010000391.1, from coordinate 5,797,599 downwards.
CAATAAAGGACGTTTTGCACTCAAATTTTGTTCCTTGTCTTTCTTTTTCATTTTTGCACAAAAATAATAAAATGGCAATGTTTCGTTTATTTTTGTTTTAAAATAAATTCTAAAATAAAGCATGAACCCGTTCGTGCAGACTTGATCATCCGGATTTCATTGATAACGGTTCTGCTATGGCCATGTATGACTTTGACAAACCGATTTATCAAGCCGAAGAAGGGGATGAGAAGGGCTGTGAACTCCCTGAGGAACTGGCCAAATTGTTAAAACAAGAGGAAAGGGTCATCCAGCCTCATCAAGAGACCATAGAGATTATTAATATTGGTACCGAGGATGCTAAGAAAGAGATCAAGATTGGTGCCAGCTTGAAAATAGATGTGAAGAAGGCTTTGACTGAGATGTTGTGTGAATATGTTGATATCTTCGCCTGGTCATATCAAGACATGCCAGGGCTGGATACTGATATTGTTGTGCACAGGCTGCCATTAAGAGAAGAATGCCCGCCAGTCAAGCAGAAACTTCGTCGGACTTATCCCGATATGGCCATAAAGATCAAGGAAGAGGTTCAGAAGCAGTGGGACGCAGGGTTTCTTGCTGTGACTCATTATCCTCCTTGGGTTGCCAACATTGTGCTGGTACCAAAGAAAGACGAAAAAGTGAGAATGTGTGTGGATTATCGAGATCTTAATAAAGCTATCCCAAAAGATGATTTTTCACTGCCTCACATTGATGTTCTGGTTGACAATACAGCTCAGTTTTCAGTGTTCTCGTTTATGGACGGTTTCTCCGGGTACAACCAGATAAAGATGGCACCTGAAGATATAGAGAAGACCGCATTCATTACTCCATGGGGTACATATTGTTATAAGGTGATGCCTTTTGGGTTGAAAAACGCAGGGGCAACGTACCAGCGGGCAATGGTAACATTATTTCACGACTTGATCCACAGAGAGATTGAATGTTACGTGGATGACATGATTTCCAAGTCGCGAACGGAAGAAGAACATCTGATTAACTTGAAAAAGTTGTTTGAAAGGTTGAGAAAGTTCCGTCTAAGGTTAAATCCTAACAAGTGCACTTTTGGGGTGCATTCTGGAAAGCTGTTGGGTTTCATTGTGAGCGAAAAAGGGATTGAGGTTGATCCTGCCAAAGTGAAAGCAATACAAGATATGCCTGAACCGAGAACAGAAAAAGAGGTTCGTGGTTTTCTGGGTAGGTTGAACTACATTGCAAGGTTTATATCTCACCTAACAGCCACATGTGAACCAATTTTCAAACTGCTAAGTAAAGATCAAACGGTCAGGTGGAATGAAGATTGTCAATTGGCATTCGATAAAATAAAAGAATACTTGCAGGAACCTCCAATTCTCATGCCTCCAGTTTCAGGAAGGCCTTTGATAATGTATTTGACAGTACTTGAAGGTTCTATGGGTTGTGTTCTCGATCAACACGACGAGACAGGTAGGAAGGAGCATGCTATCTACTGCCTGAGCAAAAAGTTCAATGACTGTGAGTCTCGGTACTCAATGCTTGAAAAGACATGCTGTGCACTTGCATGGGATGCTAAGCGATTGATGCAGTATATGATTAGGCGCACAACCTTGTTGATTTCAAAAATGGATCCTATCAAATACATTTTTGAGAAACCAACACTAACAGGCAGAGTTGCACGGTGGAAAATGGTTTTGACAGAGTATGATATTTAGTATACTTCCCAAAAGGCCATCAAAGGAAGTATCTTGTCAAACTATCTTGCGCAACAGCCAATTGATGATTACCAACCCATGAAATTTGATTTCCCTGATGAGGACATCATGTTTCTCAAAGCTAAAGACTGCGAGGAACCACTCCCGGAGGAGGGGCCAGACCCTGAATCCAAATGGAGTTTGATGTTTGATGGGGTTGTCAATATGAATGGATGCGGAGTTGGAGCAGTTCTTATCACGCCGGAAGGTGTTCACATGCCTTTCACTGCCCGATTAACTTTCGGATGCACCAACAATGAAGCAGAATATGAAGCCTGTATAATGGGAATTGAGGAGGCGATTAATTTATGAATTAAGACCCTTGATATCTTCGGTGATTCAGCTCTGGTAATCAATCAAGTGAAAGGAAGTTGGTACACGCACCAAGCAAATCTGGTTCCGTATAGAGATTATACAAGGAGATTGCTGACATTTTTCACAACGGTGAAGTTGTACCATATTCCCCGAGATGAGAATAAGTTTGTTGATGCCTTGGACACATTGTCTTCCATGATCAAAGTGCAAAGGTGGAACCATGTACCTAAGATTGAAGTGTCTCGTCTTGACAGACCTGCATTTGTGCTTGTTGTTGATGCAACGTCTGATGACAAGCCATGGTTTCATGACATCAAGTGTTTCTTGAAAAGTCAAGAGTACCCGCCAGGGGCATCTGCTAAAGATAAGAAGACGTTAAGAAGGTTGTCTAGTAGTTTCTTCTTGAATCAAGATGACGTGTTGTATAAACGGAATTTTGACATAGTTCTGCTCAGATGCGTGGATAGACATGAAGCAGACCTGTTAATGCAGGAAGTACATGAAGGCTCTTTCGGTACCCATGCCGGAGGACACGCAATGGCTAAGAAATTATTGAGGTCAGGGTATTATTGGTTGACAATGGAGGCAGATTATTGCAAGTATGCCCGTAAGTGTCACAAATGCCAGATCTATGCAGACAAAGTGCACGTTCCTCCAAATCCGTTGAGTGTCATGTCCTCTCCTTGGCCCTTTGCCACGTGGGGCATTGACATGATCGGAAAGATTGAGCCTATTGCTTCAAATGGCCATCGTTTCATCTTGGTCGCCATTGATTATTTCACTAAATGGGTTGAAGCAGCATCTTATGCCAATGTCACTAAGCAGGTGGTAGCTCGTTTCCTGAAACGGGATATCATTTGTTGCTATGGAGTGCCCGAGAGAATCATTACCGATAATGGTTCTAATCTGAACAACAAAATAATGGTTGAGCTATGCCGGGACTTCAAAATTGAACATCACAATTCTTCTCCGTATCGCCCGAAAATGAATGGCGATGTGGAGGCAGCCAACAAGAATATTAAGAAGATTGTGCAAAAAATGGTTGTCACATACAAAGATTGGCATGAGATGTTACCATTTGCTTTGCATGGGTACCGAACGTCAGTACGCACGTCCACTGGGGCAACACCATTCTCACTTGTATACGGTATGGAGGCAGTACTACCGGTTGAAGTTGAGATTCCATCCCTCAGAGTCATGATGGATGTCAAGTTAGACGAAGCTGAGTGGGTTCGTGCCAGATTTAATCAATTGAGCCTTATTGAAGAGAAACGGTTGGCAGCTGTATGTCACGGGCAGTTATACCAGCGGAGGATGAAGCAAGCATTCTACCAAAAGGTGCGTCCTCGGGTTTACAAGGTGGGAGATGTGGTACCCAAAAGGATCCTTCCTCCTAGTACAGATCACAGGGGCAAATGGACTCCCAACTATGAAGGACCATTCATGGTTAAGAAGGTCTTCTCGGGCGGAGCCTTGTTACTTACAACCATGGATGGCGAAGATTTTTCATCCCCTGTCAACTCAGACGTAGTCAAAAAATACTTTGCATAAATAGACCCGCTGGACAAAAAAAAAGGTCCAGGCAAAAAAGGGCATCCCGACGAACACAAAAACAGAATAAAAAAGGTTTGGGAAAAAATTAGGGATAATAAATTAAAAAAATTGTACATCCGGTGAGTTGAAAATCCGCAAGGACAACTCAGGCAAAAAAAGGTATCCCGGTGGATTGAAAACCCGAAAGGGCGGTCCATGCAAAAGAGGGATTTAAGCGAATGACTACGGTCTGAGTTATCTATACTCCATCACCGTTTCAATAACTGACATTCCAAAGGGTAGGAATCAGTCTGATCATTCCTCAGAAGGCAAGGCTGGGGAGTCTTGAAGACATACTGGCCATAGCAGAATTGAAATTCAGTGGAATGCCGTTTTCACATTGCCATTAGGATAGTTTCTTTTCTCAATTTTAAGCGATCGCCTCTTTCCAGGGATTGCTTCCTGATGTAATTGCCTATTCTGGGCTTTTTTTTCAATAAATTGGATTTCAGTAAAAGCTTCTTATTTTGTTTTACTGCTTTGTTTGCAAAAACGTCTGAATTTTTGATAAAACATTGCATTTGAAAACATGGTGGCTTTACAATAACATGCGCAGGAAATACATTTAAAATTACTTTGAATGTTGAATAATCCTGGATGGCGGATTCAAACCACGCAATATTCCGGGGCATGTGTGCATATCCTTTTGCTTGCAGGTAACAGGTCCAGATGACTTCATGCACGAGAGGTATTTCTCCTATACGAGTAATCACTTATTCCCACGCAGAATGCTGGGGCAATCATGTTCTGGGAAGGGTTCACTTGTCACCCTTTTGTCACAATGTTTACTAGTTGTGTCCATCATTCGGTCGACAGTCGTTCACGACGTCTCGATATCAGTGAATTGAGTTAAACTAGGTATCGTTGTATCTTATTAAGTCGATTCTCTCATTCAGTACTTCCAACAGCTACAAGCTTTTCTGTGTCGATAACGGTTGCGAAGTCCCTAGTAGAGTTGCTTCGCAGACACCGAAGTTGTTGGTCAATCCTCAGTGAAGTTGCCAGGAGTTTGAAGATGCTTAATCTTCCGTGAAATCCTCTCATGATGTTTCTTCAGGTAAGTCTTGTATCATGGAGCAAGAAGCAAGTTGTTGACTTTCCCAAAGCATGGGGCATATTGAATTTCTCCGGCAGAAGATATTCTAGATCTATCATCCCCAGTAGAGTTTAAGGATGTTTGGTCTTCTGTAAAATCCTCTCAAAAGGCTTTCCCCATCACGAGATGCTTGGAAGTTGTTTTCCCCAGCAGAGTTTGTTATAACCTCATTATCCCCAGCGGAGTCGTCAAATGGAAAGTTCTCCTAACATGGGGCATTGTGACACTTATCCTAAGCTCGACAGTCTTATTCCTCAGCAGATCACCGTGGAATTATTTTGGGTTTCCCCAGCAGATCTCCAGGGACTCTTTCCCAACAAGTTGCAATGGGATGTTCTAACTAGGATTTGCATATCCCCAACAAAGTAGCCCCGATCCCCAGCCAGATTGTATCTCTGATAGTTATACTCCCCACATAGTTCAGCATGGAATCTTGTCAACAATATTCCTCAGCTGAGTTGTTGTTTTTGTCCCCACAGAGGCTTTTTGATCAACAGAATCTATTCCTCGGTAAGGTGTTAGTGCATTCTTTCCCCATCCGGGTTGGAAGGTTGATTCTCCCCACAAAGGATCTCAGGTTTGATAGATCCCCAAGCAGAGTTTAATGACTTTTCTTCCCTAGCAGGACGTCATTCAAAAGGATTCTCGTCCCCAGCGGAGTTATTATGACTAGAATTCATCCCCAAACAGATGAAGTAATTCATGGCAGAATCATCAATCCCCTAAATTTCCAAAGTCCAATTTATTTTTGGCAAACTTGACAATTCGAAGCAGACGGATTGTTCATTCATTCTCCAGCTGAGATATCATCCTTTCAGGAGTCTCTGAAGTTAAATCATTGATCATTGTTCCTCAGCAGAGTCAGCAGAGATGTTTGACACGGATGCAGAGAGTAATCCAGTATTGGAATGATTAAAGTCCAACCGTAGATTGGCAAAAGGTCCATCCAAGGGTGGCAAATTCTTGAAAGTCTAACCGTAGATTGGCAAAAGGTCCATCCAAGGGTGGCAAATTCTTAAAGTCCAACCGTAGATTGGCAAAAGGTCCATCCAAGGGTGGCAAATTCTTGAAAGTCCAACCGTAGATTTGCAAAAGGTCCATCCAAGGGTGGAAATTTCTTAAAGTCCAACCATAGATTGGCAAAAGTCCACCCGTAGTGTGGCAAGTCAGTAGTCGTCTGACTCCCTTTAAAAGACCGCAGCTAAGTCCAACCGTAGGTTGGCAAAAGTCCATCCAAGGGTGGCAAATCATTGGCAAGTCCAACCGTAGATTGGCAAAAGTCAACCCACAGTGTGGCAATTCAGCTGCAAAGTCCAACCGTAGATTGCCAAAAGTCCACCCGCAGTGTGGCAAGTCAGTAGTCTTCTGACTCCATTCAAAAAGACAGTCCGCCTAAAGTGTGGCAAGTCAGTAGTCTTCTAACTCTATTAAAAAAGACAGTCCACCCGCAGTGTGGCAAGCCAGTAGTCGTCTGGCGTTGTACAAAAGACGTTGCAAAAGTCCACCCGTAGTGTGGCAGGCCAGTAGTCGTCTGGCGTTGTTCAAAAAGACATCTCTTCGGTATTATTCTTCTCATCAGAGTATTCTTCAAGCAGAGTTCCTTCGGTTGGGTTTATATCCCTTTTCTTCTTCTCCACCGAGTGCAAATTTTCTGGTTATTTTGGTATTCAATCCCTCCATACCTTGAAAGTCTGACAGCAATCGCTATCATCCATTCAGGTCTACAGTGATTGAATAGGGGCAGCTGTAATACCCCAAAATTTGCCCTCTCATTTCTTCATATCATTTAGCATGAGCTTTCATTGCATTGCATTGCATTCAAGCATAGAAAAACAAAACATCAAGCATTTAGCATTGCATCTTGCATAAGGGCATGTGGTCAGTGGTTCTCTAAGGTGTTGATCATCCAAAGCTAAAGAATAAGAGCCAAGTGTTTCTCACAAGAGCCAAGGGTCCCTTAAGTCATATGTCATCCCTACTTGATCCACAAGGCATGGGAAGAGGAGAATTCATCAAGAAGATTGGGCAGTGCATAATCTCATACACAAGGCAGTCAAAAATTGGGATCTAACCCCCAAATGGGCAATCTCTTTGAGTTTTTATCATCTCCATATGGCATATCGCATCATTGTTTGAGAGGATACACATTATATTCAGAGGAATTTGGATTTGGAGGATGTGTTATTTCCTCCTAACTAGAGGATGCCAAAATTAGGGTTTGACCTAAAATCAGTTTGTCTCTGATTTTTTGGGCAAGACTTGATCTCATGGTATTCCTTGTGTCCTTAAGTGTATATGGATGGAAAATTGCTCATCAATTGGGTTCATAAAGGTTTCAATTGATCAGTTGCTTGATAATCAAGAAATTGGGGAAAAAGTCAACTCTGCAGTGAAAAAAGTCAACTCTTGACTTTCTAAGGTCAAATTCATGAAATTCATGTTACATATGTTCAATGGACAAGATTTGATCAAGAAATGATGGAGGAATAATGAAAAATCAAGAAATCACAAAACTGCCAAAAATAGAAACTTTAGGGTTGCCAAAAATAGTAAGTTTGGACCATTTTGCACACTACTTTGAGGCTCTCTTTCTCCAAGATAAAATCTTCAAACCTCAGGCCCAAGTGGAGCCAATTAAAGTTCATGTTCTAAGCTTCAAATCCATATAAAGAACATCTCCATTGGATAAAAATTGAGTGAGTTATGGTTGATCAAAGTTTGATGAAAGTAGGTCCAAAATCAAGTCATGACCAAGCGTGACCAAGCCCGCCGGCCATAATTTTGACAAACACTTGGTGTGCCAAATTTCAAGCTGAATTTCACAATGATAAAAGTTCCAAATGAAAAAAATTTCAACATCAAAGTTGTTCCTTGCCATGCCCTCTTCAATGTTGATGTTGGACAAATTTTGATTTGATCAAGATATGATGGAGATATATTGGTCCAAAGTTGGTTGCTTCACACTGAAAATTTCCCAAGTCACATGGCCATGCCCAACTCAATTTTCCACGCCATACACCAGTCTTGGTTTCCAATGTTTCAGGTCACTTTTGTGTATGTTAGAAGCTTTATTTCCAACCATGTTGCATACCAAACTTGTAGTATTACACCTCCTCTTTCCATTGATCCCAAAACCTCATTAAACCATTCATTAGATTGAGAGATTTTCACTTGCAAATCACCATGCTTGAAACTGATGCATTAACAGCTTGGTGCACGATTTTGGTTCAAGCTTACAACAAACATTTGTGTACTTTTGTTTCTCCATTTAGCCAAACATTTCACCTGCCATGCATACACATACATAGAGTCATACAGGAAAAGAGCAAAGTGGGAAAGCTTGCACGATAAGCTTCTGCATCACCACCATCTGTGCCATCACCACCACTCATGTTCAACCCCACCATAACATCATAAACATTACCTCACCATAGTAAAACTCTTCACCACTCGCCCCTAACTAACTTGACTCCGTTAGTTAGGGTGCACTCACCTTAACCCAATTAACTCACTCTAACTCACTCACTTGACCATGAGTTAACCAATTAAACTCAACATATAAATCAAAGTTTCACTTCACAATTTCATTTCAACTCTCATTTTCTCACTCTTCCTCTCAAACACTCTGAAATTTTCTCTTCTCTCTCTCTGATCTCATTGCACGATTTCATCATTCTTACCAAGTATCATCATCATTCATCTTCCTCAGAGTAATCTTTGAGCAAGAACAAGTGATAAACTCTCAAGTGAAGCCTCATTTTCTCTTCCATTCCAAGATTCTATAGCATTTATTTTGCTTAGTTTAAAGCTCAGGATCTCAAGCTTTTCTCTGGTTTTCTCAACATTTCAAGTTCCTCCACATTTTCAGGTTTGAATTCACTCAACCTTAGTGCTTCGTATTCATGTGATCTAAACTTGTTTCATGGCGTTTAGAGCTTCTTAGAAGCTATGCGTGAGTCCTGGCTAGTTGATAGGCTCTTTAGGAGCTTAGGTGTAATTTTAGGGCAATATGTTTCGATTCGGTTTGTTACATGTATGCATGATTCGTGGAAAATGATAGTGGATTCTTGATCTCCATAACTTCCTCTTTATTTTGGTATATAGTTTTTGTATTTCTGGAAAATGTGAGGTTGCAGGCGGTGGTTTCTCGCCGGAGAAGATGACCGGAGGTCCTTCTCCGGCCAGCGAGTTGTAATTCTAGGGTTTTGTAAGTTTGAATTCTGGCCGTTTGATTTGTGCATCGTGTGGCTGATATGTTGCCAACACATTAAAATCTTTTTATAAACTGAGTGCTTGTGTGTGGATGTTCCATGATTATTATCGTGTGTCCTTAATGTGATCCATTCATCATGATTGCCTATTTGATTCGTTAACTGATTATCACACGTTGAATGGATCTGATGGCTTGTGATGTGCCAACGCATTAAATTACCATGTACTGTTCACGTGTTTTCATTTTAACTGCTGATGATTGAATGTACGTGCGTGTATTGTTATTACCATGTACATGATTTTGTGAGATGTTGGATCGTTGACTGGTTGAGATTCATATCATCCTGTGGCCATGATTGACTGCGTACATTGACTACATGCACATTCCTCACACACAATCACAATTTTAATTGGGTTGGACCATTGCTATTTGCGCCCCCTTTGCTGAGCCCAATGGACATTTTGACTGACTAATTACTTCCTTTACACCCCCACTCCATTTTCCTCTTATTTTTATTTTATTTTCTATGTTGTTTTGATTTTGTTATTTTAAAAATAGTAATGACATCTAAAAATGCCAAATAAATTCATGAATCATCTTTATAGTATTATAAAATTTTCACAAATTTTATTTCTATTTTTCTATAATGTTGTGCCTCTGAATTAATTGTTTCTTGAATTTCTTTTTGTATATTTCATAGGATACTTTGAAGCATTTAAAAACATTTTTGTAATATTTTTAAAACCATTTTTGCATCATTTTTGAGCCATTTCTTTGTGCATGATCTTGTGAAATCCTAAGTGACTATTGCTTGATTGTTTGAGGTCCTTCCTTTCTGAATATTTGCATGAGTTTTTGGTATGATACTTGCCTCTGGTTGAGGTCTCTTGAGACATAATTTTATGATTGTTGAATCATGTTTGGTATTTGTTTGATGACTTTTGTTTGAGGTCCATTTTGTGAACTTCTTTGACCATGTTTGTTTACTTGCTTAAAAAGGCACTTGTGCCATTGTATGAGATCATTCTTCTTGACTTCTTGAGCCATGTTTAGATCATTATAGGTCTGTTGATTGAAATTATAGGTCATTGGTTTGAAGTTGATGTCTTTTTGTTTACATGTGTCCTTTTGACCTATTTCCTCTTTATTTTGCATCTAATTGCCAACTTGACTTGTAATTGGTTTGCTTATACATGCCATACTATCCATTTGCATTTCATATGATGTATGCCTCTGACTTTGAAGTATTTCATTCATTCCACATGCCATTTATGTTCTTACTTTGCATACTTGTACATGTTGCATCCAAATGCATGTTTCTTATGTTTCTAGTTTCTAAAATGACTTGCAATTGCTTGAATGTGTTTGGTTTGAGCATTTTATTTTCATCCTAATATGACCTATCACTTCTGACTTTGGTACTTGAGTTTTATTTTGAACTTGTGTAGGTTTGTCTTGTGCTATGAATGTTTTCTTTCCATGTTAAATTCTTGTTCATATCTTCTCACTTCTTCTCCTTATCACTCTTAATGCTTGGATACTTGTTTGTATGCCTCCCATGACATTTGTATATCATGTTTAGGCACATGTTTAGGTCATCCACATTCTGACTTTGACTCTACTTGAAGCATTATTGCATGATCACTTTGCATATCCACTCATTCTTCATCTACTTTTTTCATAATGCTTTTCTTTGTGGTTTAAGGCATTGTTTGTGTGCGTTTGATTTGTGTTTGCTCTCATATCATTAGAGAACACTCTTATGATGTGCATTCTGACTTTGTGCTTCCCTTAATCTTTAAGATGCTTTTACTTTGGTTATAGATTTGTTTAAGCTTTACTTGTTCATATTAATTGGTTTCCTCATTTGTAAATGTTTGCACTAACCATTTCAGGGGCTAATGGTAAGTCATTTGAGTGTGGATATACATCCACATTCTAATTTCTTCCTTCATCTTTTAATCATTCAATTTGTGGTGTTTAAGCATTTAATAATGTTTTGTCTTCATAATCTTTTTTCTCCCCTCTTAGGAACAACTTAACTTCCATCTTGGAAGTAAGTTGTTTTCTTTCTTCTTTTTCTTCTTGTTTTTAGGATTAGGTTTCTTAAACCTCACTAAACCTTAGGATCACCATGCATGATAACATTAAGATTAAGTCTTAGTCTCCCATTTTAGTTTTCGCCTTTACTCCGCTTTTGAGTCTCTTCTTCTCATCTTAAAACAAAAGTAAAAAAACACTTAATAAAGGCATAACACTTATTGTATTTGAGCCTTTCATGTGAGAATGAGATAGTGAGGGATTTTCTTAGAATGTTTAGCGTACGTCCTATCTCGGGTCGATATGCGAGGCATTCGATCTTACATGAGGGACTTAAATACAATGTGCGTTACAAAACATAAAAGCAACCAAAACATTTCTTTCTAAAAAAGACAAAAACAAACAGTAACGTCTTTCCTTCGGGAATTCTTTTCTCATCTCACTAATTCTCAACGTACGAACGTGCTCCTCCTCGTTCTCTTGCAAGATGGTAACGCACTCGGACCAGCGAGCCCGCAACACCTGAGCTAGAACGTTAGTCGTTCCCTAAAAAACACAAACAAAGCGACCCTCGTTGAGGGGAACTACGTCGCTTTGATTCTCATGCTCCCGATGAGATACATAGGCAGTGGGGTAGGGCCCATTCGAGCACTTCTTTTATTTTCCCTACATTTATTTCTTTTTCTTTTCTATCCCTCCTTTTTACCTTTCTTTCTAGCTAGCAGTTCCTTTTCCAGTATCCTTTCCTTACACCCTTCGATCGAGACAAGCAAGCATGGATCCCATCGGGTACGATGGACGCGTGGGGGTGCTAATACCTTCCCTTCGCATAACTGACTCCCGAACCCAGTTCTCTTGGTCGCAGGACCATGCTCTTTCCTTCCCTTCAGGTTTATGCGGTGTTTCCTTTCCCTCTCTTGGGATAAATACACATTGCTGGCGACTCTGTTTCGGTGCCACTTTCGCGTTTGTACTTGGATGAAAATCCCGGGAGCGACACATACGCATCCCAACATTGCTCAGAACCGCAACATTATTGCGATAAACGTCAATTTGGTGGCGATGCACTCAAGGCAAAGTCAATATCATAATCTGCCACGACACGATTACAACACTTGTCTGATCTGCTCAACAAGCAATCAGGGATGCTCTTTTGTACAAGAGGCCCTTCAACGTCAGATAGATCTCGGATGGATCCAAGACTACCGTGTGAGAAATAACCATCAAGTCAATATGGTTCAGATCTTTGACATACGTTTGATGAATACCAATCTAGTAGAATTGCATGCTAAGCAGGTCAGGCTCGGTTTTCTGGCTTCACATGATTATCAAGACTGTGAAGAATGTCGTGAAGACGACCAAGGGTGTGCGCTTGTCCAAAGAACACTTCAACACTTGTTGGACCACTGGTGGCTTCAAATCTACTTGGATGAAGCTACACAACAAATTAGTATGACTGACGAGAATCCTGGTAGACATCAAAGTTGTGATGTCCGCTCAATGGAGACAAACCTAGTAAAGATGCACTTCATACAAAGCGGGCGTGTTCGGGTACCACTGCACAATTATGAGCGCTGTAGAGTTTACTCAGAGAACAACCAAGGATGCTATCTCGTGCGAGCGGCTCTTCAAAATCAGTTGTACCATAAAAAGGTTCGACCATGTTCAAGTTCTGGGTCGATCAACGTGATACAAGACTATCTCTCTTATCAAAGCAAAGACATTGTCATAATCTTCGATCATGGGAAAACCAAAGACGTTTGTGCCATAATCCCTCTACTCAATGAATCAATAATCCCTCTTGATTGTAGAAGAGTTCCCAACCAGGAACTGATTGAGGTTGCCTATAACAGTCAGAGAAATCAAAAAGCTCCTGTGGTTATCTACTTGCCAGGTCCAATACCGTACAAATTGAAAAGGGATATCCCTTATAAGTACGGTGCAACAATCATCGAAAATGGAAAGGAAGCTCCATTACCCTCCGTCGTGAACATTGCCGACATCAGTCGATTTACCCGGAGCAGTCAGATCTTCAACAGAGGAGTTGGAGAACCTTCCAAAGAAAAGGAACCTCAAATGAAAGTTCCAAATCAGCAAGTCGTTCAATCCAATAATCTAGTACTATTAAAGAACAACGATGAGATGCTAAAGCTCATCCAGAAAAGCGAGTACAACATTGTGGACCAACTGTTGCAAACTCCATCTCGAATCTCTATGCTATCTCTCCTACTTAGTTCCGAAGCTCACAGGGAAGCTCTGCAGAAAGTATTAGAGCAGGCCTTCATGGAACAAGATGTGACGGTAGGTCAATTTGACAGCATCATTTCCAACATCACTTCCTGCAACAATTTAGGATTCAGTGATGAAGAACTGCCAGAAGAAGGCAAGAATCATAATATGGCACTTAACATTACAGTCAATTGCCAGGATGATGCTTTAGCCAGCGTACTGGTAGACACAGGATCCTTTTTGACTGTTATGCCAAAGTTAACTTTGATATGACTATCATTTCAAGGAGCCCCGATGAGAGGCAGTGAGATCATCGTCAAAACCTTTGACGGATCTAGAAAAACAGTTATCGGAGAAGTTGATCTTCCCACAACCATCGATCCTCACACTTTCCAAGTAACTTTCCAGGTCATGGACATCCGGGTAGCATACAACTATTTATTAGGAAGACCTTGGATACACGAAGTTGGGGCAGTCACTTCAACACTTCACCAAAAGCTGAAGTTCGTCAAGAATGACAAGTTAGTCACAGTCTGCGGAGAGCAAGCCTTAATTGTAAGCAACTTATCATCATTTTCCTATTTAGAACCGGAGAAGGTTATTGGAACCCAGTTCCAAGCACTCTCAGTGAGCAATGAGAATCGATCAGAAATAGGGACATAGATTTCCTCATACAAGGACGCTCTCAAAGTGATCAAGAGTGATAACGCGAAAGGATGGGGACAGCTTGTAATTCCTATGGATAACAAGACGAAGAAAGGTCTTGGTTTCTCTTCAACCTATACCCAGACTGCCAAGAAAGATGAAAGTTTTCATCCTATTCAGAACTTCTTCCACAGTGGAGGCTTCCTCCACCCAGTGTCTCAAGAAGTACACGCCATCAATAAGAGTGACTCCTCTGATATGGACGAGGAATGGAAATATTATCTCAACGACAACGGTTATATGTCTCAGGAAGAAACACACATGCCATTCTGTTTTCCTAAGCAGAACCCGAGATATATACCGAGATCAGACGTCCGAATGATCTATGGAGATTGTGATCCTGAGGGATGTCGTGCTCCACCTAACTCATTAGAAGATGATCTAATGAAGAACAACTTCGATCAAGATTATTATAATCCCCTGGATGACTTGCCTATCTAGAAGCCATACACAGAAAACAAGGGGAAAAAGAGCCACCCGAACGATGCCTATCAGCTGAGTAATATTGAAAAGAACACCCAGGTCCCCACCAAGCCATGGGATCATTACTCAGGACATTCAGAAAATATCCAACACAGTGATGAATCTGCTAAGATTGCAGGATAGAAGTTCATCAACTATGCTTTTCCTGAGGTCAACGTCATCGAGGAAGATAACTCCTCTAATCCCACAGAAGTATGGGACACCTTAGGACAACCGAGTGGCAAGTACGATTTCTTAGTCAAGTACACCGCTCCTGAAAGCTCTCACATCATATATGAGGACATCCATCCAACTGGTTGGGGAGATCCTCTTGAGAGTGAAAACACTAAGGAAGATACAACAGAAGAGTTCGTTTATGACAACTCTGGCTGGGAGGAAGACTCCAATGATCCTACTCCGCCAGAAATCTGCGTCATTTCTCAAGAAATACCAAGGAAGAAGGTACCAGACTTTGTAATTCACCGAGGAGTTCGTCGCCATTGGGTTGCTGTCGATGTCCTGAAAATCGTCCATAAGTCTAAGTAATTGCCATCTTTGTTTTGACTTTTCACCCTGCCCAGGAGAAACGGAAGTTTTTATAGGGCTCACCTTTATGTAAATTGTCTCTCTTCGCTTAGCCCAAAGCGACAGAGTTTTGTTTTATAGGGCTGTATTTTAAGAATCGACAAAATCGTAAATAAATAATGTCATTCTGAATTCCCGCATTTATTGCTGTTTTCACTTTTCGTTTTTCAGAAAATGGTAATCCTAAAACAACCCACAATAAAGAAAACAAGCATTTTTCAGAAAATACACTACACACACTCTTACATTCTCTCTATCTCTTCTAAAAAACAAATCATCACGTCATGCAGATTGCTTGTTTTAAACCCCATTGAAACGTACGATCCAATGCCTTCTCCCAACTTTGAATTCCCGGTGTTTGAAGCTGAAGAAGAAGAGAACGAAGAAATTCCTGAAGAGATCTCCTGATTGCTCAGACAAGAGGAAAGGTCTATTAAGCCTCACAAAGAGCCGTTGGAAACAGTTAATTAAGGTTCAGAAGAAGAGAAGAAAGAGGTTAAGATTGGAGCACTGCTCAGTCCGACTGTCAAAGAAAGCTTGATAAGACTTCTCAAAGAGTTTCCATATGTATTTGCTTTGTCCTATCAGGACATGCCAGGGTTGGATACCTGCATTGTGAAACATCATTTACCGTTGAAATTAGAATATCCGTCGGTAAAACAAAGGTTGAGAATAACTCACACGGATATGGCTATCAAAATCAAGGAGGAAGTGCAGAAACAGATCGACGCAGGTTTCCTTGCCACCTCAGAATATCCTCAATGGCTAGCTAACATAGTGCCAGTCCTGAAAAAGGACGGAAAAGTCAGAATGTGTGTAGACTACAGGGATCTGAACAGATCAAGTCCAAAGGATGACTTCCCCTTGCCACACATTGACATGCTGGTAGACAGTACAACAAAATTCAAAGTCTTCTCCTTCATGGATGGATTCTCGGGCTATAATCAAATCAAAATGGTGCCAGAAGATATGGAGAAAACTTCATTCATCACCCTATGGGGCACCTTTTGTTACAAGGTAATGACGTTCGGTCTGAAGAATGTTGGGGCAACGTATCAAAGGGCCATGACAACTCTGTTTCACGACATGATGCACAAAGAGATCGAAGTGTATGTCTTGTCAAAGTTATTCAAGTGTCTGAGGAAATAAAAACTCCGCTTGAATCCCAACAAATGCACGTTCGGTGTCCGCTCGGGAAAACTTTTAGGATTCATCGTCAGCCAGAAAGGAATTGAGGTTGATCCTGACAAGGTCAAGGCCATTCAAGAAATACCTTCACCAAAGACTGAAAAACAGGTCAGAGGATTTTTGGGACTTCTGAATTACATCTCAAGGTTCATATCCCTCATGACCGCGACATGCGCGCCAATCTTCAAATTACTCAGAAAGAATCAAAGTTGCGCCTGGACAGAAGATTTCCAAAAAGCTTTCGACGACATCAAAGAGTATCTGTTGAATCCGCCTATTCTATCTCCTCCAGTGGAAGGAAGACCACTGATCATCTACCTAACAGTCTTGGAAGACTCCATGGGTTGTGTACTTGGCCAACAAGATGAAACAAAAAGAAAAGAGTCTGCCATTTACTGCTTAAGCAAGAAATTCACTGATTGTGAGACTCGATACACTATGCTCAAGAAAACTTGTTGTGCTCTAGCTTGGGTAGCCAAACGTCTTCGCCAGTACATGATTTGCCACAGTACTTGGTTAATCTTAGAAATGGATCCGATCAAGTACGTCTTTGAAAAGCCTGCTCTCGTGGGAAGGATTACCCGTTGGCAGATGTTGCTATCAGAATATGACATTGAGTACCACGCTCAGAAAGCCATCAAAGGAAGTATTTTAGCCGATCATTTGGCTCATCAACCAATTGACGATCAGGAATTCGTCGGATTTGACTTCCTGGACGAAGATGTCATGTACTTAAAAATGAAAGATTGTGATGAACCATTACCCGGTGAAGGGCCAGAACCAGGTTCCCAATGGGGACTAATATTTGATGGAGTTGTCAACACTTATGGAAACGGAATTGGGGAAATCATCGTAACACCTCAGGGTACCATATTCCTTTCACTTCCAGACTAACATCAAATGCACAAACAACGAGGCCGAATACGAAGCTTGTATCATGGGTCTCGAAGAAGCTATCGACTTAAGGATTAAGAACTTAGATGTGTATGGAGACTTTGCCCTAGTTATTAATCAGACCAAAGGAGTCTGGATCACATACCAATCAGGATTGATTCCTTACAAAGATTACGCGAGAAGGTTGTTACCATTCTTCAACAGAATTGAGTTTCATCACATTCCTCGTGAAGAAAATCACATGGCTGATGCACTAGCCACTCTCTCTTCCATGATCGCTGTAAATCACTGAAATGACGTACCTAATATTGACATAATGCGCCTAGAAAGGCCCGCTTACGTCTTCACAATTGAAGCAGTCATAGATGACAAACCCTAGTATCACAATATCAAGTGCTTTCTTCAAAAATAAGAGTACTCGCCTGGGGCATCAAGAAATGATAGGAAGACTCTTAGAAGACTGGCTGGCAACTTCTTCCTGAACGGTGAAACACTCTAGAAAAGAAACTTCAACATGGTTCTGCTCCGATGCGTAGACAGACAAGAAGCAAACATGTTGATGAAAGAAATTCACGAAGGATCCTTTGGTACTCATGCCAATGGACACACAATGGCCAGAAAAATTCTGAGAGCAGGGTATTATTGGTTGACAATGGAATCTAATTGCTGCAAGTACATGAGGAAGTGTCATAAGTGTCAGATATACGCAGACAAAATCCATGTACCGCCAATGCATCTCAAAGTTCTTTCTTCTCCATGGCCTTTTTCTATATGGGGAATCGACATGATTGGCATGATTGAACCCAAAGCTTCAAACGGACATCGGTTCATCCTGGTAGCCATTGATTACTTCACCAAATAGGTCGAAGCAGTATCATACACCAATGTAGCCAGATAAGTGGTTGTCTGATTTATCAAGAACAATCTCATCTGCCTTTATGGTGTTCCAAGCCAGATCATAACTGACATTGGGTCGAACCTGAACAACAAGATGATGAAAGAATTATGTGTTGAGTTTAAAATCAAGAAGATCAATGAAGCGGTAGAAGCGGCTAACTAGAACATCAAGAAGATTGTTCAAAAGATGGTTGTAACCTACAAAGACTGGCACGAGATGCTACCCTTTGCTCTTCACGGTTATCACACATCTGTCTGCACTTCAATAGGGGCAACCCCTTTCTCTCTAGTATATGGTATGGAAGCAGTGCTCCCCATAGAAGTAGAAATCCCATTAATCCGGGTATTGATGGAAGCTAAGCTAACAGATGCTGAGTGGTGTCAACGTCAACACGATGAACTGAATATGATCAAAGAAAAGGGAATAACGACTCTATGCCATGGTCAGCTATATCAGCAGAGAATGAAGAAGGCGCTCGACAAAAAGGTCCTCCCCCGTGTCTTCAGAAAAGGAGACCCCGTGCTCAAGAAGATGCAATCATTTCTCACTGATTCCCGGGGCAAATGGACTCCGAATTATGACGGCCCCTATGTGGTCAAGAAATCCTTTTCAGGCGGCGCCTTGAGACTCGCAACCATGTATGGAGAGGAGTTTATCTACCCCACGGATGTTGATATAGTCAAGAAATACTTCGCCTAAATAAAAAAAATGTCTTGGTGGATTGAAACCCCGAAAGGGCGGTCCAGGAAAAAATTAGAGACATAAGCAAAACAAAAATCATCCCGATGGATTGGAAACCTCAAAAGACAATTCAGGCAAAAGTTAGGGATTCATGGCAATTAACTACGTCTAATCAGTTCGACTCCTCAGCAGTAATGCCATTTATCAGGAAAACTTCAGTCAAGATCACCTTCGACAGAAGCCCAGAATGTCTAGAATTCAAAGTTGGTAGAAGGATAGCGGTCGTTATGTTTCAATGTAGCCCCTTTTCCCTTTAAATTATCATTTTCTAAACTTTGTAATGCTCTATGGTATCACGCGCTTGGTTGATTACCATTCTATCAATAAAATTTGAGCCTTAATGCTTTTGTTTGCAATTCTCATTTATTTTGCTTTACAGAATGACATTAAAACATGATCAACGATTCTTGAAACAAAACAAAAATGAATTTACTTGTAAAAATTTTCTTCTACTTTTAGAATAAGGATGCCAATTCCTTTTGACATCGAACATAAAAAAGAACATCGATAGCTTCTCTGGAAGTGATTAAACCTCAAAGTGCAGAATCAAAGTACTCCTTCTAAACCAGTGCACCTGAATGAAGGATCAACTGTTTTAGATGCAATAGTATGGGCCAATGCCAATGAGAGTGGCCTTCCAAAATACTTCTGGGCCAATGCCAATAGTACGGCTTGTTACGTTTTGAATAGGGTGCTCATCAGTCCTATTCTGAACAAAACACCGTATGAGTTTTTAAAAGGGAGAAAGCCCAACGTATCTCACCATCACGTTTTTGGTTGTAAGTGTTTCGTGATGAATAATGGTAAAGAGACACTTGGTAAGTTTGATTCTAAGGTCGATGAAGGTATCTTTCTTGGATACTCTCAGTCTAGTAAGGCATATAGGGTTTACAATAAGAGGTTACTTACTGTTGAGGAGTCTGTTCATGTTACTTTTGATGAGTATTATCCGAAAAATGTCAGAAAAGGTACTTTTTTCATGGTGCAGGTGTATCTTCAGAAGACATACTCAAGGACACTGATAAAGGGACTGATCAACCTGAAGCAGTGCATGTTGAAGAGGAAAAAGATCACAAACCTGAAAAGATTAAGGAGGATCATCCGACTAATAAAGATGGCATTCCTCCAGCTTGGAAGTCTTCCAAAGACCATCCCATCGACAACATACGCGGTGATATTTCAAAGGGATTAACAGCTCAATCCAAGCTAAGTAACTTCAGTTATTACTCCACTTTCGTCTCGCAAGTTGAGCCTAAAATCTCAAAAGAGGCCTTACTAAATGAACATTGGCTTTTGTCAATGCAAGAGGAGTTAAATTAATTTAAAAGAAATGAGGTTTGAGACCTTGTCCCTCCTCCGCGAGGCCATTGAGTAATCGGCACCCGATGGGTGTTTAGGAACAAGCTCGGCGAAAATGTAGTTATAACTAGAAATAAAGCGCACTTAGTTGCACAAGGGTATAACTAAGAGGAAGGCATGGACTATGAGAAAACTTATGCACCTGTTGCTCGACTCGAGGCTATACGCCTGTTGCTTGCCTATGCATGTGCGAAAAACTTCAAATTATTTCAAATGGATGTAAAAAGTGCTTTTCTGAACGATTATATTAATGAAGAGGTTTATGTAGCCCAACCTCCTGGTTTTGAATCCCATGAGTATCCCGATCATGTTTATAAGCTCAAACGTGCTTTGTACGGTCTCAAACAAGCCCCTAGGGCTTGGTATGAGCGTCTTAGCAAATTTCTACTAGATCAAGGGTGCTCTAAAGGGAAGGTTGACACAACTCTCTTCATTAAACGTCAAGGAAAACACCAAATTTTGGTACAAGTATATCTAGATGATATTATATTTGGTTCTACTAACATAAATATGGTCAAGGAGTTTTCTAAGTTAATGCAGGGAGAGTTCGAGATGAGCATGATGGGGGAGCTAAACTATTTCCTCGGATTGCAAATCAAGCAACTTGAAGAAGTGACATTTGTGAGCCAGACGAAGTATTGTCTTGAGCTACTCAAGCGCTTCGACATGGCTAGCTCGAAAGTTATCGACACTCTGATGCCTACTTGCGTCAACTTGAGTAGAGATGAGAATGGTAAGGATATAGATGTGAAGAAATGTAGAGCTATGATTGGCTCTCTCCTCTATATTACCGTATCCCGACCAGATATCATGTTTAGTGTCTGCATGTGTGCTAGGTACCAATCGTGTCCCAAGGAATCTCATTTAAAAGCCGTGAAACGCATACTTAAATACATATGTGGTACTCCAAAGTATGGGCTTTGGTATTCCAAGGGAAGCGATTTCTCTTTGGTTGGCTATTCCGATTCTGACTTTTCCGGTTGCAAATCAGATAGGAAAAGCACGAGTGGCACTTGTCATTTTTTCTCAAATTCCTTAGTGAGTTGGCATAGCAAAAAGCAAGTTTTTGTTGCTTTGTCAACAGCCGAGGCGGAATACGTTGCGGCCGGTAGTTGTTGTGCTCAAGTCTTGTGTCTTAAGTAACAATTACTCGACTTTAATGTTCAACTTGAACGTATTCCTATTTTGTGTGACAATACAATCGCCATTAACCTAACCAAAAACTCGGTATTACATTCTCGCACGAAACATATAGAAATACGCTATCATTTCCTTAGGGATCATGTAGAGAAAGGTGATGCGATATTTGAGCATGTTGATTCTAAGAATCAACTTGCGGATATTTTCACCAAACCTCTTGCGACGAAGCCTTTCTTTAACATCCGTAGAGAACTTAGTGTTCTCGATATCTCGAATCGCGTTTAAATATATATATATATATATATATATATATGATTGCACGCTCTATAGGATTGTTTTTCTATATTTTTCTTTGACTAACAATATTGAAAAGATTAAGCTATATGTGAGGGCATGTATCATCAATCGTCGGAGGTAATATCGTTCCTTTTAGATTACTAATCTTGATCAATTATATATATATATATATATGATTGCACGCTCTATACGATTGTTTTTCTATATTTTTCTTTGATTAACAATATTGAAAAGATTAAGCTATATGTGAGGGCATGTATCATCAATCGTCGGAGGTAATATTGTTCCTTTTAGATTACTAATCTTGATCAATTATATGTGTAACATATTGTGCCAAAATGTGGGCTGCTTTGATGTTTATTTCATTGTTTGAATGTAATTTTGATCCATTTTTTAAGTTTGGTATGTGCGTGGCTTGGTATTTATCTCTAATTGATGCATAAAGTACTCAAAATGTGCATTTTACATGTTTTAACTGTTTGAGTCGACCAAAACAGAGCATGGGTCGACTCATGATTGTCGACATTTCTCACATTATGAAGCGGGTTAGCGCGGGTCAACCCTTTGGTCGACGCAATTTTTTGAATTTTGAATTTATATTTTTCTGTTCAGTATGCGTCGACGCACACCATGTTTGGTCGACGCGTCGCTGACAGATTCTGAAAAATGTTTCTTGGAAAAGCACATGCCTACTCATGTGCAAGAAATCTTGACCATTAATTTGTCTGTTACATTTTCCAAGCATCATAATCATCATACATTGCATCTAAACATATTCCTCATTCTTCTCCTCTCCTTCAACCTTCTAAAAACCCTACAAAATCCATTTCAAATAGTTCATAAAAAATACAAGCTTTCAATACTTCAAAGGATTTCAAGGTTTTCATCATCATCATCAAGGGTTGCGTACACTGTTCATCATCATCATCAAGGGTTTCATACACTATTCATCTGCTTCAAAAAGTGTATTTTAATGGCTTCCACAAGAATCACTGGAAAAAGAACTTCAAGAGCTTCTACTTGAAGAGCTGGTACGTCTCAACCGAGGTCTAATATTCTGGTAACTGCTCTTTCTCTGTTATCTCAAAATTTGACTGAGACTTACAATAAGAATTTTCGTAACCGATCAATTGTTAAACAATTTGCTTATTATGCGTTAAGAGCCGAGCGCTTGCATCTGACTGAATATATTGAATTACTGAATTTTCAAGAGTTTGACGAGTTCTTGGAGTGTGATACCAAGTACAATGAGGACTTGGTTAAGATGTTTTATGCAGGAATTCAGGGTAAGTTTGAAAGTTCTTATTTTAAATACGAGATAGGTGGTAAACTTTACTCGGTTAATGCAACTGTCTGGAAAAATTTGATCAATATAGATCCACAGACATCTCCGCATCCTAAGGTTACTGATTCTATGTGTGTTGACGGATATGAATTCAAAACGGTTGATAGGATCCTACAGTGGATCGTTACTCATATTCTCCGTCCCAAGAAGGAAGGATACTCCAGGGTTAATCAAGCTGAAGTTCATCTGATATATTTGCTGAAAAATAAGAAATGTATTGACTGGCCTCACTATATTAGAAGTCGGATTTTTACTCTCCGTGACTCAAGTCGAGGTACATCCTTGTGATATGCATGATTTATTCAATGTATTCTGAATAAGGCTGAAGTGGTAGTTCAAGGTATTCCTTACATTTCGGTGACTTTTGATCAAGAATTTAGTCATAAAACATTAACCATGATGGGGTACTTCTGGGATGACCAAGAGCATCGGTACAGGTTTCGGGGCAGAGGTACGCATTCAAGTGTTCAATATGTTGATGCGGATAAAGACGAAGATGAAGAGGGAGATGAGAAAGAAGAAGAAGCTGCGGATGAAATGCAAACAGATGACCATAATTTGGAATAGGACAATGCTGAGTGGATGGGTCACTCTCCTTCTCAAGATCCCTATGCAAATCAGGGATGGGGTGAGTGGCAACATACTGAATGGACTTCACTTGGTTCATCCTATATGCCTCTAACCAATGAGTGGCATCAACAAGAATATTACATCCCTCCTTCTCCACCACAACCTCAACACAACAATGATGAAGTCCTAGAAATGCTAAGATCAATGCAGCTCCAACAACAAACCTTTTTTACTGCTCAGGAAGAGAGGCACACTGCTCTCACAAATCAGTTACAAGCTCAGAGTCAGAACTTTAACCGGTTTGCCTCTTCAGTGATGACAAGGTTTGACACTCTGGCTGCAACTGCTGAAAGTCAGACTCGTTCTTTGACTAACAGTTTTAATACTCTTAACCGGGCTGTTTTGGAGCTTACCGAGCATTTGGATGAGCAACTACCTCCTCCACCTCCAGACTATTACTTCAGGGGAAGGGGCAACCAATTTAGGGGGAGGAGACCTTAAGGACTAGGATGTTTAGTTTGTTGCATGTCATACTTTGCTTTATTTTGCATAACTATTATATATTTTTGAATTGCTTTTGTACTTCCTATGACTTGGAGTTTGTTGGCATTTTCTAGTTATGTAATGTACTTTGAGTTTCTATATATGCCTTGTTGCTTTATTTATTCATATTATCTCTGCATTAACATCATTATATGTGGATGTGTGTTAATGTATCTTGGTTGTAAATTGATGAGTGTATTCACATGTATGTATTATGTTATTCTTTAACCATGTTTTTCTCTCTTTTTGATGTTGTCAAAGAGGGAGAAGGGTATCTACAACAAGCAAAAGCAGCATCAAATTGAATTTTAGAAGAATCCACAAAGTTAGGGGGAGGATGAGTTTCGAATTACAGGACAAGCTGAAGAGGTTTTGCCATCATCAGAAAGGGGGAGTATGTGAGGGCAAGGTGTCTTACACTCAATCTTTATTTTAATGATCTCCAAACATGTACTAGCTCGTAGTATGTAATTTGGACAGGATCATCTCATAATAGTCGGCATCCGTATTGTACAATGCATAAATATTCAATAATCATGTGTCCAAACATATAGGAAGAGTCTTATACATCTTTTATATGTGTGTGATCATGTTATGTGTCATAGGTATGCATTAACATAGCCTAGGTAGAAGAAACCATGGTCAAAAACTAATTTTTGTGAGTTTTTGAAGTTTGAGTCGACTCAAACTATGTTTTGGTTGACTCATGAATGTTGATTTTCACCTCATGTCTCACGGGTCAGCTCACGTCGACCCTCCGGTTGACTTATACTGAAGGCTTTTGTATCTGGGATTTTTCATCAGGGTTGCATCGACGCATGACCCTGTGGCGGTCGACACAAAGTTCCCAAACTTGCATAGTCTTGCTCGCGGGTCAGTGCAGGCTGACCCTCAAGATTTTTTGGTCGACTCTTCGCTGAATTGCTGCTATTTTTCTGATTTCTCTAAGTTTCGAAAAGCTGTTATTTTTGATAGTTGGTTCTAGCATCATATATATACATTGTTCCTCATTTTTACATAACAACAAGAAAAAGTGAAAGATATACACTGAAAGTTTTCTCTCATCATCTTCATCCTCTTTCTTGCATTTTCTCAACAAATACACATAACCATTTTTGTTTGATCTCTTGCATCATTGAGGTGATAACGTTCAAACATAGGAGTGTATCTTGTTTGGGGTGAGTTTTTCAGTGGTTTTTTCTTGAATAAAACCACTAGGGTTTTGTCCTCCAAGATCAATTGGATTTGGGGGTTTTTGGTACAAATCTTTGTGTGTATTGAATTCAACCGAGTGAAGGTGATTGAAGAACGGTGGGTTCTGTCAATTTATTAGCGTTAATCGGAGGATTGTGCAATAAAGGTTTGGGATCGAACTGTGTGTGGATTGAAATCAGCCGAGCGAAGGTGATTGAAGACCGGTGTGTTCATTCAATCTAGTAGCGATAAACGAAGGTTTATTCAACATGTTCCAGGCACTTGATTCGACTCGAATCAAGGGGGAGAGAAGACATAGTATCAGCATCAACGAGGTTTCTTGAGTATGTGATAACTAAGGGTTCTCTTGTAAAAACAATTTGCAACAAGATTAAAGATATCTCAATTCTAGATTTAGAATTGGGGGCAGACGTACCCAAAGCGAGGACGAAAGGGGAACTGCCTAAACAAATTTGGTGTCATTTTCTCTTTCCCTTTCTCTTTAATTTTTGAATTGTTTATGCTTGTGATTGTTCAATTGATCGATCAAGTCCTGTTATAGTATAGAGCAAAAAAACTGATTTGAAAACATTGCACAATCACTTTGATTGTGCTTGGGAAAAATTCTGCACTAAACTTACATAGAAGTTGTAGCTTGGAGTATTTCGTACTCCAAGTGCTCGATAAATTGAACGCTCACAAAGTGTTTGATAAATTGTCAATTTGGTTTATTTTTTAATTGGTCATTGGAAATTGCATAACATTGAGTGTTGTTGAATAAATTGATTAATAGTAAAGTTTGTGATTCAATTTTCTTATCGAGCCTATCGTTCCAGTTGGCTTACGCATATCTGGTCCTTTCAATAACCGGTTCGTTTAGACGATATAGTCCTCGGTCGCTTCCGCAAACAATTTTTACAATCAAATTTAAGCGGCGAATCTTCATTAAAAAGTAGTAATCTATTCAACCCCCTTCTAGATCAATTGTCGTCGTCTAACAAGGCTTTCCTTTTTTTCTACTTTGCAAATGGATTTGTAATTTGGAACTTTGACTATTTTTTGAATGGGCCTTGCCTTTTTCCTTTTGTAATTTCCAATGGACTTCTATGGAATGTAATGAAGACTTTATGATATTGGCAATAATCTTGAATTTGATCTTTTAAATGAAATGTATATGACTATTTTCCCTCTATTTAGATCTTGAATTTGAATTTATTTTGAATGGAACTCTCCTTAAAATATGTCAGTGGAAAACAACCATGATCAAGTACCAAAAAGAGACCAATATGACTAGGTCAACACAAAGTCAACTTTGCATGAATGCTTCCAATTTTCGCTTTTCTTCAAAATGTATCAAAAGAGTGTAGCCGTTGAATGTGGTATTGGTCAAATGTGAGAGCCAAAATGGCTTGTTCCAAAAGTATGCACCACAAACCACAATCCATGATTTTTATCTGATCATTAGTAATAGGACCTTAATCCAAAAGAATCCTCAACTGATAAAAGTCCACAAACTCAACCATGAATAAGAACCCTAATCCACCTGAGACATATACTGATGAAGAGATGACTTGAGTTGTTCAAAGGAATCAAAACTCTAATCTACAACCTTCTAAATTAAAACCATGATGAAAACTTAATCACTTTATTCTCTTGACAAATCTTGAAGAAGATGAACTTGAGACTTGATGAATCTCAGTAGAGGGAAGCCTTGTGGCTGGATGAACTTTGATAGAAATATGCTCATGATGATGATAAATTAACCCTTGCTTCAAACTTGAATGAAGGTATCCCAAAGCAAGTAGGAACCCTGAATCAGAGAAACTCTTGATCTCATGCCTTAAGAGCTCGATGCAAATGAATGAATGCAAAGTTATGACCTATTGGAATATGCAGAGATGAATGCAAAGCAATGAGCCAATCATGGTTAGAAATAGGGAGAGCAAATTTTGGGGTGCTACACACATGAAAGATTTTCACAATGAAATGTTTCAGTTATAAGACAAGCATTTAATGTGTGTATACCCAATACCACTAACTTCCACTCAACATGTCAATGACCTCACCCCAACACAGAGGGTTGCTTAGAGACGTTGAAACAACAAAGAAAAAATTTCTATAAAAGATTTGGACAACAGCTGTTTTGGGGTCGACCAACGACCCAATAAGACTAAGCTAATTCAAAAGCTCAATCCGATGTTTTGCCCGCTCAAAAATGTCAAACAAATAGATCCCTGATAGGGAGTCGTTCTCCAGAGTCGTGCATCATACATATTTCAATCATTGGAATACACTCAACAATATACCACATCCACGTCATGCTTACACGTGAGCAGTTTTAACTAACATCTAAATTACGCGTCAAGCCAATATATATTTCATTCATTCTTACAAGATATGATATTTTTTATGGAATAAACTAAATTGAGTTGCGCCTTATTATTATTGATATAATTAACTATATTAATTTTAATAATTTAATAAAATTTATTTATTAGTTTTATTTTATTTTTATAATTAATGAAGTAGTTGGATTGATTCAAATTCAATAAATAAATGTTACTTGATAAAAACACGTAAATAATATTTTGTTGATAATTTTGAAATAAATGAATATCTTAAGTGAATTTTTTTAACAAAATTGAGAAAATAGTTTAGAATCTAATTTAAGCAAGAAAACGTGATGCGTAATGGCACATGGGGCGCGAGAGGAATGCTGCAATTGCGGCGTAGAAGGAATCAGGTCCAGCACCGAAGCCTAAAGTTTTTAGTCAATGCCCCGTGTGCTTCATGCTAAACTTTTCTCAATGTGAAGATTTTTTTTTCTTAAGTAGTTCAAT
The DNA here is from genome assembly GCA_022829125.1 of Lathyrus tuberosus. Taxonomy (NCBI): domain Eukaryota; kingdom Viridiplantae; phylum Streptophyta; class Magnoliopsida; order Fabales; family Fabaceae; genus Lathyrus; species Lathyrus tuberosus. The sequence continues at coordinate 5,769,604 of JALAZF010000391.1, read as the reverse complement.
AGATGGAGTTCATTTAAAGAACAGGTGTTGTGTTTGATGTTTTATATAGTTATCAACTGAATTGTCCAATGTAAAAATATTTTTAGTTGTTAATCTATAAAGTAATTTTATAAATGTTATTTAAATCTTGAGGTCAACTAAATTTCTGAAATCCAATTTAGTTAATTTCTTTTTATAAAAAACAAACTTTTTTCATTTCTTCATTATCTCAAAGTTCCTGTTTCTTTACTTTTTTAAATAAATATTTATTTTATTATTCTGTTTTGACTAGTTCAGAAAACCGTTCTTTTTCCTCTATCGCACCACTTTCCCACTAATTTTCTTATCAACATTGTTGTGTGTTCCACTTCACCATTCCATATTATAAACAATAAAATATATTCCTTTCACATAGCTGTATGTTGGTTATGTTTCCCTCTACTACTAAATTCTTCGTCAATATTAATATCAACAATAATTAGAGAAATTCAACTACATAGCTAGACAATAATTTACACCTTTTCGTTGACTTTATTTATATATTGTTTTGACATTTTTAAAATATGTATAGACAGCCAATAACGGCTATGAAACAAATTTTCTCTGTCCAAGCTTATATTTTTAAAAATGAAGTCATTTTATAGGTATAGGCCACCAATCACAACCTTTTTTCAATAATTGTTTTTTTTAAGAAGCAAAAATTATGTTAAAGCATCAAAACTAGGCATAAGATGTGCAACGAAATGATCTCGATTCAATACAACAAACATCTCAAACTGGATATAGAATATATAATCTAGAAAAAGACTATCCAAGATGATTAAAATTCCACAATATAAATATTTTACACTGTTTTCAAGTGGATTTGGAATTTCTTTTGTAAATTACAAATTCAATATAATGGAAATTAGAAATATTTTAATATAGTTTTGTTAAGTTAGTTAAATTGATAAGGAGAGAAATTAGAAAGCGAATCTATAACATCTCGTTCATCTTTAAAGGATGTATTATAGTCATTGAATTAGTTGATCCAAAAATTAAAAAAAAATATATGTAAAATAATTTAAATTTTTAAATAGCTTATTTATTATTGTTTTTTAGTTAAAAAAACCTAATATTATTTAAAAAATTTAAATAGCTTATTTATTTTTGTTTTTTTGTATCAAATTAGTTTTTTATGTTTAAAATTTTTAACTATGTTGAACCAAACAATATTTTTTATGTAAATTCAATAAGTGATTAATGTTCTTCACCAAAGCTTGACATGTCACGCAACTAGACACATCATTTGAAGAGAATATAACCAGAGTAAATCTCTAATAATTAATACAAATAAAATAAAATAAATGCACAATAAAAAATTTATTACTAACTCGCAATTTTTGGACGGAAAAATTGCAAACCCTCTCAACAATTATTTTTGAACAGAAAAATAAAAAACCCTCTCAACAACTATTTTTGGACGGAAAAATAGAAAACCCTCTCCACCACAATTTTTGTACGGAAAAATTGTAAACCCTCTCTAGACACAACTACGCAAATCCCCAATACACCAAAAAGACTAGAATTGTTGTGGTAAATAAAATCAAACTAACTCTCTATATTTATAATAATCTTTTACTCATTTTTTCTTCACATTACTCGATGTGGGACTTGGATGAGTACCCACTTTAACACAACATATCCTCCCTTCATTCAAAGTCTCACATCTTTTCACTTCATAGTCACCTTCATCTTCACAAGCTAAAAGATCGTCTACACAACTAAGCACATTTGCAAAAGGAGCGCTTTTCAATTCTTCTGTCTTTTTCTTTATGCTTCGCACATCCTCTATAAATTCTGGACATCTTGATTGCACATGACCAAATTGTTGACAATAATGACACTTGACAGAACTCATATCTCTTGGTTGAAAACTTCTACCATATTGATCACCATAGTTCTTTCTGTGTCCTCCTTTAGCTACTAGTACCTGATTTTCTTCGGGAGATTGATCAATTCCCATCATTTGTTGACTCTTCTTCAATGATTTCACTACTTCATCTAACTGTAATGTGCTCTTCCCTGCTAACATTGATTGCCCTAATGATTTATAAGATTTAGGTAGTGAAGCCAACAAAAGTAGCGCTTGCTCTTCATTTTGATATCTTCCCCTGCATTCATGATTCTAGATACCAACTCATTAAATTTATTAATATGATCAAATACATTACCTTCATCTTCCATCTTCAATGAGTATAAATTCATTTTCATCATCAATCGATTGGTTAATGTGGTTGATGCAAACTTGCTTTCTAACAAATCCCACAATTTCTTTGGGGAGGTTTCTTTCAACACAGTCACTTTGATATGTGGAGCAAATGCCAACCGAATTGTACTCACTGCCTTTTTTTGTATTGAATTCCAATCCGAATCTTTCATCTCACTTGGTTTTTCCTTTTCCAAAGCACAATCAAGACCTTGTTGGACCAAATAGTCTTGTATCGTGTATTGCTATAAGGGGAAATCCATTCTCCCATCAAACAAAGGAATATCCAACTTCAATGTAGCCATAATATTGTTTAAGAAAATAAAACTCAAATCAAATAAGATGATAGAAAACCTGTGATTTCCTCCCTTGATCGGAACCTTTGCTCTGATGCCACTAATGGGAATATAACCAGAGTAAATCTCCAATAATTAATACAAATAAACTAAAATTAACTCACAATAAAAAATTTATTACTAACTTGCAATTTTTGGACAGAAAAATTACAAACCCTCTCAACAACTATTTTTGAACGGAAAAATAGAAAACCCTCTCAACAACTATTTTTTGGACGCCCTCTCCACCATAATTTTTGTACGGAAAAATTGTAAATTCTCTCTAGAAACACAACTACCCAAATATCCAATACACCCAAAAGACTAGAATTGTTGTGGTAAATAAAATCAAACTAACTCTCTATATTTATAATAATCTTTTACTCCTTTTTTCTTCACATTACTCGATGTGGGACTTGGATGAGTACCCACTTTAACACAACATCATTCTTGAGCACCTGAACAACCACAATCAAATCGACATTCAGCTCTACTACAACATAACATAGATTCTGAGTATATTTCAACCCTTCAAAAACTCTACATAACTCATCTACATAAGCATTGCACGTACTTAGCAATTTAGTGAAGCTACCAATTCAATGACCCTTATTATCTCTAATAACTCCCCCACAATGAGTTATTTTCCCTTCCTTACAAGCACCATCCATCTTTAATTTCACCAAACCTTCCTTTAATTATTTCCAGCCAATCAAGTAAAGAGCTCGCGATCCCTTAACGATAGCAATATTGGACTGCTTACCACTATAACAATCAATTGTAAGTTGCACAACAAGTTAACCTAGGTTATGTGAATGATGGAAATAATCATCATGCAATTCTCTATTGCGCTACATTCACAGTTGATGATACACATTCACCAAATAGTCTTTCAATTGAACACTATTAGGACAAAAAAACTATAATTGAGTTTATGTTTAATCCAAGCCTTCGACTTTCCATGGAAGAAATGATTTCTAACATCACTAAGTACAAAATTCAACCAAATTTGCATAGCATTAGGACAATCCCTAAACAAATGAAAACTAGCTTCCATAATATTAGCACAATAATGACACATATCATGCTCCATTTCCATCCTATTTTTGTTATAATTTGTGAGAAGCCTATCATGAGTCAAGAGCCAAACAAAACATATCACTCTCTCAGGAACACAAGATTTCCAAAATTTGTCCCAAACATTATCAATTGTTGATGAACCAAAATTACAAACCAAATTATACATAATAAAAACTAAAAAATTATTCGCATCACCTCCCACAACAATATACTCATCTCTAAGTTATGCTAACTAGGGGGAAGGCTTGAAGTACATTTATGAATTAAATCATGCGGCATCCAACTCTACAATAATTTCCAATCTTAATCGCCATTTAAACTAACCAAATCACATAACTTAGAATCTAGCAACCTTTCTAGAATAACCTAGTTTTGATCATCAAGGCATAAACCTGACTCCAACCAAATAGAGATCCAAGTAAAAATATCTCCACCACCCCCTAACATATAATCATCTCTAACATATGCTAGTGAGGGGGGAAGGCTTGAAGTACATTTATGAATTACATCTTGCGGCATCTAACTCTACAACAATTTCCAATTCTAGTCGCCATTTAAACCAACCAAATCACATAACTTAGAATCTAAAAACTTTTCTTGAATAACCAAGTTTTCCTCATCAAGGCGCAAACCTAGCTCCAACCAAATAGAGCTTCAAGCAAAAATATTTATTCCATCCCCAACAATCCAAATATCGGAGAAATTGAGGCAAGGTGCAAGCTTAGCAATCGTCTTCCATAAGCCAGAATTAGAGCTTCGATAAGTGACATAATCATGCATATTATTACATACATATTTTTTTTTCAAAACATTGCACCAAAACTCATCGGCACAAGTATTCCACTTCCATCCAAGCTTATGCGTGCTTGTTTTATTCATATTGTCAAGTCTTCTCAAACCAAGACCTCCCTACCACTTAGGTTTGGTAATTGTCTCCCAATTCACATATTAGTTATAAGCTTATAGCTTGGAGGTTGATCATCTTTCTTTTGCGGGAAGAGTGACATTGGTGAAAAGTGTCATGAAGTTATCCAAATTTATCTTATGATGAGAAATATAATTCCTTAGGCTTGTATTGATAAGATTCGTTACTTATAACATAAATTTATTTGGGTAGATATTAAAGGTTATCCATGCATAAACTAAACAAATAAAGAGAAATGCGACCACCTTGATGGATACCATATTGGGGATGAAAATATATCATTTCTTGCACAATTCCACTTGACATTGGTTTCAATTCTAATAATAACATGCATAATGATATTCACCATACAATCAAGTATCTTTATCTCAAACAAAATCCTCCAGATAATTTCCCAACTAAACTTATCATAAGCTTTCGATGAATATACCTTAATAGAAAAGTAACCTTTTTCTTTCATGTCATCTTATTCATACTATACACCCTCTCGCTGAAACAATAATATTTTCATGAATATTTCTCCCTTGAGCAATTCTAGTTTGAAATGGTGACACCAACTTCAAAATGTGTTGTTTAAGTCACTCAGTAACCACCCTGCTGGCAATAATATAGATTGTGTTACATAGAGATACATATCAAAATCGGGAGACATATCCAGGTTGCATAATTTAAGGAATAAACTAAATATCAGTTTGATTTACAAAAGCAATCTCACTAGGAGTATCCCATACCTTACGGACATAATCGAAAACCTTACTCCCCACAATTTGCCAAGGCTTTTGATTAAAATCGATTGGGAATCCATCAGGACAAGGTGCTTTCCAGGGTCTAATAGTAAACATAACATGCTTAAATTCATCATCACTAATCTGATCAACAAACATTTAAAACACATACCCTTTCAAAGCTAGCAACATGAAACTAGCCTGAAACAAATTTTACATGGTATTATTAAGAACACTTAGATTCTTATAAAATCCATTCACTAAAATCTTGGAGTTGGTCATTATCCTCTACTCACTGCCCTTGGTCATCTTTGAGCTTAATAATATTATTACAACATCTTCTACTAACAGTTTTGATATGATAATAACACATACGACAATGACCATCCATTAACTACTTAGCATGATATCGTTGAGACCATATTAACTATTATATATTAAGAATATTATAGAGCTCAATAAATAATATTTTCTTCAATATCTCTAAACTGTCATACCCCAAAAGTTTGACCACCAAGATTTCCCATCATTGTGAGAATCATCACCACAATATAGATGTACCATCATGCCTCATCAATCTCCTCAAGGATTGTTGAGTATTGACTACAATCAAGAATTAGGGTTTTAAGCCCTCCTAGAGCACTTAGACAAAGGATCAATCAAAAATTGACATGATCTTCAACTTGTCTAACCTCTCAAACACCCATAAGGGATCAAGAGGTCTCCCACATCAAGAATCAAGCACAAGATTGCAACATCCCAAGTTGATCAAGCCTCAAGATCGCTAGTGTCGCCAAATTAGGGTTTTGGTCGACCAAGGCCTCCAGATGAAAATTATCATCTAGACATGACCCAATACTTCAAAGCATGACCCAATACCTATGGAATCCATCCATTAGGTTTGAATTAGGTCAAGCACTTGATTGCATAGAGGATCACATAGTTTGGATTTCATCTGACAAAAAGTCAACTGTGCCTAAAATCAAGTTTGACTTTTTGGAATTTTTCACAAATATGGTTCCCATAAGTCAAAAACAATGTTAATGTATGGTTTTGATCATCATTAATCAAGAAAAATCAAGAAAAGTGAGGTTTCTTGCAAAAGGGGCAACCATAAGAAACTAAATTTTTTCTAAGTTATGGGACAAAACTGATTTGGTACCAACTTTGCAAGGTCATAACTCCTAAACCACAAGGCTTTTTTCTCCCATCCAAAGCTCAAATGAAAGTTCACATGACATACTTCAAAAGTGTCAACTACAAGAGATTCCAAAACCCCACGGATTTTGAGTTATGGATTGATCAAAATCATAAAAAGTGAAAATGACCACTTTTTCTAACGCTTAGTGAAATTTTCAACAAGTCAGAATCTGTTTCACTTTTTCCAAACTTTGAGGTCATTTTTCATCATGATCCAAGCTAAACCAGGTCCATTTGTGAACATCAAAGTTAGAGTATGACATAAGGGCTTTCCAAAAAGTACAAGAACTCCTTCTAATTCAACTTAAGCTAAGGGCTACATCCATTGAAAGTTGGTCATTCAGAACTGATTTTTACAAGACAGATTTGTGCATTTTGCTCGGGTTGGCTAAATTAGACAATTACAAGTCTTGTTATCCATTTGGACACCTCAAGGGATAACATCTAAGGGACAATATCTGATCCACAAGCCTCCCAAGTCCAAGGATCTACATATAGCTATGTGACCCCTAAAAAGGCTAAGAATCTCAGAGACTCCAATTTTGTTTCAATGCATTCAATGGATTCACAAGGTGGTAAGCATCAAGACATTGCTAACTGAATTGAGTCAAGCCTTATCTCTGAACCAAAGGACTCATAGCCTGTGCCCTAACCTCAAGTCAATGGCTAGAGGAGACTTGAGATTCCATTTGATCACCATGGGACAAGGGACTGTCCAAGCCTCCATTAACTATTCCTTGCAAAACAAACTTGCTCTACTATAAATAGAGCTCATTTGTGATCAGTTTGAGCACACCAAAGCACCCAAACTGATGCTTTCCTCAAAATCACTCTCAAAAAACCAGATTTTACTTCTTCTTGAAGTCACTATCGAGTTTTCAAATTGAGAGCAAATCTATCAAAACCAATCATGCTAACACCTCACATATATCATATATGAGTGATCCATGACCTGAAAACTCATCTGGAACCTCAGAATCACAAAATCACCATCCATTTGCTCAAGCTTTTGGTTTGTTTGCAGTTGAGGTGCCAAAGCGAGTTCTGAGCTGATTCAATTCATTCCAAGCTTTCAAACATATTACTTGAGGTCCATTGAAGTTGCCCAGATCATTACACTACATTTGTAACACCTCCAACATCAAATTCGATCACCAGCTGCAAGAGGTAAGCCTGAAGCCTTCAAACTCTATATTACATGCATCATAAATGAATTTTTGAGTTACCATCTTGTTTCTGCATGTATATAGAGTGATAACCCTCAATCAATTGCTATGTATGAATCATGTATGGAATTTCATAGTGTTCATGCTAAAATTAGGGTTATTGAGTTTATCCTCTGATTTCTCACTCCATACTTAATATAAATGCAATTAATCTACATGGTTGTGATCCTTGTTCAAAAACGAGTGAGATTGGTGTTTGAATCGTGCAAAACCATTGAGTAACCAAAGAGAAAAGTGAGAAAATGCAAATCTGGGCAAAACAGGGCACGCGGGCAAGAACAAGTGTTCTTGGCGCCCTTTTTCAAATTTTCAAAGTTTTGAATTTTTTAACTTTTATTTAATTGATTTCAAAAATTAATTTCTCTCTCATTTTTTATCATTTTTTATTGGTTCTTTTTTTAAAAAGTCACAAAAATGTTAAATTATTTTATTCTGCAAAAAAAAAATCCAATTTATATTATTTATTTAATATAGTTAGAATTTTTGTAATTAATTTCATTTTTATTTGTTTTTAAACATTTTAAAATGAAATTCTCACTTTGATCTTTTCATTTCAAATGAATTTTAAGCTTTTATGTGATTAAACATGATTTTTCAAACATTTATCCAAAATCACAATTTATTTTTTCACACATGTTTGATAATTTTGATCATTTAAAATGTTTTTTTATTCAAATTAAATACATATTTAATCATATTACGGTTTTGATCATTTTCACCCTCACAAACATTTTTCAAAACACTCTTGGGCCTCTAATAGAGTGTAAGACCCATCCCTTGTCACTGTCATACCCCAAATTTTGACCACCAAGATTTCCCATCATTGTGCAAATCATCACCACAATATGGATGTACCATCATGCCTCATCAATCTCCTCAAAGATAGTTGAGCATTCACTACAATCAAGAATTAGGGTTTTAAGCCATCTCAGAACACTTAGACAAAGGATCAATCAAGAAATGACATGATCTTCAACTTGTTTAAACCTCCCAAACACCCATAAAAGATCAAGAGGACTCCCACATCAAGAATCAAGCACAAGGTTACAACATTCCAAGTGGATCAAGCTTCAAGATTGCTAGTGTCACCAAATTAGGGTTTTGGTCGACCAAGGCCTCCAGATGGAAATTTTCATCTGGGCATGAACCAATGCTTCAAAGCACAACCCAAGATACTCCAAGGGACCTCATGAACCCAATCATTAAGTCAATTTAACCTCAGGGGATGCATTCATCAAAAATTAGGGTTTCTTGACCTAATTCACCCCTAAGTTGACTTTTGGGGCAAAGCATGAGCCAAGACCTCAAGACATGATTTGAGGGCCTCTAATACACTAAATTGATCCATTTACAACAATGAATTGACCCAAGAAACTTGATTCACAAGTTTCAATTTCATCTGGACCACAATTAGGGTTTTGAAGAAAAAGTCAACAGTATCTTTGGCTTTTGATCAAGACATGTTCTCAAACCTTGGGACATGGTTCAAGACACCCTAAAACACCTATGGAATCCGTACATTATGTTTAAATTAGGTTAAGAACTTGATTTCACAAAGGATCGCACAGTTTGGATTTCATACGATAAAAAGTCAACTGTGCACAAAATCAAGTTTGACTTTTTGGAACTTTTCAAAAATATGGTTCCCCTAAGTCAAAAATAATGTTAATATATGGTATTGATCATCATTCATTAAGAAAAATCAAGAAAAGTGAAGTTTCTTGTAAAAGGGGCAACCATAGAAATCTTAAAATTTTCTAAGTTATAGAACAAAATGGATTTGGTACCAACTTTGCAAGGCCATAACTCCTAAACTACAAGGCCTTTTCCTCCCATTCAAAGCTCAATTGAAAGTCCATCTGACATAATTTAAATGTGTTAACTACAAGAGATTCCAAATCCTCATGGATTTTGAGTTATGGACTGATCAAAATGACAAAAATGAAGAAAATGGCACTTTTCCAACACTTAGTGAAAATCTGCATAAGTTACCAGCCTTGGACATCAATGTTCATGAGTATTTTTCAGTTGGATTCAAATAGTTTCAAGACAAACTATGATCACACATGTATTGTATCATATGAGGGCTTTCTAAAAAGCACAAGAGCTTCTCATAACTCAACCTGAGCAAGGAGATATAATCCCCTTAAAATCACCATTTCCAACTGTCTTGTACAAGGAAGATTTTGGCATTTTGCTCGATTTAGCTAATTTGGACAACTCCAAGCCTTGTCATCCATTTGGATACATCAGAGGATAAAATCCAAGGGGAATGATCTGATCCCCAAGCCTCCCAAGTCCAAGAATCTACACATAGCCATAACAAACCTAAAAAGGCTAAAAAGTGCAAAAGACTCCAATTTTGTTTCCAAACATTTAATGGATGCATCACGGTGGCATGGACTGACACATTCCTAACTGAATGAGTCAAGATTCAGCTCTGAATTAAAGAACCATAGGCCTGTGCCCTAACCTCAAGTCAATAGCTATAGGAGACTAAAGATTCCCTTGGATCAATATTGGTCAAGGCTTGTACCAGCTGCCATTCACTATTGCTTGTAAAACAAACTTGTTGTACTATAAATAGAGCTCATTTGTGTTCAATTTGAGTACACCAAAGCACTACAACTGATGCTTTCCTCAAAATCTCTCTCTCTTTAGGTCAAAATGCCTTCTTTTGCAAGTCATCTCTGAGTTTTTGAGTTAGAGAGCAATTCCACCACAGCTCATGATCCAAACACATCCAATATGTCATATCTAAGTTGTTCAAACACTCACTTGTGATCTAAAACACCAAAATCAGAAAGTCGACCTCTAAAACCTCAAAAATTGACTTTTCTGCATTTTTCAAGTCATGCCTTGATTCAGTCACTTCCAAAACCAAACCAGGCCTCAAACACACTCCAAATATCATCCTCAAACTGTCCCAAATAGTTTCCCTCATCTGGAACACCATTTGAGAGAGTTACTATATTGGTCACTTTTGCCACTTTTGCAAGAAAGAGCCTATTCTTGTTCCTGAGGATTCCAGCTGGTTTTGATTATCCTAAAAGCTTCTAAGGGATTAATCAAGAGTGTCTAAAGCATTGGATTACTTCTGGCATAAGGAACTTGACAGATAGCACAAGAAGCTCCAAGAGGTAAGTGCATCACAGCTTGAACTCTCTAAATCATGCATTTCTTTGAGGTCCATTGATCATGGACCTCCCATACATATCATGTGTGTTGTGTTTGAACCAATTTATCATGCTATTATTGCTTGTACCATGAGATAGCATAGAACATGCAAAATTTGGCCTATTTTGAAATCACTATCGGATTTTAAAATGGAAACGTTTTCTGAAAATTCCAAGGGCACCATTGGATTCCTCATGAAATTCTAGGTCAGATGCACCTAAATTTTGTCCCATTCCATGGAGAAATGAGAAAGTTAGAGTCTTCATGCAAATTGCCAAAACTAGGTCTTGCCTTGGGCAAGGGCTAGGTCATGGCGCCTTGTCCAGGCCTAGAACTTGGCACCCCATATATGTTCATGGGGTGGTTTTGACACACGGATGTATCACCACCCTAGTGGTAGCGCGTATGTGTGTTTGTTGTTGAGGCCGTGGGTTCAACACCCACCCAGACCATTTTATCATTTTGCCATATTTTGCTATTTTTCATTTTTTATGGTTTTTGTTTAATTAATTCCAAAATTAATTTCTCTCTCAATTTTAATTATTTTTTATTGGTTTTTTTTTAAATTCCCAAAAATGTTAAAATATTTTATTCCATAAAAATTTCACAAAAATATTATTTATTTTATATATTTAGTATTTTTGTAAAGAATTATGTTTTATTTGTTTTTAAACATTTAAAAGTATTTCTTTCTCTTGATTTTGCAAATTCAAATAATTTTAAAATCATTCCATGAATGAAACATGGTTTTTCAAACATTTATCCAAGATCACAACTTATTTATCACACGTGTTTGATTATTTTGATCATTTTAATTGAATTTTTATTCAATTAAAATACCTTTTAAAAATCAAATTAGGGTTTTGATTATTTTCACCTTCACAAACCTTTTTCAAAACACTTTTGGGCCTCTAATAGAGTGTAAGACCCAATCCTTGTTGTACATAAATAATTTGGGCCTCAGTCATTGTATAAGAACCACTGTGTTTTCAAAATCTCGGAGCGATCGTCGCTTTTCAAAACATTTTCATCTGGGCCTACCCTCGTGTTATAAATCCCATTTCTTTTATTTTTTCTAACCTTTGGGCCTCTAATAGAGTGTAAGACCCAACCCTTTTGAAAACCAAACTATTTTGGGCCTCAGTCATTGTATAAGTCCCGACGCAATTTTCAAAACAGACGGTGCGATCACTGTCTTTCCATGGGCCTCTCCTTGAGTTGTAAGCCCTATCAATTGTAGAAAAATAAACCTTTGGGCCTCTCCTTAAGTTGTAAGACCCATCTCTTTGTACAGAAAACCTTTCTTGGGCCTCAGTCATTGTATAAGTCCCGACACAATCTTCAAATCAATGGTATGATTACTGTTTTTCATCTGGGCCTCTCCTTGAGTATAAGCCCCAACAATCTTTTCAAAAACAACTTCCCTTTTGATTTAGGTTCAAATCCATAGTTATTATCAAAAATTTCTTTAATTTCTTGAACAGCTAACCATACAGTTGTTACAATGGAAGCTTGCTCGCCTGTAAGTTTTAAACAACTTTCTTATACATACTTGCACACACACACACACACACACACACACACACACACACACATATATATATATATTTGTTTGTGCTGGAAGCTTACTCACCTGTAAGTCTTCCTACCTTCTCTTTTACATACTGTATATATTTCATCTATATGCCTGTATATTATCTGCTTAGAGTTTTCCCTGACAATTAGGTCTAGAACTAGATAAAGCCAGTGGTCACTCTTTCAACACAGTCAAAACTAGTTCCCCATAGGAATTCCAGATACAATCTTGCCTCCTCTTGGGCTTATACAATATGGAACAAAGAGAAATGCATTATTCCCGGTGAAACTTTTCTCAGACTGTCACTATTAGAACAAGACACAAATAACCCTTTAGCTTCAATCTTGGGCTTTGAACAAGATACCAAACATCTTTTTCCTCCCATAGAATAGGAGGAACTACAATTGCTCTGATTTCCCTGTTTGTCTTTAACGGGAATACGTAGGCATAAGATTGCAAAATTTTAGCGAGCATACCAATCAAAAACTTTAGGTCCAGTACCTTCACTCACCAAAAACATCAGAAAACCCGAAATCAAACAAAAACTCTCTCTCTCTCTCTCTCTCAACACTCTCAAAGGAGAAACTTTCCCATCCACAACAGACAAACACCAGTAAGTAGAAAGCAGTAAGGAAGATTGCTAATAACCTGTGGATAACCACATATAGGATGGGTAACTGACAACTCCCTATTGTATAACCTGACCCCGAACTCCCTGAATCTCTTTAAGCGTTTGTTCAGTTAAATATCTGCGTGCAAGGTTAGTTTTAGATAGCTTCCCTTTCCCTTCCAACTTCACGGGATAAATAAGAAATCAGAAAGTAGCACCCCACTCCTACCATTGCGGTGAGGAGAAACCCATGGCGATAAGGTGGTCGCGTCACCAACAAAAATCGCACGCTACAGTCACATAAATAAATCTTGGGCTTCAGTCACTGAATAAGTCCTACTGTGTTTTCTGAAACCGTGGCGCGATCGTTGCCTTTTAAAGAAAAATAATCTGGGCCTCCCTTTGGTTGTAAGTCCCATATTTCTTCTTTTTAAATAAACTTTTGGGCCTCTAATAGAGTGTAAGACCCATCCCTTTGTAAATAAAACCTTTTTTGGGTCTCAGTCATTGTATACGTCCCGATACGATTTCAAAAAAATCTCGGCGCGATCGCCGTTTTCAAAACAATTTTAATTCTGGGCCTCCCCTTGTGTTATAAGTCTCATTCTTCTTTTTTTTTTTCAAACTCTTGGGCCTCTAATAGAGTGTAAGACCCAACCCCCTTTGTACATAAATAATTTGGGCCTCAGTCATTGTATAAGTCCCTCTGTGGTTTTCAAAACTACGATGCGATCGTCGCCTTTTCAAAAGAATTCATCTGGGCCTCTCCTTGAGTATAAGCCCCAAACTTAATTTTAAAAACAACTTCCCTTTTGATTTAGATTCAAATTCATAGTTGTTATCTAAACTTTTTCTTCAATTTCTTGAATAACTAACCATACAACTGTGTTTATAATGCTGGAAGCTTGCACACCTGTAAGTTCTACTTTTTCTTCAATACATGTTTATATATTTCATCTGTATATATATATATATATATACTTGTATATGTTTGCTTAGAGTTTTCCCTGGAAATTAAGTCTAAGATTAGATCAAGCCAGTGGTCACTCGTTCAACACAGTCAAAACTAGTTCCCCATAAGAAATTCCAGATACAGTCTTGCCTCCTCTTGGGCTTATACAATATGGAACAGAGAAAGGCATTATTTCCGGTGAAACTTTTCTCAAGACTGTCACAATTTAGAAATCTGTACAAGAAATTCACTTCCCCCAAAGAGGATTAATTCTCGGTGAAACCTCTTTTGAACTTCTTCAAACCCTAGAACTGTTCACTAAAGAAAGGATTATTCCCGGTGAAACCTTTCCTGAACTTTTCTTAGGTTTGGACCCACAGGCTTCCTAAAAGCATCCCCAACCTCCTCTTATGCTTTTTACAAGGACCCTCAGGCTTCTTAGAAGTTCTCAGCCTCCTCTTGGGCTTAGTACAAGGACCCTAAGACCTCCTACAGGTATAGGACATAACTTAGTCATCCTTTGATAGGTCAATCCTCCAGAGAGTCAGAATCTCAAAACATCAGAACAATTTAGGGTTGATTCTCATCCCTTAACACATCAGCCACCTCTTGCGCATCATGCAAAGATCAACCTTCTCATACCAGTAGACTTGGACAGTCTCATCTTCTCTTGGATCTCAAAGAAACCCTCAAGTTTCCTAAAAACACAGGAAAGACCCTGATCATTTCATCAATTTCCAACAGAGTTAAAACCTCCATAGGTTTCAAAACTCAATCTTTAAACTCTCACTTTAAATTTCCCCAGCTAGGGACAAATTACAACCCATAAACCCTCAATCAGAACCTCAAGGCATCTGATATTTCAACTCTTAGGTAATCCTTAGCAAGAGTTGATTCCCCACTTTGGACCTGTATCTGGATCTCAATAATCCTCAGTAGAAGCTAACCTCCTCTTAGGCTTCATATAAGAAATTCCCCAACCAGACTCCTCTTAGGCTTTGTATAATGACCATCTCTCAGCAGTTTTAGCCTCAATCTTGGGCTTTGTACAAGACAGATAAAATATTCTCCAGCTGAGTCAGTCAAAATCTCTTTTTAGCCTCAATCTTGGGATTCGTATAAGACACATATAAAACCTCTCCCCAGTGGAGTCAATTCTATTTAGCCTCAATCTTGGGCTTTGTACAAGACAGACAAAATATTCCCCGGAAGAGTCAATTCCTTCTAGCCTCCTCTTAGGCTTTGTATAATGATCTCCCTAAGCAAAGTCAATCTCTTTTCAGCATCAATCTAGGGCTTTGTACAAGACAAATATAAAACTCCCTAGTAGAGTCAACCTTTTAGCTTCAACCTTGGGCTTTGATCAAGGCACACAAAAATCAACACCCCTCAGAGGAAATAAAAAATCTCTCTGTAGGAAGACATTTCTCTGTACAATCACACATCAAAACAGACAATCAAAAAACCCTAATCCCAGATAACTGCTATAAGTGGCACACTTGTTGATTAAAAAATCGAAGCTGTAGTCCACCTCTTATCCTGGTAAACCTCTTTTTTCATCTAATATTGATGTAAGTGGCAAGCCTCTGAATTATTTACATCCAAGCCAATGTCCCTCTCTTAGCATGGAAAACTCCTAAGGAAAAATGGCATTGCTCTACACCGAGTTAAAGTTTTCTCCTTCAGGACAAATCCCTTATAAAGGAAATTATGGCATTGCTGGATTCCATACATTCCAGTTAAAGTAATTCTCCTTTATAATCAGTTACCCCAACAACTGTAATAAAAAAGTGAGATATCTCCCTTTAGAGATGACAAATTCTCTCTCAAATACCCCTTTAGCTTCAATCTTGGGCTTTGAACAAGATACAAATACTCATCTAGCTTCAATCTTGGGCTTTGAACAAGACACCAAACATCTTTCCTCCCATAAAATAGGAGGAACTACGATTGCTCTGATTTCCCTGTTATCATTATGGGAATACATAGGCATAAGATTGTGAAATCTTAGCGAGCACACATAACAAAAACTTTAGGTCCAGTACCTTCACAAAAACATCGAAAAAACCGAAAAACAACAAAAATACTCTCTCAACTTTCCCAAAGAAGAAACTTTCCCAAATTTACCACAGATAAACACTAGTAAGTAGATAACAGAAGAAAATGCTAAACGATCTATGGATAACCATATATACGCTGGGTAATTGACAACTCCCCATTGTATAATCTGACCCAGGACCCCCCAATCTCTTAGCATTTGTTAAAGAAACATTTGCGTGCAAGGTTAGTTTTAGATAGTTTCCCTTTCCTTTCCAGCTTCGTAGGATAAATAAGAAATTAGAAAGTAGCACCTAATTCCAACCATTGCGGTAAGGTGGTCGCGTCACCGACAAAAATCGCACGCTACATAAACCTATAATTTTTATACCTCTGTGCTTGCGCAGCTGAATTCGTCCAAACAAGCCATAACCTCTCTTTTCTTTATGATAACTTGTGCAATAGTGGTATACTTCCAGCCTTTAATCACTTCCTGAAGATGATTTAGAATATTCTCAATACTATTATCATTTCTCCAAGTAGCTTGTGACATGTCATGATAAGTATTTTTGGAAACTCAAGCACTTTCAAATTTAAATTGACGGGGAGCCACATGATGGGAAACATCAATCAAAGCAATCAAAATAGGATGGTGATAAGAAAAATCCACCCTATTTAAAACTTTAACATACTAATCATGAAACTCTAGTATTCATAACTCATTTCTCAAAGCTCTATCAAGCTTCCTATAGATACGATGTCCACCGTGATAAATAGGTCATCTACAAATATACTTTTCCCCTATTGTACCAAAATCTAAAAGTTGACAAGCATTAATTCTCACTTTTAAAATATTATCCCTTCGAATAGACACCAGAGCTCCAACTTTCTTCTCTGTGAAAAAAGTAATATCATTAAAATCCCCAGTACGCAACCATGGACCATTCATACTATCACAAATTGAAACTATATCCTCCCATAAAAGTCTTATATTATCGTTATTATGACTAACATAGATTACAATAAAAAATCAATAGTTACCTTGCGGATAATGCACACACAAATGAATAAATTGAAATTTCTTACTACAAAGATCAACAATAATTTAATCATTCATTCAAACAGCCATAATACCCCTAACATAACCTTTATTATCCATAGCAACAAAAACATCATAACCCAAGATCTGGAAAGTATAGCAAAACTTTTTAAGACCACACTGAGTATCAATAATAACAAGCAAGGCCGGCTTATACGTAGTCACATATTACTTATAGTAACAGATAAAATATGTAATGGTTGCACCTACTCAATTCCACAAAAAAAAACTTACTTCTTGTAATTATCATAAAGAAAGTAATAATAAGAAGACAAACCACAACTCCAACCAATTATTGGTTGAAATTAGATGTTTCAGGTTGGGTGGAAAAACAGGCCGCCTGCCTCACCCGGCCTTAAGCCCACCAATAAAGGGGAGGGGCGGGCAAGCCTGCAAAATGAAATTGGGCTTAAAAATCTAGCTCGCCCCGCCAAGGTGTTTGGTTGGCGGACGACAGGCTTGTCTGCCTTTTTTTTTTTGTTTATTTTCATTTTTAATAGATTAATAGGTTTTTTTTACATTTCAATTAGATTTTTCATTTATTTTTTAGAACAATTTTTATAAAGCATCTTTTTAACAAATTTTACTTTAAAAAATTGCATATATTAACAAATAAAAATATAAAATAAAACCATAAGGAATTGGAATTACTAAAATTAACTAAAATGACAACTTAAAGTCTAAAACCATTAAAAAGTTTCACCTAAAATAGAACCACCAATAAGAGTTCCAAAACTATAGTTCAAGTATTAACCTTCAACCAACCAAAATAAATTTTTGAATGCTTGATAACTAGGCTGGCAGGCCAACCGCCCCCTTTTTGGCGGGCTTAAGGCGGGGCGGGTCAAACAAGTAGGTGGGCACAAAATCCCAACCCAACCCTCCATTTTTTTGGCGGGTGTGCAGCCGGCCCAAAGGGCCATGACCCATTTTGACATCCTTAGTTTCAGACGCCTCCTCTATATATGCTTTAAAGGATACATTTGATACTAGAAAATTTGCATCAATAAATTCTTCAATTTTTAATGCTTATCTAACCATCCTTAATAGTTAAATTAGATCTAGCATTAGTAGGAGGAGGTGTAAAAATGAAATCTAGAAGTCTAGGAATATTTGTAGTATCCACCTATATCCTACCCATATTGAAAGACCCCAATAAGGTCACCCAATTTTCACTACTTCTTGCACCCCTTGTACATTGCTGATAATGAAAAAAATGATCCAAATTCCTTTCTCTATCAACATTTCCAGCCTTTTCATTATCGGGCTTTTGGAAATGGGCCTCAATAAGTTTGTCAAAATTGTTTAGTTTCATTCTCTCCACTATAATTTCCACCCCCTTTTTTACTAGTTGTGCCCGCCTTCCCCGTAAAAGTATTTCTCCCAAGTTTGGACAACTTAACATCTTTGATTGGTTTTTCCTAATTTGTTGCCCGTTTAAAATTACTTGTTACAACTACTGCTTTTTTCTCACTACTTCCTTGATTAACTTTTGCATGAGCATTACTAACATTGTAATTATTGACTATAAAAACGGGCCTCTCACAATGCTCCTTTCCCCTTTCTTATTATCCTTATCATTAAAACAACATCAAAATTAACTAGTAGAATATCCTTACTTACGGAAACAAATCTTGATCTCTTTAATGACAAATCTCGATTAAGTTTTTCCAGAGTTATGATCCTCCGCTTATTAGTCACTTTGCAACTTCGTTACTATATCTGCACAATGAATATACAATGTGTAGTACCCTAAATTTTGACCAGTGATCCATCACTATTTTGGGGATTTTTGTGCTATCAGGGGGTGACATTTAGATGGCAGTATGGGCCTCTTAGCATTTTTAGGCCCATTTTAAAATTATTTTGTATAAGGTTTTTATTGTGGAGTTTGGAGTTTTTTTTAGGATATTATTTATTTTAGGGTTAATTTATTTTTAATGTATTGTTGGAGTTAATACTATTTTGGGTTTATTCCAAATCCAGCTTTTTTTATTAAGATTAAGGGTTAATTTTATTAGAGGTATTAGGGGCTATTTTATTATTGATTATTTATTTTATTATTAGTTATTTAATCTATTAATTTTAATTGAATGTAATTATTAAATTTAAAAGTGGGTCAAAGGTCTTTAGTTTTTTTCTTTTACTTTAAGGATTTATTAAATAAGGTTAAGTTGGTTAATCTAAATTTTAGATTACTATTTTATTTATTTAAAATTAGTTTAATCACCTAATCCATGTCGTCTATAGTTTTTAGTATTCTTTTTTTTAATTAAGATTAGATTTGTGTCATTTTGAATGTTGATTAGGATACTAAGATTATTTTGGGGAGTATTTTTTACTATCATTAGGTTAATTATATTAGTATCAGATAATTATTTATTAGTATTAGTATTAGCTTAATTATTTAAATTAAGGATTATTAGATTTTATCTTAATATTTCTTTTTAAGGACTCTCAATGCTAATCATATGTTTATCTAGTGAAATTTAGAAAATTATATTGGATTTTAATTTGGAATTTTCTAATTATTATAAGAAGGACCGGTTTCGTTTTATGGACAGAGTATGTTTTATCAATTATCCACATTATTATTAAGGTTTAATTTTTATTTTTCCTTTCTAATTAAAACTTTTTATTATTAAGTTTTTCTGGTCAAAATAGTTGACCAAGTGGGTCTTCTTCTTCCCCAATCCAAACCCTAATTCAGCGCGCAAAGAAATTAAAACTGAATCAAATAAAATCTTCCATTAATGAGTAATCTGATACAAAATTAGAGATGCGTAGTATAAATCAAAATCCAAAAATTACATACTCAAAACCAATTCCTAATTGAATCTATACATTAAAATCAAATCACAATCTGACCTAGAATTTCCTAAAACAAAATCAATCAATTTAATATCTAGACCTATTTTCTAATCCTATATAAACTAAAACCTAAGTCAACATTGAAACCCTACTCAGTAAAGCTCGTCGCAAAAAAAAAGGACTTAGGGTTCATCATTAGAACCCTAAGACTCCTTGAGTTGAACCTGCAAACAAAAGCAAAGGAAAGGATTAGATCGAGAGATTGAGGAATAACATAAAGGAATAGAGGGATCAGAGCAGCATAATAAGGTCACGGCCAGGGAGGTAATCACGTAGCTTTTTCTTTCCTTAATGTTGTATTTGTTGCTGTTTGACTGAATCGATGTTTAATTTAGAGTTTGGGATGTTTCTGGGTTTTTGAAAATTGAGTTAGGGTTCATGTTTAGGGTTAGGGTTCTTTTGGGTCAGGGTTAGGGTTCATGTTTGGAACCCTAGGGTTCATGGATAGGATTAGGGTTCATCTTAGTTAGCTTAGGGTTCTTAGGGTTTATGGGGTTTCTGGGTTTGTGATGAAGGTTTGGGGTTAGGGTTCTTAGGGTTCCATGAACCCTGAAGAACTCGGTGAATCTGGGATTGGGGAGGGGGTTAGGGTTCTTAAGTTGGGTTAGGGTTCATGAGTTGAAGGTTGCTGAGTTGATGTTCATCACCCAGATGAACATTGGTTGAAGATTACGATTGAGCTTCAACCGGAAATCTGGGTTTGGTGGTGGTTGGGTGGTTGCACGTGGTGACCGGAGACTCATCGACGACGGAAAGGGTTAGAGAGAGGCGAGAGGAGTGTAGAGAGAAGTCAGAGAAGTTGAGAGTAGAGAGAGAGAGGATCGAAGAGAGAGAGTGGGAGGGGAGAAATGAGGGTGGACTGAAGAGAAGTGGGATTTTATACCCCCTCTGCGTGCCCTTTGATTCACGCCAAGTGGCGTCCTTTGGATCCCATGAATTGGTTGACTTTCCAGTCAACCAGAAGATCCAACGCGTGTGTTCTTACCATGAGTCTGCATTGACTCTTAATCAGGGCCGTCCGTTCGTCCTACTTTGTGATCAAGGGATGATGTTAGTTTCAGGGAGACCCGTTTGATCTCTATCCAACGTCCAGGAGAGAGTCAAAGTCAGACTCTCTCCACCGTGGACTTTTCTCTTCAGACTTGGGTTTTTGGATATTGGGCCTTGCGCCCTAATGCTATCTACACCCCTCTTTTAAGCCCAATTACTTACTTAACACAAAAATGCACCCCCTGGGGTTTAGATTTTTTAATTAAATTATTTCCTTAATTTAATTATTAATTAAGGATTAAGTGATTAGTTAGGATATATAAAAATAGGATTTAGGGTTATTATTAGGGGAAGTATAGTTAGGGATTTTAGGGTTTTATTTTGGACTTTTATATAGGGTTTGGGGTTTTAAATTTTGGTTTTATATTTAAAATAATTGGTTCATTTTTTTTTAAAAAATAGGGATAAAAACTTGTATAAGTGGGATTGTTTATTTCTGGATTTTGGGGATGATATATTTTGGGGATTTGAATTTATTAAAATTTGGGTTTATGATTTATTTGTATTTTTTAGGGTTTTATTTAAATTAGATTTAAATATGGTTTTGGGGATGAAAACCTCAAAATTAAATTTTATTGAATTTTTGGGATTAAACTTCTATTGTTTAAGGGGTATTTTGAATTTAAAAAAGTTCTATTTTTGAACTTGAATAATTTTTGGGTTTAATTTTGCCATTTTTGACATGATGTCATTATGGAATTTATTTATTAAATTTCATAAATATTAGGGATTTAAAAATATAGTTTTTTTCTTGATCTTTAGGAATAAGGGTTCATAATGGTTGGTATTAATGTTTTGGATTACAATATTTGGGAATATTATTATTATTATGTAAAAAGGGGATTACTAATATGGATTTAATTTTAAAAGATGGGTTTGATTATAGGTTCATGGGTTAAGGGGGATTATAATAATTTTTATTAAAAAAATTAAATTATTTTTGGGGTTAGAATTGCATATTTAAAGGAGTTTCTTTATTATTTTTGGACAAGAGATATTATTAAGGATTCAAAGGATATAAAAGGATGTCTAAGGGATAAAAATTTGGAATATTAAGGGATAAAATATATGGGTTTGTAAAGTGATAAATTCTAAGGGACATTAGGGATATAATTGGAATAACAATTTGGGATAAAACTCTTAGGGTCCAAGAGTATAAATGTAGGCCAAGGGATAAAGGATTTTGGGATAAAACCCTTGATATCCGAGAGTATAAATAAATGGATTAGGGATAAAACTCTTCTTCCGAGAGAATAAATAAATGGATCGGGATTTGAGGGATATAACTCTTTATCGAGGAATATAAATATTGGATTTGGGGATAGAACTCTTTATCCAAGAGTATAAACAATGGATTAGGATTAGGAATAGGATTAGGGGTAGGAATAGGGGAAGTGATCTACGGTTACTCTGATCCTTCAAAATTGAAGGTACGTAGGCATAGGGTTGTAAACCCTAGCGAGTATATTAATAATAAAACTTAGGGTCCCCTCTTAGATTAACTTTTCTTCTTTATATAATAATAGTTTTTTAATAAATTAAATAAACAGGCAAACATTCCTTTAGCAAACAAACATACCCTAAAACTTAAGGAAGATCCCATTGAGTACAATGGAAGTGAGGGGTGCCTAACACCTTCCCCTCGCTTAACCGACTCCCGAACCTTAGGAATCTCTACCCTTAGGATTGGGATTTTAGGTTTATCATTTATTTTCCTTAAAAAATATGATGGCGACTCGATATTTTTGCCGGCCGCGACAGCTGGCGACTCTGCCGGGGATACCTCCCTAAAGAGAGTCAATCCTAGCCTTAGGTTTTAGGGTTCTTGTTTGTTTGTCTTGGTTGTTTACGGTTTTTGTTTATATATTCGCCGGATTATTCTATGTTTTATTTTATTATTTATTATATGTTATTTATTTGTCATCATGCATTGGATTGGGATATTGTAATGTGTGAAGCTAAAACCCAAGCTTGGAGGATACCCTAAGTTAGGACGTGGAACGGAAATGTTAATGGAAGGGATGTAACATCCCGACTATGCATTGATGCCACACTCAGATAGACCCTCCAAAGTTGTCTTCCTGCTGAGGCTAGCCCTTAACATAGTTGATGTTTTGGATGTGGTTCAAGATTCTGAGGACCTTTAGAAAACCCTATTAACTCATGGTGATGCTAAGTATTCAACCCTCAAGGGTCGTTACTAGGGTCTTCCTAGATGAGACTTATCCCAAAGGTTTACCGTAGGAAGGCATGATCCTTCTCATGGTAAAACAAGGGTATAATCCGTAAATTATAGGGCCGTTATGCTGTCTAAAACTATATATCTTACATGTGAGGGGATTGGATAGATAAGATTTAGATCTAAACCTATTGTAGGGAGCCCACCTAGTTAGGGTCATGCTTGCATTTCACCCATACCCTAACCAAATAAAACACTTAATTAAAATATTCATTCATCAATTTCATGAAAATATTTAAAAAAAAAAAAAATTTTTTGCATACCCTATGGATTTTCATGCATTTGCATACATACACATACATTTGCATATCCTTTCCGCTTTCGCCCTTGTCCAACTACCAAGAGCTAAGAGGTTTCCCAATACTCATGAACGAACTTAAATGATACCTTAAGAAGCTGTAAAGCAACTCAAGGGGGGAAAGTACCATTGAAGAGGGAAGGTAACCCTTCACCATTCCAAGTAGAGGCCGACCTAGAGCCTCAAATATAACAACCTTGGATGATATATGCCTCTGCAACAGAGTCTCAATTGTATCTATTTCAGTAGCAGCGAAGGGAACTGGATCCTACACTAATGTTTCGCGACTTACTCGGAGGTGCCTTAGTGAAGTTGCGATTACTTGACCCTACTCAGACCATACAAGTTACGAGCACAAAGTACAAGACTTGCAATTGACTTTCAAAGGAGGAGTCCCAATTGGTTAAAGGTTACCCTTACTTGGACAAAGTGCAAGAACTTCAAGAAGTGACTCCTAAATTCGGTGGATCAACAAGGGAGCTCACTTCTAGGATCACTAGGCCTTTATCATTCCCAGTTGTATTTTCCTTTTTGCTAAGTGTTGTTTGTAATTAAAAGATGTACTTTTTGGGAAATAATTTTAATAAGATGAGCATGCATGCTTTTGGAATTCATCCATTCGTTTCACTATTTCTTATGCCACAAAAATAAAATAAATCACACCTTTTCTTTTCACTTCTCACCTATTAACAAACTTAGGAGGAGAAGGATGTAAATAAACAAACGAATTTGCTGATGTATGCTTTAATGGTATGACCTGGCTGAAGATGTAAGGCATTGTCTCACTCCCCAAACACTGGAGAAATAAGGAGATAATCCGTAGTCAACCCCCTCGAGCCAGAAGTCAGTGTTTCTTTATATTAAAAAAAAACCTTAATCTTAACCAGGGACAGGGTAGATTTCAATTAATTCAACAATGCGTCCTAATTCAAGGGAATCAGTACACCTAATCACAAGGATAAAAGTTTAAGCACATATTCTTCCTCGCACCATTCAACATCGAGGAAGCAAGGGAGATAAAAACTCATAATATCAAGCATGGGAGTCACACCCTAAACCAAAAGCAAAAACTCAAGATTTGTTTCCCAAAATAAAAGGAAAAAACCCGCTAAGTCAAAAAGAAAAAATCAGAAAAAAGATGAAAATTGACTTAGGCAAAATAAGGGTATCCCGATGGGCCACCAAAATCAAAAGAATTGGTCTATGCAAAAATAAGGGATTAAAAGAAAAGAAAAAGGGAAAAATGGAACAATCTTATAAACGGAAGTGGGTGACTGTACCTAAAAAAAAAATCTCATAAAGTGCTTAAACTAGTATACCTTTTAATCACCATGACTGAAAAGTTTCTCTTGCAGGATGAACACATTTGTTAGGTTAATTGGATTTGGGAATGGAGAACATCAAGGAGAATAGGGTGGGTTAAATTTCAAATTTTGAGCCTTGTATCTTTGTTTTTTAAAACCGTGAACCAGGTCACGTTACAACATATAAAAGTCCTAATTGAAGCTAGGGGCACTATAAAAGCATACTCGGCAAAGTCGTTGTTAAACTGACTCCGAATCTGAATGTTTGTTAAATCATCATTTTCTCATTCTCATTCGCGCCAACCTCATGGACGAATACCATCTATCATACACCTTGTATAAATTTTGGATTTCAAAAACTTGCATGAACATAGAATTATAATTACTTTTCAAAGGGACATTTTCCTTCCAAATCAATACTTAGCACCAAGGAAATATCAACAATGGTCTAATCAGGGGCATATCATTTCAAGGAATTAATGACTAGGGGCAAGTCACCTAAGGATCCTTCTAAGTAAGAGGCAAATCTTTAAGGATCATAGGGGCACATCATCTGAAGATCCTACTGATTAGGGAAAAAAACATTTCAAGATTTGACACACCTATGTCAAAACAACTCCATGACCCTAATGATTAGTGGAAGATTCTTTCAAGACTCTCATACTGGAGCATGCCAACTCAAGGGAATAGGGAGGCCAATCACTCCAAGGGTCAATCTAATCAGGGTATACCATTCAAGGATTCAAAAAATGGGACACACTTTTCAAGATTTAAATATTGGGGCAGTTCATATCAAATTCATACTGCAACATAGTGGGATCCAAGTTCCTTTTCATGCACACCTTTCAAAACTCAATCAGTCAGGGGCAAACCCTCTTCATACTTCCAAGAGGCACATGCAAACTTTGTCATACATCAACAATTAGCAAATTCAAAATGAGTATGAGGGTATCATGCTAGCTCAACGCATCCTACCCTCAGTTGACGAATATCATGGAGACATCTCACCACTGGGGCACTTATGGAGACATTCAAATCATTATCATGCATTAATCATGTCGCTACGCTCTAGCACATAGCATCACATGCATACATGAACATGAATACATACATAGGATTCATAATCACTCTTAGGGGTTTAATCCCCAGCTATATCATTAAGAAGTCGCTTCGATAAAGGATTTTAAGGGATTATCAGTTAGTAGGTCTTCATCTCTCACACCCCCAACTTGGCAACATGGCCTTCATAAGGGATACGTTTCATCAAATATCTAAGAATTTTTATCAAGGGTTCCATTAAGGGTTTTTTCAAGGGTTCTATTAGGGGTTTTACCAAAGATTCATCTAATGGTTTCACATAAAGGATTCATCTAAGAGCTTAATTTAAAGGATTCACCTAAGGGTTTCAAGGTTTCAGCTAAAGGGGTTTCATTTAAAGGTTTCATCCAAGGATTCCCTTAAGGGTTTATCAAGGGTTCCGTTAGGAATTTTCCTCATACTTTTATCACAAGAGTTTATCAGGGGTTTTTATCAAGGGTTCATCAAGGGTTGTCAATGAATTTTAAGGGGTTTCATCAAAGGGATTTTATAAAAGGGATTTTATCAAAGGGATTTTATCAAAAAGGATTTCATAAAAAAGTGTTTCACCAGATTCTTGTCAAGGGATTTGTTAAAGGGTTATTCAGGATTTTTAAAGAGGTTCTACCAGATTTTTTTCTCTTAGGGGTTCTGCCAAATTTTTTCAAAGGGGTTCTATCGGATTTTTCATCCAAGGGATTTTATTAAGGGGTTCTATCAGATTTTTATCCAAGGGGTTTTATCAAAAAGAGTTTCATCAGGGTTTTCTCAAAAGGGATTTCATCAAAAGGAGTTATCAAGGGGTTCCACTAAAAAAATTCAAGGAGTTCTATCAAAGTGTTATCAAGGGGTTCTGCTGAAACTTTTTCAAAGGGGTTCTACCAAAATGTCATCAAGGGTTTATCGGGGTTTTATCAAAGGTTTATTAATGGATTTTATCAAGGAATTTTATCTAATAATGTTATCAAAGGGATTTTACCCAGGGATATACCAAAGGGATTTCATCAAGGTTTTATCAGGGGGTTCATCAGGGGTTTCATCAAGAGCTTCTATCAAAGGGGTTTTATCATGCGTCTCTTCAATAGATTTATCAAAGGGTTTCATCAAAAAAATTATTATCAAGAGGATTTCATCAAGGGTTTCATCTAGGGATTCTTTCCAAAGTTTCATCAAATGGGATTTTATCAAAGGGTTTTCATCGGACGATATCCACAGGGTTCCACCAAAAGATGTCACCGGGGTTGCATCAAGATATTACCGAGGGTTTTATCAGGGGTTCTACCAAGGGATTTACCAAAGGGAGTTCACTAAGGGATTTTATCAGGGGATTCTATCAAGGGATTTTTATTCAAGTATTATCATTAAGGGGTTCCATCAGAGAGTTTATCAAAAGGGTTTATTGGATTTGTCCTCAGAGGATTCTATCAAGGGGTGTCACTATGTTGCGCCAATAGGTTTTATCAAAAGGGGTTCTCGAAAGGGTGTCTATCAAGGGGTTCAGTCGGGTATTTCGCTAAGGATTTATAACCATGGATTTTGGGATATCAACATAGCACCTATCGGGCTCTGCGGTCAAAATTAGGGTCCTTCTTGTATTTAATCGTCTCCTCCTCAAAAGGAGGAAGGCTCATCGACATCATCCTTCTGATTCGAAGACGATTAAATAGGGGCAACTGTAATACCCTAAATTTTGATCAGTGATCCGTCACTATTTTGAGGATTTTTGTGCTATCAGGGGGTGACATTTAGATGGCAGTATGGGCCTCTTAGCATTTTTAGGCCCATTTCAGAATTACTTTGTATAAGGTTTTTATTGTGGAGTTTGGAGTTTTTTTTTAGGATATTATTTATTTTGGGGTTAATTTATTTTTAAAGTATTGTTGGAGTTAATACTATTTTGGGTTTATTCCAAATCTAGCTTTTTTTTATTAAGATTAAGGGTTAATTCTATTAGAGGTATTAGGGGCTATTTTATTATTGATTATTTATTTTATTATTAGTTATTTAATCTATTAATTTTAATTGAATGTAATTATTAAATTTAAAAGTGGGTCAAAGGTCTTTAGTTTTTTTCTTTTACTTTAAGGATTTATTAAATAAGGTTAAGTTGGTTAATCTAAATTTTAGATTACTATTTTTTTTATTTAAAATTAGTTTAATCACCTAATCCATGTCGTTTGTAGTTTTTAGTATTCTTTTTTTAATTAAGATTAGATTTGTGTCATTTTGAATGTTGATTAGGATATTAAGATTATTTTGGGGAGTATTTTTTACTATCATTAGGTTAATTATATTAGTATCAGATAATTATTTATTAGTATTAGTATTAGCTTAATTATTTAAATTAAGGATTATCAGATTTTATCTTAATATTTATTTTTAAGGACTCTCAATGCTAATCATATGTTTATGTAGTGAAATTTAGAAAATTATATTGGATTTTAATTTGGAAATTTCTAATTATTATAAGAAGGACCGGTTTTGTTTTATGGACAGAGTATGTTTTATCAATTATCCACATTATTATTATTAAGGTTTAATTTTTATTTTTCCTTTCTAATTAAAACTTTTTATTATTAAGTTTTTCTGGTCAAAATAGTTGACCAAGTGGGTCTTCTTCTTCCCCAATCCAAACCCTAATTCAGCGCGCAAAGAAATTAAAACTGAATCAAATAAAATCTTCCATTAATGAGTAATCTGATACAAAATTAGAGATGGGTAGTACAAATCAAAATCCGAAAATTGCATACTCAAAACCAATTCCTAATTGAATCTATACATTAAAATCAAATCACAATCTAACCTAGAATTTCCTAAAAAAATCAATCAATTTAATTTCTAGACCTATTTTCTAATCCTATATAAACTAAAAACCTAAGTCAACAGAGGGGGATCCCCGGAAGAAATATCAATTACTGCGTAAAAACCCTTGAAACCCTACTCAGTAAAGCTCGTCGCAAAAAAAAGGACTTAGGGTTCACCATTAGAACCCTAAGACTCCTTGAGCTGAACCTGCAAACAAAAGCAAAGGAAAGGATTAGATAGAGAGATTGAGGAATAACGTAAAGGAATAGAGGGATCGGAGCTGCATAATAAGGTCACGGCCAGGGAGGTAATCACGTAGCTTTTTCTTTCCTTAATGTTGTATTTGTTGCTGTTTGACTGACTCGATGTTTAATTTAGAGTTTGGAATGTTTCTGGGTTTTTGAAAATTGGGTTAGGGTTCATGTTTAGGGTTAGGGTTAGGGTTCATGTTTGAAACCCTAGGGTTCATGGATAGGATTGGGGTTCAAGGGGTTTCTGGGTTTGGGATGAAGGTTTGGGGTTAGGGTTCTTAGGGTTCCTCGCGAACCCTGATGAACCGGGTGAATCTGGGTTTGGGGAGGATGTTAGGGTTCTTAAGTTAGGTTAGGGTTCATGAGTTGAAGGTTACTGGGTTGATGTTCATCACCCAGATAAACATTGGTTGAAGATTACGATTGAGCTTCAACCGGAAATCTGGGTTTGGTGGTGGTTGGGTGGTTGCACGTGGTGGCCGGAGACTCACCGGCGACGGAAAGGGTTAGAGAGAGGCGAGAGGAGTGTAGAGAGAAGTCAGAGAAGTTGATAGTAGAGAGAGAGAGGATCGAAGAGAGAGAGTGGGAGGGGAGAAATGAGGGTGGACTGAAGAGAAGTGGGATTTTATACCCCCTCTGCGTGCCCTTTGATTCACGCCAAGTGGCGTCCTTTGGATCCCATGAATTGGTTGACTTTCCAGTCAACCAGAAGATCCAACGCGTGTGTTCTTACCATGAGTCTGCATTGACTCTTAATCAGGGCCGTCCGTTCGTCCTACTTTGTGATCAAGGGATGATGTTAGTTTCAGGGAGACCCGTTTGATCTCTATCCAACGTCCAGGAGAGAGTCAAAGTCAGACTCTCTCCACCGTGGACTTTTCTCTTCAGACTTGGGTTTTTGGATATTGGACCTTGCGCCCTAATGCTATCTACACCCCTCTTTTAAGCCCAATTACTTACTTAACACAAAAATGCACCCCCTGGGGTTTAGATTTTTTAATTAAATTATTTCCTTAATTTAATTATTAATTAAGGATTAAGTGATTAGTTAGGATATATAAAAATAGGATTTAGGGTTATTATTAGGGGAAGTATAGTTAGGGATTTTAGGGTTTTATTTTGGACTTTTATATAGGGTTTGGGGTTTTAAATTTTGGTTTTATATTTAAAATAATTGGTTTTTTTTTTAAAATAGGGATAAAAACTTGTACAAGTGGGATTTTTTTATTTCTGGATTTTGGGGATTTGAATTTATTAAAATTTGGGTTTATGATTTATTTGTATTTTTTATTGTTTTATTTAAATTAGATTTAAATATGGTTTTGGGGATGAAAATCTCAAAATTAAATTTGATTGAATTTTTGGGATTAAACTTCTATTGTTTAGGGGGTATTTTGAATTTAAAAAAGTTCTATTTTTGAACTTGAATAATTTTTGGGTTTAATTTTGCCATTTTTGACATGATGTCATTATGAAATTTATTTATTAAATTTCCTAAATATTAGGATTTAAAAAAATGGTTTTTTTCTTGATCTTTAGGAATAAGGGTTCATAACTGTTGGTATTAATATTTTGGATTACAATATTTGGGAATATTATTATTATTATGTAAAAAGGGGATTACTAATATGGATTTAATTTTAAAAGGTGGGTTTGATTACAGGTTCATGGGTTAAGGGGGATTATAATAATTTTTATTAAAAAAATTAAATTATTTTTGGGGTTAGAATTGCATATTTAAAGGAGTTTCTTTATTATTTTTGGATAAGGGATATTATTAAGGATTCAAGGGATATAAAAGGATGTCTAAGGGATAAAAATTTGGAATATTAAGGGATAAAATATATGGGTTTATAAAGGGATAAATTCTAAGGGACATTAGGGATATAATTGGAATAACAATTTGGGATAAAACTCTTAGGGTCCAAGAGTATAAATATAGGCGAAGGGATAAAGGATATTGGGATAAAACTCTTGATATCCGAGAGTATAAATAAATGGATTAGGGATAAAACTCTTCTTTCGAGAGTATAAATAAATGGATCGGGATTTGAGGGATATAACTCTTTATCTAGGAGTATAAATATTGGATTTGGGGATAGAACTTTTTATCCAAGAGTATAAACAACGGATTAGGATTAGGAATAGGATTAGGGGTAGGAATAGGGGAGGTGAACTGTGGTTACTCTGATCCTTCAAAATTGAAGATACGTAGGCATATGGTTGTAAACCCTAGCGAGTATATTAATAATAAAACTTAGGGTCCCCTCTTAGATTAACTTTTCTTCTTTATATAATAATAGTTTTTTTTATAAATTAAATAAACAGGCAAACATTCCTTTAGCAAACAAACATACCCTAAAACTTAAGGAGGATCCCATTGAGTACAATGGAAGTGAGGGGTGCCTAACACCTTCCCCTCGCTTAACCGACTCCCGAACCTTAGGAATTTCTACCCTTAGGATTAGTATTTTAGGTTTATCATTTATTTTCCTTAAAAAAATATGATGGCGACTTGATATTTTTGCCGGCCGCGACACTATGGATACACTCTATATGATAATTATATTGGCCCATACTATATATGATATAATTTTGAGATGATGAGTTGTAGGCTTGCCTTTGAATATAGGAACTCTGAGATAGTTAAAAGGTGTAAGTCCTACAATGAATCCAATCATATATACAAGGTGCATCAACCTAGATCCAGAAGTACCTTCACCATAAAGCTTATATTTAATTGGAGTGATGTGTTAATCAGAATTCTGACCATATTCTTGAAGGAATTGTTGAATGACTTGAGAGTATTTTCCTAGTAGGTTTGCAAAATATCATAAGGTCATCTGCAAAAAAAGGCGTGGTTATGAATGATTGTCTTACCAACTAATATACATGTTAACTTACCCAGATCCACAACATAGATAATTGCCTACTAAATGTCTATTTTTCAATACAGAAGAGCAAGGGAGACAAAGGATCTCCTTGCCTCACTCCTCTAGAGCAAGAAAAAATTCGTTCAGCTTTTCCATTTATCATGATTGATAGTTTGCATGAGTGCAAAATGGTAAGTATCCAATCACAAAACTTTTGATCAACACCAAATTGAACAAGAACTTTAATAAGATATTGTCAATCTAAAGTATCAAAGGATTTTCTGATGTCTATCTTCAAATCCATTGAATCCATATAAACTTTGGCTTAATTCCAAAACTGTAAGCGGCGGATGATTGGTATTTAAGATCGGATGCAACAATTTCACATTCATGTGGATCAAGAGATTGACTTAAATTAAAAGGCTTTTCGACTAGCCATTGTACCTGAGATTGCGATGAGTCCTTATTTTTTGTCACCCGATTTCCCTTGGGGCTAAGACTAAGCTCCATAGAAGAAGAAGAAGAGACTTAAAAAAACTATATGTGCTTGATTGTTGACTAACAGAAAGGATGCATGGGAAAATACCAAAGATATCACAGGCTCTCTTTGGAGAGCGGTTTACCGAAAAAAATCCCTTTTTAAAGTAAATAAAGAAGATAGGCTTAATTCATTGTCAAATAGGTTGTCCAACGTGTTAATGACTTTTAAAGTCATCTCAATGCACTCATAAATATGTTTGCCCATAATGAAGCGTCTTTTGTGTTCTGAAATAATTTTAAACATTAATAAGGCTAACCTGTTTGCAATAATCTTAGTGATGATTTTTACCATCATATAATCTTCTTTATGTGGTTTAAGTATCAAAGTCACATTGATTGAATTGAAATTAGGAAGGATCCAACATTTTTCAAAACCTAGATTTACTAAATTGCTCACATCAGTCCCTATTATATCCCAATAGGCTTGATAAAATATCCCCCAAAGCCATCAAGGCCTAGAGCAGAATTACCATCCATATTGTGCACTGCATTCATAATTTTCTCCAAATGAGACATTTTAGTGAGATATTCATGTTGAGGTATTAAATATAATCCAAGTTGAATTATGTTGCCCTAGCCCAAAGCTAATTAGGGTTTAGGATTTGTTACTTAATTTTTTATATGTATTGCTTAGTAGTTAAGTCACTTAGGTGTATATAAATAGACACTTTGCAATTCATTTTTATTAATCATTCATTCAATAATATCAATCCTTATTTCCTTATTCTCTCTCTTTCTCTCCTTACTAAAAGTGCCTCACACACTAACAAATTGCTATCTGGAGCTCCGATTAGATTCTTGATTGTGTTTTCAAGAATCACACGCCAGAGATCGTATTTCCGGGATCATGCGTTGTTGTTTATCAATCACTGCAAAGATAAATGGTAACAGAAATTTACCAAACTCCCTTCCAACTCTTGATGGCAAGAATTGGATTTGATAGAGAAAATAAATGTAATCTCTATTTGGCTTTCATGAAACCCTAGAAGTGGTTACTAACGGCGTTCCTTCACTTGGTGAAGATGCAACTGATGCACAGAGAACCGCTCACAAGGATACTAAGAAGAAGGATTGCAAGGCGGAGTTTTACATTCAATCGGTGGTTGATGCGAATAATTTCAATAGAATTGTTCATGTTGAATCAGCGAAGGAGGCATGGGATATTCTTGTTAAGTACTATGAAGGAGGAGAGAAAGTCAAGGTTGTCAAGTTGCAAACTTTGCAACGACAATATGAATTGTTGTCGTTGGGAGAAGACAAAAAATTGCAGGCTATGTGACGAAGGTGTAGAAACTTGTCCATCTCATGAAGGGTTATGGTGAAAGCCTAACTGATAAGATGATAGTTGAGAAGGTAATGTGTAAGTTGACCTCTCATTTTGATCACGTTATCGTAGCTATTCAATAATCCATCAATTTTAAAACCCTAAAACTGGAAGATTTGGTTGGTTCATTGGAGGCGCATGAGATTAGGATTATCAAAAGGAAACTAGTTCAAGACTCGATACAAGCACTACAAGCTCAATCGTGGAAGAATAATGGTGGTTCCAACAAGTTCAAAGGCAAAATCGACAAGACTCAATGCAAGAAGTGGTGGTCGAATCCTCACAAGTATAAGATTGATGATAGAAATTTTGAATCCTCGAAAAGAGAAGAAGGAAATTCCTATCAGAAAGACAAAGTAGAGAAAAAAAGGTATGCATTTCTATAACTGTGAAAAATGGGGTCACTTGGCCAAACATTGTTGGTACAAGAAAGACAAAGGATCGATAAAAGGCAAGGATGAAGGAGCAAACCTTGCACGTCAAGATTCAGATAATTCAGATGATATAGTGGTTATGGCTGCAGTTGCAAATGACCATGTCGAGTCCAAGATCTAGTTCCTCGACTCAGGCTGCTCGAACCACATGACTGGTCGAAAAGAGTGGTTAGCAGATTTTGACAAGTCAAAGAAGAGAAAAGTCAAACTTGTTGATAATAGCTCATTGCAAGTAGAAGACACTGGTAACATAGTTATTCAAAGGAGCAATGGAGGAAATGATATGATCAAAGATGTACTCTATGTTCCCGGAATGAAGTGCAATCTGCTAAGTGTTGGACAACTGGTCGAAAATGGGTTCTCAGTGGTTATGAAAGATGGAGCCTTAGAACTTTTTGACATCTAGAATAACTTGGTCTTGAAATCTCCTCTGTCGAAGAATAGTACATTTAATACCATGATTAGTTCGACTGAGGTACAATGTATGAAAACACTTGTTAACCACAAAAATAGTTGGTTGGGGCATCCGATGTTTGGTCATCTTAACTTTAGGTCGCTCAATCAACTGATCACTCAAGATATGATAACTGGTATACCAAGTCTTGAGATGTCTGACAAACATTGTGAAGGTTGTCTACTTGAAGTTGTACATTGAGGTGTATGTGGTCCTTTTGAAGAGCATACAGTCGTAACCTAAAATTTGACCTCCCCTCTTTCCTTTTGCATAATCATGTGCATTCGCATTGCTGGCATACACACTAGTATTTTTTCTCTGTTGTTTTTATTGCAGGAATGTTCAGAATTTTAAAGAGTTTTAAAGCCTAATTAATCACATCATTCTAAAGTCATCACAACATCAAAACCAGCAAAATACAAGGGTTTATATGTTTATTCATCAAAGAAAAATGTCAAAAATCGGAGCCATTGCCATAGCACCTTTTTTCAAGCAAATTGGGCAAGTTTTGGCTGTGTTAATCGATTAACACTTTGCTAGGAAAAATGTGTTAATCGATTAACACATGTAATTTGGCAGATTTTGCTGCATTTTCATAACAACAACTTTTCCTTTACTTCTTTGGGTTCTACTTGGTTCTAGCATCATGTGGAATATTCTAGACACTTCAAGACACTTCAAGATTCCACTTACATTTACTCCAATACATCACTTTCAATCATGATCACCATGCACCCTTGCTTCCAAACATGTGAACCATTGGATTTTGGACTTGCATTGGGATCGATTCACTGAGTTAACAAATAACTAATTGAGTCAACTTCCGACTCAGTGAGTTAGATGTAACTAACTCCAAAGCTAGCCCTAACCAAACTCCAAACCTAGCCTACTCCAATGCTAGCCTCTATATAAGGAAACCTTCACATTTGTGAAAAGGGATTCAATCATTCTCACTATTTTCACTTGATCACTCTCTCATTTCTCTCAATTCTCTCTGATTTTTCTGCAACTTCTTCACATTCATCTTCATCTTCTTCACCAAACCACACATAAAAGCTCAATTTCCTCCATTAGAGCATAACAATCTTCACATTGAAATTGTTATTCTCTTGAGCTTAACCTCCATTCCACTTCATTCTTGCTTGGATTTCTGGATTTACAGTAGTTTCTACTTCTATTCGAATCATCATCTCAAGCAATTCAGTGCAAGTTCATATTCGGAGCATTTTTCACGTTTTCGATCGGTTTCGGTACAATTTGATCTCAAGCTTGGAATTCTCTGGTTTTCTTTGCTTATTTGCACTACATTTCACTTACAACAATCACCAAGGCAATTCTCCTCCTTGTACGTTGGTAATTCTTACTCGATTTACTATTTTCGATCACTTTCGCATGTTCGCAATGGAGTTCCGATAGCTTTTCGGTGATAATTAATTATGTGATTGTTTGATTGTTGATCTTCATGTTTGCTGCTTTCAATTGATGATTAAATGCTTCTACTTGATGTAATTTACATGTACAAATGCATGCCATAACATGTGGATGATTGAAGAAGTGATAAGCTTCTAGAAGTAATTTTTAAAAGTTGTTTTTCTGCTTATGGTGCAGTGTTAATCGATTAACCTGTTTATAGACAAAACTGGCTAATCGGAGGTCTGCACAACGCACTAGAGCACTGTACAAGTTAGAGCTGTTACTCTGTCAGTTTCAATTTCTGCACTATACTCTGAGTGTTAGAGAAAGGATGAGATTGGAGAATTCCTACATTCATTCTGATTATTTTAGGTAGGGGATGAATGACCCTATACCTGGAATAATCGTCTCTATCTCCAGACTGTAGTGTTCTCAATCCCAAGATGAATCAATCCTTGATCACCTTTACCCCTCAATCTTTTGATCAATCACCATGTTTTTGGTTCAGGATCATTGTCTCTTGGGTTAGCAACCGTCTCTTGGTTCAACACCTTTTCCTTTGGTCGATCACTGTTCATTGACTCCCCATCAGAGTTGTAATCATTTCTCTCTTGGGTTAGTTAGTCATTCTGTTAATTACCAAATACTTTTCTTCCCCAACGAAGTCACATTTCTTCAGTTAAACACAGTCTTCATGTTAAATACCGAATCCCTAGCGGAGTCTGCGACCTTTTCTTGGTTCTCTCCCTTTTCTTTAGTTAAACACTGTCTGTCAGTTAAAACACCAATTTGCACCCTTTCTCAGTTAACCACAGTCTATCTGTTAACACACTGTTCTCCTTTTGAGTTAATTACCTTCTCTTGGTTAATCACTCATTCTTTTTGGTTGATCACAGTCTTTCTATTGAAACCAATACCCCTGTGAGTTACTAACCTTCTTCTGGTTCAAACACTCACACCTTTGGGTCATGACCTTCGTTTGGTTCCACACCCGTCCTTTGGGTCACAACCTTCGCTTGGTCCCACACCTGTCCTTTGGATCACAACCTTCGCTTGGTTCCATACCCATCATTTGGGTTACAACCTTTGCTTGGTTCCACGCCCGTCCTTTGGGTCACAACCTGCGCTTGGTTCCACACTCGTCCTTTAGGTTACAACCTTAGCTTGGTTCCACACCCGTCCTTTGGGTCACAACCTTCGCTTGGTTCCACACTCGTCATTTGGGTTAAAACCTTTGTTTGGTTCCACACCCATCCTTTGGGTAACAACCTTCGCTTGGTTCCACACCCATTCTTTTAGTTAACCACTGTTCATCAGTTAATATACCGAAATCCCCTGAGTCAAAACACCTCCTCTTGGTTCAGTACTCTCTCCTTTTGGTTTACCACAGTTTGTCTTTTGACGCAAAACCCTTTTTACCCACAGAGTATTACTCTCTTTCTTCGGTTGACCATTTTCTGTCAGTTAATATACCGAGTCCTCAGTGAATCCTACTTTGTCTCGATTCAATATCTCTTGCTCCCTTATTCTTTTGGTTTCGACACCATTCCCTTTGTTTACCCCCCAATTAAATTGCCATTATTCCTTTGTTGTTTTTATCCTCTTAGTTTCGACACCATCTCTTTGTCCTATCCTCGGCAGAGTTGCTACTATTCCTTTTCCTTTCTTTCTTGGTTTTGACACCATTCTTTTGCTCTCCCCCAGTGGAGTCTTTCTACCTCTTTTGCTCTTGGTTTTGACACCATTCTCCTTTCTTTTCCTGTCTTTGTTCTCCGAACTACGTAGGCTCTGAATTCCTCATTGCACTATGAGGATACTTAGGCACGAGATTGCAAATCTTGGTGAGCCACCTTTCTTTTCTCTGGTTCCATGAACTACGGAGCTCTGATTTCCTCATTGCACTATGAGGGTATGTAGGCACGAGGGCCCCAATCCTCTGCGAGCACTTTCTTCATCTCTTTTCTTCCCTCTCTTTAGCTAGTAACCTTTAGATAGATAACCCATCCAAGCATAGAAGCAAGCGAAATGGTTCCAGTCGAGTACGACAGATGCGTGGGGTGCTAATACCTTCCTCTCGTATAACCGACCCCCTTACCCGTTTCTCTTCCTCTTGAGTTTTATCGATATTTTCCCTGTCCTTTGGGACTAAATAAAATTCGGTGGCAACTTTGTTGTATCTTTGAGTGTACGATTCACTCAGGTATAATCCCGCTAGCTTCAGCTGGCGACTCTGCTGGGGAGTCCTTGCTCTTGCAAGTTGGGGTCTCGCCTAGTTTTGTTTGCTTTCCTTGCTTGTTTGGGTATTTATCTTTTGCGCTTTACTCGCTTTATTTCTTTCGCTTTACTCGCTTTACTTTTATGTTTATTTACTGCATTTCTTTACTGCTTTAAATATTCATATACTATATATTTTGGATATCTGCTATATTTTCTACTATTGTTGGGATGGGTAGATATTATTGGAGAGATAAGCTCAATCACCGGGCTTGAGCATACACACAGGATAGAACGTGGATAGTCGTGACACCTGCGTTTCGCGCGTTGGGTTGTCACGAGAGCCACATCCCAGATTGTGATTCGCTTGAGAATACCATCATCCTGCGAGAATTCGCTACGGCGGGGGGTTTTTACTTGAGTCTATTGGTTTGGGAGACCTTCTGGGGACCACCTTTTTTAGTCTAGATCACACCTGTGAGGGGATATTGGGTTTTTGTAGGAAACTAAGACTCTTCATACCTTTCTTCTCTCGTACACGTCAGACCTTTGAGCCTGCATCGAGCGGTATATGCAGACTATGTAGAAGATGTTGCATCTCTAACTTACATTATTGCATATTATTATTGCATCTTCATGTATGCCGAACTTTTGAACTTGAGCTTAAACTGTTGCATCATCAAACCTTTGAATCAATGGGTGTTGCATACCTCATATGCATTTCATCTGCATAAACAACATATGCATACATACATTTGCATTGCATACATCGAAACCAGAAAAAATCTCATTTTCTTTCCTTCATGAGCCAGAAGACTATAACGACCCGACACTGGTACTTCATCAGATCCAACAAGTCAAGAATCATGGCTAATTATGAAAAAATCGCTTACATAGAAACCTTGGCTCAATTCCAGGGTAAGATGGGTCAACTCTAGGATAACATGGACGCCAACATGGAACTCCTTCATACTCGGAGGGATACCACTATTACTTATGTTGCTGTCGCAACTGTCACTGATGCAACTATTGTCACTCCTGTTGTTACTTCTTCTCCTGCTGTTGAACTGCTAGTTGAAACTATGAATCAACCTGCTGTTAATCCACCAAGGTCCCAGCCCGGTCTGAATCGGATGCCTGCTACTTATCCTTAGGGGATGCCCCCGAATTTCGCTTCTCAGATGGCCAACGGTGGTGCCTTTGTGCCATATCAACTTTTGTTGCACCCATGCCCAACGGGAATTCTGTTGGTTACCCAAGGGGCATGTCTACACCGATTCCGCCTCCGGTGGTGAACAATGATGATCATGAGATTCCTCAAGTACAGACTCTCCAGACTCTTGTGTCAACTGATGTTGAGATTTCTAATAATTAAGGATGAGCACGTGTACATAGGTCCTCCTATTCATGTTCTGAATTTGTCTCAATCTGCTTAAACTGCCGTTCAGAATGTTCATTCCGAAATGCCTTACCATGGGGCATCTTCAGGCACTCCTGGTTAT
The DNA here is from genome assembly GCA_022829125.1 of Lathyrus tuberosus. NCBI lineage: Eukaryota > Viridiplantae > Streptophyta > Magnoliopsida > Fabales > Fabaceae > Lathyrus > Lathyrus tuberosus. The sequence goes on along the minus strand of JALAZF010000391.1, from coordinate 5,729,786 downwards.
CCATATGGTGTTCAGATGGGTCAGACTTCTGGTAAGATGGGTTGTTTGGGGTTGGTACATGCATCTCAGTTTACTTCTCCTCAAGTACTTACTCTAGCCGCGTCTCAGCTCCCGAATCCACAGATTCTCGTCAAACCTGTTGATCATAACAAACCTGCTGACTATAAACTGTTAGAGGATAGAATCAGAGCTATTGAGGGTTTCTTTGCTTTTGGCATAGACGCCAAAGACTTGTTCTTAGTTCCAAATGTTGGGCAAGGCACCTGATTTTCCTAAGTACAGGGGTTGAGTTATCCACGAAGCCACATTACAATGTATTGTAGAAAAATGGCTTCCTACATAAACAATGATGATATGCTTATCCACTACTTCCAGGATAGCCTATTTGGGGCTTCCTTGGATTGGTACATGAACCTTAAGCGAGGTAAGGTCAGAACCTGGAAAAATCTATCTGAAGCATTCTTGAAGCAATACAAGTACAACTAGGATATGGTTCCTACCAGGTTGTAGCTGAAAAATCAAGCTCAGAAAGCTGGTGAATCATTCAGAGAATACGCTCATATGTGGCGTGAGATAGCTTCACGAGTCCTGCCTGCTCTATCTGATACAAAGTTGGTTGACATATTCGTGTGCACTCTTCAGGGTTTATACTATGGAAGATGGTTGGTAGCTCATCCTCCAATTTTGCTGATATTGTGGCCATTGGGGAACGTATTGAGAATGGGCTCGAAACAGGGAAAATTGCTGGCACTATGAATCAATAATCAGGGGTTAATAATCCACAAGGTGAGTTTTCTAAAGAAAAGGAAGAGGAAGCAAGTGCTGTCATGGCAAGTGTCCACCTTCAAGCGCAAACTCCCATGGCTCCTATGCCATATTGTTTATACCCATATGTTGATGATGTCCAATACCAACAACCACCATATCAACAGTCTCCTCAGACTCATAATCAGCAAGAGGCAGAGAGTGTTAAAACCAGCACAAACTATGGAATAATCTAGAACAAGGAATGCTCCTCTAGATCTGATTCCTGTGACATACAGTTAACTTCTCCCACATCTGATTCAGAACTCACTGGTGGTTCCCAAAGCTCTGAAGCCCCCACCAGAACCGTTCCCACTTGGGCATGATCCCAATGTGCAATGTGAATATCATGCTGGGTCGGCTGGGCATTCGACCAAGGATTGCAACGCTTTCAAAGCTAAAGTCTAACAGTTGATTGACAAGAAGCACTTGACTGTTCAAGATGAGAAATTATGGGTGAACAGAAGTCCCTTGACCGTGTAGGGGCCAAGATTGCAAAAGAATCCCTTGACATAATTGATCAAGCCTGAGATCACCTCCCCAACATTGGCAATCATTATGTCATTCCATCATTTCCATTTGTAATCTTTTTGTTTGTCAAGCATTGTTCATTTGTAAAACTTGTTTGTTTTCAGATGATAATAATAATGAAATGAATATGCATGTTTTGAATAAATTCATTCGTGTTCACTCATACTTTTTATCAGTATCACACATTTGATCAAGCAAAATCAAAAGAGAATGGTGAAATAAAAAAGACATGAGATCATTGTCTTTATGATTTTAATAAAATCTTGCTGATGATGTAAGGAATTGTTTCTATTCCTAAACACTGGAGGTATAAGGAAGATAATCCCTAGTCAACCGCTTTGGGCCTTAAAGTAGGAGTTTCTTTCTGTACGCATAAAACCCTCAATCTTAACCAGGGGTAGGGAAGTCTTCAGTTAGTTTGACTGTGCGTTCAAATTTCAAAAGGAGTACCCCATTTGAGGATCAACCACATCCTATCCCTCACAAGAGGTCGAAAATCACAAAATCCACAATGGATATCCCTCACCGACCAAAGGAATGAGGCAGTCATAACCCTTTCAAAACAAACAAATGTCACACGATTTGTTCAAAAAAAAATAAAAAGGAGCCCGCTAAGTCAAAAACTAAAAAACAAATTACTTAGGCAAAAATTAGGGCATCCTGGTAGACTGCAAATCCAAAATAATCAATCTACGCAAAAACAAAGCAAAAAGAACAAAAATAAGAATAGAACAGAAAAATCCTCAATAAGAACAAGTTCGTGTGATCACATGTGACAAAAACAAAAGGTGAGTGACTGCCGCTCTAAAAGCCTTGTTGGTTCCTCTACCATCACTTATACCGTTCAAAGTCCTTTTTGAAAGGTGAACGCTTGTGTCAAACTAGTTGAACGTAGGACTGGAGAACATCAAGGAGAAAGGGTGGGTTAAAATAAATTTGGAGCCTTATACCCTTTCTTTCTGAAACCGTGAACCATGCCACGTTATAACCTACAAAAGACCTAATTGAGGCAGGGTTTATTTCGAAAGCATGCTATAGTGAGATCTCATCAAAGCTGACTCCCAAAGATTTGCTTATCATTTGTGCTATTGTTGACATGGCATCCTGATTAGTGACCCATTCACTATATGTCATAATCTTAGTGAACATACTTGGATTTCAAAACTGACATATGCATAACATTAGCATCATCATTTTCAAAACATACATTTTTTACTTGCGAACAAGCATTTGACATCAAGAAAGTTTCCACAATGGAAAGGTTGATCATCTCAAGGGAAAAAAGGCCTGAGCACTCCGTTGAGAAAAAGGCCTAGCCACTTCAAGATTTAGTCAATCTAGGGCAATCACGACAAGACTCGACAAATCTCAAAGATTAGTTAGTCAGGGGTATTCCTCCAAATATCTTTCAGCCATGGGCAAGATCACTTCGAGGCTCACATTGGAGCAAGACACCTCAAAAGCGCAAGAAGTTAACCTCTTCAAGAGACTGTTAATCAGAGGCATATTATTCTGGTACACTGGGACAAATTAAATCAGGGTCATCCTATGACACAACAGATTCCTAACTTGTGATTGGGGCAATCCATGCAGATACCCAATAGACTGGGGCAGAGACAGGCTACCAAAGTACAAGTTCTCTCCATATTCTGAGGCAAGAACAATGATGCATCAACAACTGCTGATACTGAAGAAGGTGTCTGACTTGTCTCTTCAAAATCCAGTTCTCGTCTAGTAGTCAGTTCTCGTCTGACTTGTCTCTTTAAAATCTAGTTCTCGTCTGGTAGTCAGTTCTCGCCTGACTTGTCTCTTTAAAATCCAGTTCTTGTCTGGTAGTCAGTTCTCGCCTGACTTGTCTCGTTAAAATCCAGTTCCCGTCTGGTAGTCAGTTCTCGTCTGACTTGCCTCTTTAAAATCCAGTTCTCGCCTGGTAGTCAGTTCTCGTCTGACTTGTCTCTTTAGAATTCAATTCTCATCTGGTAGTTAGTTCTCGTCTGACATGTCTCTTTAAAATCCAGTTCTCATCTGGTAGTCAGTTCTCGTCTGACTTGTCTCTTCAAAATCCAGTTCTCGTCTGGTAGTCAGTTATCGTCTGAATTGTCTCTTCAAAATCCAGTTCTTTTCTGGTAGTCAGTTCTCGTCTGACTTGTCTCTTTAAAATCCAGTTCTCATCTGGTAGTTAGTTCTCGACTGATTTATCTCTTCAATCTAGTTCTCGCCTGGTGGTCAGTTCTTGTCTAACTTTTCTTTTTAAAATCCAATCACCGTCTGGCATATCCTTGCAAAATCCAGTTCCCGTCTAGCTTATCCTTGCAAAGTCCAGTTCTCGTCAGGAAATTTTTTACAAAGTCCAGTTCTCGTCTGACAAACTTTTTCAAAGTCCAGTTCTCGTCTGACAAACTTTTTCAAAGTCTTTTCCTTTCCTTTGGCCCACCCAAAGTCTGCTCATTATCTCTGGTCTGTCCAGAATCTTTTTATTCTCTCTGGTCCATCTGGAACGTTTCTAGTTCTCTCCGGTCCGTCCAGAACCTTCCTGCATGAAATACAATACCATCACTTGCACCATTTCATGACATAATATCACGCATCATGTAAAACTAAACATACATTACATTCATCATATTCATCAAGCATACTTCCCATTTGACTGACTCATCTCCCCAGCAGATATTTAGCCAAACTTCTCACTCAATCAACTATAAAAACATTAACCTTTTCTCTTGTCGCTGTCGACCAAATTCTCGAGTTACTCTTTTATTTAATCCCTTTCCACCTCGAATAATCGAAAAGATGGCGTTATTCGAACATTCAGGTCCAAGAGGATTAAATAGGGGCAGCTGTCGTAACCCGAAAGATGACCTCCTCTTTTGTCTTTTGCATAATCATGTGCATTCGCATCGCCGACATACGTACTAGCATTTTTTCTCTGTGGATTTTGTTGTAGGAGTGTTATGAATTTTAGAGAGTTTTAAAGTATGATTACTCACATCATTCCAAAGTCATCACAATACCAAAACCAACAAAATACGAGGGTTTCTATGCCTATTCATCAAAGCAAAGGTCGAAAATCGGAACCATGGCCATAGCACCTTTTTTCAAGCAAATTGGGCAAGTTTTGGCTATGTTAATCGATTAACACTTTGCTAGGCAAAATGTGTTAATCAATTAACACATGTAATTTGGCAGATTTTGCTGCATTTTCATGACAACAACTTTTTCTCTACTTCTTTGGGGTCTACTTGGTTCTAGTATCATGTGGAATATTCTAGACACTTCAAGACACTTCAAGAATCCACTTACATTTACTCCAATACATCACTTTCAATCATCATCACCATGCACCCTTGCTTCCAAACATGTGAACCATTGGATTTTGGACTTGCATTGGGATTGCTCTACTGAGTTAACAAATAACTAATTGAGTCAACTTTCGACTCAGTGGGTTAGATGTAACTAACTCCAAAGCAAGCCCTAACCAAACTTTAAACCTAGACTACTCTAAAGCTAGCCCCTATATAAAGAAACATTCACATTTGTGAAAAGGGATTCAACCATTCTCACTATTTTCACTTGATCACTCTCTCATTTCTCTAAATTCTCTCTTATTTTTCTGCAACTTCTACACATTTACCTTCATCTTCTTCACCAAACCACACACAAAAGCTCATTTTCCTCCAATAGAGCATAACAATCTTCACATTGAAATTGTTATTCTCTTGAGCTTAACCTCCATTCCACTTCATTCTTGCTTGGATTTCTGGATTTACAGTAGTTTCTACTTCTATTCGAATCACCATCTCAAGCAATTTGGTGCAAGTTCATATTTGGAGCATTTTCTGCGTTTTCGATCGGTTTCACTATGATTTGATCTCAAGCTTGAAATTCTTTGGTTTTCTTTGCTATTTCACACTACATTTCACTTACAACAATCACCAAGGCAATTTTCCGCCTTGTAGGTTGGTAATTCTTGCTCGATTTACTGTTTTCGATCACTTTCGCATGTTCGCAATGTAGTTCCGATAGCTTTTCGGTGTTAATTAATCATGTGATTGTTTGATTGTTGATATTTAAGTTTGATGCTTTCAATTGATGATTAATTGCTTCTACTTGATGTAATTTTCGTGTACAAATGCAAGCCATAACATGTGGATGATTGGATTAGTGATAAGCAGCTGGAAGTACTTTTGAAAAGCTGCTTTTCTGCTTCTGGTGCAGTGTTAATAGATTAACTTGTTTATAGGCAAAACTGGTTAATCGATTAAAACCTCTATTTCAAGTTTTTTTTTTGCTGTTTTGAAGGTGTTAATTGATTATTCACCTTAAAGGCAAAAGCGGTTAATCGATTAACACTGCTCCTAAATGACATTTTTGTGCTTTTTTAAGTTTGTTTCGTCATTTAACTTCCATGGCTGATATGCTTGATATTTGTTGATGTTTTATGATTTGTTTAACCTCTGTTTGAAGCATGTATAAAAATTTCTGATACACGATTTATCGATTATGGAATTGTTTGCATTTCTTGACATTGCATGATCATGATTGATTCTTGCATACTTTTGTTTACATGAAAACATGATTAGTGATGCATGCTAATTAACATTTGGTACTGCCTTGCAAATTCATTCTTGATTGCATTAAGTTTGTTCTTTATTGAGAAAATTTAATTTTGTATAATCATTACTCTCGCACGTTTGCTTTGACGATCTTTCGATTCGTTTGGAAGATTGTTGGCTTGATCGATTGATTGAAACCTTGTTTCGATTAGTCAATCTCCCCTCTTTTATCTCTTTAGTATCTTTTAGAGCCTTGTTTTCTTTATCCCCTGCTGAGTCGGAGGTCTGCACAACGCACTGGAGCACTGTACAAGTTGGAGTTGTTACTCTGTCGGTTTTTATTTCTACACTATACTCTGAGTGTTAGAGAAGGGATAAGAGTGGAGAATTCCTACACTCATTATGATTATTTTGGGTAGGGGACGAATGACCCTGTGCCTGGAATAATCATCTATATCTCCAGACTATAGTGTTCTCAATCCCCAGCCGAATCAATCCTTGATCACCTTTGCCCCTCAATCTTTTGATCAATCACCATGTTTTTGGTTCAGGATCATTGTTTCTTGGGTTAGCAACCGTCTCTTGGTTCAACACCTTTTCCTTTGGCCGATCACTGTTCATTGACTCCCCATCAGAGTTGTAATCATTTCTCTCTTTGGTTAGTCAGTCATTCTGTTAATTACCAAATAGTTCTCTTTCCCAACAAAGTCACATTTCTTCGGTTAATCACAGTCTTCCTGTTAAATACCAAATCCCTAGCGGAATTTGCGACCTTTTCTTGGTTCTCTCCTTTTCTTTGGTTAAACACTGTCTGTCAGTTAAAACACCAATTTGCACCCTTTCTCAGTTAACCACAGTTTATCTGTTAACACACTAAGCTCCTTTTGAGTTAATTATCTTCTCTTTGTTAATCACTTATTCTTTTTGGTTAATCACAGTCTTTCTTGTGAAACCAATACCCCTGTGAGTTACTAACCTTCTTTTGGTTCATACACTCACACCTTGGGGTCACGACCTTCGCTTGGTTCCAAACCCGTCTTTGGGTCACAACCTTCGCTTGGTCCCACACCCGTCCTTTGGGTCAGAACCTTTGCTTGGTTCCACACTCGTCCTTTGGGTTACAACCTTTGCATGGTTCCACACCCGTCCTTTGGGTCACAACCTTCGCTTGGTTCCACACCCGTTTTTTGAGTTACAACCTTCGCTTGGTTCCACACCCGTCCTTTGGGTAACAACCTTCGCTTGGTTCCACACCCGTCCTTTGGGTTACAACCTTCGTTTAGTTCCACACCCGTCCATTGGGTTACAAACTTCGCTTGGTTCCACACTCGTTCTTTCGGTTAACCACTGTTCATCAGTTAATATACCGAAATTCCCTGAGAGTCAAAACACCTCCTCTTGGTTCAGTACTCTCTCCTTTTGGTTTATCACAATTCGCCTGTTGAAGCCAAACCCTTTTTCCCCACAGAGTCATACTCTCTTTCTTCGGTTTACCACTGCCCGTCAGTTAATATACCGAGTCCTCAATGAATTCTACTTTGTCACGATTCAATATCTCTTGCTCCCTTATTCTCTTGGTTTCAACACCGTTCCCTTTGTTTACTCCTTAGTAAAATTGCCATTATTCCCTGTTTTTTTTATCCTCTTGGTTTCAACACCATCTCTTTCTCCTATCCTCAGCAGAGTTGCTACTATTCCTTTGCCTTTCTTTCTTGGTTTTGACACCATTCTTTTGCTCTCCCTAGTGGGGTCTATCTACCTCTTTTGCTCTTGGTTTTGACACCATTGTCCTTTCTTTCCCTATCATTGCACTATGAGGATACGTAGGCACGAGATTGAGAAATCTTGGCGAGCCACCTTCTTTCCCTTTCTTTTCCCTAGTTCCCTGAACTACGGAGCTCTGATTTCCTCATTGCACTATGAGGGTACGTAGGCACGAGGGCCCCAATCCTCCCGCGAGCTTTTCTCCGTATCTTCTCTTCCCTCTCTTTAGCTAGTAGCCTTTAGATAGATAACCCATCCAAGCATAGAAGCAAGCGAAATGGTTCTCGTCGAGTACAACAGATGCGTGGGGTGCTAATACCTTCCTCTCACATAACCGACCCCCTTACCCATTTCTCTTCCCCTTGGGTTTTATCGATATTTTCCCTGTCGTTTGGTACTAAATAAAATTCAGTGTCGACTCTGTTGTGTCTTTGAGTGTGCGATTCACTCAGATATAATCCCGCCAGCTTCACATACCATTGGTGGAAACAGGTATTTCATCTCATTTGTTGATGAGTACAATTGAAAGCTCTGGATCTATGTGATTAAATGAAAGGACGAAATATTTTAAATCTTTAAGATATTCAAGATACTTGTCGAAAATCAGGGTGAAAAGAAGACCAAAGTTCTGCGAACAGGTGGAGGTGGCGAATACACATCCAAGATATTTGAAGCATTCTGTGTAAAACATGGTATTGATCATGAGATAATTGCTCCTTATACTCCTCAACATAATGGAATAGCAGAAAGAAGAAACAGGATCATAGTGGACATGATGAGATGCATGCTGAAGCAGAAGAATTTTCCAAAGTCCTTATAGGGTGAAGTTGTTTCGACTGCTATTTATATTTTGAAAAAGTACCCTACCAAGAAGCTGAAAAACAAGGTTTCTGAAGAAGTGTGGAGTGGCAAACGACCATCAGTGAGTCATCTGAAGGTGTTTGGCTCTATTTTCTACAATCATAATCCTGATGCTAGGAGAAGGAAGCTTGATGATAAGAGTGAACCTATGATTCTGGTAGGATATCATAAGACTGGAGCATACAGGTTGTTCAATCCAATTAATCCGAAGATTATGATAAGTCGAGATATTGTGATTGATGAAAATTTTGCATGAGATTGGAATTCTAGTAAAGCAATTGACAAGCCATTAATGAACTATGATTTCTACAAAGTAAGTAATGATGTCGAAGTCGAAGATATTGTCGATACTCTAGTTGAAGTCGAAGTTATTGCTAACATACCTGAACCAGTCAAAGTTGAAGAGGATATGGCTGGCACTAGCCAGAGACCTCGAAGAACTAGAGCTCATCCAGCAAGACTTCAAGGCTATAAAGTGGTTGGTGATGATGAAGTCACAGCAGATGGAGAACTATTTCATTTTGCTTTACTTGCAGGTGTTGAACCAATTAACTATAGCGAAGCCTTAAAAGATAAACAATGTGTAGCGCGATTTTTGTGGTCCTGAGTCACGATCGCTTGGGAACTACAGTTCAATTCAAAATAGATGTCTCTAATTAACCCTGCTTGCATACTGAATTTAAACAGCGGTCTATTAGATTACAGATGCTATGTGGATGTGGGGCCCAATCTTCGGTTATTTTGTTAAGAACACAGTGTCTGGATTATTTGTCAGGTTTTTGGTAATGTGCTTAGATTTGCTGCTTTGGGTTGATTTGGAGATACTGGATTTTGGGTTTTTGATTAGTATGCTCGCTAAGATATTTTTCAATCTTATGCCTACGTATTCCCGTTTGATGAAACAGGGAAATCAGAGCGATCGTAGTTCCTCCTATTCTATTGGAGGAAAAAAGGTTGTTTTGGTGTCTTGTTAAAAGCCCAAGACATGAAGCTAAAGGTGGTTTGTATCTTGTTCAAAGCCCAAGATGTGAAGCTAAAGGGTTTTGGGGGAGATAGATTTTGTCATCTCTAAAGATGAGCTGTTGATGTTTGTATGATGTGAGCAAGGCATAACTCTGATGCTAAAAGGTTGATCGACTCAACCGGGGTTTTCTTTATACAAAGCCTAAGAGGAGGCTAGTGACCCAACAAGAGGGTGTTTTTATATTTCTTGTACGAAGCCCAAGACGGAGGCTAAAAGGGAAGTGACTCAACAAGAGAGTTTGTTTGACAGGTGATTGACTCAACAAGAGAGTCTTTTATACTCAACAAGAGAGTGTTTTGCTGTTTCGTACGAAGCCCGAGATAGAGGTTGAAAGGAGATTGACTCAATAAGAGAGTCTTTTATACTCAACAAGAGAGTGATTTCTATCTTGTACGAAGCCCGAGATGGAGGCTAAAAGTGGTTAACTCAACAAGAGAGTCTTTTATACTCAACAAGAGAGTGTTAAAAGGTTATCTCCACTGGGGAGAATCATTTGTACAAAGCCCAAGAGGAGGCTACTTATTCTGGTGACTATTTCAGTTTAGTGACAGGTCCGGTATGTCGGATAAAAGAGAAAATCAGTTCTTATAAAAGGAAAGATTAAAGGTATGGTTGTGCCTTGGCACTAATCAGAGGATTAGGGTTATTTCATGTTCTTTAAGGAAATGGGAAATCCAAAGGGTATTTAGACTGTCCAAGTCTACTGGTGTTCTGAGAAATCGATTCTCAAATAGTGAATGATCTTTGTATGATGCCCAAGAGAAGGCTGATATGTTAAGGGATGAAGGTCAACCCATTAACTGGTCTGACACTTGACTCAAAAAGACAGCTCTAGCAAATTGATGACTAGGTTCTGTTCCTATGCCTGTAGAGGTCTCTGGGTCCTTGTACTAAGCCCAAGTGAAGGCATGAGAGCTTTTAAGAAGCCGAAGGGTCCTTGTACAACGCCCAAGAGAAGGCGGGGATGCTTTTAAGAAGTCTATGGGTCCCCAAACCCAGAGAAGTTCAAGACATGCCATTCACCGAGAATAGATCATGCCAGGAAAGTCCGAGAATTTGGAAGAAACTCAAGAGATGCCATTCACGAAGAAAAGATCATCTCTGGGGAGTTAGAGTTTCTTTGACAATGTCTAAGGGTGACAGTCTGAGAAAGGGTTCACCGAGAATGGTGCCTTTCACGTCTCCATATTGTTTAACCCCAAGAGGAGGGAAGACTGTGTCTGGTAATCCAATGGGGATCTAGTTTTGTTTGTATTTAAGAGTAACCAACAAGGCTCTACCTAGTGCTAGACGTAGTTGTCGGGGAAAACTCTAAGTAACTATACTAGTATTACACAGTTGATATTTGACAAGTATATAAAAGTTTGTGAAAGAAGACTTACAGTGAACAGCCCCACAATACAGTTATATATATATATATATATATATATATATATGAAAGCGGATAAAGAAAGCGGGTAAACACTTACTCGGTTGTAGAGCTTCCAGGCTGTTTTGTTAGTTGTTCAACAAAGAAAGCTTTGATAACAATATTATATTCTAAATCAAAGGAGAATGTGCTTTGAAAAGATTGTTGGGGCTTACAGCTCAAGGAGAGGCCCAAGGTTTTATCAATGATTGCACTATTGTTTTGAAATTGTACAGGGACTTATACCAGTGACTGAGGCTTAAAAAGGTTTTCTGTACAAAGGGATGGGTCTTACACTCTCTCAAGAGGCCCAAAGGGTTTAAAGAAAAGGAATGGGGCTTATAACATGAGGGTAGGCCCAAAGGGTTTTGTTTGAAAAATGACGGTCGCACCGAGATTTCTTCAACGTACTGGGTCTTATACAATACATTGAGGCCCAAAAAGGTTTTATCTACAAGGGTTGGGTCTTACACTCTATTAGAGGCCCAAAGGTTTATTTTTGTACAAGTGGTGGGGCTTACAGCTCAAGCAGAGGCCCAAAGGTTTTTGTTAAAAAGGCGACGATCGCGACGAACTTTTTGATGGTGTCGGGACTTATACAATACACTGAGGCCCAAAAAGGTTTGTATTTACAAAGGATTTGGTCTTACACTCTACCAAGAGGCCCAAAGATTTTTGAAAATGATTGATGAGGATTGAAATCAAAGAAACCCTAATTTTCTTTCCCTTTAAAAGTAAATATTTAAAGAAAATCAATAAAAATGATAAAAATACCAAATGAGTTTGAATAAACCACTTGTGATTTTTGTTTAAGGTTTGAAAAATAAGGTTTTAATCACAAGATGAATTAAAACTCTTTTGGTTTTGATTTTCAAGGTAAATATTCACTTTTAAAATGTTTAAAAACAATTAAAAAGGAATTTATTCACAAAAATACTAATTATATTAAATAAATAATATAAACTTGATTTTTTTGTGGATTAAAATATTTCAACATTTTTTTATTTTTTTCAAAAAGAACCAATAAAAAATAATTAAAATTGAGAGAGTTATTAATTTTCCAAACTATTAAAAATAATATGAAAAATAGTAGAAAAGTGGAAAAAATAGCAATCACAAATATAGGGTGTGCGCCTTACCACCGAGGTGGTGATACATCCGTTGATTGAAACACAACCACAAATATACAAGGCTTGCCTTGTTTTTGGCCTGGCCCAAGGCAAGGCAAGGCAAGATTTTGGTTAAAAACGTGAAGGCCGTAACTTTCTCATTTCTCCATGGATTGGGACAAAATTTAGGTCTATCCTGCCTAGAATTTCACAAGGAATCCAATGGTGGTGGTGTTTTTTTTTCAGATCATGCTCCTATTGAAAAACCCTATAGTGGTTTTGAAATAGGCCATGATTAGCATTTTCCGTGCTATCTCTTGGTACAGACATGAATTACATGATGAATTGGTTCAAACACAACACATATAACATGTACAAGATATGCATGATCAGTGGACCTCAAAGCAATGCATATTTCAAAGAGTTTAAGTTGAGATGCTTACCTCTTTTTGGAGCTTTTGTGCAATCTGCCAAGTGCTTTGTTCCAGAAATGTTTTGATGCTTTGGACACCCTCAAATGATCTCTTAGAAGCTTTTAGGATGGTTGGAATCAGCTGGAAACCTCAGGAACAAGTTTGAGCTCTTTCTTGCAAAATGGGCAAAAGTGGCCAAAATAGAAACTCTCTCAAATGTTGTTCCAGATGGGGGGAACCATTTGGGACAATTCAAGGATGATATTCGGAGTGTGTTTGAGGTTTTATTTGGTTTGGAAAGTGACTGAATCAAGACATGGCTTGAAAAATGCACAAAAGTCCAATTTTGAGGTTTTGAGATGTGACTTTGTGATTTTGGTGTTACAGGCCACTTGTGAGTGTTTGGAACACCTCTATATGATATTTGTGAGGTGTGTGTTGATTGGTTTGGTTGGAATTGATCTCAAACTCAAAAACTCAGAGTTACCTTGCTAAAGGTATTTTTGCCTAGAGAAAGAGATTTTGAGGAAAGCATCAGTTTGATGGCTTTGGTGTACTCAAACCGATCACAAATGAGCTCTATTTATAGTAGAGCAAGTTTGTTTTGGGAGCAATAGTGATTGGCAACTGCAGCAGAGGTTTGGCCAATGTTGATCAATGAGAATCCAAGTCTCCTCTAGCCATTGACTAGAGGTTAGAGCATATGCTGCTGGTTCCCTAGTTGTTGGAGAAGTCTTGACTGAATTCAGTTGGAAGAGGCTCAGTCCATGCCACCTTGGTGCATCCATTAAATGCTCCAAAACAAAATTGGAGTCTTGTCCCTCTTTTAGGGATTTCTAGGTTTGGCATGCTACTTTTGGTTCCAAAGACTTGGGAGGCTTATGGATCAGTGTTTGTCCCTCCTTGGTCTCCCCCTGAGATGTTCAGATGGATAAGTGTGTTTTTCATTTGCACAAATTTGGAAAATCGAGCAAAATGCACAAATCTGCCTTGCTTTGACAGTTTTCAGCAAGGCATATTGCCATTGTCATATCTCATGGCTCAAGTGGAATTTGATGGAGTTCTTGGCCATTTTGGAAAGCCCTCATATGATACAACAACTGTTTGATTATAATTGGTTTTGATACTTTTTTGATCCAAGTGAAAAATGCCCCTACATTTGGAAAAAAGTGAAGGCAAATTCTGACTTAGTGAAAATTTCACTAAGTGTTGGAAAAAAATGACATTTTCACTTTTTGCGATTTTGATCATTCCATAACTTAAAGTCCACGAGGAATTGGAATGAGTTGTGTTTGAAGCTTTTGTAGAGGGCCATGAGAGCTACAAATCTAGCTTTGGATGGGAAAAAATGGCCTTGTGGTTTAGGAGATATGATCCTCCAAAGTTGGTACCCTAGCCACTTTGTTCCATAACTTAGAAAAATTTCTAAGTTTTTATGGTTACCCCTTTTACAAGTTATCCCACTTTTCTTGATTTTTCTTGATGAATGATGATTCCAACCACACATTAACATCATTTTAGGGTCAAAGAACCATAATTGTGAAAAATTTTAAAAAATCAAAGTTGACTTTTGTGCACAGTTGACTTTTTATCAGATGAATTCCAAATTGTACGATCCTCTATGAAATCAAGTCCTTGACCTAAATCAAACTTGATGGATTGATTTCATAGGTGTTATAGGGTGTATTGAATCATGTCCCAAGGTTTGGGAGCATGCCTGGGTCAAAAGTCAAAGGCACAGTAGACTTTTCCCGTGAAACCCTAATTGTAGTTTTGTTGAAATTGAAACTTGTTGCTCAAGTGTCTTAGACCAATCCTTTGTTGCAAATGGATAAATGTGGTGTATTAGGGACCCTAAAATCCTCTCTTGAGGTCTTGGCTCATGTTTTGTCCCAAAAGTCAACTTAGGGGTGAATTAGGTCAAGAAACCCTAATTCCTAATTTTTTTTATGAATGCATCCCCTGAGGCAAAATTGACTTGATGATTGGGTTCATGATGTCCCTTGGAGCATCATAGGTTATGCTTTGAAGCATTGGCACATGCCCAGAGGAAAATTTCTATCTGGAGGCCCTGGTCGACCAAAACCCTAATTTGGTGGCACTGTGGATTTTGAGGCTTGATCCACTCAAAATGATGCAACCTTGTGCTTGATTCTTGCTATGGGATTCCTCTTGATCCATTGGGGATGTTTGAGAGGCTAGAAAAGTTGAAGATCATGTCATTCCTTGATTGATCCTTTGTTTAAGAACACTAAGAGGGCTTGAAACCCTAAGTTTGATTGTAGTGAAGGCTCACCCATCTTTGGGGAGACTAATGAGGCATGATGGTTCATCTATATTGTGATGATGGTTTGTACAATGATGGGGAATCTTAGTGGTCAAAATTTGGGGTATGATAAATGCCCCTATTTTATCTTCTTGGACCGAAGGTGTGAATGGCGAAGGTATTCGGGCATTCGGGGTGCAAGAGGATTAAATATCGGAATACCCGAAATTTTGATGGTGGTTAAGAATGGGAGTTCACGCATCCTTCTTCTTTTGCTAAGCAATGATGCTTAGAAAAGGTAAACTTCCCCTCGATCCTGGCTTCCTACCAAGGAACTGGTCTTAGTTTATGAAATGAACTTCCCCTCGATCCTGGTTTCCTACCAAGGAACTGGTCTTAGTTTCTTTTGTAAACTTCCCCTCGATCCTGGTTTCCTACCAAGGAACTGGTCTCAGTTTCTTTTGTTAATAAACTTCTTGACAAGGGACGCTGTTTGTAGCGGTTTTTCCTCAAACTTCTCGCAGAATTTTCCTGGAGAGATGCCATTTGATGGAAAAAGTTTTGAGGTCAGACTTGCTGGGGGACCCATCTGTCTGAATTGTAGAGGTGTACAAACTTCTCTGTTGGAGATGCCATTTGTCGACCCTACTGGGGAGAACGAGTCTCTTGAGAGACTGCTTCCAGCTTAGGGATATTACATCATACTTTTCTTGGAGATCTTCTCGGAGAAACGCCCTATGATGTGATCCCATTTTGAGGTGCTGATGACCTTTTCGTCAGCGGATCTTTCAGAGAAAAACTGCTGTATTGCCAAATCGTTGATTAAGAGGGCTTTCTCTGGGGATTTTCCTTAATTCGGGAAAGCGAGGATATCATCTTCAATGGCGAAGAGTGATGTTTGTCGAAAGTTCTCTGGTTTTTCAGAGGTTCAAGTTATCAAAGTAGTCAAGGGCCAACTCCAATCCAGAAATAAAATGGAGGCGAGGTTGCTCAGACGCGACATTTCTTGACGAGGAAAGAACTGAAAACTCGATTGAGAGGACTTTTATCACTAGGGGATAAGACCGACTAAAGTGATAGTGATGCAATATGAATATGAATGTAAATCAATAATGCATGATGTATGTATGTTTATGCTGACAAAACTGACACGACATACAGACTAATGGATGAACATGATTGGATACTCGGCCACTGCGGGAGACGAAAAGTATCACGGGTCCAAAAGTAGCAATTCTGCCTTGCTTAGGAGAGATAGTCTCTGTGGGGAACACCGTTGGTCGGGCTTAGGAGATAATAACTCTGTCGGAGGTGTCAGACGCAATATTCGCATCTGACACAGCTGATCCTTCATTCAGGTGCACTAGTTTAGAAGGAGTACTTTGATTCTGCAATTTGAAGTTCAATTACTTCTGGAGAAGTAATCAATATTCTTTCGATGTTCAACAGTCAAAAGAAATTACCATCTTTATTTAAAAGCAGAAAAATTTATCAAGTAAATTCATTTTTGTTTCATTTCAAGAATCGTTGATCATGTTAAAATGTCGTTCTGTAAAGCTAAAACAAATCAGAATTGCAAACAAAAGCGCTAGGGCTCAAATTTTATTGATAGGATGGAAATCAGCCAAGCGCGTGATTCCATAGAGTATTTACAAAGTCTAGAAAATGGTAATTTAAGGGAAAAGGGCTACACTGAAACATAACGACTGTTATCCTTCTACCAACTTTAAATTCTGGACATCCTGAGCTTCTGTTGAAGATGACCTTGACTGGAGTTTTTCTCAGATGGTGTAACTGCTGCGGAGCCGAACTGATCAGACGTAGTTACTTGCCATTATCCCTAATTTTTTCCTGGATTATACTGTGATGTTTCCAATCCACCGGGATGATTTTTAATTATGTCTTCTGGACCGCCCTTTCGGGTTTTCAATCTACCGAGACGTTTTTTTTATTTTTATTTAGGCGAAGTATTTCTTGACTACGTCAACATTCGTGGGATAGGAAAATTCCTCTCCGTCCATGGTTGCGAGTCTCAAGGCACCGCCTGAGAAAGCTTTCTTGACCATATAAGGGCCATCATAATTCGGAGTCCATTTGCCCCGAGAATCAGTGAGAAAGGATTGTATCTTTTTAAGCACGAGGTCTCTTTTCCTGAAGATACGAGGTTGGACCTTTTTGTCAAACGCTCTCTTCATTCTTTGCTGATACAACTGACCGTGGCATAGAGCCGTTATTCTCTTTTCTTTGATCAGATTTAGTCCATCGTGTCGACTTTGACACCATTCAGCTTCTGTAAGCTTAGCTTCCATCAATACCCGGATTGATGGGATCTCTACTTCGATGGGGAGCACTGCTTCCATGCCATATACTAGAGAGAAGGGGGTCGCCCCTGTTGAAGTACGGACATATGTTCGATAACCGTGAAGAGCAAAGGGTAGCATCTCGTGCCAGTCTTTGTAGGTTACAACCATATTTTGAACAATCTTCTTGATGTTCTTGTTAGCCGCTTCTACCGCTCCGTTCATCTTAGGTCGGTAGGGAGATGAGTTATGGTGTTTAATCTTGAACTCAATGCACAACTCTTTCATCATCTTGCTGTTCAAGTTAGATCCATTATCAGTAATGATCTGGCTAGGAACACCATAACGGCAGATGATATTGTTTTTGATAAAGCGGACCACTAATTGTCAGGTTACATTGGCGTATGACACTGCTTCGACCCACTTGGTGAAGTAATCAATGGCTACCAGGATGAACCGATGTCCGTTTGAAGCCTTGGGCTCAATCATGCCAATCATGTCGATTCCCCATATGGAAAAAGGCCACGGGGAAGAAAGAACTTCGAGATGTGTTGACGGTACATGGATTTTGTCTAAGTATATCTGACACTTATGACACCTCCTCTTGTACTTGTAGCAGTCGGATTCCATGGTCAACCAATAGTACCCTGCTTTAAGAATTTTTCTCGCCATTGTGTGTCCGTTGGCATGAGTGCCAAAGGATCCTTCATGATTTTCATTTATCAGCATGTCTGCTTCTGGTTTGTCTACACATCGGAGCAAGACCATGTCAAAGTTCCTCTTATAGAGTGTATCACCGCTCAGAAAGAAGCTGCCTGCCAACCTTCGGAGGGTCTTTTTGTCCTTCCTGAATGCCCCAGGTGGGTACTCTTGTTTCTGAAGGAAGCATTTGATATCGTGATACCAAGGTTTGTCGTCTATGACTGCTTTAATTTTGAAGATGTAAGTGGGCCGTTCAAGGCGCATTATGTCGATCTTAGGTAAGTCATTCCATTGACCTACACTAATCATGGAAGAGAGGGTGGCTAATGCATCAGCCATGTGATTCTCATCACGAGGGATATGATGAAACTCGATTCTGTTGAAGAAAGGTAACAACCTTCTTGCATAATCTTTGTAAGGAATCAGTCCAGATTGGTGTGTGTTCCAATCACCTTTGATCTGATTGATAACCAGGGCTGAGTCGCCATACACATCCAAGTTCTTGATCCTCAAATCAATTGCTTCCTCGAGACCCATAATACAAGCTTCGTATTCGGCCTCATTGTTTGTACACTTGAATGTAAGTCTGGCGGTGAAAGGAATGTGGGTACCCTGAGGTGTTATGATGATTGCCCCAATTCCGTTTCCATAATGATTGACAGCTCCGTCAAAAATTAGTCCCCATTGGGAACCTGGTTCTAGCCGTTCACTGGGTAGCGGTTCATCGCAATCTTTCATTTTCACGTACATGACATCTTCGTCTGGGAAGTCAAACCCGATTGATTCTTGATCGTCAATCGGCTGATGAGCCAAATGATCGGCTAAAATACTCCCCTTAACAGCTTTTTGAGTGTGGTATTCTATGTCATATTCTGATAACAACATCTGCCAACGGGCAATCCTTCCCGTGAGAGCAGGCTTTTCAAAGACGTACTTGATTGGATCCATTTCGGAGATTAACCAAGTAGTGTGACGAATCATATACTGGCGAAGACATTTGGCTGCCCAAGCCAGAGCACAACAAGTTTTCTCGAGTATAGTGTACCGAGTCTCGCAGTCGGTGAATTTCTTGCTCAAATAGTAGATGGCAGACTCTTTCCTTTAGGTTTCGTCTTGTTGGCCAAGTACACAACCCATCGAGTCTTCCAAGACTGTTAGGTAGATGATTAGTGGTCTTCCCTCCACTGGTGGTGATAGAATCGGCGGATTCAACAGGTATTCCTTGATACTGTCGAAGGCGATTTGGCAATCTTCTGTCCAAACACAATCCTGATTCTTTTTGAGTAATTTGAAAATTGGTGTGCATGTCGCGGTCATGAGGAATATGAATCTGGAAATGTAGTTCAGACGTCCCAGGAATCCTCTGACTTGTTTTTCAGTTTTCGGGGAAGGCATTTCTTGAATGGCCTTGACCTTATCAGGATCAACCTCAATTCCTTTCTGGCTGACGATGAACCCTAAGAGTTTCCCTGAACGGACATCAAAGGTGCACTTATTGGGATTCTCAACCGTTCGAATAGCTTTGACAGGTGGGTCACATGCTCCTCTTCTATTTTAGATTTGGCAATCATATCATCGACATATACCTCGATTTCCTTATGTATCATGTAATGAAACAGAGTAGTCATGGCCTTTTGATAGGTTGCCCCGGCGTTCTTTAAACCGAACGACATTACCTTGTAACAAAAGGTACCCCATGGGGTAATGAACAAAGTTTTCTCCATGTCCTTCGGCGCCACTTTTATCTGATTATAGCCCGAGAATCTATCCATGAAAGAGAAGACTTTGAACTTTGTTGTACTGTCTACCAGCATGTCAATGCGTGGTAAAGGAAAATCGTCCTTTGGACTAGCCTTGTTCAGATCCATGTAGTCGACACACATCCTGACCTTTCCATCCTTTTTCGGAATGGGTACGATATTGGCTAACCATTGAGGATATTCTGATGTGGCGGGGAAACCCGTGTCTATCTGTTTCTGTACCTCCTCTTTGATTTTGATGGCCATGTCCGGATGAGTTCGTCTCAACCTCTGTTTTACTGGCGGACATTCCAATTTCAACGGTAAGTGATGTTCCACGATGTTGGTATCCAACCCTGGCATGTCCTGATAGGACCAAGCAAATACATCGGGGAATTCTTTGAGAAGCTTTGTCAAACTCTCTTTGGCAGTTGGACTGAGCAGTGCCCCAATCCTGACTTCTTTTCTCTCTTTTTTCGAACCCAAGTTTACTGTTTCCAACGGCTCTTCGTGAGGTTCAAAGGACCTTTCCTCCTGTTTGAGTAGTCGGGAGATCTCTTCTAGAATTCCGTCGTCAACTTCTTCTTCAGCCCCAAATACCGGAAATTCAAAGTCGGGAGAAGGCATCGGATCGTACGTTTCAACGGGGTTTAAAACAAGTAATCTGCATGACGTGATGATTTGTGTTTAGAAGAGATAGAGAGAATGCAAGAGTGTGTGTAGTGTATTTTCTGATAACTGCTTGTTTTTATTATTGAGTTTGTTTTTTAGGATTACCATTTTCTGAAAAAGCGAAAAGAGAAAACAACAATAAATGCAAAAATTATATAATGACGTTATTTTATTTATGAACGGTCATTTCTTAAAACTACAGCCCTATAAAACAAAACACTGTCGCTTTGGGGGAAGCGAAGAGGGATATTTACAGAAAGTGAGCCCTATCAAAACATCCGTTTCACCTGGGTAGGGTGAAAGGTTAAAGACGGCAATTACTTTGACTTATGAACAATCTTCGGAACATCGACAACAACCCATTGGCGGCAAACTCCTTGGTGAATCACAAAGTCTGGTACCTTCCTTAATTTGTCTTCAGAAATAACGCTGATTTCTGGCAGAGCAGGATCATTGGAATCTGTCTCCCAGGCAGAGTCGCCGTAGGAGGATTCCTCAGTTGTATTTTGAAGAGTATTTGTGCTCTCAGGTGGATCTCCCCACCCAGTTGGCTGGATGTCTTCGAGCCTGATATGAGAGCTCTCAGGAGCAGTGTACTTGACCATATAGTCGTATTTTCCACTTGGTTGTCCCAAGGTGTCCCACACTTCTTTGGAACTAGAGGAGTCATCCCTCTTGATGACGTTGACCTCGGGAAAAGCATAGTTGATGAATTCTAGTTCGGCAAGCTTTGCAAATTCATTGTCGTGCTGGATATTTTCTGAATGACCTGAGTGTTGATCCCATGACATGGTGGGGACACAGGTATTCTTTTCAATGATGCTCAGCTGATTTTCATTGTTCGGCTGGTTTTTTTGGCCCAAGTCTCCTGGGTACGGCGGCCAGATAGGCAGGCCATCCATTAGGCCGTAATAGTCGTGGTCAAAGTTGTCTTTCATTATAGTGTCCTCCTCTAATGAGTTTGGTGGAGCACGACATCCTTCAGGATCACAATCTCCGTATATTATTCTGACATCTGACCTGGGTATAAATCTCGGACTCTGTGCGAGATAGCAAAATGGCATAGGCACCTCTTCTTGAGACATATAACCGTCCTCGTTAAGATAGGACTTCCATTCCTCATCTGTGTTAGAGGGATCTTCCTCGTTGATGGTATGGACTGCTTGAGGCACTGGGTGAAGGAAACCTCCACTATGGAAGAAGTCCCGAATGGGATGAAGACTTTCATCGTTAGCAGCTGTCTGGGTATAGGTCGCAGAAAAACCAAGACCCTTCTTTGTTTTGTTATCGGTAGGAATGACAAGTTGTCCCCATCCATTTGTATTGTTATTTTTTATCACTTCGAGAGCATCTCTGTATGAGGAAATCGAGGTTCCTTTCTCTGATTGATTCTTATTGCTCACCGAAAGTGCTTGGAACTGAGTCCCAACAACCTCCTCGGGTTCTATACAAGTAGATAATGACAGGTTACTCACGATCAAGGCTTGTTCTCCACAGATCGTGACGAGTTGATAGTTCTTGACGAACTTCAGTTTCTGGTGCAGCGTCGAAGTGACTGCCCCAGCCTGGTGTATCCAAGGTCTTCCTAATAAACAACTGTACGCTGCCCGGACGTCCATGACCTGGAAAGTGATTAGGAAAGTGTGAGGACCAATAGTTATAGGAAGGTCGACTTCGCCGATAACTGCTTTCCAAGATCCATCAAAGGCTTTGACGATAACCTCACTGCCCCTCATCGGGGATCCTTTGAATGATAGCCGCATTAAAGTGGACCTCGGCATAACGTTGATGGCCGATCCTGTGTCTACCAGTACGCCGGCTAAAGCATCGTCTTGGCAGTTGACTGTGATATTGAGTGCCATGTTGTGACTTTTGCCCCCCTCTGGCAAATCCTCATCACTGAATCCTAAGTTGTTGCAGGAAGTGATGTTAGAGATGATGCTATCGAACTGTCATATTGACACATCCTGTTCCACAAAGGCCTGCTCTAAGACTTTCTGTAGAGCCTCTCTGTGGACTTCGAAACTGAGTAAAAGTGATAGCACTGAGATATTTGAAGGAGTTTGTAACAGTTGATCAACAATGTTATATTCACTCCTTTGGATGAGCTTCAGCATCTCATCATTGTTCTTTGAAAGATCGGGATTACTGGATTGACCGACTGGTGGATCATGAGCTTCTGTCTGAAGTTCCTTTTCTTTATTAGGTTCTCCAACCCCTTAGTTGAAGATTCGACCACTCCGTGTTATTCGACTGATGTCTGCAATATTCACGACGGGTGAATCTCTTTACGATTCAACTGACCTTGAAGGGATGCTCGCACGAGGTAACATTATTGGTTATTTTCCGAGCAGACTCTACAGCGTTCGTAATTGTGTGGTGGCACCTGGCCACGTCCGCTTTGAATGCAGTGTAACCTCACTAGATCTATTTCCATAGATCGGACATCCTAACTTTGATGCCGAGTAGGGTTCCCGTTAACCACACTGATTTGTTGTGTGTCTTTATCTAGATAGATTGGAAGCCACCAGTGGTTTAAAAAGTGTTGTAAAGTTCTTTGAACGAGAGCGCACCCTTGGTTACTCTCACAACATCCTTTACATCATGAAAAGTGAGAAAACCGAGTTGGACTTGCCTGGCGTGTAACCCCACCAAGCTGGTATTCATCAGTGAATGTCGAAGATTTGAATCATGTTGATCTGATAGGGATTTCTATCATGGTAGTCCTGGATCCACCCAAGATCCATCTGACGCTGGAGGGCCTCTTGTATAAAAAAGCATCCCTGTTTGTTTACCGAGCAAGTCAGACAGGATTTGTAATCGTGCCGCGGCAGATTATGATATTGGCTTTGCCTTGAGTGCATTGCCACCAAGTTGGCATTCATTGCACGGATGTCGTGGTTCTGAATGACGTTGGAATTTGTATAGGTCATGTTGACTCCACGAACTCGATGCTCTTGGATCCACCCGAGATCCAATTGTTCCTATAGGGCTGATTGCACCACAGAATATCCCTGATTGTTTTTAGAGCAGATATTACACTGGTGATAGTTATGAGGTGGCACATGGTCGTATTCGATCTGTCTACAATGCATCTTGACCAAGTTAGCCCTTAACAAGAGTACATCATGAATTTGATAGGTGTTGTTAGACTCTCCCTTTATCAAATTTACTGCAGCCTTCTCGTGTTGAGGCAGCAGGTTTGTGAGAACATTAGGATTCGTATCTTTGAAAGATAAGACCCCGCTCCTAACAAGCTTTTGCACATCGGATTTGAAACTGAGATAGTTTTCTATGTTATGCCCTGGTCCTCCTTGATGGTAAGAACAAGTCTGATCTGTTTTGAACCAAAAAGACGGATTTTCCGGTACTATAAGAGGAGACTTAGTTTGGATGTGCCCCTTGACCAGTAATAATGGAAACAGTTCTGCGTACAACATGGGTATAGGGTCAAACCCTAGCGGTCGTGTTGTATGATTGTTGCTGTACGGAGGACGAGCCTGCTGAAGAGGTTGTTGTGTCCTTTGTTGATATTGATGTTGAATCAGTTGGCTCTGCACAACCTGAGGTTGATACGTAGGAACAGGCGTGGGATTGATAGCAGGAGTTACAGCTGCTACTAGTTGATATCGTCGCCTTTGCTTTCCGAGAGAGATATTCCCGATATCTTGCTCTTTTTTCTTAGGGAGAGCACTACCATATCGTTTTGTACTACTTGATGATCCAGCGTCTTTAACTAAACGTCCTTCCCGGACCTCTTCCTCAAGACGAACTCCCATGCCCACCATCTCGGTGAAGTCACTGGGCGCACTGGCAACCATTCTATCGTAGTAAAATGAGCTCAAGGTTTTTAAGAAGATCTTTTTCATCTCTTTTTCCTCCAGAGGTGGACAAATCTGGGCGGCAATTTCACGCCATCTCTGTGCGTATTCTTTAAAGGTTTCCTTTTCCTTTTGTGACATTGATCTGAGTTGATCTCTGTCCGGTGCCATGTCCAAATTGTATTTATATTGTTGAACGAAAGCAGCGCCAAGATCTCTGAATGTGCCGATCGTAGCGCGGTTTAAACCCATGTACCTTTTTAATGTGGCACCGGTTAAACTATCTTGAAAGCAATGAATTAGTAGCTCCTGGTTCTTTGTCTGAGCTGACATTCGCCGAGCGTACATCACCAAATGGCTCTGAGGGCAAGAGTTACCCTTGTACTTTTCAAAGTCGGGTACTTGGAACTTGTGCGGAACTTTCACATTGGGGACTAAACAAAGGTCTGCGACGTCCTTTCCAAATAGATCCTGACCGCGAAGGGCTTATAGTTCTTTCTGTATCTCCAGGAATTGTTCCTATAATTTATTCATTCTGTCGAACATGCTGTTATTTCCATCAGAAGGTATCTGTGGAATCTGTCCTTCCGGGACATTGTGTACCACGAGTGGTGGTATAGTCATTATGGCCGAGACTCTTGGTGCCTCCCGAAGTTTGTAACCTTCAGGAGTTGCTGTCATGCCCCTGGCATCTTCGCTTTCCCGAAGTTTGTAACCTTCAGGCCCAGCGGCTCCTGCTGTGGTTCCTTGATCCTTATTGATCGGCGGAACATATCCTTCCGGGATATAGTTGATAGGCATGCCCCAGGGATGATCTTTCGGCATTTTATACCTTGGATCATACTTCTCCACTATGGGCGTGGATGTGATCTCTGAGATCATAGTCTTTTGTTGTTGCATTTGAGCTTCTGCTAGAGCTTGCATGTCATTATGAAGCTTTCTCAGATCCTCTTTCAGAGTGTCGATCTCTTCCCTCAACTCTCTGTTCTCTTCCTCGAGATCATCCATCTTTTTCTGACGATTGTCCCGAGTATTGTACGAATGAGACAGTTTGACTCTAGAACCGAGACACAAACGTGAGATTCGTAGGTAAGAAGAATACGTGACGTGAGAATGATGAATGATATGCAATGATTATATTAATTGTATATATTTTTGTTTATTCAAAGTAAAATTCGACAATTAGATTGCAAATATCAAATAGAGGGGAAGATCCCATTTTATTGAATTCAATGGATTACAGAAATGGAAATACAGTAATTTACATAGTGCTGCGAAAGGAAATCTAAGCTAATGGATCCTGAGTCCTCTCTGAGGAGAGCTCAGGTGCTGGTTCTGGTATATTTCTTTTCTTTGACCGGGGCTCTTGGGCCGTTGTCAGGTTGTCATCCCTTCGCCAAGTGAAAGGAGCGAGCAAATTCCTTTGGTCTTCTTGATTCTCTACAACGTGTTGCTCTAAAATCTCAATCAGAGCATCCTTTTCTTTTAACAGTTGCTGTATTTTCTTACACTCCATATTGAGAATACGGTACTTGTTCCTCCAAGATCTCTTCTCCTGCTGAACTTTGCTGAGAGTAACCTGAAGTTTTTCCGTCTCAGACATAAAATAAAGGGCAGAGTCCCTTAATGGAAGAACTTCCTGGTGAGGGTAAGGCATCCTCAGCTTGAGAGCTCTAGTTTGTACCCAGTGGAGATAAGGCTCCACCAAGACACAGTCTGGTTTTCCTAGAGACTCTCTTCCTTTTCTATGAATGTGTTTCCAGGCATGCACTATTTTCGTCTTTAGTGCCATGTCATTTTCTCCTTCCTTGAAGAAAAGACCTTCCAGATGAGAATTATGCGGGACATGCCTCATCGGGTATCCAAATTGACGACGAACGAGAATTGGATAATAGTTGATTCCTACCTTAGTTCCTATAAGGGGCACATTTAGGAAATTTCCACAAAGGTCAATGATTCTGATCCCATCATAGATTTGATTGTACCAATTGATGTCAGAGTTGGTAAGAGACATGATTCTCTGCGACCAACGTAAAGTATTCTTTTGATCCCAAAATGCGGCAGACTTGGGAAAATGGGAAGTGAACCATTTGTATAGCAGGGGTACACAGTATGCGATCATTCCTCCACTGTATAAACTCCTTAAGTGTACAGAATGATACGCATCTGTGAGTAAGGTCGGTACAGGGTTTCCAATCAGAAAAATCTTAATGGCGTTGACATCTACGAAGTTATCAATGTTGGGAAACAAAAATAACCCGTAGGTGAGCAAAACAAAGATGCTCTCGAAAGCGGCCACGTTCCTTATACTAGCAAAGTATAGAGCTTTCTTTATAAAGAATTGGGCTAGAAAACCTTGGATGCCACCCTTAGTAGTCATGTGAGTCATGACTTCTGACTCGTCCAGATAAATTGCTCTTGCAATGGTTTGATCCTTTGGAATTTCTTCCAGTCCAGAAAAGGGAGCTTGATCAGTAATATGCAAACCGGTCAGGTGAGAGTACTCCTCCAGCATTGGTGCTAGCTAATAATCCGGGAATGTGAAACAGTGATAGACCAGATCGTAGAACTGGATTAGTGTGGACAGGATTCCTTCGATTATATGAACCCTTAACAAGGACAGCAATCCTCCATACTTGGCTCTGAAAGCCTCGTGGTTGGTGATCATTCTTGCCAGACTTCTCAAATCCTCTAGTTTTGGAACCTTGAAGGTGTACTTATGAGTTTTCCTTCTACCGAAATCCATTAGTACAATCTCCTTTCTCTGACATTTGCAATCATTGTCTTAGTTTAATTTGAAAAAGAGAGACTAGAAGAGAAGATTTTTTTGAGTGTTTTTTAAATAAATGTATGAATGCAGCACACAAAAACATAGAAAAAACATGGGGTCAAAGGGTCGGTGTCATGAAGTCAAGGCTCTACCCCCCCCCCCCAAGGTTTATACTGGTGATTTTTTGTACCTGTCCGCAAAATCATTGATCCCTCTTGGGATAACAACAACAAGCGGATCACCAGCGAGCTGATGCATCTTAGAGCAATCTCAGATGAGGGTAGTATCGCGTGATAACTATTTATGATAGCTTCCGCATTACAAAATGGCTTAAGTCTACTAAAAACCTCAGCTTCTCAGATAACCCAGTCGACCACACTACTTTCAACAACCGAAGTCGTATAGGCAATGTATCAGCAAAGGGAGTATCCACTGAGTTTGATGGTCGATCGGGGACTCTTAACTGGGATTCACTCCCCCCAAGATTACCCGCATTGCCATCACCTATCTTAGGTGTATACTCAATCTTTCGACATGCGGCATCACACGCATTCCCATTAGCAGAAAAATAAACACAGATATCAATTAGGAAAAGCAATATATATATTTGTCTTAATCATCCTAGACCTCTAGTCTTATGATCCTATACAGACAATGACTCCCCAACAGAGTTGTCATTTCTGTGACATTTTGGTGAAATCAAGGTTTTCACCGAAGATTATAAGAAAGAGAAGAAGGCCCCACGGTGGGCGCCATTTTTTCTATAGCGCGGTTTTTGTGGTCCTGAGTCACGATCGCTTGGGCACTACAGTTCGATTCTTTTTTTTATCCTATTGAGCTGATTAAGGAAGGGAAATAGATGTCTCCAATTAACCCTACTTGCATACTGAATTTGAACAGTGGTCTGTCAGGTTACAGATGCTATATGGATGTGGGGCCTAATCTTCGGTTATTTTGTTAAGAACACAGTGTCTGGATTATTTGTGAGCTTTTTGGTAATGTGTTTAGATTTGCTACTTTGGGTTGATTTGGAGATACTGGGTTTTGGGTTTTTGATTAGTATGCTCGCTAAGATTTATTTCAATCTTATGCCTACGTATTCCCGTTTGATGAAACAGGGAAATCAGAGCGATCGTAGTTCCTCCTATTCTATTGGAGAAAAAAAGGTTGTTGTGGTGTCTTGTTCAAAGCCCAAGATATGAAGCTAAAGGTGATTTGTATCTTGTTCAAAGCCCAAGATGTGAAGCTAAAGGGTTTTGGGGGAGAGAGATTTTGTCATCTCTAAAGAGGAGCTGTTGATGTTTGTATGCTGTGAGCAAGGCACAACTCTGATGCTAAAAGGTTGATCGACTCAACCGGAGTTTTATTTATACAAAGCCTAAGAGGAGGCTAGTGACCCAACAAGAGGGTGTTTTTATATGTCTTGTACGAAGCCCAAGACGGAGGCTAAAAGGGAAGTGACTCAACATGAGAGTCTGTTTGACAGGTGATTGACTCAACAAGAGAGTATTTTATACTCAACAAGAGAGTGTTTTGTTGTCTCGTACGAAGCCCGAGATAGAGGCTGAAAGGAGATTGACTCAACAAGAGAGTCTTTTATACTCAACAAGAGAGTGATATCTATCTCGTACGAAGCCCGAGATGGAGGTTAAAAGTGGTTGACTCAACAAGAGAGTCTTTTATACTCAACAAGAGAGTGTTAAAAGGTTAGCTCCGCTGGGGAGAATCATTTGTACAAAGCCCAAGAGGAGGCTACTTATGCTGGTGACTGTTTCAGTTTAGTGATAGGTCCGGTATGTCGGATAAAAGAGAAAATCAGTTCTTATAAAAGGAAATATTAAAGGTATGGTTGTGCCTTGGCACTGATCAGAGGATCAGGGATATTTCCTGTTCTTTAAGGAAATGGGAAATCCAAAGGGTATTGAGACTGTCCAAGTCTACTGGTGTTCTGAGAAATCGATTCTCAGATAGTGAATGATCTTTGTATGACGCCCAAGAGAAGGTTGGTATGTTAAGGGATGAAGGTCAACCCATTACCTGGTCTGACACTTGACTCAGAAAGACAGCTCTAGCAAATTGATGACTAGGTTCTGTTCCTATACCTGTAGAGGTCTCTGGGTCCTTGTACTAAGCCCAAGAGAAGGCATGAGAGCTTTTAAGAAGCCGAAGGGTCCTTGTACAACGCCCAAGAGAAGGCGAGGATGCTTTTAAGAAGCCTGTGGGTCCCCAAACCCCGAGAAGTTCAAGACATTCCATTCACAGAGAATAGATCAAGCCAGGAAAGTCTGAGAATTTGGAAGAAACTCAAGAGATGCCATTCACGTAGAAAAGATCATCTCTGGGGAGTTAAAGTTTCTTTGACAATGTCTAAGGGTGACAGTCTGAGAAAGGGTTCACCGAGAATGCTGAATTTCACGTCTCCATATTGTTTAACCCCAAGAGGAGGGAAGACTGTGTCTGTTAATCCTATGGGGATCTAGTTTTTTTTGTATTTAAGAGTAACCAACAGGGCTTTACCTAGTGCTAGACGTAGTTGCCGGGGAAAACTCTAAATAACTATACTAGTATTACACAGTTGATATTTGACAAGTATATAAAAGTTTGTGAAAGAAGATTTACAGTGAGCAGCCCCACAATACAGTTATATATATATATGAAAGCAGATAAAGAAAGCGGGTAAACACTTACTCGGTTGTAGAGCTTCCATGCTGTTTTGTTAGTTGTTCAACAAAGAAAGCTTTGATAACAGTATTATATTCTAAATCAAAGGAGAAAGTGCTTTGAAAATATTGTTGGGGCTTACAGCTCAAGGAGACGCCCAAGGTTTTATCAGTGATTGCACTGTTGTTTTGAAATTGTACAGGGACTTATACAAGTGACTGAGGCCCAAAAAGGTTTTCTGTACAAAGGGATGGGTCTTACACTCTCTCAAGAGGCCCAAAGGGTTTAAATAAAAGGAATGGAGCTTATAACACGAGGGTAGGCCCAAAGGGTTTTGTTTGAAAAATGACGATCGCACCGAGATTTCTTCAATGTATTGGGTCTTATACAATACATTGAGGCCCAAAAAGGTTTTATCTACAAGGGATGGGTCTTACACTCTATTAGAGGCCAAAAGGTTTATTTTTGAACAAGTGGTGGGGCTTATAGCTCAAGGAGAGGCCCAAAGGTTTTTGTTAAAAAGGCGACGATCGCGCCGAACTTTTTGATGGTTTCGGGACTTATACAATACATTGAGGCCCAAAATGGTTTGTATTTACAAAGGATTGGGTCTTACACTCTACCAAGAGGCCCAAAGAGTTTTGAAAATGATTGATGAGGTTTGAAATCAAAGAAACCCTAATTTTCTTTCCCTTTAAAAATAAATATTTAAAGAAAATCAATAAAAATGATAAAAATACCAAATGAGTTTGAATAAACCACTTGTGATTTTTGTTTAAGGTTTGAAAAATGATGTTTTACAAGATGAATTAAAACTCATTTGGTTTTGATTTTCAAGGTAAATATTCACTTTTAAAATGTTTAAAAACAATTTAAAAGGAATTTATTCACAAAAATACTAATTATATTAAATAAATAATATGAACTTGATTTTTTGTGGAATAAATATTTCAACATTTTTGTGATTTTTTGCAAAAAGAACCAATCAAAAATAATTAAAATTGAGAGAGTTATTAATTTTACAAACTATTAAAAATAATATGAAAAATAGTAGAAAAGTGGAAAAAATAGCAAAAAGAGGGTCTGGGGCGAGGCGGATTCGAACCCCAGACCTCTTGTGTATAGGGCACGCGCCTTACCACTGGGGTGGTGATACATCCGTTGATTGAAACACAACCACAAATATACAAGGCTGGCCTTGTTTTTGGCCTGACCCAAGGCAATGCAAGGCAAGATTTTGATTAGAAACGTGAAGGCCATAACTTTCTCATTTCTCCATGGATTGGGACAAAATTTCGGTCTATCTTGCCTAGAATTTCACAAGGAATCCAATGTTGGTGGTGTTTTATTTCAGATCATGCTCCTATTGAAAAACCCGATAGTGGTTTTGAAATAGGCCATGATTTGCATTTTTTGTGCTATCTCTTGGTACAGACATGAATTACATGATGAATTGGTTCAAACACAACACATATAACATGTACAAGATGTGCATGATAAGTGGACCTCAAAGCAATGCATATTTCAAAGAGTTCAAGTTGAGATGCTTACCTCTTTTTGGAGCTTTTGTGCAATCTTCCAAGTGCTTTGTTCCAGAAATGATTTGATGCTTTGGACACCCTCAAATGATCTCTTAGAAGCTTTTAGGATGGTTGGAATCAGTTGGAAACCTCAGGAAAAAGTTTGAGCTCTTTCTTGCAAAAGGGACAAAAGTGGCCAAAATAGCAACTCTCTCAAATGGTGTTCCAGATGGGGGGAACCATTTGGGACAGTTCAAGGATGATATTTGGAGTGTGTTTGAGGTTTTATCTGGTTTGGAAAGTGACTGAATCAAGACATGGCTTGAAAAATGCACAAAAGTCTAATTTTGAGGTTTAGAGAGGTGACTTTGTGATTTTGGCGTTACAGGTCACTTGTGAGTGTTTGGATCACCTCTATATGATATTTATGAGGTGTGTGTGTGATTGGTTTGGTTGGAATTGCTCTTAAACTCAAAAACTCAGAGTTACCTTGCTAAAGAAGGTACTTTTGCCTAGAGAAATAGATTTTGAGGAAAACATTAGTTTGATGGCTTTGGTGTACTCAAACTGATCACAAATGAGCTCTATTTATAGTAGAGAAAGTTTGTTTTGGGAGCAATAGTGATTGGCAACTGCAGCAGAGGTTTGGCCAATGTTGATCAATGAGAATCCAAGTCTCTAGAGGTTAGGGCACAGGTTGTTGGTTCCCTAGTTGTTGGAGAAGTCTTGACTGAATTCAGTTTGAAGAGGCTCAGTCCATGCCACCTTGGTGCATACATTAAGTGCTCCAAAACAAAATTGGAGTCTTGTCCCTCTTTTAGGCATTTCTAGGTTTGGCATGCTACTTTTGGTTCCAAAGACTTGGGAGGCTTATGGATCAGTGTTTGTCCCTCCTTGGTCTCCCCCTGAGGTGTTCAGATGGATAAGTGTGTTTGTCATTTGCACAAATTTGGCAAATCGAGCAAAATGCACAAATCTGCCTTGCTTTGACAGTTTTCAGCAAGGCATATTGCCATTGTCATATCTCATGGATCAAGTGGAATTTGATGGAGTTCTTAGTCATTTTGGAAAGCCCTCATATGATACAACAACTATTTGATCATAATTGGTTTTGATACTTTTTGGATCCAAGTGAAAAATGCCCCTACATTTGGAAAAAAGTGAAGGCAGGTTCTGACTTAGTGAAAATTTCACTAAGTGTTGGAAAAAAGTGACATTTTCACTTTTTGTGATTTTGATAATTCCATAACTTAAAATCCATGAGGAATTGGAATTAGTTGTGTTTGAACCTTTTGTAAAGGGCCATGAGAGCTACAAATCTAGCTTTGGATGGGGGAGAATGACCTTGTGGTTTAGGAGATATGATCCTCCAAAGTTGGTACCCTAGCCACTTTGTTCCATAACTTAGAAAAATTTCCAAGTTTTTATCGTTACCCCTTTTACAAGTTATCCCACTTTTCTTGATTTTTCTTGATGAATGATGATTCTAACCACACATTAACATCATTTTATGGTCAAAGAACCATAATTGTGAAAAATCTCAAAAAGTCAAAGTTGACTTTTGTGCACAATTGACTTTTTATCAGATGAATTCCAAACTGTGCGATCCTCTATGAAATTAAGTACTTAACGTAAATCAAACTTGATGGATTGATTTCATAGGTGTTATAGGGTGTATTGAATCATGTCCCAAGGTTTGGGAGCATACCTGAGTCAAAATTCAAAGGCACAGTAGACTTTTCCCGTAAAACCCTAATTGTGGTTCTGATGAAATTGAAACTTGTTGCTCAAGTGTCTTAGACCAATCCATTGTTGCAAATGGATCAATGTGGTGTATTAGAGACCCTCAAATCCTTTCTTGAGGTCTTGGCTCATGTTTTGTCCCAAAAGTCAACTTAGGGGTGAATTAGGTCAAGAAACCCTAATTCCTGATTTTTTTTAATGAATGCATCCCCTGAGGCAAAATTGACTTGATGATTGGGTTCATGATGTCCCTTGGAGCATCATAGGTTATACTTTGAAGCATTGGCTCATTCCCAGAGGAAAATTTCCATCTGGAGGTCTGGTCGACCAAAACCTTAATTTGGTGACACTGTTGATTTTGAGGCTTGATCCACTCAGAATGCTGCAACCTTGTGCTTGATTCTTGCTGTGGGAGTCCTCTTGATCCATTGGGGATGTTTGAGAGGCTAGACAAGTTGAAGATCATGTCATTCCTTGATTGATCCTTTGTCTAAGAACACTAAGAGGGCTTGAAACCCTAAGTTTGATTGTAGTGAAGGCTCAACCATCTTTGGGGAGACTAATGAGGCATGATGGTTCATCGATATTGTGATGATGGTTTGCACAATGATGGGGAATCTTAGTGGTCAAAATTTAGGGTATGACACAATGGAGGTCTGCTATGGTCGAAGAGTTACAAGCAATCGAAAGAAATAACACATGAGAGTTGGTCAAATTGCCAACACTTACAAAAGATATCGAAGTGAAGTGTGTGTTCAAGTTGAAGAACAATGCTGATGGGTCGATAGTAAAACATAAGGCGAGATTGGTAGCTTGAGGATTTCTTCATAGAGCAGGACTCGACTACTCTGAAGTACTTACACATGTCGTAAGATTGGAAATTGTTCGACTAGTGGTAGCCTTGGCATGCAATCAAGGCTGGTCGATATTTCACTTAGATGTGAAATCTGTATTTTTGAATGGACCTTTAGATTAAGAGGTGTATGTCACACAACCCCCTGGGTTTGTGATTCGGGAGGAAGCAAGGAAAGTATACAAGTTGCACAAAGCACTCTATGGTCTCAAGCAGGCACCTAGGGCATAGAACAAGAAGATTGACTCATACTTGGTCGAATTGGGATTCGTCAAATGCAAATCTGAGTATGGGTTCTATGTTCAGGTTGTGGCACAAGATATAATAATCATTTGCTTATATATTAATGACTTGCTAGTAACTGGAAATAGTTTGAAGAACTTGTCAAATTTCAAAGAGCTAATGAAGAAGGAATTTGAAATGTCAAATCTAAGAAAGTTGTCATACTTCCTAGGCATAGAATTTCAAATGTCATAGTAAGGTATGGTGCTACATCAAAGAAAGTATGTCAAAGAGATACTCAAGAGATTCATAATGGATGATTCGACTTCTGGATCTTCACTCATCGAACCAAATTTGAAGTTGGAGAAGCATAATGAGAAAGACAAATTCGATGCGACTTGGTTCAAACAAATTATTGGATCTCTGAGATATGTGTGCAATAGTCGACCTGATATATGTTTCTCAGTCGCATTAGTGAGCAGATATATGAGTGAACCAAGGGTGTCACACATGAAGGCTGCAAGAAGAATCCTGAGATACTTAAAAGGATCAACAAACAATGGAATTTTATTTTGATGAGACTCTGAAAGCAAAAAAGCTATGGTTACTTATTATTCAGATACTGATTGGTGTGGAGATAAGGAAGATCAAAGAAGCACTACTTGATATTTCTTTCAAGTATTTGGTGCCTCAATCTCATGGTGCTCGAGAAAGCAACCTATGGTGGCATTGTCTTCGTGTGAGGGTGAATATATAGTAGGATCCTATGTTGCATGTCAAGAAATTTGGATCAGATCTATGCTTGAAGAAATAGAGGTCGAAGTGAAGAAACCTCTGGTACTGCAAATCGACAACAAGTCAGCCATAAATCTGGCGAAGTATCCAGTTTTGCATGTGAAATTATGGTTAAGCAGATCACTAAGATGTCGGACAGGATGTTGTGACACTTGATCTCTGCTTCTCACACAAAGATAATGAAGAACATAATGCAAATAGCAGAAAGAAAACAACACACAAGAATTGTTAACCCATTTCGGTGATCAACAACACCTACGTCTGGGGGCTACCAAGCCAGGAACGAAATCCACTAAATAGAATTGTTTCTAAGCTAAACTCCAACGTTTACAACTTGACACTTAGAAACTACCTGTACTAGATTCCTACCTAAGACGCTCCTAGGTATGAGACCCTTCTCAATTCCCTTTCAATCACAACAGTGACTGAAAAATTATAACTCAATAAACTGTCCAACTCAGTTATTCACACAATACAAGAGAGGCTCACAAAAGTACAAACCCTAGTACTCAATAACAGTTGTATATCTTCAGTGACTATTCTAGGTTAAATCCATTCTATTTATACTACTAAACAGAACTGGACTTGGGCTTCAGAATCGCAGCAATTCAGCTCCACAGAATCTGCGACCTATTCTTCTCTAGAATAGTTTCTTCAATCCTAAGTTTCCAAAAAAGTCTCCATAGTTGGAAACAACATATTCCTTTTAGAATCAGAATCTCTGATTCCTCAATCTCAGATGCCACCTAGGACCAAATCATATTCCCACAAAACCTGGAAAACAGAAACAGTTATTCCAAACTGAAATAGACAAAGATGTCGAATCAACATGATATGACATCTTGTCTAACACCTTAACCTGCAGTTAGTTCATCATGTCAGGACATCTTGTCCAACATCTTTTTGTCAAGTTAGTTTTACCAAAGTTGATGCCAACCTCAAAGGCTTGGACTCATCAGCATGGAAGAAGTAAGCACATTGACGTTAGATTTCACTTCTTAAGGGAGAAGGTGAATAGAGGTGAACTTGAAGTAAGACATTGCTCAAGTGAAGCACAATTAACTAATATTTTCACCAAAGGATTGAAAATAGACAAGTTCCTAACTTTGAGAAAGAAATTAGGAATAATTCAGATCGACAATGATTAGTGTGTTTCAACAACTTGGATTATAGGGGGTATGTTGAGATATTAGATACATTTCAAGTTGAATTATGTTGCCCAAGCCCAAAGCTAATTAGGGTTTAGGGTTTGTTACTTAGATTGTTATATTTATTGCTTAGTAGTTAAGTCACTTAGGTGTATATAAATAGACACTTTGTAATTCAGTTTTATTAATCATTCATTCAATAATATCAATCCTTATTTTCTCATTCTCTCTCTTTCTCTCCTCACTAAAAGTGTCTCACGCACTAACAATTCATTATCCGCTTGAGTTATAAATCGTGGGAGAGTTCTCTCTGACATAACAGCATAACTAGAACTGTCTTTTGAGTTAAACAAAATTTTTTAGAAGTCAATAACATGATTATCTAATTTAATGTTCTCCTCTAAAAAAATATTGTCATGCATTAGCCTAGTGATTTTGTTACTAGCGTATCTCAATTTGACCGTGTTGTGAAAAACTTTGTATTCCTATTTCCATCCTTAAACCATTTATTCCTTACTCAGTTTCTCAAAAACCGGTCATGCATATGTAATGCCTTATTTAACAGAGATTAATCATTGTTTCTCTCCAATCCAAAATCATCGTTGTAACCTGCACAATTAATCAAACTTTGTAATCTGTTAACTTCATCAATAACTTGAGTCACTTTAAGATGAATATTGTAATCTGTACACTTCTTAAGAATAAATGAGATCATTTTATATGTCAATGAGATACATCAGAATCAACTCATTTAAAATATACTTAAAATGTTAAATTTTCACATATTTTATTAACATATCAAATTATTTATTAGTTAAAATTTATTAAGATGATTTTGAGAATAGCTTTCGATCTAATAATAAAATTTTATTATACAAATATTTGATAAAGTATATATATATATATATATATATATATATATATATATATATCATATCCTATGAGAATGCTATTTTTATTTAAGAATCTGAGAATGAATCTGAATCATTAGATTTTAAAATAAATGGTAGAGATTATGTGTGAGATTTATTTTTCTCTCTCCTCCATTATTAAAATAAATGATGGAGGAGAGAGAAAAAAAACTGATACATAATCTCTACCATTTATTTTAAAATCTAATGGTGCAGATTCATTCTCATGTTTTCACATAAAAATTATATTCTCATATGATACGTTTCCTATATATATATATATATATATATATATATATATATATATATATATATATATATATATATATATATATATATATATATATATATATATATATATATATATATATATATAATTATTTTACATCATAATTCTTTTTACTATTTATAGATATCATATTTTTTCCAATCCAACTTGTCACATTTTTTGTACAGAATGTAATGACCTGCACTCACTTAATTATTTTCCAAGATAGACATTGCTCGAAAGAAAATCAATTTATCACTTAACAAATTAGTTAATTTTCAAGTGACACGCCAATGCGCAACGTTATGCAATGTTATCACTTTTGACGTCAAAATTTTATTATAAAAATAAGAATTTAATTGATATACTAAAGAATTTTTATACTATCATTTAATCATCACCACTAATTTATTTTAAAGGTTTGATTTTTATTTTAATTACATAAAAAGTAATACCAACAGATGGTGGTGATGCATTGACGGTGTAAAACTTTTTACACCGATAGTGCATAACAATTAATCTTTAAAAATAATTTGAATATTTATATATATAATCAATATTATACAAAAATAACAGTTTGAACGCATCTTTAATTTATGTTTTCTAACACAATAATTTTTGTTGATTAAATTCTACCAAAATTAATGTAAGATCACATACAAATTTCATGGAATTTATATGATTTTTAATTAATAATTTCTTTTAAAATAATTTAAAAAATGTGTATAAAAGTAGTCTTGCTAGCATTTATCCATTAAGTATATGAAGGTAAGAATATATAATTCCCAATACATGCATGATGATGATGATGCAAGCACAACCCCACATAGATATATTGGTTGTGTTCCTCGGTTGCTTACATCTCTACGACAAAGAGCACGTTTCCTTCATTGAAAGTTAAAAAATGGCTAGTTCTTTATCTTCACGTCTCAAACATGTCAATATTTTATATAGTCAATTGTATTTCCTTGCTTCTAAGAGTCCGCAAGATCGCAACTTTGCTTGTCAAATGCATTTCAAAATCACAATCCAGATGACGATAAAATGCTAAAATATTTTTCGGTGTAAATTACCACAAAAAGCCATTTTTTAAAGAGGGTACACATAGTACTCTATCCCTTATACAAAGAGATATGTAATGAGACGATAAAACACCAAATTTGAACAAACCTCTTACGGAAGATTATAACATTTTATCAATGATACGAGTAGTGTTCGTTACACTTCATATAGTGACATACACCTTCTAGAAATTTAAAAATACTCATTGTAATGTTTGGAAATTTGAATCGACGTATCTTTTATAGAACAAATTATTCGTCAAAAAGACACTCTCATTTTTATTAAAATTATTCGGATTTCAATCTCTAAATATATTTTTACTATTCGGAGATTGAAATTCGAAAACATCAAGTAGAAAAATGAATTTTGCATAGCCTTACATGTATGAGTATCTTCATAATCATAACACCAATATTGAAAAGTCCTACCAAATTCTCTTTTCATTCTCATTCAAGATTTTTACTTGCAAACAACATTCTACTGTATTTTTGCATCAAAATATGCAAAATATGTTGAAATTACAGTTAATATACATGTACTCCATTGATCATTGATGAAAAAATATATGATTTAGTTTTGTCTGAAATATGAACATTGCTTTCAGAGTTTGAAATCTGGATTCTTTTACGAATGTTCTAAAAATTGAAATTCGGAGATTTTATATGGTGATTTTAAATTGTCTTCTTGTTAGCTGGATTTTAAGACAAGGACAAAAAACCTCAGCATACCTTAAAGTTAAGGGAATATGGACCTTTTGATGACGTGCACACTGTTGAAGTCTCAAGTGAAGGAAAATGAGACTTAGTATTTTTTAGGAATGTTTTGGAGACATTTTAACAACAATGTTCTCGAGAACACCGGGTGCATCCGAAAAGCGGTTATTTTGGCGCACAAATGTCACGTTCAAATACAAAATAACTACTGTTTAGTTTCATTACAAAGGACAAGTGGAGGTAATTCAGAAACGGAATGCATGTAGACTTCTACGTGGCGAAAGCTGAAAATGTGAACATTAGGAGCCGTTATTTCATACTAGTATAAATAGAAATTTCATTTGTAGAATTCGGGGTGTTCATTTCAATACAAAATCTCACTTACAATCGAAGTACCAGCGTTTAGAGAAAAGAGTTATCACTGAGAGAATGTATGAATCTTGAAACATCACTTTTATTTCAATGCAAAGTATTTAAATTCAATTTACTACTCTTACCTAATTACTTTCGTCTTTACTCAATTGCAATGTCATTTTACTTTTGGTTCTTACAACATTTCTTACTTTCACTATTGTTGAAATCTACATTTTTACAACTTTTTTTATCACTATTTCGACCAAGTCGAAATTAATCTTTTTTTTAACTGAAAACTATAAAGCAAGGTCTTAGCACTAAGTCCTAGGATTCCAAGTTGATCCTGCAAGTAACCTTTAATAAAAGACTAGTGGTTGTTTACCAATTTTCAGTGTAAATAAATTGACACGCCCAATGGTACATGTGCTAAAACATTTATCTTCTATAGATATTCATAGTTTTCTCTTATAAACTTGTTCTATATTCATGAATTTTTCTGGATAGTTTGTATGCGATTAAAATGTGGAAAGTCTTTATCCAAAATGTTGTGTCCTCTTGTAGATAACACAAATCCCCAAAACAATCCTCAACATGTAGTAGAACAGCCAGCCGTATCGACGGTTGAAAACCCAGTTGTCTCAACACCTGTTAGGACAACGGCTCCGGTGGTGTCAACGATGTTAGTCGCACCAATACCTTCATAGGGGGCAACACCCCCACCGCAACCAGGGAATGCTCTTTTTAACCATGTAGTTGCAAGACTTTTATTTGGGTTCTCAATGCCAACGAGTTGTAGGGATTACCTGTAATATCCTATATTCCCTTAAATGCTCAATTGAGTGTCAGTTGAGATCAACTGAGTTCCTATGTACTTTATCTTTTTGTCAGATAGAATAATTAGAGTTGCTAAGTGCTCTAAATATTTTCAGTTGGCACCAATAGAGTAATTAGTGAACTCTAAAGAGATCAATCAATATTAAAAGAGAATGACCATTATTAATAAGTACAAGATGAGACATTTTGGTAACATTAATAATTGGTCAATTGATACTAAAAAATAAAATATCAATTGAGATATTTTATAACATTACATTATGTGTGCGTGTGTGTGTGTGTGTGTGTGTGTGTGTGTGTGTGTGTGTGTGTGTGTGTGAGAGAGAGAGAAAGAAAGAAGGTAAGTAGATAAGAATGAGAAAGAAGAGAAAATGTGAGAAAGAGGAAAAAAGAAAGAGAAAGAGAAAGGGACAAGGAAGAAGAAAGAAGAGAAAGGAAGAAAGAAGTAAGAAAAAGATTGAAGAAGAAACTCATCATTATTCATCACCTTCTTCACCAAACTCCATCATATTCATTCCAAGGTGAATTCCATAGTTAGATTTAGCTTTGGGGAGGAAGAATTCATGTTTGGGAAGTTAGGATTTGTGTTGTTGATGTAATCATGAAACTTGATTATGATGAATAATATGTTTGTGTTGTTGATTAAGTTCATGATTATCAGTTATTGTTCTTCTTGTTTCTCCATGGTTGTTGTTCTTACTATCATGTTGGTGTGGTTGTGATGGATAAGAGTTTTGTGTTATGTTGATGTTGTTGTTGTTGCTACGATGAATGCATGTTCCAAGAATTGGAAGCTATGTTGTTATTGTTGTGGTGGTGTTGATATCATGATGTTGTTATTGTTTCCTTCTTAATTTCATGTGGGGAAGAAACTTGGTTGCACATGTGTGGTATTCTAGGAAATTATACCTCATATTTTCCTTGTTTTGGTGGGGATTCTGTTAAAACAAGATTTGTTCATGACATATATTCCTTGGATTTTGATGATAACAAAGTATTAAAAGAACAATGGTTATATTTGATGTGTGTTTCAT
Source organism: Lathyrus tuberosus (assembly GCA_022829125.1). Lineage (NCBI taxonomy): Eukaryota > Viridiplantae > Streptophyta > Magnoliopsida > Fabales > Fabaceae > Lathyrus > Lathyrus tuberosus. The sequence continues at coordinate 5,688,931 of JALAZF010000391.1, read as the reverse complement.
GTATGCAGGTTCTAATACTTGTAAAAATATATATTTAGAATCTGATATACAAGGGAACACTTGAGAGAAGCTGAATTGCTAGCTTCTAGTGATCATTCAGAGTTAGTGATAAAGCTGAAGCTATCCGTACTGGAGAAAGCAAGCTGCATTGTTAAATCAGTTTGTCAACTAGAGTCTTAGTTCACAAGGCTCAAGAAAAGTTGGCATGCTTTATGGATATCTACTCTCAATGGCTCTATAGTACATGATCTTTTTAAAGACTCAATGGTTAAACATGATACACAATAGATCAAGATCTTTTGGTGTATTTATCTTCAACGTCTCTTATACTATGGAGAAAAAAAAAACACTTGATCAAGTTATCTCTCCAACGGTTACTCTTCTGAAAATGCTATATAAGTAGATGAAGGTTCAAAATGAATCTTTAACAAGGATCAACCTGATGGAGGAGTAACAAGATCAACAATTATCAACACAATTGGTTATGCAGAATTTCTGTTGTAGGTTGTAATGGTAAAAGCCTTAAGATTTCTTAAACATTGAATATGTTAGAAATCTTAAGAGCTTTAGGTCTTTGTTATGGTGATTTCCCTATACCTATGATATTTGTATCAAGTACACATTGTTCTCTATTCTACTGAACATGTTGTTTAGCAGTTTAGATCAAAGTCTCTCGCCAAGATGCTTGAGCCATGTAAGTCTCCTGCTATGTGCTAGAGTAATGAAAGTCTTAATTACGTAGATTGATTGAGCAAATCCAAGTCTCTCGCCAAGATGCTTGAGCCATGTAAGTCTCCTGCTATGTGCTAGAGCATTGAAAGTCTTAATCAAGTGGATGGATTGAGCATAAGTCTTGGGTTCATGGAACCTAAGCAAGGAAGTCTCTTGTTAAGGGTCTGAACAGAAGTCTTGAGCCAGAGGGGCTTGAGCAGGAAATTCTTAGGTTGCGGTCTAAGCAGGAAGTCTTGAACCAGAGGGGTTTAAGCAGGAAATCTTAGGCCAGAGGCGCTTGAGCAGGATGTCTCGGGTCTGAGGGACCTGAGCAGGAAAGTCTTAGGCTGAGGGTTTAAGCAAGGAATTCTTGAGTCTGTAGGACTTGAGAAAGGAATTCTTGAGCCTTAGGGGTTTAAGCAAGAAGCTTGGACTTAGAGTTTTAGCATTGTAAAAGTCTTATGCAGAATGCATAAGCGATTATAATCATGGTTTGGTTATAATGAAAATCTCTTGTGAAGCAAGGGGACTGGACTACTCTCATTTGGGATGAACTAATATAAATATTTGTGTCTTATGCTATTATTTATTTGATTCTGTTAACATTCCTCTGCTAAGTATAACCGGAATCTGAACACCAATATAGATTCTGAACTCTGATCAAACGTAAATTAAGAAAATGGAAAACACAATTCAACCCCCCTTCTTGTGTACTTTTTCTCATCTTTAATTGGTATCAGAGCATGATCTATATATAACACTTAACAGTGGTGCAGATAATGATCCAATGAGAAAAGTATGTCTGTTAAAGACTTTCCTTCAAGAAGGAATCACGTTCCACATGAAAAATATTACATTGCTTTTTCCTACCATATTCAAAGGGTGATTCCGCTGAATTTAAATTATGGAAAAGTTAAATATATTTTTAATTTATTGGACTTGATAAAGGGTTTTGTGAAGGTCTGTAGAATACCCTTGAAGGTGATGTCTTAAGTGACTCCATTGCTCCTTGATTGAGGGTCATCATGGAATTTGTATTAAAGGACAATTCTATGAGAAACCTTCAATTCTTCTTCGTATTTTGCCAGCAATTATATAATAGTGCTTTAATATGTTTTATGCCAATCTCTAATAGCTAACACCATCTGGTTCTTTGCTTATCAAAGATTTCAAATTCAGAAGATTTAATCCAAGACAATGAAATCAATGATTTTGCTAAGAATAAGATATTGTTCATATCATGACTCATCCTAGACTGATACTCTGGAATGAATCACGGTACTGTCAGAGTGTGGCATAAGGAAAAGGAAAACATGTCTAGACCAACGTGTATGGACACATAGAAATATGAGTATCATTATTTAAAATGTAGTTGCTGCAAATATCGAAGAAAGGAGCTAAGGCATCTTCCAAGTTGCTTATCAAAGGTTGTTTGCAACATTTAAAGGAAGAAGAGCCTACAACCCAGACTCAAGTGCTAGAGGTACTAAGTTTGGTGAAAGAAGTGGAGTCAATGGTTTAGCATCCATTGAATCAGAATCCACTCAGAGTAGTGTTCAGATTCTATGGTCAAATCTGAATACTCATACGAGTGTGACCAAGAAAAAAAAGTTTGTTCTTTTCTAGCTTATTACTTGAATCAATGAGATATTTGTGTATATGTAAATATAAAGTCTCTGTTAGATTTCTAGAGAATTTCTTATAGATAAAAGAATCTTCAGAGATCTTTAAGAAGAAACTATGTTGTATTTGTCTATACTGAATATATCATTAGCAAGGTGATGGTCATATTTATGGAAACAGTTTCCTCACTTTTTGTGATGATACTGCTGTTTGTTAGCTATCAAAGAAACCAATTCAATATTCTTTAATCACTCATGCCTCTTGTTTCAAGAGAAAATGTTTGGTTCTGAATAGAATCTTGAAGGCTGATGATTGACAGAAGATGTCTTTCTCTAAGTCTAGATCTACTAGACTCTGATGGATGGTAGCTTCTGAAAGTTTTCAGACTCTGAGATTCAGAAAATGATTCTTTACTTCTGATAAAGCCGTTTAATTAGAAGTTTTTTCCAAAAACATATATATTACTTAAATACTCATAAAGGTAAAAATCATCTATTGGATTCAGGAAATCTGCTGGATAAGAACCTTTGGGTAATGATGTTTTTCTTTTTATATATTATTATTATCTCTATCCCATGTCTTGTGAGACATTATTTTGTGTCCTTTTTTCTGACAAGATTCTTATTCCTTTAAAGTCTTGTTCAGTTCTTTTCTTTTCCTTTTATTTTCTTTGGTTGTGTGTTGATCAAACCAAACCTGAGATGAATTCTCTAGTCTATTCTCCTTTAAATCAACTAGTTGTCATCGATGAAAAGTTTGTGGATTTTGATGAGTTGCTTAAGCTAGGTTTTAACTTCTGGAAGATTGCGTCTAAATAAAGTTGGAATGGATACTTTGAGATGCTCTGTGGTTCCACTCGTCCAAGTCTTGTCAAAGAGTTTTGGATCAATGCTTCCATTATTGAGCTGAATTATGACTGTGTTATTCTTTCTAAAGAGACTGGTGTTTCTATGACACTAACCTCTAAATCGATTGCTAATGTGATTAATTGTCAGGAGATTGGAGAAATCCCAGGGACTCTTGTTTGGGAACACTATCTTCCTACTTGGCGTATCGTTGTAGATCCATCTAACACATCTCTGGTCTCAAATCTTTGTCCTGATGCAATTAGATTCTAAACTCAAACTTGCTTCCTAAGGATGAGGATCTAGACCTTGTGGACCCTATTGAAAAGGATTTGCTACTACTTCTTAAATCAGGCTTGAAGATTGATCTTCCTCAAGTTATGTTTGACTATTTGAAGAGGATTCTTTCTTCCTTTCACAAGGGAAATACTTTCTTTATTCCTTATGGACAAGTTCTTTCAGAACTACTGGTCCAGCAGGGAGTTATCATAAGTTCAGAGGATGATTCTCCTAAAATATGGAGATACAAGTTTGAAGCTATCTATGAGAGCTTCTGATTTTAGTCTTCGGCAAATTTATGTCTTGTAATTGTTAAGACTTTTTGTTTTAAGCAATCTTATTGTTAATCCAAGTTTGTTCATGCTTTTGTGCATCTTAACTGTTATAAATATTCATTTATATTGTTGTTAAAGAGGATAAAATAAATAGGATTAAAAACTCTAAATATGCAACATTCTCATTAACTATAAGCTATTACAAATTGTTAAGACTTTCTAGGTATTCGGATTTTCCCTAAGGTATTCAATAGGATCATCTGACATATCTAGATTATCTAAATAATCTTGTCATTCTTCCTTTGCAAACTCTATAGCTTCCTGTTTCAGTTGATTTCCGCATTTTGCCCTGGAAGTTCTTCTTGTTCTGTGTGTCTCAACGAAGGTTGATGAAGAAGTGTGTGCTTCTAAAGCCATATGCTTGCTTGTAGATCCTTCAGTTGTTGCATCACTCTTGTTTGCTTGAGTTGCAGCATTAAGCATGGCTATCTTTCTGAAATCTCTCTTTGGAACCCAAATTTGCTTTTGCTTATACATTTTGGTGTTCAGAAAATTAAGTGATTATGAAAGTGAGTCTGCTAAAGGGTTTTTATAGAGTCTTTACATTCATTACCTTGAGTATTCATTATTTTATTATTGATTATGTAAAATAAATTTTAAATACTGACTCTTGGAAATGATGTCTAGTACTCTGACCTATTAAGATTCTTTTAACAACTATAAATTTTATTGTTAACATGTTAAAATGTCTGTTCTGTCCATTACTTCATTAATGTCCATATCAGAAAATATAAAGGGAAAATGTAGTGTTTATACGATTGTATAATATATACTGGTCAAAATAACTTTTCATTAATCAAGCATAGAGGAATACAAAAACATAAGGAACTAATTTGAACTTATAATAAATCCCTATCTAAGTCATCCATTGCCTTATAGGAGAAGCTATTTCCATAATCGATATCAGGTTCATCTTCATCTATGTCCTCCTCTTCTGCTTCTGGGATAACAGGACGGTAAAACATCTTATTGAGCCTCTTCCTCCTTGTCTTCTTCATGGAATTCTTCTTTGGCTTCAAAACAGCTACTAATGGACCTACTTCTGTAGGTCTTTGAGGTATTTCTGATGAAGCCTCATCTAAAGTGTTTAGGGAAGCGGGCACAAGCCCAGTAGCAGAAGCTTCTGAAGCTAGTGGCTTCTAAAGATTCTGGATATTTAGACTTGTAGAGTTCTCTGTGACTTCTGTAACAACAAAGATTTTGTTGCTCTCAGCTGATGACTCCATAACGTATTGATAGATGTTGATGAAAATGAACTAGGTTTTGGTTGCTTTTATAATGGCATCTGGGTAACCTAAACGATTGAATAAAATCCTTTGATTGATTCTTAAAACCGTTACGACCAATAAATATTCAACATGCACTGTATAAACCTTAATGACTGTTAGCTTCTAATTTCGATGCCTAACATTGGATTAAGAGTATTATTCAAAGAAATAGAATTGTTGAAGTTTTGGGGGACTTCGACAGGAATATTATTTCCAGAAATTCTAGTCGAAATTGCCCTTGTGCAAGAGAGACATATTTTATGGACTTAGAAATATTTTTGACAATTTGGAAATATGCTTCGACGGAAGCCTTGCTGATGACGTTCGATCCAAGATTTGAATTCAAATAAGGGAGGGAACTTTGTTCTTATCCATTTGATAGAAGGAGACACGTGGAGTACATTTGAAGGACAAAGACATGTAGAATGCCATTAGTCTCGCTCTAATTAGTAGGTCGTTAGGGGTAGTTATTAGTATTAGGATTTGTGTGTGTTCAAGTTTGTACAAATTCCTCAAATTACTCAAAGTATCCGCGTGTAGTGAAACGATTTTGTGAGAAATGTACGTTTTATGTAACACCATCTTTCTCATTCAATGCAATTTAGTTAATCCTTGCCTAGAAATCTATCTTTTATCTTTTACTTTGTTAAGTTATTTTCCAATGCACTTTTAATCATTTCCGTGCATTACTTTTCCTTTAGTATTGTCGAAGTAAACCTTTTCTAAATTATGAATACTGTCGAAGTGTTCGTCTTTTTCCAAATACCCTTTTGAACTATATAGCACATGTCCTAGGATTTTGTATGGTCGATCCTGCAAGTTATCCAATTTCTTATAGATTTGGTAGACCAGAGGTTGTTTGCTAATTTTCACAATAAACAAATTGGCACGCCCAGTGGGACAATGCTAAGTAATTTGTGAAAACAATTTTCTGTGTTTTCAAGAAATTTATAATTCTGCATGTAATTATCCTTTCTCTGTCGAAAACTTCATTGTATGTTATTAAGAAGTGGGAAAGTAGCCACCATTAACGAAGATAGACCAAGGAGAAGATACACGAGGAAAATGGCAAGTACAAACCAACCAAATAATTCGAACCCTAAACCAAATAGTTTAAATCCTCAACCTGCACCCAGTATTAATGTAGAACCACCCCCAGGATCTTCGACTGGGGGACCAACGATTTCAACGCCTGTTTCTGAAGCCATACCTGTTAGAATAAGATTTTGTTCTGCAAGGTATCTCTTTGTTTTGATAATAACAAAGTTGAATTTGTGTGAGAACAATTTTTGTACTGTAACATTTGTTTTCTTAAGTATTGATAAACAGGTTCTGACGCTGATAAAGATAATTTTGACACTGATACAGATAGCTCTGACTCTGATAGAGATCATGTGAAACGTCACTCTCAAATTCTCAAAAGTCGCTTCTGCGTCAAAGAAGCACGATTGCTTCTGATCTACTGTGCTTCAGAAAGACTCTAAGAAGACAATATGTTGTTGCTGCAATGTTCTCTTGGATTCTGGCTCTGAATATAACTCTGATAATTATCTTCTAAAGACTAAGTGCTAAAGACTCTAAAGACAAGGTTCTGATGAACAACGTTCTGAAGACTCTGAAGACTTAAGTTTCTGAAGACCAAGTTCTGAAGACTCTGAAGACAAGGTTCTGCTGAACAAGTTCTGAAGACTCTAAAGACTTATGTTTCTGATAACCAAGGGTTCTGAATAAGGAGTGCTGAAGACTCTGAACACAAGGTTCTACTGAACAAGTTCTGAAGACTCTCAAGACTCAAGACTCTGAAGACCCAGTGATTTATTCTTCTAATCAAGCTTCAATTATATCAATTCAAAAGCCTCTGATGGATAGAAGAAGATGAAACGTTTGCGAGGGAAAATAGTACATAGTACAGATTAACCACGTTATTTTCCACTACCATTCCACTACCCTGATTTGGTGGTACAAAGGACAATTTCAGTGTACAATTTTCATTCCAGCATAACGACATTATTTCAAGTCGCTAGTATTTTACTTAAATTCCTGATCTGCCTTCAACGGATTTTTTCTGGCTATATAAAGACTCGATCATTCAAAGAATTATGTGTGACTCCAAGTATGAAAAAGAGAGATATACAAAAACACAGATTCATACGAGAAAGAACTCAAGAAATAGAGAAATCCATGAGTGAACAGTAAAGCACCACAATACAAAGAAGAATATTGTTCTTACTGTATAGATTCTCTCTAAGATAGATTGAGCTAGAAATTGTGTTTATATCAGCTTATGTAAGAAGCATTTCATTGTAAACATTTTATTTGATCAAATAGTTGTTTGAATTCCTTAAGGGACCAGTTGGGGTCAGAATCCTTAAGAAGAGACAGTTAGTCTGTGTATTGTTAGTCACTAGTAGTTGCTAGTGCAGTTGTAATCAGTTTGGTTATAGTGGATTAAGTCCTTGTGTATAAGGCGAAATCACCTTGGCGGGTGGACTGGATTAACTTGATAGTTTTCAAGTGAACCAGGATATATTGTGTGTCTTTCTCTATTATTAGTCTATTTGTGATCTATGTTTGAGTTTTACAAAAAGCTTTCATTTTGAAAACCCAATTCAACCCCCCCCCCCCTTTTTGTGTTTTTCTCACACCTTTAATTGGCATCAAAGCTCCAGTTCTAATTGTGATAAAACTATTTATCAACACTTCACCGTGTTCAATACCGATCCAGTATTTGTGTGAGATATCATGGCTGCTATAGCGAATGTTAATCCTGGTTTAGAAGAGAAAGATCATTACAGTGCCAAACCACCAATCCTTGATGGTGAAAAGTTTGACTACTGGAAAGATAGAATAGAAAGTTTCTTTCTTGGTTATGATGTAGATCTTTGGGATTTGGTAGTCGATGGCTATACTCACCCAGTTGATGCTACAGGTGCTAAAATATCCAGAAGTGATATGACCAACCAATAGAAGAAGATTATAAGAATCATCACAAGGCAAGAACCATATTGCTAAATGCTATCTCTTATACTGAGTATGAGAAGATAACAAATAGAGATACTGCCAAATCCATTTTTGGTTCTCTGAGAATGACTCATGAAGGAAATGCTCAAGTTAAGGAGACAAATGCGCTAGCCCTAATCCAAAAATATGAGGCATTCAGAATGGAGGATGATGAAATAGTTGAGACCATGTTTTCAAGGTTTCAAATGCTAGTCGCATAACTTAAAGTTCTGGACAAAGGTTACTCAACTGCTGATCATGTTAAAAAGATCATCAAAAGTCTTCCCAAGAAATGGAGACCTATGGTAACAGCTTTAAAGCTATCCAAGGATCTTAAAAGCATAAGTCTTGAAGATCTTGTTAATTCTTTAAGAAGTCATGAGATAGATTTGGAAGAAGATGAACCTCAGAAGAGAAGCAAATATGTCACTCTTAAGTCTAAACCTGAAAAGGCAAAGGCTTATCAAGCTGAGAAAGAATCAGAAGATTCTGGTGAAGAGTCAGAAGACGAGTTGTCGCTAATCTCCAGAAGGATCAACAAACACTAGAAGCATAGGCAAGGAAACTTCAGAGGATCAAGAAGAAACAAAGGCCGCTCTGAGTCATCATCTGGACAGAAGAAGCAGAACTCCGGAAAGGAAGTTATCTGCTATGAGTGTAATGAGCCAGGTTATTACAAGAACGAGTGTCCAAAGCTCAAGAAAGACAAGAAGCCTAAAAAGAATTCTCCAAAGAGAAGAAAGGACTAATGGCAACTTGGGATGACTCTGATTCTGAAGAAGAAGACTCTGATGAAGGACAAGAAAATGTTGCGCTAGTAGCAACAATTGACGATGAAGTTTCAGGAGAACCAGAAGACATAATATCATCAGAACCAGAATCAGACTCAGACTCAGACTCAGAGATATCCTTAGCAGCTCAGTTGAAACACCAGTCATGGTACCTGGACAACGGTTGCTCGCGACACATGACGGGACGAAGGCATATGTTCCAAAGTCTGGAACTTAAGCCTGGAGGCTTCGTCGGTTTCTGAGGAAACCAGAAAGGAAAAATCATTGGCTCTGGAACCGTTGGTAATGGTAACCTTCCTTCTATTACTGATGTTCTTTTAGTCGATGGTTTAATGCATAACTTGTTGTCAATTAGTCAACTTAGTGACAATGGTTATGATATCATCTTTAATCAAAAGTCCTATAAGGCTATAAGTCAGAAAGATGGTTCAATCCTATTTGTCGGAAAGAGGAAAAACAACATTTATAAGATTAGACTTTCTGATCTTCGTGAACAGAATGTCAAATGCTTAATGTCTGTTAATGAAGAGCAATGGGTATGGCATAGACGTTTAGGCCACATTAGCACGAGGAGGATTTCTCAGCTAAATAAGCTTGAACTCGTCAGAGGCTTTCCAAATCTTAAGTATTCTTCAGATGCATGACAAAAAGGAAAGTTTTCTAAAACTTCCTTTAAAGCAAAGAATGTTGTGTCCACCTCTAGACCGTTAGAACTTCTTCACATTAATTTGTTTGGACAAGTGAAAACTGCCTCAATCAGTGGAAAGAAGTATGGATTAGTAATTATTGATGATTATAGTCGTTGGATGTGACGCCCCCAATCAAGACCCCCAAATAAATATGCATTTAAAGCAATAAAAGAAAAATTCGAAATTTGATCAGAGTATATTTAAAAACATGGCATAGACCAAGGGTCACATCAAATTGAAACCAAACATTTCAGACAACACCTGCCCATACAGATATGCAACAGTGGGGTAGCAATCAACAGAGGAAACTTCGTTCCTTACACCCACATTTTCAGAAATTAGAATTAAAGCGGAAAATCTAAAATCTGATTAACATACATACATATATCATGTAAAAAATTTGTTATACACCAAGTTGTACATGTACTAGCCAAAAGATACATATACATAGTACACAATAAACACAAACGGCCACCCTAGCTACCCGGTGTCACATATCAGAGCCGACCGACCAAAAAGGGTGAAGACACAAAGCTTCACAATAGACCTCCAGCAACTCTAATCTGCAATGCCTCATAGAGCATTATAAAACGAGCAGAAGGGTGAGAAAAACAACCATAATATAAATGCATATAATTATATATATCAACATAAAAATACACATATACCACATATTCTCACCATTCTATCATACTACAAAAGCATACATACTATGTTTACTATGTCACAATCATCACATCTCACTCAATATATATCATGCATAACTCACCAATCCAATCAAGACCCGACAATACCACGCATCACATAACTGGGAATGACAGCATAGTCATTCTACCCCAATATATACTTCACTAGGAACGCCACATAGTCATTCTACCCCATGGCACCCGACAACTCAATTGTACATCACTAGGAACGACAACATAGTCATTCTACCCCAGTGAGTACCACACTAGGAACGACATCAACGTCATTCTACCCCAGTGCACACCTCATTGGGAATGACAACATAGTCATTCTACCCCAATGAGTATCCCACTAGGAACGACAACATAGTCATTCTACCCTAGTGGACACGACAACTCAATTGTACATCACTAGGAACGACAACATAGTCATTCTACCCTAGTGAGTACCACACTAAGAACGACAACATAGTCATTCTACCCTAGTGCACACGACAACTCAATTGTACATCACTAGGAACGACAACATAGTCATTCTACCCCAGTGAGTACCACACTAGGAACGACATCAACGTCATTCTACCCCAGTGCACACCTCATTGGGAATGACAACATAGTCATTCTACCCCAATGAGTATCCCACTAGGAACGACAACATAGTCATTCTACCCCAGTGGACACGACAACTCAATTGTACATCACTAGGAACGACAACATAGTCATTCTACCCTAGTGAGTACCACACTAAGAACGACAACATAGTCATTCTACCCTAGTGCACACGACAACTCAATTGTACATCACTAGAAACGACAACATAGTCATTCTACCCCAGTGAGTACCACACTAGGAACGATAACATAGTTATTCTACCCCAGTGCACACCTCATTGGGAATGACAACATATTCATTCTACCCCAATAAGTATCCCACTAGGAACGACAACATAGTCATTCTACCCCAGTGGACACGACAACTCAATTGTACATCACTAGGAATGACAACATAGTCATTCTACCCCAGTGAGTACCACACTAGGAACGACACCAACGTCATTCTACCCCAGTGCACACCTCATTGGGAATGACAACATAGTCATTCTACCCCAATGAGTATCCCACTAGGAACGACAACATAGTCATTCTACCCCAGTGGACACGACAACTCAATTGTACATCACTAGGAACGACAACATATTCATTCTACCCCAGTGAGTACCACACTAGGAACGACAACATAGTCATTCTACCCCAGTGCACACGACAACTCAATTACACATCACTAGGAACGACAACATAGTCATTCTACCCCAGTGAGTACCACACTAGGAACGACAACATAGTCATTCTACCCCAGTGCACATGACAACTCAATTGTACATCACTAGGAACGACAACATAGTCATTCTACCCCAGTGAGTACCACACTAGGAACGACATCAACGTCATTCTACCCCAGTGCACACCTCATTGGGAATGACAACATAGTCATTCTACCCCAATGAGTATCCCACTAGGAACGACAACATAGTCATTCTACCCTAGTGGACACGACAACTCAATTGTACATCACTGGGAACGACAACATAGTCATTCTACCCCAGTGAGTACCACACTAGGAACGACATCAACGTCATTCTACCCCAGTGCACACCTTATTGGGAATGACAACATAGTCATTCTACCCCAATGAGTATCCCACTAGGAACGACAACATAGTCATTCTACCCCAGTGGACACGACAACTCAATTGTACATCACTAGGAACGACAACATAGTCATTCTACCCTAGTGAGTACCACACTAAGAACGACAACATAGTCATTCTACCCTAGTGCACACGACAACTCAATTGTACATCACTAGAAACGACAACATAGTCATTCTACCCTAGTGCACACGACAACTCAATTGTACATCACTAGAAACGACAACATAGTCATTCTACCCCAGTGAGTACCACACTAGGAACGATAACATAGTTATTCTACCCCAGTGCACACCTCATTGGGAATGACAACATATTCATTCTACCCCAAAGAGTATCCCACTAGGAACGACAACATAGTCATTCTACCCCAGTGGACACGACAACTCAATTGTACATCACTAGGAATGACAACATAGTCATTCTACCCCAGTGAGTACCACACTAGGAACGACACCAACGTCATTCTACCCCAGTGCACACCTCATTGGGAATGACAACATAGTCATTCTACCCCAATGAGTATCCCACTAGGAACGACAACATAGTCATTCTACCCCAGTGGACACGACAACTCAATTGTACATCACTAGGAACGACAACATAGTCATTCTACCCCAGTGAGTACCACACTAGGAACGACAACATAGTCATTCTACCCCAGTGCACACGACAACTCAATTGTACATCACTAGGAACGACAACATAGTCATTCTACCCCAGTGAGTACCACACTAGGAACGACAACATAGTCATTCTACCCCAGTGCACATGACAACTCAATTGTACATCACTAGGAACGACAACATAGTCATTCTACCCCAGTGAGTACCACACTAGGAACGACATCAACGTCATTCTACCCCAGTGCACACCTCATTGGGAATGACAACTTAGTTATTCTACCCCAATGAATATCCTAACACAATTGGAATCCATTCACACACCAAATATTACTATTATAGCAATCCCATGATAATCAATACCTTACCATTCATCTTATTATGGATCTACGCCACAGAGGCCGCCATCTCATACATTAATCATACACTCGAAACCACATACATTGATACTTACTTAAACAATGTATTTATCACTAACTACAACCCACCACAAATAGCATTTCATCATTTATTCACCAAAGAGCCACAAGTCACAAGGAATTCCCCAATCAAGGGTTCACTCCACAAGCATATCCACAACACATTCATAACCACACATGTTATCACCGATATTTTCATCACACAACAGCACATAGCATAATACACGTCAATTATGCACACTTACAACGACAAAAGTCGACAATCGACACTATTCACATTGCCCGACATAATTTAATCGGCTAACCATCCCCAAAACATCATAATCATGTAGTACAGCTCAATAGCTTTCCAACGATATAAATAATACTTAAATCGGAATTACGGTTCAAAAGATATGAATTTTTAAAAGAAAAGAAAATTAAACAAAAACTCTCAACCGCCCGGCGAAGCATGCCCACCGCCCGGCGAAGCACGCTTCGCCTCTGCTTCGTCCGGCGAAGCACAGGCGACACCAATCCCACAAAAATGACTCAAAGAGTCAGTAACTTGGCACCTCCACGCCTCTCAAAACCGCCCGGCGAAAGCACGCATCGCCCGGCGCTCTGGGCATTTCGCCTGGCGCTTCACACCAGAAGCAGAATTTCTGCTTCGTTTTGGCACTGTTCCAAACCCCAAAAATTCCATTTTCTTCCCCAAATCCCTTCCATTAGCAAAACAATTAATAGCAATAGTTCATACACATATAGAGATCATATAACACAAATTATATCGAGTTTCGTCCGTGAAAACATCGATTTCTACTCATTTTATCATTTTCGACCTAAAACTCACATATAACTCAAAACTCTACTAAACAGAATTTTTCAACCACTACAATCATACATAATCACACGCATGTATAGAATAATCGAGTTTCAAACCCTTACCCGGATTCCAAATGATCTAGCTCTTGTTCTTGATGATTTCCACTCTTTTCTTCTCTTTTTCCCCTCCTCCTCTTTCTTTCTCTTCTTCTTCTTCTTTCTATTTCTCCTTTTTTCTTCTTTCTCTCCTATTTCCTTCCTCTTATCCCTATTTCTTTCCTTTTATTTTCTTTTCTCTCATTTCTATTTTTACCACCCAATTCTATTTCTCTCCCAATTCTCTTATTTCTATATCTACACAATATTTCCTCTACAAATTACTGCTTTAATTTTCTCTAACTCATTAATAGTTATAAAATGACCAAAATGCCCTTAAGCCCAAAATTCCTGAAAACACTCTCAAACGAGATAATACATCATAACATAGCATAAAAGCATAATATCACACCAAAGTCATAAATAGAATAATTTAACATTCAAAATAATTAAATCGACTCGATTAAATAAAATGATCAAAACTGGGGCGTTACAACTCTCCCCCACTTGGAAATTTTCGTCCTCGAAAATAAAGCCAAACCCAACAACTCCTAACACGGCCCTCGCATCCGACCAAACAAACATGCCAACAAAAGGCGCACCACGAATAACACCACTGACAAACCACCTGGCTAACGACAGCAACAACAACGACAAGACGCAAACCCCATACAATGCACTTGCCGACCAACTCACAACTCAAGGAATACCCAGAACACAACTCACAGGTTCACTCTTGAACCAGAACACAACAAGATCGTTACCATCACCGTAGGTAACCCACCTCTAATTCCTCACACAGGAATTAGCTACTCGCACTCGCACCAACACAATGGAAACGAGGGCAACAACACAAACAAGAACACAAAGTTCCACGACACGACAAAGTCTCAACAACATCAACAAAACAAGAATACCAACCTCCTTGTCACACAACCTTATCATTCTGAAACATCCAATGGTCTCAACATTCCTACAGACTTCCAATATTCCACCTAAGAACTTTTACAAGTCGCACACACATATATGAAATGTGCTACATCACGCTTTCGCTGCGCACTCTGATGACCCGTAACCATCAAAACCACCAATCTCACGTTCCAAGTCTAACTTTTCACATACTTCCCAATAACTACTGTTCACATTCTTTCGGGTTATCTTGCACACCAGACACAAGCCTCTGAATTGCTCAACCAATTCTAATTCCCAGATCACCCAAACAGATATACGTAGAAATTTCTGACTTAACTCCTCTGATACAACAATAACTCTTCACAAATGATAATCCAAGTCAAATTCATAACCCATCACAATTCCAACCATTTTCGTTGTCTCTATTCCTTCCAACCAAACCCGCATTCGATACTCTCGTAATTACCACACGCTTCGAATCTAGAATCATAAAGATAATACGTCTAGTATTCCAACATAATACAACTTCCAAAAATCCCCATTTCCACAATAGTACTGATCCTTTCACGAATCTTCAAATGTCGAAAACATGAACCACAACTTTACTCTCTTACATTAACACACCCACTATACTCATCAAGATACATCCCAAACAATCGACTTCACTTTTGCAAGTCAACTGAAGTAACGAAAACACTAATCTTGGAAAAGCCTTCCATACCCTTCGATAATAACCAACAAAATCCCAAAAAGTTTCTAATCACCTTTAACTAACTTTGAAGCCTCTACTCAAACCATCACTACGCTTATCAAACATTCCAACAATTGTAATTCTAGTCAAACTCAACTAAACCATTCTAGTTACCTAATTCCTGAAAGTGAATACTTATTCTCAATCGTCACCCCATACCCAATTCCTTCTCTTGACAATCCAAATTCAATCTATTGTAACAACCAATCAAAAGGACTCTCAATGACTTCACCACTTAACCACATACTAGAACCTCTAATCCATCTCATCCTCTGATATAAGAATTCTCATTGACTCAACAACGCAATATGTAACCGTCAAACAAAAATCTTGATTCCGCATCACTATCAAAGCCGGAAAGACACGTCCATTCCATCCAACATAATTCCCGTCCGCTATCAACAAGAGATTAAGGGTGATCAGTTCCTCAATTTGTCAATAGACAGCCGACAACCATAAGGAGGCATAAACCGTCTCCACCAAACTATAATAGCATTCCTTACATCCTATACACAAAACTACCTAAGGCACAAATCCTTAGTTGACATAATCCTTACCTCTGCATCCCTTCTTTAACCAGGAACTACACTTATAATCTTGCAATTCCGAACACACTGAGCCAGCGCTCTACACCTGAAACAACATGGAGAAGTACCAGCTCCTCCCCCACTTATCTCATTCTAATCCTTTCAATTGTAAACACACTAAATCCTTCACAAGCCTTTACCATAAATGGTCAAAGAACAATTTAAACAAACCAAAGAAATAATTACCGATCCCTAAGCAGAAGTATCGATAACCATCTTACCACTCCAAGAAGACAACAACAAATTCAAACACCTTGCACACTCACACGAAATAAACGAATGGGTCGCTCTAGTACCAATAATAGCAAATAAAGACGTACCATTAATAAAACAAGTACCTTGAGTCAGACGATCCGCACTAGTAGCCTCATCTCCTGCTAATGCAACAACCTTCCTGCCAGTCTGAGCTCCCTTCGGTTCCGTACACCTCGTACTGATATGACCTGTTTCACCGCAGTTGAAACACTTCATCCTAATTCTCTTACAATCAGCTGCGACATGTCCCGAACCTCCACAATTAAAACATTTCAGTTTATTCTTCCTACAATCCAACTTACGATGTCCTACTTCCCCACACTTGTGACACTTAATGTAACACCTCGGAGGACTAGACATTCCTCCCCCACTACGAGGCTGTTGTTTCCCTTTTTTGTCATTCACATTCTCATAGGGAGTAGCACGCACCTTACGATCCTCTTCATAAATCCTACAACTGTCCACCAATTCAGAAAACCTTCTAATCCTCTGATAACCGATCGTCCGTTTAATCTCCGGTCGCAATCCGTTCTCATACTTCACGCACTTAGAAAATTCAGCAGTCGCTTCCGGATAATGAGGATAAAACTGCACCAGTTCCACAAACTTAGCAGTGTAGTCAACAACAGACATATTGCCTTGTTTCAACTCCAAGAACTCAATCTCTTTCTTTTCCTTCACACCCTCCGGATAATACTTCCTCCGAAACTCTCGGCTAAATAAATCCCAAGTAATTCCTTCCTCATCCACTTCCAACACTTGGCGCAAACTAACCCACCAATCAGCTGCTTCTTCTTCCAGCATGTGAGTACCCAGTCTCACCTTATCCTCTTCAGCACAATCCATCACATGGAAGATTCTTTCAACCTCCTCAAACCAAAATTGTGCACCATCAGGATCATATCTTCCCTTGAAGATAAGCGGTTCGTTCATCCCGAACTCATTATTACCCGCAACATTCGGTACACCCTGCACAGCCCGAGCCATATTCTGTTCATTTCCAATAACAGCAACTATGGTTAAACAAACAGCTCACCGAACCACAAAGACCAACAGGGACTGACACAACTGACACGGACTGGCTCTGATACCACTAAATGTGACGCCCCCAATCAAGACCCCCAAATAAATATGCATTTAAAGCAATAAAAGAAAAATTCAAAATTTGATCAGAGTATATTTAAAAACATGGCATAGACCAAGGGTCACATCAAATTGAAACCAAACATTTCAGACAACACCTGCCCATACAGATATGCAACAGTGGGGTAGCAATCAACAGAGGAAACTTCGTTCCTTACACCCACATTTTCAGAAATTAGAATTAAAGCGGAAAATCTAAAATCTGATTAACATACATACATATATCATGTAAAAAATTTGTTATACACCAAGTTGTACATGTACTAGCCAAAAGATACATATACATAGTACACAATAAACACAAACGGCCACCCAAGCTACCCGGTGTCACATATCAGAGCCGACCGACCAAAAAGGGTGAAGACACAAAGCATCACAATAGACCTCCAGCAACTCTAATCTGCAATGCCTCATAGAGCATTATAAAACGAGCAGAAGGGTGAGAAAAACAACCATAATATAAATGCATATAATTATATATATCAACATAAAAATACACATATACCACATATTCTCACCATTCTATCATACTACAAAAGCATACATACTATGTTTACTATGTCACAATCATCACATCTCACTCAATATACATCATGGATAACTCACCAATCCAATCAAGACCCGACAATACCACGCATCACATAACTGGGAATACCAGCATAGTCATTCTACCCCAATATATACTTCACTAGGAACAACACATAGTCATTCTACCCCAGTGCACACGACAACTCAATTGTACATCACTAGGAACGACAACATAGTCATTCTACCCCAGAGAGTACCACACTAGGAACGACATCAACGTCATTCTACCCCAGTGCACACCTCATTGGGAATGACAACATAGTCATTCTACCCCAATGAGTATCCCACTAGGAACGACAACATAGTCATTCTACCCTAGTGGACACGACAACTCAATTGTACATCACTAGGAACGACAACATAGTCATTCTACCCCAGTGAGTACCACACTAGGAACGACATCAACGTCATTCTACCCCAGTGCACACCTCATTGGGAATGACAACATAGTCATTCTACCCCAATGAGTATCCCACTAGGAACGACAACATAGTCATTCTACCCCAGTGGACACGACAACTCAATTGTACATCACTAGGAACGACAACATAGTCATTCTACCCCAGTGAGTACCACACTAGGAACGACAACATAGTCATTCTACCCTAGTGCACACGACAACTCAATTGTACATCACTAGGAACGACAACATAGTCATTCTACCCCAGTGAGTACCACACTAGGAACGACAACATAGTCATTCTACCCCAGTGCACACCTCATTGGGAATGACAACATAGTCATTCTACCCCAATGAGTATCCCACTAGGAACGACAACATAGTCATTCTACCCCAGTGGACACGACAACTCAATTGTACATCACTAGGAACGACAACATAGTCATTCTACCCCAGTGAGTACCACACTAGGAACGACAACATAGTCATTCTACCCCAGTGCACACGACAACTCAATTGTACATCACTAGGAACGACAACATAGTCATTCTACCCCAGTGAGTACCACACTAGGAATGACAACATAGTCATTCTACCCCAGTGCACACGACAACTCAATTGTACATCACTAGGAACGACAACATAGTCATTCTACCCCAGTGAGTACCACACTAGGAACGACATCAACGTCATTCTACCCCAGTGCACACCTCATTGGGAATGACAACTTAGTCATTCTACCCCAATGAGTATCATAACACAATTGGAATCCATTCACACACCAAATATTACTATTATAGCAATCCCATGATAATCAATACCTTACCATTCATCTTGTTGTGGATCTACGCCACAGAGGCCGCCATCTCATACATTAATCATACACTCGAAACCACATACATTGATACTTACTTAAACAATGTATTTATCACTAACTACAACCCACCACAAATAGCATTTCATCATTTATTCACCAAAGAGCCACAAGTCACAAGGAATTCCCCAATCAAGGGTTCACTCCACAAGCATATCCACAACACATTCATAACCACACATGTTATCACCGATATTTTCATCACACAACAGCACATAACATAATACACGTCAATTATACACACTTACAACGACAAAAGTCGACAATCGACACTATTCACATTGCCCGACATAATTTAATCGGCTAACCATCCCCAAAACATCATAATCATGTAGTACAGCTCAATAGCTTTCCAACGATATAAATAATACTTAAATCGGAATTACGGTTCAAAAGATATGAATTTTTAAAAGAAAAGAAAATTAAACAAAAACTCTCAACCGCCCGGCGAAGCATGCCCACCGCCCGGCGAAGCACGCTTCGCCTCTGCTTCGCCCGGCGAAGCACAGGCGACACCAATCCCACAAAAATGACTCAAAGAGTCAGTAACTTGGCACCTCCACGCCTCTCAAAACCGCCCGGCGAAAGCACGCATCGCCCGGCGCTCTGGGCATTTCGCCCGGCGCTTCACACCAGAAGCAGAATTTCTGCTTCGTTTTGGCACTGTTCCAAACCCCAAAAATTCCATTTTCTTCCCCAAATCCCTTCCATTAGCAAAACAATTAATAGCAATAGTTCATACACATATAGAGATCATATAACACAAATTATATTGAGTTTCGTCCGTGAAAACATCGATTTCTACTCATTTTATCATTTTCGACCTAAAACTCACATATAACTCAAAACTCTACTAAACAGAATTTTTCAACCACAACAATCATACATAATCACACGCATGTATAGAATAATCGAGTTTCAAACCCTTACTCGGATTCCAAATGATCTAGCTCTTGTTCTTGATGATTTCCACTCTTTTCTTCTCTTTTTCCCCTCCTCCTCTTTCTTTCTCTTCTTCTTCTTCTTTCTATTTCTCCTTTTTTCTTCTTTCTCTCTTATTTCCTTCCACTTATCCCTATTTCTTTCCTTTTATTTTCTTTTTCTCTCATTTCTATTTTTACCACCCAATTCTATTTCTCTCCCAATTCTCTTATTTCTATATCTACACAATATTTCCTCTACAAATTACTCCTTTAATTTTCTCTAACTCATTAATAGTTATAAAATGACCAAAATGCCCTTAAGCCCAAAATTCCTGAAAACACTCTCAAACGAGATAATACATCATAACATAGCATAAAAGCATAATATCACACCAAAGTCATAAATAGAATAATTTAACATTCAAAATAATTAAATCGACTCGATTAAATAAAATGATCAAAACTGGGGCGTTACATTGGACATGTGTAAAATTCTTGAAATACAAGGATGAGTCTCATTCTGTGTTTTCTACCTTTTGCTCTCAAGTGCAAACAGAGAAGGACTGTAAAATAGTCAGAGTCAGAAGTGATCATGGTGAAGAATTTGAGAACAGATACTTTGAGAATCTTTTTGATTCCTATGGCATTTCCCATGATTTCTCCTGTCCCACAACTCCACAACAAAATGGAGTAGTAGAAAGGAAGAATATGACTTTACAAGAAATGGCTCGTACCATGATCCAAGAAACTGACATGGCTAAGCACTTCTGGGCAGAGGCAGTAAATATAGCATGTTACATTCAGAACAGGGTTTCAATAAGACCTATTCTGGGTAAGACTCCTTATGAATTGTAGAAGAATAGAAAACCCAACATTTCATATTTTTATCCTTTTGGCTGTACTTGTTTTATATTGAACACTAAAGAGAATCTTGGCAAGTTTGACTCCAAAGCTCAAAAGTGTTTACTATTAGGATACTCTGAACGCTCTAAAGGCTACAAAATCTATAACACAGAAACACGAATTATTGAGGAATCAATTCATGTCAGATTCAATGATAAGCTTGACCCTGAAAAGTCAAAGCTAGTTGAAAAGTTTGCAGATCTGAAGATCACCTTATCAGAATCTAAAGAAGAAGAAGATTCAAGAGAAGCAGACAAAGATGCAGATTCTCTAGATTCAGATACAACCTTACCAGAAACTAAAAATAACCCATCTCATCAGAAAAAGAATAGATTAAAGACTTATCATTCTGAAGAATTGATTCTAGGAGATAAAGTTGATACAGTCTGAACTCGTTCATCATTTAGACATTCTGAAGAAACCCTTATGGGCTTGGTGTCTCTGATAGAACCAACATCAGTTGATGAAGCTCTTAAGGAGAATGAGTGGATTCTGGCCATGCAAGAAGAACTGAATCAATTCACCAGAAATGTCGTCTGGGATCTTGTTCAGAAACCCAAAGGTGTCCACGTCATTGGAACTAAATGGGTATTCAGAAACAAGTTAGATGAGAAAGGTGGGGTCGTAAAAAATAAAGCACGAGTGGTTGCACAAGGTTATAGTCAACAAGAAGGGATAGACTGTACAAAAACCTTTTCACCAGTTGTCAGTTAGAATCTATTCTCATTTTAATCTCATTCGCTGTGAATCATGAAATTACTTTATATCAGATGGATGTAAAGAGTGAATTTCTAAATGGATATATTTATGAAGAAGTGTATGTACACCGACCTCCTGGTTTTGAGAGTTCTGAAAACCCAGATTTTATATGGTCTGAAACAGGCTCCTAGAGCTTGGTATGAAAGGCTAAGTAACTTTCTTTTGGAAAATGACTTTACCAGAGTAAAAGTGGATACAACACTCTTTTATAAAACCTTTAAAAACGACATTCTGATTGTTCAAATCTACGTTGATGATATTATATTTGGTTATGCTAATATTTCCTTGTGCAAGGAATTTTCCAAGTTAATGCAGGCTGAATTTGAAATGAGTCTAATGGGAGAACTTAGATTCTTTCTGGGAATTCAAATTGATCAACGATCAGAAGGAACATACATTCATCAGAGCAAGTATGCAAAAGAACTTCTGAAGAAATTCAATATGTCAGAAAGTAAACTTGCTAAGACTTATATGCATCCGACATGCATTCTGGAGAAAGAAAAAGTAAGTAAAAAGGTTTGTCATAAGCTCTATCGTGGTATGATAGGCTCTCTTCTATATTTGACAGCTTCTCGTCCAGATATTCTGCTCAGCGTATGTCTTTGTGCTCGTTTCTAATCAGATCCAAGGGAAACTCACTTAACTATTGTTAAGAGAATCCTAAGGTATCTAAAAGGAGCAACTAACCATGGCTTGATGTATAAGAAAACATCAGAGTACAAGCTTTGTGGTTACTGTGATGCAGATTATACTGGAGACAGATTGGAAAGAAAAAGTACTTCTAGGAACTGTTAGTTTCTGGGAAGTAACCTCGTCTCCTGGGCAAGTAAGAGACAATCAACAATTGCGCTCTCAACTGCCGAAGCAGAATACATATCAGCATCTCTGTGCAGTACTCAGATACTCTGGATGAAGAATCAAATTGAAGATTAGCAGATACACGAGTGTAACATTCCTATCTTCTATGATAATACTTCTGCCATTTGTTTATGTAAGAATCCTATTCTACATTCTAGGGAAAAACATATTGAAACAAAACATCACTTTTTATGCGACTATGTTCAAAAGGGTACTTTTCAGTTAAAATTTGTGGATACAGATCACCAGTGGGCTGATATTTTCACAAAACCCCTTGCTGAAGATAGATATGTATTCATTCTGGAAAACTTATTTATCAAACCTTGTCCAGAATGAGATGATAACATTTTAATGTGTCAGGCTACCAGAACATCTGATATAAGATTCAGATGTTAAGCAAAGTATGTTAATTATTTTTTATTTACCTTCTGATTTGTGACACTTCTACAAGTTAGAAAATGCCTTGATCAGAAATTAGTCTAGTCAGATACCTCTTGGTATTCTTGACGTTGGGAACATCAAAACGTGCTCTCTTGAAAACAAACGTCTATGATTATTTGTGACACGTGTCCAAAATCAAATCATACCTACTGTTGAAGAGACACCTCGAGCGTTGTGATTTCGTGAGACTATGTTTCAAGTAATTATTTCCTATTACTCCTTAATATCTCTATAATCATGTTTAACACATTGGATTTGAAAATTTACTTGATAATTGTTTAAATCTTTACGTCTTCCTTCCATATTATGCATTCATAAAGCTGTGTGTAAGAGAAAGATTTCTTGGAACTAAACACTTCTCTTCCTTCCTTTATTCTTTGTCAGTTTCTGCCCTCTCTCTTTTGAGTATACATTTATTTGTATTTATTTAGTGATGTCATAATATTAATAACGTATACTGATCTGTGATCTTTTGGAGACTGATACACTCCTTTATCATTCTTTTTTCTTATTTGTATCCCTTGTATTGGAAATGATGAATTCTTCGCCTCAATTCATCTAGTCTTTATTGCTATTTATTGCTATCACTCTTTGTTCTCTTTATATACCACACTTCTCCTCATAACTATTCATCAGTTTCTAAACTTGTTTTTCATTCCTATCCTTCTTACTTCACTATGTCTTCTAAAACCATTAAGGGAGAAATCTCTGATTTAGATCTCTTGAAAGAATACTCTATTGATTTTAACGATCTTGTTGACAATGGTCATACCAATATTCTCTCAGACATCATCTACCAAAACTGGGACAAATATCTTGAAATTATCAATGGACCTATCTATCCAGTTCTTGTAAAAAAGTTCTGGGCAAATGCTCGCTTCCTTGCATATGAATCCGATACTTGTTGCATTTTGTCTACTGTGTTTGGCTTTCCCATCATGATTAACTCCACAGTCATCTCTCAAGCTATTGAATGTAAAGAGGATGGTGAATGTGTTGAATACTACAGAGGAAATAACTTGTTTTCTAAACTCATTCACATCATCTATCTTAAAGAAGGACCTGCTGACCATCCCTCTTCTCTTACCCCTGAGGCTAAAGTCTAGTACCAAATCATGGGAACTAATCTTAAACCCAGGAAAAAGGGAACAAGAAGGCTCTCTGCAATGGATAGACTTTTAATTTTTTCTTAATCTCCAAGATTAAGATCAATCTGCCTCAATCCATTTTCAACTTCTCGAAAGGAGAAATTCTTTCATCAAGAGCGGAGTTATCATTTCAGATTCCCTACAGTAGATTTATTTCTCACATTCTTGATCTTCAAGGAGTTGTTGTTCACTTAAAACAAAATGGAATGAATGAGAAACTTGTTACTGAATGGTGTTCTCCCATGAACTGTTTTGAAACCATCATCAGGGAATGAGATAGTTGGTTAGCGGGTGTTTCTGTTGGTCTCTTGGTTGCTTGGTCTCTCTTTTATTTCATCATTGTTGTTCCTGTCCATTGTTCTTGTTGTTTGTTTGTTTTCCTATTTTGTGATTCTTTTCCTGTACTGCGCCCCTGGCGTTTTGCTTTTATCAATGAAGTATTTTCCTTATCTGCATTTATCTTGTCTTATTGTATTCCATTATGCTTGCCATAAAAGGAGGAGAAGTACTGAATTTAACTTATCTAAATTCTCTCAAATCAAAATGCTTTAGTTAATCTTTTGATTACCGTTTTTGATTATGACAAAAAGGGGGAGTATTAATATGGAAAGTTCTTTTAATAAATATCTTGTCTCTAATCATAGCTCTAACATTCTAACACTTTAATTCCATATCTTTTTAGAATGTTTTTCAGGAAAAATATTTATATTGGCAAAATCACTCTGATATCAATCAGGCTCTGACTCACTATAATCAAGCTCTGTTATCAGAATGCATCACCACTATAAACAAGCTCTGATATTATTGGATCTGTCTAGATCTTTGCAATCAGGCTCTATATCCCAAATCTTATAAGATTTTGTTAAGTCTTAGATTCAGGGGGAGCTTGATAAAGGGAAGGTTACTTTGAACTTATATGAGTTAATTCTTATTATCTTAGTACAAAATTGTGTTATCAAAAAACATTGTTTTGTCATTATCAAAAAGGGGGAGATTGTTAGAACAAGATTTGGTTCTGCAATGTATCTCTTTGTTTTGATAATACAAAGTTGTATTTATGTGAGAACAATTTTGGTACTCTAACCTTTGTTTTCTTAAGTATTGACAAACAGGTTCTGACGCTGATAAAGATAATTCTAACACTGATACAGATAGCTCTGACTCTGATAGAGATCATGTGAAATGTCACTCTCAAATTCTCAAAAGTCGCTTTTGCATCAAAGAAGCAAGATTGCTTCTGATCTACTTTGCTTCAGAAAGACTCTAAGAAGACAATATGTTGCTACTGCAATGTTCTCTTGGATTCTGGCTCTGGATATAACTCTGATACTTATCTTCCGAAACTAAGTGCTAACGACTCTAAAGACAAGGTTCTGATGAACAATGTTCTGAAGACTCTGAAGACTTAAGTTTCTGAAGACTCTGAAGACAAGGTTCTGCTGAACAAGTTCTGAAGACTCTGAAGACTTATGTTTCTGATAACCAAGGGTTCTGAAGAAGGAGTGCTGAAGACTCTGAAGACAAGGTTCTGCTGAACAAGTTATGAAGACTCTCAAGATTCAAGACTCTGAAGACCCAGTGATTCATTCTTCTGATCAAGCTTCAATCATATCAATTCAAAAGCCTCTGATGGATAGAATAAATTAAAACGTTTGCGAGGGAAAATAGTACATAGTACATAGTACAAATCAAACATGTTCTTTTCCACTACCATTCCACTACCCTGATTTGGTGGTACAAAGGACAATTTTAGTGTACGATTTTCATCCCAGCATAACGACATTATTTCAAATCGCCAGTATTTTACTGAAATTCCTGATCTGCCCTTCAACGGATCTTTTTCTGGCTATATAAAGACTTAATCATTCAAAGAATTATGTGTGACACTAAGTATGAAAAAGAGAGATATACAAAAACACTGATTCATATGAGAAAGAACTCAAGAAATAGAGAAATCCATGAGTGAACAGTAAAACACCACAATACAAAGAAGAAGATTGTTCTTACGGTATAGATTCTATCTAAGATAGATTGAGTTAGAAATTGTGTTTATATCAGCTTATGTAAGAAGCTTTTCATTGTAAACATTTTATTTGATCAAACAGTTGTTTGAATTCCATAAGGGACCAGTTGGGTCAGAATCCTTAAGAAGAGACAGTTAGTCTGTGTATTGTTAGTCATCAGTAGTTGCTAGTACAGTTGTAATCAGTTTGGTTATAGTGGATTAAGTCCTTTTGTATAAGGCGAAATCACCTTGGCGGGTGGACTAGATTAACTTGATAGTTTTCAAGTGAACCAGGATATATCGTGTGTCTTTCTCTATTGTTAGTCTATTTGTGATCTTTGTTTGAGTTTCACAAAAAGCTTTCATTTTGAAAACTCAATTCAAACCCCCATTTCTTGTGTTTTTCTCACACCTTCAATACAATCCATGACAAGTTCGATCCCTACATATTCGATTGCCCATACTCAGCCCATTCTGAGTTATGTTGGATCAAGGGGACCACCAAGGACTCCCCCACCAGTGGGAAATTCTAATTTTAAACCATTTATTCCCCCTGGATTCTCTATCCCTTTACCTAGTCGAGACCCGCCTTATGGGATGCCAACTTCGATGATGGCAAACTTACAGAATGCTCCTCCAGTATTTACAAAACCCATAGTGACTTCGCCACTACAAGGGTCAGGATCTGGGGTTAACATGGGTCGAAATAACTAATCCGTAGGAATGGGATATTCAACCCAAATGCCAAACTTTACAAATACTACTGCAGCATACTTAAGGCAAAAAATGGACGAAAGTAACTATCAAATGGTCCAAATGATGTCCCAAACTATGGGAGAAATCTTTCAGCCTCTTATCCAGAATACCACCCAGACTAATCAGCAAATGGCAGCGCAGATGACGCGCCTTGCAAATTTCTTTGGTGTACCAAACCCTCCTCAACATCCACCAAGGGAATATATGGTAGAAAACTAAGGGGCAGTTTTCGAAGAGGACCCTACTATTAACCAAATTCAACAAAACCAATGAAACATACCCCAGGCGAATTTAGCAAACCAGGGAGTAGTCGAACCCCCTAGGAATCAACCACAAATTTTCATAGGAGAAGAATCAAAAGTAGTTTTGGTAAATAGAAACCAAAACGATGACAATGTTAAACAACAGGTTCGACGTAATGACGTGGCAGAAAATAATAATTTGGCAGCCATAGTCGAAAGGATTATGGCGTAGAATGGAGTAAACTTTGGGCTTCGAAGGCCAAGTTACACATCACCGTTGTCACAATACATACTTCTGTAGGACTTAGCCCCTAGGACGAAAGTCCCTAAATTTACAAAGTTTTCTGGGGATACCATTGAATCCACTGACACTGTTGAACATGTAGTTAGGTACTTGATAGAAGCCGAGGATATTTCGAACAATGAGAACCTTAGGGTAAAATAGTTCCCAAGTTCTCTTACGAAGAATGTTTCACATGGTTCACAACTTTGCCACCAAATTCGATCCACAATTGGACCTGTAGCGAGCGATTTTGGACGTGGTTCTTAAGCACTGCCGCTCTGGGGTACTACAGGTCGATTAATTTTTTATCCTATTGAAGCTGATGAAGGAAGGGAAATAGATGTCTCCAATTAACCCTGCTTGCATACTGAGTTTAAACAGATGACTGTTGGTTTACAGATGTGGTTTAGATTGTGGGCCTCTCTCTGCTTATTTTGCTAAGAATGAAATGACGGGACTATGCTATTGGTAGGATGTTAGGACTGATGCTTTTCGATTGATGTGTGAAGGTATGGGATTTGGGGTTTTTGATTAGTGTGCTCGCTAAGATTTTTCAATCTTATGCCTACGTATTCCCGTTTAACAAACAGGTAAATCAGAGCGATCGTAGTTCCTCCTATTCAATGGGAGGAAAAAGGTTGTTTTGGTGTCTTGTTCAAAGCCCAAGACGTGAAGCTAATTGTGGTTTGTATCTTGTTCAAAGCCCAAGATGTGAAGCTGAAGGGTCTATTTGTATCTTGTTCGAAGCCCAAGATGTGAAGCTAAACGGTTTTGACTTTACAGAGAATTTGTCATCTCTAAAAGGGGGTATTTGGTCTGTTTGTCACAAATTTTGGGTGACTGATTATAAAGGAGAATTACTTTAACTGGGATATATGAATCCAACAATGCCATAATTTTCCTTTATAGGGGATTTTAAAGCTGAAGGAGAAGACTTTAACTCAGTGTAGAGCAATGTTATCTTTCCTTAGGAATTTCTCATGCTAAAAGAGGGACAATGGTGTGGATGTAAATAATCCAGAGGCTTGCCGCTTACAGCAATTAGATGGGGGCAAAAGGAGTTGTTGATGTTTGTATACTGTGAACGAGGCACAAATTTTGATGCTAAAAGGTTAATTGGCTCAACCGGGGTTTCCTTATACAAAGCCTAAGAGGAGGCTATTGACCCAACAAAAGGGTGTTTTTATGTGTCTCGTACGAAGCCCGAGAGATAGGTTAAAAGGGTTGACTCAACAAGAGAGTGCTAACAAGTGACTGACTCAACAAGAGAGTGTTTTTATATGTGTCTTGTACGAAGCCCAAGACGGAGGCTAAAATGTTTTGACTCAACATGAGAGTCATTTATACTCAACAAGAGAGTGATTTTGTATCTCGTATGAAGCCCGAGATGGAGGCTAAAGGTTTGACTCAACAAGAGAGTCTTTTATACTCAACAAGAGAGTGTGAAAAGGTTAGCTCTGCTGGGGAGAATCATTGTACAAAGCCCAAGAGAAGGCTATTGTGCTGGTGACTATTTCAGTTTAGTGACATGTCCAGTATGTTGGATAAAGAGAAAATCAGTTCTTATATGGGTAATGTTGTGCTCAGGGATTGATCGGAGGATCAGGGTTATTTCTTGTTCTTTAAGGAAATGGGAACACCCAAAAGGTATAGAGACTGTCCAAGTCTACTGGTGTGTTGAGAAATTGATTCTCAGGTAGTAAATGATCCTTGTATGATGCCGAAGAGAATGCTGGTATGTTAAGGGATGAAGGTCAACCCATTAACTGGTCTGACACTTGACTCAAAAAGACAGCTCTAGCAAATTGATGACTAGGTTCAGTTCCAATACCTGTAGAGGTCTCTGGGTCCTTGTACTAAGCCCAAGAGAAGGCATGAGAGCTTTTAAGAAGCCGAAGGGTCCTTGTACAACGTCCAAGAGGAGGCGGGGATGCTTTTAAGAAGCATGTGGGTCCCCAAACCCCGAGAAGTTCAAGACATGCCATTCACCGAGAATAGATCAAGCCAAGAAAGTCCGAGAATTTGGAAGAAACTCAAGAGATGCCATTCACGGAGAAAAGATCATCTCTGGGGAGTAGAGTTTCTTTGACGAGTTCTAAGAGTGACAGTCTGAGAAAGGGTTCACCGGGAATGCTACCTTTTACGTCTCCATATTGTTTAACCCCAAGAGGAGGGAAGACTGTGTCTGGTAATCCTATGGGGATCTAATTTTGTTTGTATTTAAAGAGTGACCAACAGGGCTTTACCTAGTGCTAGACGTAGTTGCCGGGGAAAACTCTAAAATAACTATACTAGTATTACACAGTGGATATATGACGAGTATATAAAAGTTTGTGAAAGAAGACTTACAGTGAGCAGCCCCACAATACAGTTATATATATATATATATATATGAAAGCGGATAAAGAAAGCGGGTAAACACTTACTCAGTTGTAGAGCTTCCATGCTGTTTGGTTAGTTGTTCAACAAAGAAAGCTTTGATAACCATATTATATTCAAAATCAAAGGATAAAGTGCTTTGAAAAGATTGTTTGGGCTTACAGCTCAAGGAGAGGCCCAAGGTTTTATCAGTGATTGCACTGTTGTTTTGAAATTATACAAGGACTTATACAAGTGACTGAGGCCCAAAAAGGTTTTCTGTACAAAGGGATGGGTATTCCACTCTCTCAAGAGGCCAAAGGTTTATTTTTGTACAAGTGGCGGGGCTTACATCTCAAGGAGAGGCCCAAGGGTTTGATTTTTGAACTGGCAATCGCGCCGAGATTTTCTTTTAACGCAGAGGGACTTATACAATATCTGAGGCCCAAAATTGTTTTGGTTAAAAGGGGATTGGGTCTTACACTCTATTAGAGGCCCGATGATTTTGAATGGGTCTTATAGCTCGAGGAGAGGCCCAGGGTTTTTGTTTTATACGAGCGATGATCGCGCCGAAGTTTTGAAATACAACGGGACTTATACAACATTTGAGGCCCAAAATTGTTTGTATTTACAAAGGATTGGGTCTTACACTCTATTAGAGGCCCAAAGTGTTTGAAAAAAGTTTGATGAGGGTTGAATTAATCAAAAACCTTAATTTGTTTCCAAAATGTATTTTAATTGAATAAAAATTCAATTAAAATGATCAAAATTGTTAAACATGTGGAAAACAAATTAGGATCTTGGATTAATGTTTCAAAAATAATGTTTTGATCCACAAAATGATTGGAAATCACTGAAATTTGAAAAATCAAGAAAGAAAAAATATTTTAAATGTCAAAAACAATTAAAATATTAATTCTCTATAAAAATTTCAAGTATATGAAATAAATAATATTTTTGGGATTTTTTGGGAAAATAAAATATTTTAACATTTTTGTGAATTATTAAAAAAAGAATACACTCAAAATCATTAAAACTCAGAAAGAAATTAATGTTTGAATCAATTAAATAAAATCACAAAATTCAAATATTCAAATTTTCAAAAAAGGCGCCAAGAACAAGGGCAAGAACACGCACCACCCTCTGTTTCTGGAGATTTGCATTTTCTATCCAATCGCACTGAATACTTGATTATATCATGCAATCTACATATCAATATACTCGTTTTCACCTTACGATCATGTTTATGGTCTTTAATTTCATTTATTTTAAGCATGGAATAAGAAATCAAAGAGAAACCTCAAGAAACCTAAAATTTGCATGAAGGTTCAGAAATTCCATACACGATTCAAACAAACCAATTGATTGAGGGAAAACACTCCATGCATGATTATGAACATATGGCCAAATTATTGTGCAGCAAAAATTGTATGGATCATAGAGTTAGAAGAGCTCATGCCTACCTCTTGCAGCTGGTGATCGTGTTTTGTGTTAGAGGTGTTACAAGTTGATTCCAAGGATATGGACAGCTACCCTGGGTGCTATGGAGTGTGTCTGGGTGCTTGGAGTGGATTGATTTGAGCTGGAACTTGATTTGGCACCTCAACTGCAAATCTGTCAAAGGCTTGAGCAGTTGGCTGGTGATTTTGATGTTCCAGATGTTATGTGAGTGTTTGGATCACTTCTATATGATGTTTATGAAGTGTGTGTGTGATTGGTTTGATTGGAATAGCTCTCAAACTCAAAACCCGATAGTGACTTGCTTTGGAAGGCAATTTTTGAGTGAAGAAGGAGATTTTGAGGAAAGCATCTGTTTGATGGCTTTGGTGTACTCAAACTGATCACAAATGAGCTCTATTTATAGTAGAGCAAGTTTGTTTTGCAAGGAATAGTGAATGGCAAATGTTGCATAGGTTTGGCCAATGTTGATCAATGAGAATCCAAGTCTCCTCTAGCCATTGACTAGAGGTTAGGGCACAGGCTGCTGGTTCCCTTGGTCTTGGATAAGTCTTGACTGAATTCAGTTGGAAATGGCTCAGTCCATGCCACCTTAGTGTATGCATTGAATGCTCCAATCCAAAATTGGAGTCCTGTCCCTCTTTTAGGCATTTCTAGGTTTGGCATGCTATTTTTGGTTCCAAAGACTTGGGAGGCTTGTGATCAGAGTTGGTTCCTCCTTGGTCCCCCCTTGAGGTGTTCAGATGGATAGAGTTGCTTGCCCTTTGCAAAATTTGAGAAAATCGAGCAAAACTCCAAAATCTTCCTTGCCATGGCAGTTTGCAGCAAGGCATATTGACATTGTCATATCTCATGGCTCAAGTGGACTTTGATGGAGTTCTTGGCCATTTTGGAAAGCCCTCATATGATACAACAACTGTTTGATCATAATTGGTTTTGATACTTTTTGGATCCAAGTGAAAAACCCTACATTTGGAAAAAAGTGAAGGCAGATTCTGACTTAGTGAAAATTTCACTAAGTGTTGGAAAAAAGTAACATCTTCACTTTTTGTGATTTTGATCATTCCATAACTCAAAATCCATGATGAATTGGAATGAGGTGTAGTTGAAGCTTTTGTAGAGATCCATGAGAGCTACAAATCCAGCTTTGGATGGGGAAAAATGGCCTTGTGGTTTAGGAGTTATGATCCTCCAAAGTTGGTACACTAACCACTTTGTTCCATAACTTAGAAAAATTTCTAAGTTTTTATGGGTACCCCTTTTACAAGTTATCTCACTTTTCTTGATTTTTCTTGATGAATGTTGATTCAAATCACACATTAACATCATTTTAGGGTTAAGGAACCATAATTGTGAAAAAACTCAAAAAGTCAAAGTTTGACTTTTGTGCACAGTTGACTTTTTGTCAGATGAATTCCAAACTGTGCGATCCTCTATGAAATCAAGTCCTTGACCTAAATCAAACTCGATGGATTGATTTCATAGGTGTTATAGGGTGTATTGAATCATGTCCCAAAGTTTGGGAGCATGTCCTGGTAAAAAGTCAAAGGTGCAGTTGACTTTTTCCTCAAAACCCTAATTGTGGTTCAGATGAAATTGAAACTTGTTGCTCAAGCTTCTTGGATCAATCCATTATTGCAAATGGATCAATGTGGTGTATTAGAGACCCTCAAATCATGTCTTGAGGTCTTGGCTCATGCTTTGCCCCAAAAGTCAACTTATGGGTGAATTAGGTCAAGAAACCCTAATTCCTGATTTTTTGTGAATGCATCCCCTGAGGTTAAATTGACTTGATGATTGGGTCCATGATGTCCCTTGGAGAATCATAGGTTATGCTTTGAAGCATTGGCTCATTCCCAGAGGAAAACTTCCATCTGAAGGCCCTGGTCGACCAAACCCTAATTTGGTGACACTGGCGATCTTGAGGCTTGATCCACTTAGAAGGTTGCAGCCTTGTGCTTAATCCTTGAAGTGGGAGTCCTCTTGATCCTTTTTGGATGTTTGAGAGGTTTAGACAAGTTGAAGATCATGTCATTCCTTGATTGATCCTTTGTCTAAAGCTCTGAGAGGGCTTGAAACCCTAAGTCTGATTGTAGTGGATGCTCACCCATCTTTGGGGAGACTAATGAGGCATGATGGATTACCCATATTGTGGTGATGATTTGCACAATGATGGGAAATATTAGTGGTCAAAGTTTGGGGTATGACAGATGCCCCTATTTAAACTTCTTGGACCCGAAGGTGTGAATGGCGAAGGTATTCGGGCATTTGGGGTGCAAGATGATTAAATATCGGAATACCCGAAATTTTGATGGTCTGTTGTGAACGGTAGCTTACGCATCCTTCTTCTTCCGCTAAGCAATGATGCTTAGAAAAGCTAAAACTTCCCCTCAATCCTGGTCTTCAGCCAAGGAACTAGTCTAAGTTTCTGATGTAAACTCCCCCTTGATCCTGGTTTCCTTCCAAGGAACTGGTCTCAGTTTCTGAAATAAACTTCCCCTCGATCCTGGTTTCCTACCAAGGAACTGGTCTCAGTTTCCGAAATAAACTTCCCCTCGATCCTGGTTTCCTACCAAGGAACTGGTCTCAGTTTCTGAAATAAACTTCCCCTCGATCCTGGTTTCCTACCAAGGAACTGGTCTCAGTTTCTGAAATAAACTTCCCCTCGATCCTGGTTTCCTACCAAGGAACTGGTCTCAGTTTCTTTTGTCAATAAACTTTCTTGACAAGGGAAGCTATTCATAGCGGTTTTCCTCAAACTTCTCGCCGAATGTTCCTGGGGAGATGCCATTTGATGGAAAAACTTTTGATGTCAGACTTGCTGGGGAACCCATCTGTCTGAATTGTAGAGGGGTACACACTTCTCTGTTGGAGACGCCATTTGTCGAATCTACTGGGGAAAACGATTCTCTCGAGAGACTGCTTTCGACTTGGGGACATTACACCATACTTTTCTCGGAGATCTTCTCGGAGAAATGCCATAGGATGTGATCCAATTTTGAGGTGCCGATGAATTTTTGTCAGCGGATTTTTCGGAGAAAAACTGCCGTATTGTCGAATCTCTTATTAAGAGGCTTTCTCTGGGGATTTTCCTTAATCCGAGAAAGCGAAGACATCATCTTCAATGGTGAAGAGTGATGTTTGTCTGAAGGTTCTCTGGCCTTTCAGAGGTTCAAGTTATCAAAGTGGTCGAGGACCGTCTCTAATCCAGAGATAAACTAGAGAGAGATTACTTAGATGATTCACTTCCTGACGAGGAAAGAACTGACAACTCGATTGAGAAGACTTTTATCACTAGGGGATAAGACCGACTAGAGTGATAGTGATGCAATATGAATGTGAATGTAAATCAATAATGCATGATGTATGTATGTATATGCTAACAAAACTGACACGACATATAGACTGACGGATGATCAAGACTGGATACTTGGCCACAGTGGGAGATAAAAAGTATCGCTGGTTCAAGATAGCAATTCTGCCTTGCTTAGGAGAAGTAGTCCTCGTGGGGAGCTACGTTGGTCGGGCTTAGGAGATAAGAACTCGGCTAAAGATGTCAGATGGAGTATTCGCATCTGACATAGTTGATCCTTCGCTCAGGCGCACTAGTTTAGAAGGAGTACATTGATTATGTACTTTGAAGCTCGGTTACTTCTGGCGAAGCGATCGATGTTCTTTCGATGTTCAACAGTTAAAAGAAATTGCCATCTTCATTTTAAAAGCAGAAAAGTTTGACAAGTAAATTCGTTTTTGTTTTATTTTAAGAATCGTTGATCATGTTAAAATGTCGTTCTGTAAAGCTAAAACAAATAAGATTTGTAAACAAAAGCACAAGGGTTCAAATTTTATTGATAGGATGGAAATCAGCCAAACGCGTGATTCCATTGAGTATTTACAAAGTTAGAAAATGGTAATTTAAGGGAAAAGGGCTAGATTGAAACATAACGACCACTATCCTTCTACCAACTTTGAATTCGGGGCACCCTTAGCTTCTGTCGAAGATGACCGTGACTGGAGTTTTTCTTCTAATGGATGGCATTACCACTGAGGACTTGCCCCTGTTGGACGTAGTTACTTGCCATTATCCCTAACTTTTTCCTGGATTGTACTGTGATGTTTCCAATCCACCGGGATGATTTTTTTTTATTATGTCTCTAATTTTTGCCTGGACCGCCCTTTCGGGTTTTCAATCCACCGAGACGTTTTTTTTTAGTTTAGACGAAGTATTTCTTGACTACATCAACATTTGTGGGGTAGGAAAATTCCTCTCCATCCATGGTTGCAAGTCTCAAGGCGCCGCCTGAGAAAGCTTTCTTGACCACATAGGGGCCGTCATAATTCGGAGTCCATTTGCCCTGGGAATCAGTGAGAAATGATTGTATCTTCTTGAGCACAAGGTCTCCTTTCCTGAAAACGCGAGGTCGGACCTTTTTGTCAAACGCTTTCTTCATCTTTTGTTGATACAACTGACCATGGCATAGTGTCGTCATTCTCTTCTCTTCGATCAGGTTCAGCTCATCGTGTCGACTTTGACACCATTCAGCCTCTGTTAGCTTAGCTTCCATCAATACCCGGATTGATGGGATCTCTACTTTGATGGGGAGCACTGCCTCCATGCCATATACTAGAGAGAAAGGGGTTGCCCCTGTTGACGTGCGAACAAATGTGCAATAACCGTGAAGAGCAAAGGTTAGCATTTCATGCCAGTCTTTGTAGGTTACAACCATCTTCTGAACAATCTTCTTGATGTTCTTGTTAGCCGCTTCTACTGCTCCGTTCATCTTGGGTCGGTAGGGAGATGAGTTATGGTGTTCGATTTTGAACTCAGCGCACAACTCTTTCATCATCTTATTGTTCAAGTTAGATCCATTATCCGTAATGATCTGGCTCGGAACACCATAACGGCAGATGATATTGTTTTCGAAGCTCTAGGTACGATCATGCCGATCATGTCGATTCCCCATATGGAAAAAGGCCATGGGGAAGAGAGAACTTTGAGATGTGTTGGCGGTACATGGATTTTGTCTGATTATATCTGACACTTATGACACTTCCTCATGTACTTGTAGCAGTCAGATTCCATGGTCAACCAATAGTACCCTGCTCTTAGAATTTTTCTCGCCATTGTGTGTCCATTGGCATGAGGGCCAAAGGATTCTTCATGAATTTCTTTTATCAGCATGTCTGCTTCTGGTCTGTCTATGCATCGGAGCAAGACCATGTCAAAATTTCTCTTATATAGTGTGTCACCGCTCAGGAAGAAACTGCCAGCCAGCCTTCTAAGGGTTTTTCTGTCTTTTCTTAGTGCCCCAGGTGGGTACTCTTGTTTCTGAAGGAAGCATTTGATATCGTGATACCAAGGTTTGTCGTCTATGACTGCTTCAATCGTGAAGATGTAAGCGGGCTGTTCAAGGCACATTATGTCGATCTTAGGTAAGTCGCTCCATTGACCTACACTTATTATGGAAGAAAGGGTGGCTAAGGCATCAGCCTTGTGATTCTCCTCACGAGGGATATTATGAAACTCGATTCTGTCGAAGAATGGTAACAACCTTCTCGCATAGTCTTTGTAAGGAATCAATACTGATTGGTATGTGTTCCAATCTCCTTTAATCTGATTGACGACCAAAGCTGAGTCGCCATATACATCCAAGTTCTTGATCCTCAAATCAATCGCTTCTTCGAGACCCATAATACAAGCTTTGTATTCGGCCTCGTTGTTTGTACACTTGAACGTAAGTCTGGCGGTGAAAGGAATGTGGGTACCCTGAGGTGTTATGATGATTGCCCCAATTCTGTTTCCGTGATGATTGACAGCTCCGTCAAAGATTAGTCCCCATTGGGAACCTGGTTCTAGCCCTTCACTGGGTAGCGGTTCATCGCAATCTTTCATTTTTAGATACATGACATCTTCGTCTGGGAAGTCAAATCTGACTGATTCTTGATCGTCAATCGGCTGATGAGCCAAATGATCGGCTAAAATACTCCCCTTAACAGCTTTTTGAGCGTGGTATTCGATATCAAATTCTGATAGCAACATCTGCCAACGGGAAATCCTTCCCGTGAGAGCAGGCTTTTCAAAGACGTACTTGATTGGATCCATTTCTGAGATCAACCAAGTAGTGTGACAAATCATGTACTGGCGGAGACGTTTGGCTGCCCAAGCCAAAGCACAACAAGTTTTCTCAAGCATAGTGTACCGAGTCTCGCAGTCGGTGAATTTCTTCCTCAAATAGTAAATTGCAGACTCTTTCCTTTTTGTTTCATCTTGTTGGCCAAGTACACAACCCATGGAGTCCTCTAGGACTGTGAGGTAGATGATCAGTGGTCTTCCTTCCACTAGAGGTGATAGAATCGATGGGTTCAACAGGTATTCCTTGATACTGTCGAAGGCGGTTTGGCAATCTTCTGTCCAAACGCAGTCCTGGTTCTTTTTGAGTAATTTGAAGATTGGCACACATGTCTCGGTCATGAGGAATATGAATCTAGAGATGTAGTTCAAACGTCCCAGGAATCCCCTAACTTGTTTTTCAGTTTTCGGAGAAGGCATTTCTTGAATGGCCTTGACCTTGTCAGGATCAACCTCAATTCCTTTCTGGCTGACGATGAACCCTAAAAGTTTCCCTGAACGGACACCGAAGGTGCACTTATTGGGATTCAAGCGGAGTTTGTACTTTCTCAACCGCTCGAATAGTTTTGACAGGTGGGTCACATGCTCCTCTTCTGTCTTAGATTTTCCAATCATGTCATCGACATATACCTCAATTTCCTTGTGTATCATGTCAAGAAATAGAGTAATCATGACCCTTTAATAGGTTGCCCCGGCGTTTTTCAAACCGGACGACATTACCTTGTAATAAAAGGTACCCCATGGGGTAATGAATGAAGTTTTCTCCATGTCTTTCGGCGCCATTTTTATCTGATTATAGCCCGAGAATCCATCCATGAAGGAGAAAACTTTGAACTTTGTTGTACTGTCTACCAGCATGTCAATGTGTGGTAAAGGAAAGTCATCCTTTGGACTAGCCTTGTTTAGATCTCTGTAGTCTACACATATTCTGACCTTTCCATCCTTTTTTGGAACAGGTACTATGTTGGCTAACCATTGAGGATACTCCGATGTGGCGAGGAAACCTGCGTCAATCTGTTTCTATACCTCCTCTTTGATTTTGATGGCCATGTCTGGATGAGTCCGTCTCAACCTCTGTTTTACTGGCGGACATTCTGATCGTAATGGTAAGTGATGTTCCACGATGCTAGTATCCAACCCTAGCATGTCCTAGTAGGACCATGCAAACACATCGGGAAATTCTTTGAGAAGCTTTGTCAAACTTTCTTTGGCAGTGGGACTGAGCAGTGCCCCAATCCTGATTTCTTTTCTCTCTTTTCCTCAACCCACGTTGATTGTTTCCAACGGCTCTTTGTGAGGTTCAATGGACCTTTCCTCCAGTCTGAGTAATCGAGAGATCTCTTCTGGAATTTCATCGTCAACTTCTTCTTCAGCCCCAAATACCGGGAACTCAAAGTTGGGAGAAGGCATCGGATCGTATGTTTCAATGGGGTTTAAAACAAGCAATCTTCATGATGGTATGATTTGTGTTTAGAAGAGATAGAGAAAATGCAAGTGTGGGTGCTGTGTATTTTCTTTGGAAAACTGCTTGTTTTTATTATTTGTTGTTTTTTAGGATTACCATTTTCTGAAAAAACGAAAAGAGAAAACAACAATTAATGCGGAAATTACAGAACGACGTTATTTTATTCATGAACAAGTGATTCTTGAAACTACATCCCTATAAAACAAAACTCTGTCGCTTTGGCCGAAGCGAAGAGGAAAATTTACAGAAAGCGAGCCCTATCAAAACATCCGTTTCACCTGGGCAGGGTGAAAGGTTAAAGACGACAATTACTTTGACTTATGAACAATCTTTAGAACATCGACAGCAACCCATTGGCGGCGAACTCCTCGGTGAATCACAAAGTCTGGTACCTTCCTGGATTCGTCTTCAGAAATAACGCTGATTTCTGGCGGAACAGGATCATTGGAATCTGTCTCCCAGGTAGAGTTATCGTAGGAGGATTCCTCAGTTGTATTTTGCATAGTATTTGTACTCTCAGGTATATCTCCCCATCCAGTTGGCTGGATGTCTTCGAGCCTGATACGAGAGCTTTTAGGAGCGGTGTACTTAACCGTGAAGTCAAATTTTCCACTTGGTTGTTCCAAGGTGTCCCAAACTTCTGTGGAACTGGAGGAGTCATCTCTCTCGATGACGTTGACCTCAGGAAAAGCATAGTTGATGAATTCTAGTCCGGAAAGCGTTGCCAATTCATCGTCGTACTGGATAGGTTCTGAATGACCTGAGTGTTGATCCCATGACATGGTGGGGACACAGGTATTCTATTCAATGACGCTCAACCGATTTTCATTGTTCGGCTGATTTTCTTTCCCCAAGTCTCCGGGATACGGCTGCCAGATAGGCAGGCATCCATTGGGCCATAATAGTCATGGTCAAAGTTGTCTTTCATTAGAGTGTCCTCCTCTAATGAATTTGGTGGAGCACGGCATACTTCTGGATCACAATCTCCATATATCATTTCGACATCTAACCTTGGTATAAATCTCGGACTCTATGCGGGATAGAAAAATGGCGTAGGCACCTCTTCCTGAGACATATAACCGTCCTCGTTGAGATAGGACTTCCATTCCTTATCCCTGTCGGAGGGATTCCCCTCGTTGATAGTATGGACTGTTTGAGGTACTGGGGGAAGGAAACCTCCACTGTGGAAGAAGTCCTGAATGGGATGAAAACTTTCATCGTTAGTAGCAGTCTGGGTATAGGTTGCAGAAAAACCAAGACCCTTCTTTGTTTTGTTATCAGTAGGAATGACAAGCTGTCCCCGTCCTTTTGCATTGTTATTCTTGATCACTTCGAGAGCATCTCTGTATGAGGAAATCGAGGTTCCTCTCTCTGATTGATTCTTATTGCTCACCGACAGTGCTTGGACTTGGGTTCCAACAACCTCCTCGGGTTCTACACAAGTAGATAATGACAAGTTGCTCACGAGCAAGGCTTGTTCTCCACAGACCGTGACGAGTTGGTCGTTCTTGACGAACTTCAGTTTCTGGTGAAGCGTCGAAGTGACCGCCCCAGCCTGGTGTATCCAAGGTCTTCCTAATAACAAACTGTACGCTGCCCGGATGTCCATGACCTGGAAAGTAATTAGGAAAGTGTGAGGACCGATAGTTATGGGAAGGTCGACTTCGCCGATAACTGCTTTCCGAGACCCGTCAAATGCTTTGACGATGACCTCACTGCCCCTCATCGGGGTCCCTTTGAATGATAGTCGAATTAAAGTGGACTTCGGCATAACGTTGATGGCTGATCCTGTGTCTACCAGTACGCTAGCTAAAGCATCGTCCTGGCAGTTAACTGTGATATTGAGCGCCATGTTGTGGCTTTTTACCCCCTCTGGCAAGTCCTCATCACTGAACCCTAAGTTGTTGCAGGAAGTGATGTTAGAGATGATGCTATCGAACTGTCGTATTGACACATCCTGTTCCACAAAGGCCTGCTCTAATACTTTCTGTAGAGCCTCTCTGTGGGCTTCGGAACTGAGTAAAAGTGATAACACTGAGATCTTTGAAGGAGTTTGTAACAGTTGATCAACAATGTTGTATTCACTCCTTTGGATGAGCTTCAACATCTCATCATTGTTTTTCAAAAGGTCGGTATCACTGGATTGACCGACTGGTGGATTAGGAGCTTCTGCCTGAAGTTCCTTTTCTTTGTTAGGTTCTCCAACTCCTCGGTTGAAGATCGACCGCTCCGTGTTACTCGATTGATGTCTGCCATATTCACGATGGAGGGTAATGGAATTTCCTTTCCATTCTCAATTATTGTTGCACCGTATTTGTAAGGGATCGCCTTAGCTGATTCATACGGTAATGGTCCCGACAGATAGATAACTACAGGAGCCTTCAGACTTTTTTGACCGTCGTAAGTAACTTCAATCAGTTCCTTGCTAAGAACCTTTGATTCGTCCAGTAGAGGGATGATGGTACAAACATCCTTGTTCCTCTCAGGGTCAGAGATTACAACCACGTCTCTGCTTTGATCAGCGAAGTAGTCCGGTGTCCAGTCAACGGACCCCGAAGCTAGGTATGGGTGAATTTCCCTGCGATCCAACTGACTCTGAAGGGCTTCTCGCACGAGGTAACATCCTTGGTTATTTTTTGAACAGACTCTACATCGTTCATAGTTGTGTGGTGGCACCTGGCCACGCCCGCTTTGAATGTAATGTAACCTCACTAGATCTGTTTCCGTAGATCGGACATCCTGACTTTGATGCCTAGTAGGGTTCCCATCAACCACACTGATTTGTTGCGTGTCTTCATCCCTATAGATGGGAAGCCACCAATGGTTTTACAAGTGTTTTAAAGTTTTTAGAACGAGAGCGCAGCCTTGGTTACTCTCACAACATCCTTTACAGTTCAGATAATGATGCGAAGTGAGAAAACCAAGTTGGACCTGCCTGGCATGTAACTCTACCAAGCTGGTATTCATCAGACGAATATCAAAGATTTGAATCATGTTGATCTGATAAGGATTTCTATCATGGTAGTCCTGGATCCATCCAAGATCCATCTGACGCTGGAGGGCCTCTTGTACAAAAGAGCATCCCTGTTTGTTTACCAAGCAAGTCAGGAAGGAATTATAATTGTGTCGCGGCAGATTATGATACTGGCTTTGCCTTGAGTGCATTGCCACCAAGTTGACATTCATTGCATGGATGTCGTGGTTTTGAATGATGTTAGAATTCGTATAGGTCATGTTGACTCCACGAACTCGATGCTCTTGGATCCATCCGAGATCCAATTGTTCCTGTAGAGCTGATTGCACCACAGAACATCCCTGATTGTTTTTAGAGCACATATCACACTGGTGATAGTTATGAGGTGGCACATGGCCATATCCACTCTGTCTATAATGCATATTGACCAAGTTGGCCCTTAATAAGAGTACATCATGAATTTGATAGATGTTGTTAGACTCTCCCTCTATCAAATTAACTGCAGCTTTCTCATGTTGAGGCAGCGGGTTTGTGAGAACATTTGGATTTGTATCCTTGAAAGATAAGACCCCGCTCCTAACAAGCTTTTGCATATCGGATTTGAAACTGAGACAGTTCTCTATGTTATGCCCTGATCCTCCTTGATGGTAAGAAAAGTCTGATCCGTTTTGAACCAAAAAGGCGAATTTTCTGGTACTGTAAGAGGGGACTTAGTTTGAACATGCCCCTTGACCAGTAGTAACGGAAACAATTCAGCGTACAACATGGGTATAGGGTCGAACCCTGGTGGTCGCGTTGTATGGTTGTTGTTGTACGGAGGGCGTGCCTGCTGAAGAGACTGTTGTGTCCTTTGCTGAAATTGCTGTTGATTCGGTTGGCTCTGCGCAACCTGAGGTTGATACGTAGGAACAGGTGCAGGGTTGATAGCAGGAGTTACAGCTGCTACTGGTTGGTAACGTCGCCTTTGCTTTCCGAGAGAGATATTCCCAATATCCTGCTCTTTTTTCATAGGGAGAGCACTACCGTATCGTTTTGTACTACTTGATGATTCAGCGTCTTTAACTAAACGTCCTTCCCGGGCCGCTTCCTCAAGAGGAACTCCCATGCCCACCATCTCGGTGAAGTCACTGGGCGCACTGGCGACCATTCTGTCATAGTAAAATGAGCTTAAGGTCTTTAAGAAGATTTTTGTCATCTCTTTTTCCTCAAGAGGTGGACAAATCTGGGCGCAAATTTCACGCCATCTCTGAGCGTACTCCTTAAAGGTTTCCCTGTCCTTTTGTGACATCGATCTGAGTTGATCTTTGTCCGGTGCCATGTCCAAATTGTATTTATATTGTTGAACGAAAGCAGTGCCAAGATCTCTGAATGTGCCGATCGTAGCGCGGTTTAAACCCATGTACCATCTTAATGCGGCACCGGTTAAACTATCCTGAAAGTAGTGAATTAGTAGCTCCTGGTTCTTTGTCTGAGCTGACATTCGCTGAGCGTACATCACTAAATGACTCTGATGGCAAGAGTTACCCTTGTATTTTTCAAAGTCGGGCACTTGGAACTTGTGTGGAACTTTCACATTGGGGACCAAGCAAAGGCCCGCGACGTCCTTTCCAAATAGATCCTGGCCACGAAGGGCCTGCAGTTCTTTCTGCATCTTCAGGAACTGTTCCTGGAATTCATTCATTCTGTCGAACACGCTGTCGTTTCCACCAGAACAAAGGGGTATCTGTGGAATCTGTCCTTCTGGGACAGTGTGTACCACGGGTGGTGGTATAGTCATTATGGCCGAGGCCCTCAGTGTCTCCCGAAGTTTGTAACCTTCAGGAGTTGCTTTCATGCCCCTGGCATCTTCGCTTTCCCGAAGTTTGTAACCTTTAGGCCTAGCGGCTCCTGCTGCAGTTCACTGATCCTCAGTGATCGGTGGAACATATCCTTCCGGGATATAGTTAAGTGGCATGCCCCAGGGGGCGATCTTTCGGCATCTTGTACCTAGGATCATACTTCTCCACTATGGTCGTTGATGTGATCTCTGAGATCACAGTCCTTTGTTGTTGCATCTGAGCTTCTACTAGAGCTTGCATGTCGTTATGAAGCTTTCTCAGATCCTCTTTCGGAGTGTCGATCTCTTCCCTCAACTCTCTGTTCTCTTCCTCGAGATCATCCATCTTTTTTTGACAATTGGCCCGAGTATTGTACGAATGAGACAGTTTGATTCTAGAATCGAGACGCAAACGTGAGATTCGTAGGTAAGAAGAATGTGTTTATGAGAATGATGAATGCAATGATTATTAATTATTTTTGTTTATTCAAAGTAAACTTTGACAATTAGATTGCAAATATCAAACAGTGGGGAAACCCCGTTTTATTGAATTCAAAGGATTGCGGAAATGGAAATACGGTAGATTACAAAGTGCTGGAAAAGGAAATCTAAACTAATGGATCCTGAGTCCTCTCTGAAGAGAGCCCAAGTGCTGGTTCGAGTGCTTTCCTCTTCTTTGACTAGGGCTCTTGGGCCGTTGTCGGGTTGTCATTCCTATGCCAAGTGAAAGGAGCGAGCAAATTCCTTTGGTCATCTTGGTTTTCTACAGCATGTTGCTCTAAAATCTCGATCAGAGCATCTTTATATTTCAATAGTTGCTGTATTTTCTTACACTCCACATTGAGAA
The DNA here is from genome assembly GCA_022829125.1 of Lathyrus tuberosus. NCBI lineage: Eukaryota > Viridiplantae > Streptophyta > Magnoliopsida > Fabales > Fabaceae > Lathyrus > Lathyrus tuberosus. The sequence continues at coordinate 5,644,179 of JALAZF010000391.1, read as the reverse complement.
TACGGTACTTGTTCCTCCAAGACCTCTTCTCCTGTTGAACTTTGCTGAGAGTAACCTGAAGTTTTTCTGTCTCAGACATGAAATAAAGGGCAGAGTCCCTTAATGGAAGAAATTCCTGACGAGGGTAAGGCATCCTCAGCTTGAGAGCTCTAGTTTGTACCTAATGGAGATAAGGCTCCATCGAGACACAGTCTAGTTTTCCTAGAGACTCTCGTCCTTTCCTATGAACGTGTTTCCAAGTGTGCACTATTTCCGTTTTTAGTGCCCTGTCATTTTCTCCTTCCTTGAAGAAAAGACCTTCCAGATGAGCATTCTGCGGGACGTGCCTCATCGGGTATCCGAATTGACGATGAACGAGAATTGGATGATAGTTGATTCCTCCCTTAGTTCCTATAAGAGGTACATTTGGGAAATTTCCACAACGGTCAATAATCCTGATCGCGTCGTAGATTTGATTGTACCAATCGATGTCAGAGTTGGTAAGAACATGATTCTCTGCGACCAACATAAAGTATTCTTTTGATCCCAAAATGCAGCAGACTTGGACAAATGGGAAGTGAACCATTTGTATAGCAGGGGTACACAGCACGTGATCATTCCTCTGCTATATAAATTCCTTAAGTGTACCGAATGATACGCATTGATGAGTAAGGTCGGTACGGGATTTCCGATCAGGAAAATATTAATGGCGTTGATATCTACAAAGTTATCGATGTTGGGAAACAAAAATAACCCGTAGGTGAGCAAAACAAAGATGCTCTCGAAAGCGGCCACATTCCCTATACTAGCAAAGTACAGGGCTGTCTTTGTCAAGAACTGGGCTTGCAAACCCTGGATTCCACCCTTAGTGGTCATGTGAGTCCTGACTTCTGAATCTTCCAAATAGATTGCTCTTGCAATGGTCTGATCCTTTGGAATTTCTTCCAGTCCAGAAAAGGGAGCTTGATCAGTAATATGTAAATCAGTCAGGTGAGAATACTCCTCCAGCATTGGTGCAAGTTAATAATCCGAGAATGTGAAACAATGATAGACCGGATCGTAGAACTGGATTAGCATGGACATGATTCCTTCGATTACATGAACCCTTAACAGAGACAGCAGTCCTCCATACTTGGCTCTGAAGGCCTCGTGGTTGGTGATCATTCTCGCCAAACCTCTCAAATGCTCTAACTTTGGAACCTTGAAGGTGTACTTATGAGTTTTTCTTCTACCAAAATCCATTAGCGCAATCTCCTTTCTCAGACATTTGTAATCATTGTCTCAGTTTAATTTGAAAAAGAGAGACTAGAATAGAAGATTTTTTTTTGTTTTAATGTTTTTTAAATGAATGTATGAATGCAGCACACAAAAACATAGAAAAAACATGGGGTCAAAGGGTCGGTGTCATGAAGTCAAGGCTCTACCCCCCCCCCCCACCCAAGGTTTATACTGGTGATTTTTTGTACCTGTTCGGAAAATCATTGACCCCTCTGGGATAACAACAGCAAGCGGATTGCCAGCGAGCTGATGTATCCTGGAGTGATCTCAGATGAGGGTAGTATCGCGTGACAACTATTTCCGATAGCTTCTGCACTACAAAATGGCTTAAGTCTACTAAAAACATCAGCTTCTCAGATAACCCAGTCGACCACACTACTTTCAACAACCGAAGTCGTATAGGCAATGTATCTGCAAAGGGAGTCTCCACTGAGTTTGATGGTCGACCGGGGGCTCTTAACTGGAATTCACTCCCAGTAAGATTACCCACATTGCCATCACCTATCTTAGGTGTATACTCAATCTTTCCACATGCGGCATCACACGCATTCCCATTAGCAAAAAAATAAACACAGATATCAATTAGGAAAAGCAGTATATATATTTGTCTTAATCATCCTAGACCTATAGTCTTATGATCCTATACAGATAATGACTCCCCAGCAGAGCTGTCATTTCTGTGACATGAATTTAGGGGTTCAACCAGAGAGATAAGAGGGACAAAATGCCATGCGTGGCCCCATGGTGGGCGCCATTTTTATGTGGCAGCCACCGCCATGAAAATGACTTGTCCAAGGTTTTCACCCTAAATTGTAAGAAAGAAAGACGGGCCCCACGGTGGGCGCCATTTTCCAATAGCGAGCGATTTTGGACGTGGTTCTTAAGCACTGCCGCTATGGGGTACTACAGGTCGATTCATTTTTTATCCTATTGAAGCTGATGAAGGAAGGGAAATAGATGTCTCCAATTAACCCTGCTTGCATACTAAGTTTAAACAGATGACTGTTGGTTTATAGATGCGGTTTAGATTGTGGGCCTCTCTCTGCTTATTTTGCTAAGAATGAAATGACGGGACTATGTTATTGGTAGGATGTTAGGACTGATGCTTTTCGATTGATGTGTGAAGGTATGGGATTTTGGGTTTTTGATTAGTGTGCTCGCTAAGATTTTTCAATCTTATGCCTACGTATTTGTCGCTCCTGGGATTTTCATCCAATTACAAACGCGAAAGTGGCGTAGAAACAGAGTCCCCAGCAATGTGTATTTATCCCAAGAGAGGGAAAGGAAACATTGCGTAAACCTGAGGGGAAGGAAAAGAGCATGGTCTCGCGACCAAGAGAAACGGGTAAGGGAGTCGGTTACGCGAAGGGAAGGTATTAGCACCCCCACATGTCCATCGTACCCGATGGGATCCACGCTTGTTGTCTTAATCAAAGGGTGTCGTCATCTGGAGCTCCGCTGCCACTGGACACGAGAAGGAACAAGAACGGAAAGGAACGAAGAAACGAAGAAGAAAAGAAAAAGAAGAGACTCGATAGGACGTCGCATCCTAGGCCTACGTATTCCCTTGTGCAATGGGAAAGTCAGAGTCAACGTAGTTCGGACACGAACCAAGGGGGAGGTTTCTCGTCAAGACATCGCTGTCTCGTGCCTACGTATCCTCAATCGGACTAGAGAGAGGAAATCAGAGCAGTCGTAGTTCAACCTACGGGTCGGTTGAGAGACAAAAGGGATAATGAAAGAGGTTGTGCTCAGAGAGATCTCGCACGATCTCCTGCCTACGTATCCCGCTCGCACGCGAGAATCAGAGCGACGTAGTTCCCCTCACTAGGGATGGATTTGCTTTGTTTGTGTTTTTTAGTGGAGTACGTCAAGGTCCGTGTTCCAGCAGTTAGGTGTCGCAGCTCGTTGTACGGAGTCTTAGGCATTTACCTGTTTGCGTTAGAACGGAAGTGACACATCCTTAACGAATGGAGTGAAGAGATGAGAAGAGAATTATTTGTTTTTGTCTTTTAAGAAGAAGTGTTTTGATTATTTTGTGTTTATAACAAGTATTGCACTAAAGTCTATGACATAGGAACGAATGCGTCGCATGGTCGTCCTAACAGGACGTATGCTAAACACTCTAGAAAGGCGAAGGGAAACCCTTCTCCTTCCATTTCCCATGTACTTAAGGCTCATGGCATACAACACTTGTTGTTTTTATTACATGTTTTGATTTTTGTTTTGAGATGAGAAAGAGAGACTCAAAGGAAAAAGAAAACACTAAGGGGAATTCTCTCCTAAAGTTGTCATGCAATGGTGGCCCTATGGTCGAGGTAATAAGGGAAATGTCTACCTAAGTTAGCATGCAAAACGAAAACCTAATGCTAATCCTACTCCAAGCTTAATCGAAAATTAAGTTGGACTAGGTAGCTCTAAGGGAGCAAATCCAAGACTTAAACAAGTCTTGAGATTCAAGGGAAGGAAAGAGTGAAAGAGATGAAGAAGGTGAAAAGAAATGAACAAAACAACAGCTACTACAGCGCATTTGCACCAATACAGCAGTAAAATCCAGTAAACACACCAAACAGCATTCAACAGCTCATATTCAGCACATAAATGGGTGTAAAAAGCAGCAGCAGCACATACAACAGCACATGTGTATATAGACAGCAGTAGAAACAGGGCAGCATGCGATGCATTGAAAAATGATGCAATCATGGCATAACAAACACACATTAAACATCATGCATTTCTCGATTAAAGATGATCACAATCACGCCACATACCATGTTGAACAAGCTTGAAGATATCATGAAAGAATGTACATTATCAAGCATATGAACAAGTTGAAATAAGTGTACACCTCTTGAAATGGAAAGTAAATGAACATGCACATAGCAATTCCAGCAACATAAGTATCAATTAACAATTAACAAGCTCAATGAGTGCATTATGTGTTCATCACATCAATTGATCAACAACGCAAACATTAACAATCATCGATAAAGAAACAAGGATCGCGCGTCGACAAATCATGTTCATACCATGGTGTGAGGTAAAATAGCTCAGGAATAGTCCACCAATCATCAATATATGGATCCATGAAGTTTAGACATGCAAAGGACCTCAAACAACCAAGAAAATGCAAGAAAATCTCATTCTGCTCCAGTGGTAACCGGTTACAGCATAACTGCTAACCGGTTACACAGTTCAAAATTAGCCTAAATACGCAGGATTACAACATGTTAACCGGTTAACATAATTGCACTGCAATTATGTTAACCGGTTACTCTGGGACAGAATTCAAAAAAACCAGTTCCAAAAGCACTTTTCAGCAGCAAATGACTTATCCAAACATCCAAACGAACATGCAATCAATTAAGCACGAAATTACATTGAATTACAGCCATCAAACAATCAATTGGATCCAACAAACCACAACATCAAGAATCAATTTCAAGCAAATGGATCCAAATTAAAAATCACCAAAGATCTACATCTAATAAGTTGCAAATAACCTAAATCAAGTATAGATCTGAGGAAAACCAACCTACAAAGCAAAGATTTGCTTTGGTGATTGTTGCAAAGTGATCTTGGTGCAAAAAATTAAAGAAAACCAGAGATTCCTTGATTAGTAGCCGAAACGTGTCGAAATAAATGGTGGGAAAACCTTGGATTGAAGTATAATAATCTGAACTTCCCGAAATCCAACCAAAGAAAGCCAAATGATGGAGTTTGAGCTCAAGAATTAATCACTTTTCAAGGTGAAAAGTGATTATCCTTCAAGAAATAAGAGCTTTTTGTGAGGGTTTGGAGGAGAGATTTGAGATGAAGATGTAGAAGTAGCAGAAAGTTCAGAGAAAAAATGAGAGAATTGAGAGTGAGAAGTGTGAGAAATGATGTAGAATGGTTCCTCCTTGAAAAATGAGTGAAGGGTTTCTTATATAGATTTTTGGTTTGGAGGGTGGGAGATTCGGGATTAGCTTTGGACTTAGCTTTGGGTTTGGAGCTAGGGTCGGAGTTAGTTGGACTTGACTCACCGAGTCAAGGCGATTAACTCGGTTAGTTAGAACCAACTCAGTAACAATCTCAAGGTGAACTTCAACATCCAAAGTTGGAGATGCTTGGAAAACAAGGAATATGGTGCACTCAATTTGAAATGAAACATTAGAATAAATGCCCTTGGAATTAATTTAATAGCCTTGCAATGTCTAGAGATGTCTATAATATTCCACTTGCTGCTATAATACTGTAGAATCAAAGACCCAAGCGTGTGCAATGGTGTTGTCCCAACAATGCAGCAAAATCTGCAACTTTGTATAGAGTAACCGGTTACAGCATATCTGCTAACCGGTTACATGCTTGAAAACCCGCGTTTCTGGTGAAAAATACACTATGTAACCGGTTACAGCATAACTGCTAACCGGTTACTGCAGCCCAATTTACCCAAATTTGCTTGGAAATGATGTTGAAGTCCCGGTTTCGATTCTCCACTCCGTGCTCTGATAAATATCCATGAAATCCCTTGTTTAAAGAACACCGTGATCCCATGTCTTAGGAAAACCAATGATGTGTATGATTTACGAACGAGTTATGACCTAACGGATATGCAGATGGATGCGAAACAAAAGCCATAAAAAGTTAGAAAAAAGGTAGGGCAAATTTTGGGGTACTACAGTATTCCCGTTTAACGAAACAGGGAAATCAGAGCGATCGTAGTTCCTCCTATTCTATGGGAGGAAAAAGGTTATTTTGGTGTCTTGTTCAAAGCCCAAGACGTGAAGCTAACTGTGGTTTGTATCTTGTTCAAAGCCCAAGATGTGAAGCTAAAGGGTCTATTTGTATCTTGTTCGAAGCCCAAGATGTGAAGCTAAACGGTTTTGACTTTAGAGAGAATTTGTCATCTCTAAAGGGAGGTATTTGGTCTGTTTGTCACAACTGTTGGGTGACTGATTATAAAGGAGAATTACTTTAACTAGGATATGTGAATCCAGCAATGCCATAATTTTCCTTTATAGGGGATTTTAAACCTGAAGGAGAAGACTTTAACTCAGTGTAGAGCAATGCTATCTTTCCTTAGGAATTTCTCATGCTAAAAGAGGGACAGTGGCGTGGATGTAAATAATCCAGAGGCTTGCCGCTTACAACAATTAGATGGGGGGGAAAGGAGTTGTTGATGTTTGTATACTGTGAACAAGGCACAACTTTTGAGGCTAAAAGGTTGATTGGCTCAACCGGGGTTTCCTTATACAAAGCCTAAGAGGAGGCTATTGACCCAACAAGAGGGTATTTTTATGCGTCTCGTACGAAGCCCAAGAGATAGGCTAAAAGGGTTGACTCAACAAGAGAGTGCTAACAAGTGACTGACTCAACAAGAGAGTGTTTTTATATGTGTCTTGTACGAAGCCCAAGACGGAGGCTAAATGTAACGCCCCGTTTTGTCCGATTTATTTAATCGAGTCGATTTAATTATTTTCATTTTTATATTATTTTATTCTTGATTTTTATTTGACAATATTTTATTTTTCATCGTTATTATGTTTTATCGCGTTTTGAGAGCGTTTGCGAGATATTTGAGCTGAAGGGTAAAATGGTCATTTTGAGGGGTTAGATATTTTAGAAAAATTAGATATTTTTATAAATAGAGATTTGAGAAAAAAAGAGAGAAAAGAAAGAGAAAGGAAAAACGTGGGAAAAGAGAAGAGAAGAAGAAACATGGATTCATCATCTTCACTATTCATCATCTTCTTCAAACTCCTCTTCGATTAATCGGGTAAGGGCGAGAAGTTTCGATTATATCTTGCTTGTATATGTATATGTATGTATGTGGTTGAATGTTTACTTTTTTTTCCATAGTTTTCATTTCTAGGTTGAAAATGAGCAATATGAGTAGAAATCGATGTTTTCACGGTTGGAATGCGGAATAAGTTGTGTAGTATAGTCGGGTGAGGATAGGAATTAATCGGGAATGGTTGTTTGTGTGTTTTCGAGTGGTTTTGATCGAGTTTGGAGTTGGGATAAATTGATAAAATTATGTTTCAAAATATTTCAAAAATGGAAAATGTGTTGGATGGCTTTTTAATGGTGAAAATATTGTAGTATGTTGAATTCTGAGACCAGGGCTTTTTACGGAATCAAAATCGTAAGTCCGGAAGGCATTTAACGATCGAAAACTGAATTTTTAGCAGAAGTTGCGTATTATGCGCCGACCCCCCAGGATTATGCGTCGACTCATGATCTGCGTGCGCTGACCCGGGCGAAATCTCCAGGTTTAAGCGTCGACTCATAGTACCATGCGTCGGCTCATGATCACAGAATTTTTCCAAAATGTCAGATTTTGTTTTCTTCATAACTTTTGAACCGTAAGTCCGTTTTGGCCGCCGTTCGAAGCGTTGGAAAGCTAATGAAGTATTCTTTCTATTAAAAATGTTTTGGAGGGCAGTAGATGATTTATTGAAGTCGTGGTTGTGTAAAAGTGTTGGGTTGTCGGGTTTTTATCGCGTTAAATGCGTGTGGTCGGTGTTTTACAGTGTGTTGTGCTATTGTTATATGATGTGGAGCTTTTATGTGATTTATATGATGTTGAAGCATGTGATAAGTTGTTGTAATTGTTTTGGCCTTATGGTAAAATACTTTGTTGACTTGAATACAAATGTATGGTATTAATGTATGTTGTTGTGGGTAGCCTTCGTGGCGTGAATCCTAGTGTTGTGAGTATCATTGTATGATTGCAGGATTGTTGTGGCTGATGGTGAGTAATTCTTGATGTGAATTGATATGAGTGTATATGCTAAAATGCTAATTGTTGTGGTTTGTGGATTATGATGAAATGCATTGTTTATGTGAAATTCAATGTGTGTTATTTGGTGGCCTTATGGCAAGTAAAGGCATTGTTTGAATTGATTTCCAAGCATGATTATTGATGTTGAGATGGTTCACATGGTTATATATGTATATGCATTTGATTGTCATGAGCCATTAGTATGCCATGCATCATGATATGCACCTTGTGATGTCGTGTGCCCTTGTGGGGTGTGAGTGACGAAACGATTCCAGAGGGAATCTGCTGTAACGGTCGTGAGCCTTATACAAAGAGGACCTAAAGCGACGTTATAGACGATCGTGAGCCTTATAAAAAGAGGACCTAAAGCGATCGGATCATGAGCCTTATACAAAGAGGACCTAAAGCGATCCAGAAACGTCGTGAGCCTTATACCAAGAGGACCTAAAGCGACGTGGAACATCGTTTTCCCGACGGAGAGTTACACTAAGTAACAAGCGATGGTTCCAATAATTCCTGAGTGAATTAATGATGATGAGAATGATGGATGGAATGGTACCGCATGCATAGAGTCGTTGTGTCGGTCTCTGTGCATTTGCATAAATCATGAATGGATTGATTATGTGTGGGAAATTGTGAATGGATTGATTATGTGTGGGAAATAGTGAATGGATTGATTATGTGTGGGAAATAGTGAATGGATTGATTATGTGTGGGAAATTGTGAATTGATTGATTATGTGTTGAGCTCGTGATAGCATTGGTAATTTGGTATCCATTGGTTATGGATGATATGTTTTATGTATAGACATATGCTATGTTTTGTGGGGATGTTGTACATTACAATGATTGTATTAATTATCTATGATATGCTATATATGAATATATGTGATGTGGTGGTGTGTTTCCATATGTCATAACTTTGGTATGCCTTATGTGTGAATATGTGATTATGTTGGTATAATTGATATATGCTATGTGGTTGGATTATTAGAAATATGTTATGTATCTGTGGCATGCTATATGTATTAGTATGTGATGCTTTTGGTGAGAATAATTATGCATGTGAATTTATATGTGTTTGCATATTATTATGCAATCTTGATTTAGTTGTTATTTCTCACCCTTCTGCTATGGTTTGATGCCCTATGAGGAAATTGCAGATTAGTATCTTGGAGGCTTTTGTGAAGATTAGTTCTCCATCCTTTTGTCGGTCTGTCTGCTCTGATACGTAACACGGGAGTCAGGGAACGCTTTTGTTATATAAGAATACATTTGTTGGATCTATTTTGTATTACCTTTGTATGAATATTTTGATGTTATAAAATAATTTATTTTGTAAAACAAGTCAGTTATGGATTGTCATACCCCAAATTTTGACCACTAAGATTTCCCATCATTGTGCAAATCATCATCACAATATGGATGAACCATTAATCTCCCCAAAGATGGGTGAGCATCCACTACAATCAGCCTTAGGGTTTCAAGCCCTCTCAGAGCTCTTAGACAAAGGATCAATCAAGAAATGACATGATCTTCAACTTGTCTAGCCTCTCAAACATCCACAAAGGATCAAGAGGACTCCCACTTCAAGGATTAAGCACAAGGCTTCTCCCTCCTAGGTGGATCAAGCCTTAAGATCGCCAGTGTCACCAAATTAGGGTTTGGTCGACCAGGGCCTCCAGATGGAAATTTTCCTCTTGGCATGAGCCAATGCTTCAAAGCATAACCTATGATGCTCCAAGGGATCTCATGAACCTAATCTTCAAGTCAATTTAGCCTCAGGGGATGCATTCATCAAAAAAATCAGGAATTAGGGTTTCTTTACCTAATTCACCCCTAAGTTGACTTTTGGGACAAAACATGAGCCAAGACCTCGAGAGGGGATTTGAGGGTCTTAAATACATCACATTGATCCATTTGCAACAATGGATTGATCCAAGAAACTTGAGCAACAAGTTTCAATTTCATCAGGACCACAGTTAGGGTTTCGCGGAAAAAGTCAATTGTATCTTTGACTTTTGACCAGGACATGCTCCCAAACCCTAAGACATGATTCAATACACCTTATAACACCCATGAAATCAATCCATCAAGTTTGATTTAGGTCAAGGACTTGATTTCATAGAGGATCGCACAGTTTGGTATTCATCTGACAAAAAGTCAACTATGCACAAAAGTCAAACTTTGACTTTTTGAGATTTTTCACAATTATGGTTCTTTGACCCCAAAATGATGTTAATGTATGATTGGAATCATCATTCATCAAGAAAAATCAAGAAAACTGGGATAACTTGTAAAAGGGGTAACCATAAAAAACTTAGAAAATTTTCTAAGTTATGGAACAAAGTGGCCAGGGTACCAACTTTGGAGGATCATAACTCCTAAACCACAAGGCCATTTTTTCCCATCTAAAGCTGGATTTGTAGCTCTCATGGCCCTCTACAAAAGCTTCAACTACCACTCATTCCAATTCCCCATGGATTTCAAGTTATGGAATGGTCAAAATCAAGAAAAGTAAAAATGTCACTTTTTTCCAACACTTAGTGAAATTTTCACTAAGTCAGAATCTGCCTTCACTTTTTTCCAAATGTAAGGGCATTTTTCACTTGGATCCAAAAAGTATCAAAACCAATTATGATCAAACAGTTATTGTATCATATGAGGGCTTTCCAAAATGGCCAAGAACTCCATCAAATTCCACTTGAGCCATGAGATATGACAATGGCAATATGCCTTGCTGAAAACCGCCAAGCTAGGCAGAATTTTGCACTTTTGCTCGATTTGGAAAAATCAGATAATTCCAAGCCTTGTCATCACTTTGGACACATCTGAGGATCAAATCTAAAGGGAACAAACACTGATCCAAGCCTCCAAAGTCTTTGGAACAAGAAGTAGCATGCCAAACCTAGAAATCCCTAAAAGAGGGACAAGACTCTAATTTTGGATTGGAGCATTTAATGGATGCACCAAGGTGGCATGGACTGACACATTTGAAACTGAATTCAGTCAAGATTCATCCAACAACTAGGGAACCACAACTCTGTGCTCTAAGCTCTAGTCAATGGCTAGAGGAGACTTGGATTCCTATTGATCAACATTGGCCAAACCTCTGCGGCAGTTGCCATTCACTATTGATCCCAAAACAAACTTGCTCTACTATAAATAGAGCTCATTTGTGCTCAGTTTGAGTACACCAAAGCCATCAAACAGATGCTTTCCTCAAAATCACTTTCTTTAGGCAAAAATACTTTCTTTAGCAAGGTAACTCTGAGTTTTTGAGTTAGAGAGCATTTCCATCACAACTCATGATCCAAACACATCCAATATGTCATATCTAAGCTGTCCAAACTCACACAAGTGACCTTTAATCCTTAAATCTCAAAGTCACCTCTCAAAACCACAAAATAGGCTTTTTGTGCATTTTTCAAGCCATGTCTTGATTCAGTCACTTTCCAAACCAAGTAAAGCCTCAAACACACTTCAAATATCATCCTTGAACTGTCCCAAATGGTTCCCCCTTCTGGAACACCATTTGAGAGAGTTGCTATTTTGGCCATTTTAACCCCTTTTGCAAGAAAGGGCCAGTTTTTTTTGCAGGTTCCAGCTGATTCCAATCATCCTAAAAGCTTCTAAGGGATCATTTGAGAGTGTCCAAAGCATCAAACCATTTCTGGAACAAGAAACTTGGCAGATTGCACAAAAAACTCCAAAAGCTCAAAAAGAGGTAAGCATCATGACTTGAACTTTCCAAAATATGCATTGCTTTGAAGTCCACTGATCATGCATCTCTTCTACATGTCATATGTGTTGTGTTTGCATCAATTTATCATGTAATTCATAACTGTACCAAGAGGTAGCACAGAAAATGCAAAATATGGTATATTTCAAAACCACTATCAGATTTTGAGGAGGGACCATGATCTGAAAAAATACCACCACCATTGGATTCCTTGTGAAATTCTAGGCCAGATGCATATAAATTTTGTCCCCAACCATGGAGAAATGAGAAAGTTATGGACCTTCCCGTTTCTTGTCAAAACTTGTCTTGCCTTGCCTTGGGCCAGGCCAAAAACAATGCAAGCCTTGTATATTTATGGTTGTGTTTCAATCAACGGATGTATCACCACCCCAGTGGTAAGGCGCGCGCCCTATACACAAGAGGTCTGGGGTTCGAATCCCCCTCACCCCAGATCCTCTTTTTGCTATTTTTTCCACTTTTTGTTATTTTCCATATTATTTTTAATAGTTTGAAAAATTAATAACTCCTTCAATTTTAATTATTCTTGATTGGTTCTTTTTGCAAAAAATCACAAAAATGTTGAAATATTTTATTCCACAAAAAAATTAGATTTATAATATTTATTTAATATAATTAGTAATTTTGTGAATAAATGTCTTTTATTTGTTTTTAAACCTTTTAAAAATAAATATCCATTTTGGAAAATCAAAACCAAGTAGGTTTTAATTCATCTTGTGATGAAAACCTCATTTTTCAAACCTAAAACCAAAATCATAAGTTGTTTATTCAAACTTATTTGGATTTTTTATCATTTGTATGAATTTTCTTTGAATAATTATATTAAAAAAATGATGAAATTAGGGTTTTATTGATTTTCACCCTAACAAACTTTTCCGAACACTCATGGGCCTCTAATAGAGTGTAAGACCCAATCCTTTGTAAATACAAACCTATTTTGGGCCTCAAATGTTGTATAAGTCCCGTTGTATTTCAAAAGTTCGGCGCGATCATCGCCCGTTTAAAACAAACCATCTGGGCCTCTCCTCGAGCTATAAGACCCATTCAAAACCATCATGGGCCTCTAATAGAGTGTAAGACCCAATCCCTCTTTGAAACCAAAATAGTTTAGGCCTCAGTCATTGTATAAGACCCACGGTGTTTTCAAAACCTCGGCACGATCGTCACCCTTTTCAAAATAAACCCTGGGCTTCTCCTTGAGCTATAAGACCCATCTTTGTTCACTTTCAATCATTTTTTGGCCTCTTGAATGAGTGTAAGACCCATCCCCTTGTACAGAAAACCTTTCTTGGGCCTCAGTCACTTGTATAAGTCCCTGTACAAAACGACAGTGCGGTCACTGATTAAACCCTGGGCCTCTCCTTGAGCTATAAGCCCCAATTTTCCTTTCAAAAGCACTTTCTCCTTTGATTTTGTAACATACTGTTATTTTCAATTTCTTGGTTGAACAACTAACAATACAGTATGGAAGCTCTACAACCGAGTAAGTGTTTACCCGCTTTCATTTACCACTTTCATATGTATATAACTGTATTGTGGGGCTGTTTCACTGTAAGGCTTCTTTCATAAACTCATATCGACTGTGTAATACTAGTATAGATATTTAGAGTTTCCCCGGTAACTACGTCTAGAACTAAACAAAACCTCGTCTCCTTACCTCCGACGTTCTCCCGGATATTTCAACATAACCTAAACCATGAGAATTTTCTTTTACAACAATTTTAGATGACTAGATCTAAGAAATATCCCCCTTGAACAGTTCATATACAAAAGGACAATGTTCTAAGTGAAACCCCTTCTGGAATTGTTCATCAGCCTCCTCTTGGGCTTAGTGCAAGGACCCACAGGCTTCCTAAAAGAATCCCCGCCTCCTCTTGGGCATTGTACAAGGACCCGTCGGCTTCTTAGAAGTTTTCACAGCTTTCTCTTAGGCTTCGTATAATGATTCTTCCTCCGGGAAGATATCCTCCTCTTGGGCTTCGTACAAATTGTCCCTTCGGCTTCTTAAAAATTTTTCTCGCCTCCTATTGGGCTTCGTACAAATTATCCCGACGACCTCTTAAAGGTATAGGAACATAAATTAGTCATCTTAATAGAACACTCTTTCAAAGAGTCTAGATCTTCCTACGGTGAAGATACTGTCTCTTGATCTCTCTTAAGAATAGTACAAAAGATAAAACTCTAGACTTGGAAAGTCTAATCTCCTTGAGTCTCGAAGACATTCTCAAGTTCCTTTCAAAAATAGGAAAAAACACCCGTAGACTTGGGTAGTCTCAATACCCTTTGGATTCCCCATTTCCTTAAAGAACATGAAATAATCCCGGTCCTCAGATCAGATCCATGAGTACAACATTACCCATATAAGAACTGTTTTTCTCTTTTAACCAACATACTGGACCTGTCACTCAACTGAAACAGTAACCCTAGCCTCCTCTTGGGCTTTGTACAATGATTCTCCGCAGCAGAGTAAACCTTTGCAGCCTCCATCTCGGGTTTTGTACGAGATACAAAACACTCTCTTGTTGAGTATAAAAAGACTCTCTTGTTGAGTCGATCACCTTTAGCCTCTATCTCGGGCTTCGTACGAGATACAAAAACACTCTCTTGTTGAGTATAAAAGACTCTCTTGTTGAGTCAATCCTCTTTTAGCCTCTATCTTGGGCTTCGTACGAGATACAAATCACCCTCTTGGTGAGTATAAAAGACTCTCTTATTGAGTCAAACCCTTTTAGCCTCCGTCTTGGGCTTCGTACAAGACACATATAAAAACACTCTCTTGTTGAGTCAACCCTTTTAGCCTCTATCTTGGGCTTCGTACGAGACATAAAAGCATCCTCTTGTTGGGTCAATAGCCTCCTCTTAGGCTTTGTATAAAGAAATCCCCGTTTGATTCAATCAACCTTTTAGCATCAAATCATGCTTTGGTCACATCATACAAACATCAACAACTCCTTTTCCCTCATTTAATTGCTGTAAGCGGCAAGCCTCTGGATTATTTACATCCATGCCACTGTCCCTCTTTTAGCATGAGAAATTCCTAAGGAAAGACGGTGTTGCTCTAAACTGAGTTAAAGTATTCTCCTTCAGGTTGAAAATCCCCTATAAAGGAAATTATGGCATTGCTGGATTCGCATATCCCAGTTAAAGTAATTCTCCTTTATAATCAGTCACCCAACAATTGTGACAAACAGACCCCTTTAGAGATGACAAATTCTCTCTAAAGTCAACACCCTTTTAGCTTCACATCTTGGGCTTCGAACAAGATACAAATAGACCCTTCAGCTTCACATCTTGGGCTTTGAATAAGATATAAACCACCTTTAGCTTCATGTCTTGGGCTTTGAACAAGAGACCAAAACACCGTTTCCTCCCATAGAATAGGAGGAACTACGATCGCTTTGATTTCCCTATCACGGGAATACATAGGGATAAGATTGAAAAAGAATCTTAGCGAGCACACTAATCAAAAAACCCCAAAGTCCCCTACCTCCATCCAATCTGGCGCAGGATCCCAACAAATTCCCCATGAACAGCCCCAGTATTTCGTGCTGAACAAAATAAGCAGAGAGAGGCCCACGAACTAAAACCGCATCTATAAACCAACAGTTTTGACTGTTTAACGTTAGTTTGCAAGCAGGGTTAGTTGGAGACATCTATTTCCCTTCCTTCATCAGCTTCAATAGGATAAAAAATGAATCGACCTGTAGTACCCCAGAGCGACAGTGCTTAAGAACCACGTCCAAAATCGCTCGCTACAGAAAAATGGCGCCCACCGTGGGGCTAAACAAAGGAATCTTGTCTCTCTTATCTCTCTGGTTGAAACCTTCTCTTAGGACGAGTCCTTGGGTTCACAAGGTATCACCAAATGACGGTTCCATCGGGGAATGTCATTATTGCTAGGATCGGCCCTCACTAGGATCTTAGGTCAAAACCTTTAAGTTGGGAAGGTACCACAGAATGGCGACTCCGCCGGGGAGCCATTTTCTGTTAGGATCATAGGATTCATAGCTCTTAAAAAGTCTAGGACATTAGGACAAATATATATACTGCTTTTCTTGATTGATATATGTGTTTATTTTTCTGCTAATGGGAATGCGTGTGATGCCGCATGTGGAAAGATTGAATATACACCTAGGAAAAACCTCTTTCTGTAGTGCGGAAGCTATCGGAAATAGTTGTCACGCGATACTACCCTCTTCTGAGATTCTTTGAAATACATCACCTAGCACGGTTCCCGGCCTGCTGATGTTATCTCGACAAGAATCAAAGATTTTGAGAGACATGTACAAAAATCACTAGTATAAACCTTTGGGATGGGTAGAGCCTTTACTTCATGACACCGACCATTTGACCCCATGTTTTTTCTATGTTTTTGTGTGTTGCATTCATGAATTCATTTTAAAAACATTAAGCAAAGAAAAATTTTCTCTTCTAGTCTCTCTTTTTCAAATTAAACTAAAACAATGATTGCAAATGTCAGAGAGAAAAGGATTGTGCTCATGGATTTCGGTAGACGGAAAACTCACAAGTATACCTTCAAGGTTCCAAAAGTAGAGGATTTGAGAGGATTAGCAAGGATGATCACTAACCCTGACGCTTTCAGAGCCAAGTACGGAGGTCTACTACCTCTGTTAAGGGTCCATGTAATTGAAGGAATCCTGGAGGCACTCGTTCAGTTTTACGATCCGGTCTATCACTGTTTCACATTCCCGGATTACCAGCTCGCACCAACGCTGGAGGAGTATTCTCATCTAATTGATCTACCCATTACTGATCAAGTTCCCTTTTCTGGACTGGAATAAATTCCAAAGGATCAAATCATTGCAAGAGCAATCTATTTGGATGAGTCAAAAATCAAGACTCACATGACCACCAAGGGAGGAATCCCAGGTTTACCAGCCAAGTTTCTGGTAAAGAAGGCTCTGTACTTTGCTAGTATAGGGACCGTGACTGCTTTTGAAAGCATCTTTGTTTTACTCACCTACGGGTTATTTCTGTTTCCCAACATTGATAACTTTGTCGATATCAACGCCATTAAGGTTTTTATCATTGGAAACACCGTACCAACCTTGCTCGTAGATGCGTATCATTCTGTACACTTAAGGAATTTATACAGCAGAGGAATGATCACGTGCTGTGTACCCCTGCTATATAAATGGTTTATCTCCCATTTGCATAAGTCTGGCGCTTTTTGGGATCATAAGAGTGCCTTTCGTTGGTCGCAGAAAATCATGTCTCTTACCAACTCTGATTTAGATTGGTACAATAGGATTTATGACGGGATTAGGATCATTGATCGTTGTGGAAACTTCCCCAACGTACCCCTCATAGGAATTAAAGAAGGAATCAATTACCATCCAGTCTTAGTTCGTCGTCAATTTGGGTACCGGATGAGGCATGTCCCGCGTAATGCTCATCTGGAAGGTCTTTTCTTCAAGGAAGGAGAAAATGATAGGGCAATAAAGATGGAATTAGTGCACGCTTGGAAACATGTTCATAAGAAAGGACGGGAGTCTCTAGGAAAATCAGACTGTGTCTCGGTGGAGCCTTATCTCCACTGGGTACAAACTAGAGCTCTCAAGCTAAAGATGCCTTATCCTCGTCACGGAGTTCTTCCGCCAAGAAATCTGTCATGTACTTCATGACTGGAACGGAAAAACTTCAGGTTACTCTCAACAAAGTTCAACAGGAGAGGAGGTCTTGGAAGAACAAGTGTCGCATTCTCAATGTGGAGTGTACCAAAATACAGCAACTGCTGAAAGATAAGGATGCTCTAATTGAGATTTTGGAGCAACATGCTGTAGAAAATCAGGATGACCAAAGGAATTTGCTCGCTCCTTTCACTTGGCAAAGGAAAGACAACCCGACAACGGCCCAAGAGCCCCGGTCCAAGAAAAGGAAAGTACCAGAATCACCACCCGAGTTCTCCTCAGAGAGGACTCGGGACCCATTAGCTTAGGTTTCTGTTTCCGCACCTTGTAATTTACTGTATTTCCATTTCCGCAATCTTTTGAATTCAATAAAACGGGGGTGTCCCCACTGTTCGATATTTGCAATCTAATTGTCGAAGTTTATTTTTATTAAACCAAAAAAACAATTGATATAATCATTGCATTCATCATTCTCACGTCACATATTCTTCTTGCCTACGAATCTCACGTTTGTGTCTCTGTTCTAGAGTCAAACTGTCTCATTCGTACAATACTCGGGCCAATCGTCAGAAAAAGATGGATGATCTCGAGGAAGAGAACAGAGAGTTGAAAGAAGAAATCGACGCTCTGAGAGAGGATATGAGAAAGCTTTGTAACGACATGCAAGCCATGGCAGAAGCTCAGCTACAAAGAACTGTGATCTCAGAGATCACCTCAACGCCCATAGTAGAGAAGTATGATCCTAGGTATCAAATGCCGAAAGATCGTCCCTGGGGCATGCCTGTTAACTATATCCCGGAAGGATATGTTTCGCCGATCAATGAAGATCAGGGAATCATAGCAGAAGCCGCTGGGCCTGAAGGTTACAAACTTTGGGAAAGCGAGGATGCCAGAGGCATAATGAGGACTCCTGAAGGTTACAAACTTCGGGAAGCGCCAAGATTCACTGCCGTAGTAACCGTACCACCCCCTGTGGTGCATGCTGTCCCGGAAGGACAGATTCCACAGATACCTTCTGGTAGAAAGGAAAGTATGTTTGACAGAATGGATGAATTCTAGGAGCAGTTCCTGGAAATGCAGAAAGAACTGCAAGCTATTCGCGGTCAGGATTTATTTGGAAAGGACGCCGCAGACCTTTATTTGGTCCCCAATGTGAAAGTCCCACATAAATTCCAAGTACCCTATTTTGAAAAGTACAAGGGTAACTCTTGCCCTCAAAGCCATTTGGTGATGTACGCTCGGCGAATGTCAGCTCAGACAAAGAACTAGGATCTACTGATTCACTACTTTCAGGATAGTTTAACCGGTGCTGCATTAAAATGGTACATGGGTTTAAACCGCACTACGATTAGCACTTTCAGAGATCTTGGCACTGCATTCGTCCAATAATATAAATACAATTTGGACATGGCACCAGACAGAGATCAACTAAGATCAATGACGCAAAAAGACAAGGAAACCTTTAAGGAATACACTCAGAGATGGCGTGAAATTGCTTCTCAAATTTGTCCACCTCTTGAGGAAAAAGAGATGACAAAGATTTTCTTAAAGACCTTGAGCTCATTTTACTACGACAGAATGGATGCCAGTGCGCCCAGCGACTTCACCGAAATGGTCGGTATGGGAATGCGTCTCGAGGAAGCCATTCGAGAAGGACGTCTAGTCAAAGACACTGGGTCGACAAGCAGTACTAAAAAATACGGTAGTGCTCTCCCTAAGAAAAATGAGCAAGATATTGGGAATATCTCTCTCGAAAAGCAAAGGTGACGGTACCAACCAGTAGCAGCTGTAACTCCTGCTATCAACCCCGCGCCTGTTTCTACGTATCAACCTCAGGTTGCTCAAAGCCAACCGCATTCGCAGTAATTTCAACAAAGGACACAATAACCTCTTCAGTAGGATCGTCCTCAATACAACAACAACCGTACAATGCGTCCAACAGGATTTGATCCTATACCCGTATTGTACGCAAAACTATTTCCGTTACTACTGGCCAAGGGGCATGTCCACACTAAGTCTCCTCTTACAGTATCAGAAAATTCGCCTTTTTGGTTTAAGGTGGATCAGACTTGCCCTTACCATCAAGGAGGACTAGGGCATAACATAGAAAATTGTCTCAGTTTCAAGTCCGATGTGCAAAAGCTTGTTAGGAGCGGGGTCTTATCTTTCAAGGATAGGAATCCTAATGTTCTCACAAACCCGCTGCCTCAACACGAGAAAACTGCAGTTAATTTAATAGAGGGAGAGTCTAACAACACCTATCAAATTCACGATGTACTCTTATTGAGGGCCAACTTGGTCAAGATGCATTGTAGACAGAGTGGATATGGCCATGTGCCTCCTCATAATTATCACCAGTGTGATATCTCCTCTAAAGGCAATCAAGGATGTTCTGTGGTGCAATCAGCTCTACAGGAACAGATGGATCTCGGATGGATCCAAGAGCACTGAGTTCTTGGAGCTAACATGGTTTATACGAATTCCAGCATCATTCAAAACCAAAATATCCGTGCGATGAATGTCAACCTGGTGGCAATGCACTCACGACAAAGCTAGTATCATAATATGCCGCAGCATGAGTACAATTCCTGTCGAACTTGCTCGGTTAACAAACAGGGATGCTCTTTTGTACAAGAGACCCTCCAGCGTCAGATGGATCTTGGATGGATCCAGGACTACCATGATAGGAATCATTATCAAATCAACATGATTCAAATCTTCGATATTCGCTTGATGAATACCAGCCTGGTGGAGTTACATGCTAAACAGGTCCGACTCGGGTTCCTGGTATCACATGATTATCAGGGCTGTAAAGCGGGTTGCAAAGACGATTAGGGTTATGCCCTTGTCCAGGAAACAGTTCAGCACTTGTTGAACCACTGGTGGCTTCCAATCTATATGGATGAAGACACCCAGCAAATTAGTATCACTAACGGGAACCCTACTAGATATCAAAGTCAGGATGTTCGGCCGATTGAAACAGACCTAGTAAAGTTACACTGTATTCATAGCGGACGTGGCCAGGTGCCACTACACAACTATGAGCGGTGTGGAGTTTTCTCATTGGATAATCAAGGATGCTACCTCGTGCGAGCAGCCCTTCAAAGTCAGTTGGACCGCAAAGAGATTCAACCATGGTCAAGTTCTGGATCAGTCAACTATTTCACTGATCAAATCGAGGACGTCGTCGTAATCTCTGATCATCAGAGGACTAGGGATGTTTGTACCATTATCCCTCTACTTGACGAATCGAGAGTTCCCAACCAGGAACGGGTCGAAATTACTTACGATAGTCGAAAAAATTAGAAGGTTCCCATAGTCATCTATCTACCGGGACCACTACCGTATGAATCAACTAAGGGTATCCCTTACAAATACGGTGCAACAACAATTGAGAATGGAAAGGAAATTCCGTTACCCTCCGTCGTGAATATTGCAGACATCAGTTGAGTAACACGGAGTGGTAGAATCTTCAACAGAGGAGTTGGAGAACCCAACAAAGAAAAGGAACCTCATACAGAAGTTCCCAATCCACCAGCCGATCAATCCAGTAATACCGACCTTTCAAAAAATGATGATGAGATGCTAAAGCTCGTCCAAAGGAGTGAATACAACATTGTTGATCAGCTGTTACAAACTCCTTCAAAGATCTCGGTATTATCACTGTTACTTAGTTCAGAAGTGCACAGGGAGGCTCTACAGAAAGTCTTGGAGCAAGCCTTTGTGGAACTTGATGTAACAATTAGACAATTCGATAGCATTGTCTCTAACATCACTTCCTGCAATAACTTGAGATTTAGTGATGAGGAATTACCTGAAGAGGGTCGCCGTCATAACATGGCGCTCAACATTACAGTCAACTGCTAGGATGATGCTTTAGCCAGCGTACTGGTAGACACAGGGTCAGCCCTGAATGTTATGCCGAAGTCCACTTTGATGCAATTATCATTCAAAGGACCTCCAATGAGAACCAGCGAGGTCGTCGTCAAAGTATTTGACGGATCCAGAAAAACGGTTATCGACGAAGTCGACCTTCCCATAACTATCGGTCCTCACACTTTCCAAGTCACTTTCCAGGTCATGGACATCCGGGCAACAAACAGTTGTTTATTAGGAAGACCTTGGATACATCAGGCTGGGGCGGTCACTTCGACCCTCCAACAAAAGCTAGTGTTCGTCCAGAATGACCAACTCGTCATAGTCTGTGGAGAACAGGCCTTGCTCGTAAGCAACTTATCGTCATCCACTTATGTAGAACCGGAGGGGGTAATCAGAACTCAGTTCCAAACACTTTCGCTACACAAGAATGATCAATTCGAAGGGGGAAATTCAATTTCCTCGTACAAAGATGTTATCAAAGCGGTCGAGAATACCAATACAACAGGATGGGGGCAGCTTGTCATTCCTACTGACAATAAGAAAAAGAAAGGTCTTGGCTTTTCCTCAACCTGTACTCAGACGGCTGGGAATAATAAAAGTTTTCATCCCATTCAGAACTTCTTCCATAGTGGAGGCTTCCTTCAACCAGTGACTCAAGACGTGCATACCATCAATAAAGATGATTCCTCCGTATCGGAGGAAGAATGGAAGTCCTCTCTCAAAGAGGACGGCTATATGTCTCAGGAAGAGGTGCCTTCGCCATTTTGCTATCCCACACAAAGTCCGAGATTTATACCGAGGTCAGACTTCGAAATGAAATATGGAGATTGTGATCCGGAAGGATGACGTGCTCCGCCAAATTTATTAGAGGAAGACACTCCGATGAAATACAACTTTAACCACGACTATTATGGCCCAATGGATGGCTTGCCTATCTGGCAGCCGTATCCCGGAGACTTGGGGCAAGAAAGTCAGCCGAACAATGAAAATCAGCTGAGCATCATTCAAGAGAATACCTGCGTCCCCACCATGTTATGGGATCAACACCCAGGTTATCCTAAAAATACCCAGCACGACGATGAATTCACAACGTTTGCAGGATTAGAATTCATTAACTATGCTTTTCCTGAGGTCAACGTCATTGAGAGGGATGACTCCTCCAATTCCAAAGAAGTGTGGGACACCCTGGGACAACCAAGTGGAAAATTTGACTTCAAGGTCAAATACACCGCTCCTGAAAGCTCTCGTATCAGGCTCGAAGACATCCAGCCAACTGGATGGGGAGATACAGCTGAGAGTACAAATACTATGCAAAATACAACTAAGGAATCCTCCTACGACAACTCTACCTGGGAGACAGATTCCAATGATCCTGCTCCACCAGAAATTAGTGTCATTTCTGAAGACAAACCAAGGAAGGTACCAGACTTTGTGATTCACCGAGGAGTTCGCCGCCAATGGGTTGCTGTCGATCTTCCGAAGATTGTTCATAAGTCTAAGTAATTGCCATCTTTACTTTAACCTTTCACCTTGCCCAGGTGAAACAGATGTTTTGATAGGGCTCACTTTCTGTAAATGTCCCTCTTCGCTTGGCCCAAGGCGACAGAGTTTTGTTTTATAGTGCTGTAGCTTCAAGAATCGACTTGTTCATAAATAAAATAACGTCGTTCTGTAATTTCCGCAGTTATTGCTGCTTTCTCTTTCTGCGTTTTCCAGAAAATGGTAATCCTAAAAAACAAAAATAAATAAAAATGAGCATTGTTAAAAAAAAAATAATATATAAAACACTGCACACACTCTTGCATTCTCTCTATCTCTTCTAAACACAAATCATCACGTCATGCAGATTGCTTGTTTTAAACCCTGTTGAAAATACGATCCAATGCCTTCTCCCAACTTTGAGTTCCCGGTATTTGAGGTTGAAGAAGAAAATAACGACGAAATTCCAGAGGAGATCTCCCGACTACTCAGACAAGAGGAAAGGTTCATTGAGCCTCACAAAGAGTTGCTGGAAACAGTCAACTTAGGATCGGAAGAAGAGAGAAAAGAAGTCAAGATTGGGGCACTGCTCAGTCCAACTGTCAAAGAAAGCTTAACGAAACTTCTCAAAGAGTTTCCCGATGTATTCGCTTGGTCCTATCAGGATATGCCAGGGTTGGATACCAGCATCGTGGAACATCATCTACCGTTGAGATCAGAATGTCCGCCGGTAAAACAAAGGTTGAGACGGACTCATCCAGACATGGCTGTCAAAATCAAAGAGGAGGTACAGAAACAGATTGACGCGGGTTTCCTCGCTACGTCATAATATCCTCAATGGTTAGCCAACATAGTACCAGTTCCGAAAAAGGACAGAAAAGTCAGATTGTGTGTCGACTACCGAGATCTGAACAAGGCAAGTCCAAAGGACGACTTTCCCTTACCACACATTGACATGCTGGTAGACAGTACAACAAAGTTTAAAGTTTTCTCCTTCATGGATGGATTCTCGGGCTATAATCAAATCAAAATGGCGCCGAAAGACATGGAGAAAACTTCGTTCATTACCCTATGGGGTACTTTTTGTTACAAGGTAATGTCGTTCGGCTTGAAGAACGCCGGGGAAACCTATCAAAGGGCTATGACTACTCTGTTTCATGACATGATGCACAAAGAATTCGAAGTGTATGTCGATGACATGATTGCCAAATCTAAAACAGAAGAGGAGCATGTGACCCACCTGTCAAAACTATTCGAGCGTCTGAGAAAGTATAAACTCCGCTTAAATCCCAGCAAGTGCACGTTCGGTGTCCGTTCAGGGAAACTCTTAGGATTCATCGTCAGCCAGAAAGGAATTGAGGTTGATCCTGACAAGGTCAAGGCCATTCAAGAAATGCCTTCTCCAAAGACTGAAAAACAAGTCAAGGGATTCCTGGGACGTTTGAACTAGATTTCCAGATTCATAATCCTCGTGACCGCGACATGTTCGCTGATTTTCAAATTACTCAAAAAGAATCAGGATTGCGTTTGGACAGAAGATTGCATTGATTCTCGGGGCAAGTGGACTCCGAATTATGAAGGGCCCCTATGTGGTCAAGAAAGCTTTCTCAGGCGGTTCCCTGAGACTTGCAACCATGGACGGAGAGGAATTTGCCTACCCCACAAACGTTGACGTAGTCAAGAAATACTTCGCCTAAATAAAAATAATAATAAAAAAAAATGTCTCGGTGGATTGAAAACCCGAAAGGGCGGTCCCGGAAAAAATTAGAGACATGATCAAAAATCATCCCGGTGGATTGGAAACCTCAAAATACAATCCAGGTAAAAATTAGGGATAATGGTAAGTAACTACTTTCGACAAAGGGGCAAGTCCCTCGGCAGCAGTTACATCATCCGTCAGGAAAACTCCAGTCAAGGTCATCTTCGACAGAAGCTCAGGATGCCCCGAAGTCAAAGTTGGTAGAAGGATAGTGGTCGTTATGTTTCAATGTAGCCCTTTTCCCTTAAATTACCATTTTTCTAACTTTGTAAATACTCTATGGAATCACGCGTTTGTCTAATTTCCATCCTATCAATAAAATTTGAGCCCTTGTGCTTTTGTTTGCAATTCTTATTTGTTGTAGCTTTATAGGACGACATTTTAACATGATCAACGGTTCTTGAAATAAAACAAAAATGAATTTACTTGTAAAATTTTTCTGCTTTTAATAAAGATGGCAAATTCTTTTGAGTGTTGAACATCGAAAGAATATCGATGGCTTCTCCCAAAGGCGGTTAAGCTTCAAAGTGCATAATCAAAGTACTCCTTCTAAACCAGTGCACCTGAATGAAGGATCAGTTGTGTTAGAGACCATTGTTTCATCTGACACCCCTGGCAGAGTTCTTATCTCCTAAGCCCGACCAACGTTGCTCCCCATGAGGACTACTTCTCCTAAGCAAGGCAGAATTGCTATCTTGAACCAGCGATACCTCTTCGTCCCCAGCAGTGGCCGAGTATCCAGTCGTGTTCATCTATTAGTTTGTATGTCGTGTCAGATTTGTCAGCATATACACACATACATCATGCATTACTACTTTGTGTTCATATTCATGTTGCATCACTATCACTCTGGTCGGTCTTATCCCCTAGTGATAACAGTCCTCTCAATCGAGGTGTCAGTTCTTTCCTCATCAGGAAATGTTGCATCTGAACTACCTCTCTCCTCCACTTTATTTCTAGGATGAAGTCGGCCTTTGACCACTTTGATAACTTGAACCTCTGAAAAACCAGAGAACCCTCAGCCAGCATCACTCTTTGCCCTGGAAGATGATATCTTCGCTTTCCTGGATTAAGGAAAATCCTTAGAGAAAGCCTCTCAACTAAAGAGTTTCGGCAACACATTGGTCCTTCTCTCCAGAATGTCAATGTCAACAAAGTCATCGGCACCTCAAAATTGGGGTACATCGTATGGCATTTCTCTAAGAAGATCTCGAGAAAAGTATGATATAATATCCCTAAACGAAAGCAGTCTCTCAAGAAGACTCGTTTTCCCCGATAGAGTCGACAAATGGCATCTCCAACAGAGAAGTTTGTGCTTCTCTACAATAAAAACTTTTTCCATCAAATGGCATCTCCCCAAGAAAATTCGGCGAGAAGTTTGAGGAGAACCGCTACAAATAGCGTCCCTTGTCAATAAAGTTTATTGACAAAAGAAATCAAGACCAGATCCTTGGTAGGAGACCAGGATCGAGGGGAAGTTTATTTCAGAAACTGAGACCAATTCCTTAGTAGGAAACCAGGATCGAGGGGAGGTTTATATCGGAAACTAAGACCAGTTCCTTGGTAGGAAACCAGGATCAAGGGGAAGTTTATTTCAGAAACTGAGACCAGATCCTTGGTAGGAAACCAGGATCGAGGGGAAGTTTATTTCAGAAATTGAGACCAGTTCCTTGGTGGGAAACCAGGATCGAGGGGAAGTTTAAATCAGAAACTGAGACCAGTTCCTTGGTAGGAAACCAGGATCGAGGGGAAGTTTACCTTTTCTAAGCGTCATTGCTTAGCAAAATAGGAAGGATGCGCGAACTGCCATTCATAACCACCATCAAAATTTTGGGTATTCCGATCCTTAATCCTCTTACACCCCGAATGCCCGAATACCTTCGCCATTCACACCTTCAGATCCAAGAAGATTAAATAGGGGCATCTGTCATACCCCAAATTTTGACCACTAAGATTTCCCATCATTGTGCAAATCATCATCACAATATGGATGAACCATTAGTCTCCCCAAAGATGTGTGAGCATCCACTACAATCAGACTTAGGGTTTCAAGCCCTCTCAGAGCTCTTAGACAAAGGATCAATCAATAAATGACATGATCTTCAACTTGTATAGCTTCTCAAACATCCATAAAGGATCAAGAGAACTCCCACTTCAAGGATTAAGCACAAGGCTTCTCCCTCCTAGGTGGATCAAGCCTTAAGATCGCCAGTGTCACCAAATTAGGGTTTGGTCGACCAGGGTCTCCAGATGGAAATTTTCCTCTGGGCATGAGCCAATGCTTCAAAGCATAACCTATGATGCTCCAAGGGATCTGATGAACCCAATCATCAAGTCAATTTAGCCTCAGGGGATGCATTCATAAAAAAAATCAGGAATTAGGGTTTCTTGACCTAATTCACCCCTAAGTTGACTTTTGGGACAAAACATGAGCCCAGACCTCAAGAGGGGATTTGAGGGTCTCAAATACATCACATTGATCCATTTGAAACAATGGATTGATCCAAGAAGCTTGAGCAACAAGTTTCAATTTCATCAGAACCACAATTAGGGTTTCGCGGAAAAAGTCAACTGTATCTTTGACTTTTGACCAGGACATGCTCCCAAACCCTAAGACATGATTCAATACACCCTATAACACCTATGAAATCAATCCATCAAGTTTGATTTAGGTCAAGGACTTGATTTCATAGAGGATCGCACAGTTTGGAATTCATCTGACAAAAAGTCAACTGTGCACAAAAGTCAAACTTTGACTTTTTGAGATTTTTCACAATTATGGTTCTTTGACCCCAAAATGATGTTAATGTATGATTGAAATCATCATTCCTAAAAAAAATAAGAAAAGTGGGATAACTTGTAAAAGGGGTAACCATAAAAAACTTAGAAAATTTTCTAAGTTATGGACCAAAGTGGCTAGGGTACCAACTTTGGAGGATCATAACTCCTAAACCACAATGCCATTTTTTCCCATCCAAAGATGGATTTGTAGCTCTCATGGCCCTCTACAAAAGCTTCAACTACCACTCATTCCAATTCCCCATGGATTTCAAGTTATGGAATGATCAAAATCAAGAAAAGTGAAAATGTCACTTTTTTCCAACACTTAGTGAAATTTTCACCAAGTCAGAATCTGCCTTCACTTTTTTACAAATGTAGGGGCATTTTTTATTTGGATCCAAAAAGTATCAAAACCAATTATGAACAAATAGTTATTGTATCATATGAGGGTTTTCCAAAATGGACAAGAACTTCATCAAATTCCACTTGAGCCATGAGATATGACAATGGCAATATGCCTTGCTGAAAACTGCCAAGGCTAGGCAGAATTTTGTACTTTTGCTCGATTTGGCAAAATCAGATAATTCCAAGCCTTGTCATCACTTTGGGCACATTCGAGGATCAAATCTAAAGGGAACAAACACTGATCCAAGCCTCCAAAGTCTTTGGAACAAGAAATAGCATGCCAAACCTAGAAATCCCTAAAAGAGGGACAAGACTCCAATTTTGGATTGGAGAATTTAATGGATGCACCAAGGTGGCATGGACTGACACATTTGCAACTGAATTCAGTCAAGATTCATCCATCAACTAGGGAACCACAACTTTGTGCTCTAACCTCTAGTCATTGGCTAGAGGAGACTTGGATTCCTATTGATCAACATTGGCCAAACCTCTGCTGCAGTTGCCATTCACTATTGATCCCAAAACAAACTTGCTCTACTATAAATAGAGCTTATTTCTGCTCAGTTTGAGTACACCAAAGCCATCAAACAGATGCTTTCCTCAAAATCACTTTCTTTAGGCAAAAATACCTTCTTTAGCAAGGTAACTCTGAGTTTTTGAGTTAGAGAGCATTTCCATCATAGCTCATGATCCAAACACATCCAATATGTCATATCTAAGCTGTCCAAACTCACACAAATGACCTGTAATCCTTAAATCTCAAAGTCACATCTCAAAACCTCAAAATAGGCTTTTTGTGCATTTTTCAAGCCATGTCTTGATTTAGTCACTTTCCAAACCAGATAAAGCCTCAAACACACTCCAAATATCATCCTTGAACTGTCCCAAATAGTTCCCCCCATCTGGAACACCATTTGAGAGAGTTGCTATTTTGGCCATTTTAACCCCTTTTGCAAGAAAAGGCTAGTTTTTGTTTTTGCAGGTTCCAGCTGATTCCAATCATCCTAAAAGCTTCTAATGGATCATTTGAGAGTGTCCAAAGCATCAAACCATTTTTGGAACAAGAAACTTGGCAGATTGCACAAAAAACTCCAAAAGCTCAAAAAGAGGTAAGCATCATGACTTGAACTTTCCAAAATATGCATTGCTTTGAAGTCCACTGATCATACATCTCTTCTACATGTCATATGTGTTGCGTTTGCATCAATTTATCTTGTAATTCATACCTGTACCAAGAGGTAGCACAGAAAATGCAAAATATGGTCTATTTCAAAACCACTATCGGATTTTGAGGAGGGATCATGATCTGAAAAAAATACCACCACCATTGGATTCCTTGTGAAATTCTAGGCCAGATGCATATAAATTTTGTCCCCAACCTTGGGCCAGGCCAAAAACAAGGCAAGCCTTGTATATTTATGGTTGTGTTTCAATCAACGGATTTATCACCACCCAACGGTAAGGCGCGCGCCCTCTACACAAGAGGTCCGGGGTTCGAATCCCCCTCGCCCCAGATCCTTTTTTTGCTATTTTCCCACATTTTGTTATTTTCCATATTATTTTTAATAGTTTGAAAAATTAATAACTCCTTCAATTTTAATTATTCTTGATTGGTTCTTTTTGCAAAAAATCACAAAAATGTTGAAATATTTTATTCCACAAAAAAATTAGATTTATATTATTTATTTAATATAATTAGTATTTTTGTGAATAAATGTCTTTTATTTGTTTTTAAACCTTTTAAAAATAAATATCCATTTTGGAAAATCAAAACCAAGTAGGTTTTAATTCATCTTGTGATGAAAGCCTCATTTTTCAAACCTAAAACCAAAATCACAAGTTGTTTATTCAAACTTATTTGGAATTTTTATCATTTGTATTAATTTTCTTTGAATAATTATATTAAAAAATGATGAAATTAGGGTTTTATTGATTTTCACCCTAACAAACTTTTCCGAACACTCATGGGCCTCTAATAGAGTGTAAGACCCATTCCTTTGTAAATACAAACCTATTTTGGGCCTCAAATGTTGTATAAGTCCCGTTGTATTTCAAAAGTTCGGCGCGACCATCGTCCGTTTAAAACAAACCATCTGGGCCTCTCCTCGAGCTATAAGACCCATTCAAAACCATCATGGGCCTCTAATAGAGTGTAAGACCGAATCCCTCTTTGAAACCAAAATAGGTTGGGCCTCAGTCATTGTATATGACCCACGGTGTTTTCAAAACCACGACACGATCGTCACCCTTTTCAAAATAAACCCTGGGCTTCTCCTTGAGCTATAAGATCCATCTTTGTTCACTTTCAATCATTTTTGGGCCTCTTGAGAGAGTGTAAGACCCATCCCCTTGTACAAAAAACCTTTCTTGGGCCTCTGTCACTTGTATAGGTCCTTGTACAAAATGACAGTGCGATCACTGATTAAACCCTGGGCCTCTCCTTGAGCTATAAGCCCCAATTTTCCTTTCAAAAGAACTTTCTCCTTTGATTTTGTAACATACTGTTATTTTCAATTTCGTTGTTGAACAACTAACAATACAGTATGGAAGCTCTACAACTGCGTAAGTGTCTACCCGCTTTCATTTACCGCTTTCATATGTATATAACTGTATAGTGGGGCTGTTTCACTGTAAGTCTTCTTTCATAAACTCATATCGACTGTGTAATACTAGTATAGATATTTAGAGTATCCCCGGCAACTACGTCTAAAACTAGACAAAACCTCATCTCCCTACCTACGACGTTCTCCCGGATATTTCAACATAACCTAAACCATGCGAATTTTCTTTTACAACAATTTTAGATAACTAGATCTAAGAAATCTCCCCCTTGAACAGTTCATATACAGAAGGCCAATGTTCCAAGTGAAACCCCTTCTAGAACAGTTCATCAGCCTCCTCTTGGGCTTAGTGCAAGGACCCACAGGCTTCCTAAAAGCATCCCTGCCTCCTCTTGGGCGTTGTACAAGGACCCGTCGGCTTCTTAGAAGTTTTCACAGCCTCCTCTTAGGTTTCGTATAATGATTCTTCCTCCGGGAAGATAGCCTCCTCTTGGGCTTCATACAAATTCTCCCTTCGGCTTCTTAAAAGTTTTTCTCGCCTCCTCTTTGGGTTCGTACAAATTGTCCCGACGACCTCTTAAAGGTATAGGAACAGAAATTAGTCATCTTAATAGAACAGTTTTTCAAAGAGTCTAGATCTTCCTATGGCGAACATATTGTCTCTTGATCTCTCTTAAGAATAGTACAAAAGATAAAACTCTAGACTTGGACAGTCTAATCTCCTTGAGTCTCGAAGACATTCTCAAGTTCCTTTCAAAAATAGGAAAAAACACCCGTAGACTTGGGCAGTCTCAATACCCTTTGGATTCCCTGTTTCCTTAAAGAACATGAAATAATCCCGGTCCTCATATCAAATCCATGAGTACAACATTACCCATATAAGAACTTATTTTCTCTTTTAACCAACATACTGGACCTGCCACTCAACTGAAACAGTAACCCTAGCCTCCTCTTGGGCTTTGTACAATGATTCTCCCCAGCAGAGCAAACCTTTGCTGCCTCCATCTTAGGCTTTGTACGAGATACAAAACACTCTCTTGTTGAGTATAAAAAGACTCTCTTGTTGAGTCGATCACCTTTAGCCTCTATCTCGGGCTTCGTACGAGATACAAAAACACTCTCTTATTGAGTATAAAAGACTCTCTTGTTGAGTCAATCTACTTTTAGCCTCTATCTCAGGCTTCGTACGAGATACAAATCACTCTCTTGGTGAGTATAAAAGACTCTCTTGTTGAGTCAAACCCTTTTAGCCTCCGTCTTGGGCTTCGTACAAGACACATATAAAAACACTCTCTTGTTGAGTCAACCCTTTTAGCCTCTATCTTGGGCTTCGTACGAGACACAAAAGCATCCTCTTGTTGGGTCAATAGCCTCCTCTTAGGCTTTGTATAAAGAAATCCCCGTTTGATTCAATCAACGTTTTAGCATCAAATCATGCTTTGGTCACAGCATACAAACATCAACAACTCCTTTTCCATCGTCTAATTGCTGTAAGTGGCAAGCCTCTGGATTATTTACATCCATGCCACTGTCCCTCTTTTAGCATGAGAAATTCCTAAGAAAAGATGGCGTTGCTCTAAACTGAGTTAAAGTCTTCTCCTTCAGGTTGAAAATCCCCTATAAAGGGAATTGTGGCATTGCTGGATTCTTATATCCCAGTTAAAGTAATTCTCCTTTATAATCAGTCACCCAACAATTGTGACAAATAAACCGCTTTAGAGATGACAAATTCTCTCTAAAGTCAACACCCTTTTAGCTTCACATCTTGGGCTTCGAACAAGATACAAATAGACCCTTCAGCTTCACATCTTGGGCTTTGAACAAGATATAAACCACCTTTAGCTTCATGTCTTGGGCTTTGAACAAGACACCAAAACACCATTTCCTCCCATAGAATAGGAGGAACTATGATCGCTCTGATTTCCCTATCCCGGGAATACGTAGGCATAAGATTGAAAAAGAATCTTAGCGAGCACACAAATCAAAAAACCCAAAAGTCCCCTAACTCCATCCAATCTGGCGCAGGATCCCAACAAATTCCCCATGAACAGTCCCGGTATTTCGGTTTGAACAAAATAAGCAAAGAGAGGCCCACGAACTAAAACCGCATCTGTAAACCAACAGGTTTGACTGTTTAACCTCAGTTTGCAAGCAGGGTTAGTTGGAGACATCTATTTCCCTTCCTTCATCATCTTCAATAGGATAAAAAATGAATCGACCTGTAGTACCCCAGAGCGACAGTGCTTAAGAACCACGTCCAAAATCGCTCGCTACATGGATCTTTATGCTTTATTCCATAATTGAACTTTCCTTTTGTTGGAAAAAGTTTCCCTTTTATGTTTATTCCATTTTGTGTTATGTATCAAATTTATGACCAGGGATTGTGTTTTCTTTCTTTAAATGTGGCATCCTTGTTTCTGTCTAAGAATAAAGTTTTATTCACTCTAATTTATTTATGTATTATTTATCCGCGATGGGAATTGGGGTGTTACATTAGTGGTATCAGAGCAGGTCGGTCCGTCCGGCCAAGTTGTTGAGTCAGTTGGTGTGATAGTTGAATACTGTCGATGTTGTTTATTCCTTAGTATGTGATATGTGTGTGAAACACTGTCAGTACTTTCTGGTTTTTCTAATCCCTTGTCTACAGGATTTAGAATGAGATAAGTGGGGGAGAAGCTTATGCTTCTCCAAGTTGCTTCAGGTGTGGAGCGTTGGCTCAGTGTGTTGTAGATTGCAAGATTGTAAGTGTTGTTTGGACAGTGTTGTTCTCAGTTCCGGAGGGAATGCGGAGGTAAGGTTTATGTCAACTAAGGATTTGTGCCTTAGGTAGTTTTGTGCACAAGATGCAAGAAATGCTATTATAGTTTGGTAAAGATGGTTTATGCCCCATCATGATTGTCGGCTGTCTATTGACAAATTGAGGAACTGATCACCCTTAATCTCTTGTTGATAGTAGACGAAATTATGTTGGATGGAATAGACGTGTCTTTCCAGCTTAGATAGTATGTTTTGTGAATCGTTTGGAGCTAAGCCAAGTGAGTACAGATTGTTTTTTTGAGTCGATGAAGATTCTAATATCGGAAGATGAGGCGGATTAGAGGTTTTGGTATGTTGGTCTAGTTGGGAAGTCATTGAGAGAGAACGATTGGGTATCGTTAATGGTTGTTCTCAGAGAGTAGAGTGTGAACTCAAATTTAACGAAGGTGAAGATTTGAGGTTTGGATCTGCTAAGTAAGTAGAAGAACTTTTAGGAAGTGAAACTCAGATGTTTTTCATGTTTGTGATGATAGTGTTCTGGAAATTGGCAGGAAGCCACAGTGATGGGCCGTCAGTTGTGCATGGTTTTCAGATGTGTTTTTGGATGAAACATTAGTGTGTCAACTTGAAGAGGTCCAACATGGTTGGTAAGGAAAAGGATGATAGCACGAGGTTGCGTGTTAATCAGTGAGTAGTATAGAAACTTGCGGTTGTGTTCTGGATAGCTTGAGTTTTGAATTGTGACGAATCGCGAACGATTTGAAATTCCTTGATGGTATTACTTTGGTTATGGGTTGTATATATTATGGTTGTGGAGTATATGAATCGTATCTTCCATACTTGTTTGGATAAGTTCATAGTGATGTTTATTGGATGATATTCTGATTTATTTTAAATCAAAGGATGAGTATGTAGAGTATTTGAGGATTGAGTTACAAGGGTTGAAAGAGAGGGAGCTTTCTGCTAAATTATCGAGTGAGAATTTTGATTGAAAGAGGTTAGTTTTCTTGGTTATGTTATTTCCAATGATGGTATTGTTGTGTATCTATCCAAAATAGATGCAGTTCTACATTGAGAGACTCCAAAGTCGGTTAAGGAGATTAGAAACTTTTGGGCTTAGTTGGTTGTTACTGCAGGTTATGGAAAACTTTACTAAGTTAGTACTTCTGTTATCTCAGTTAACTTGCAAAAGGTGAGTCGTTTGTTTTGGATGTTCGTTAGTTTTGGTGAGCTGAAGTAGAGATTGACTACAACTCCAATTTTGATTCTGCCTGATCCTAATAAACTGTTTATGGAATATTGGGATGCGTCCTTGATGAGTGTAGTTAGTGTGTTAATGCGACAGGTTAAATTCATTTCTTATGCTTTACGACAATTGAGGATTCATGATTTCAAGATGGCTGCGGTTACTTTTGTGTTGAGAATCTAGAGGTATTATTTTGAGGGTTTGAGGTTCAAGGTGTTTGGTAATCACAAGGGTTTAGAGTACTTGTTTGATCAGAAGGAATAAAGTAGGAGACAACAAGGATGGTTGGAATTCCTGATTTGTTATGACCTTGGCTCGAGTTATCCTATTGGTAAAGTTAATGTCGTGCCTGATGAGTTAAGTTGAAAGTTTTTACATATGTCTGCTTTGATGGTTAAAGAGTGGGAACTTTTGGAAGAATTTAGAGATTTGAGTTTGGTGTGTGAATTGACATCTGATAGCGTGAGGCTTGGTATGTTAAAGGTCACTAATGATTTTCTGTTGACCGTTAGCAAGAAACAGAGGCTGGATGTGAAATTTGTTGATTTGATGACGGTTGGAGATAAAGGTGTGAATGGTGACTTTAAAGTGGATGATCAGGGTGTTTTGAGATTTCGTGGTAGAATTTGTATTCTTGATGGTTCAGAATTGAAACAGATGATTTTAGAGGAAGGACACCGGAGTAGTTTGAGTATACATCCGAGAGCTAATAAAATGTATCAAGATTTGAAGAAGATCTTTTGATGGTTAGAGAATTAGAGTTGATTGAGAAGTTCAGAGACTTGTATCTGGTGTGTAAGCTAACACAGCAGAGTATGAGATTGGGTATATTAAAATTGAACAGTGATTTTTGGCGAATATGAGAAAGAGTTAGACTTTGGATGTTGGATTGATAGTTTTTATGGTTACGAGTAATCAGAGTGCGCAACGGAAGCGTGATGTGGCACAATTTGTATATGCGTGTGTGACTTGTAAGAGTTCATAGGTTGAACATTGAAAACATGTAGGAATGATGAGACCGTTGGATGTTTCAGAATGGAAATGTTAGGTGAAAGGTTTAAATATTATTCATGTGCTACTATTTAGATGGATGTTTTGGTTATATGTTCGATTGGTGAATCGTAGCATTGTTGTAATATTGTTGTGTGACAAGGATGTTGGTATTGTGGTTATGTAGAGGTTGTTGAAATGATGTTAGGTCGTGGAACTTTATGTTCTTGTTTGTGTTGTTGCCTCGTTTCCATCGTGATGGTTCGAGTGCGAGTAGCTAATTCCTTGTGGGGAATTAGGGGAGTGTTACCTATGGTGAGGGTAACGATCTTGTTGTGTTTCGGTTCAAGAGTGAACCTGTGTGTTCGTAACTTGGGTATTCTTTGAGTCGTGGGTTGGTCGTCAAGTGCATTGTATGGGCATTGCATCTTACCGTTGTCGTGTCATTGTAGTAGTTGCTGTTAGCGAGGTGTTTTGTCGATTTGTGTTATTCGTGGTGTTGCATTTAATGGCATGAGACTGGGTTAGTCGGATACGAGAGTTGTATCCGGAGTTGTTTGAACCGAGTATATTTTCGAGGACGAAAATGTCTAAGTGGGGGAGAATTGTAACGCCTCGTTTTGTCCGATTTATTTAATCGAGTCGATTTAATTATTTTCGTTTTTTATATTATTTTATTCTTGACTTTTATTTGACAATATATTATTTTTCATCGTTATTATGTTTTATCGCGTTTTGAGAGCGTTTGCGAGATATTTGAGCTGAGGGGTAAAATGGTCATTTTGAGGGGTTAGATATTTTAGAAAAATTATATATTTTTATAAATAGAGATTTGAGAGAAAAAGAGAGAAAAGAAAGAGAAAGGAAAAACGTGGGAAAAGAGAAGAGAAGAAGAAACATGGATTCATCATCTTCACTATTCATCATCTTCTTCAAACTCCTCTTCGATTAATCGGGTAAGGGCGAGAAGTTTCGATTATATCTTACTTGTATATGTATATGTATGTATGTGGTTGAATGTTTACTTGTTTTTCCATAGTTTTCATTTCTAGGTTGAAAATGAGCAATATGAGTAGAAATCGATGTTTTCACGGTTGGAATGCGGAATAAGTTGTGTAGTATAGTCGGGTGAGGATAGGAATTAATCGGGAATGATTATTTGTGTGTTTTCGAGTGGTTTTGATCGAGTTTGGAGTTGGGATAAATTGATAAAATTATGTTTCAAAATATTTCAAAAATGGAAAATGTGTTGGATGGCTTTTTAATGGTGAAAATATTGTAGTATGTTGAATTCTGAGACCGAGGCTTTTTACGGAATCGAAATCGGAGGTCCGGAAGGCATTTAAAGATCGAAAACTGAGTTTTTAGTAGAATCTGCGTATTATGCGCCGACCCCCCAAGATTATGCGTCGACTCATGATCTGCGTGCGCTGACTGTAACACCACGATTTAATTTAATTATTTTTCCTAATTAAATTGAATATTATTGTATGTGTCGTGTATGGATGTGTTTTGGATTAAGTGTGGGTTAGCCTTAGGGTGGGTGTAGAGTCCTTGGAGTTATGAAGGATAAGGTGTTGGAGGATGGGTTAGTTGGTTAATATTATTATTTAAATTATTGAGGAGATTGTTGTTATTATTTATTTTGGGTGAAATAATAATAATAATAATAATATTAGATAATAATAATATTTGGGAATAACAAGGAAAATATAAATAGGAAAAAGGGTTAGAAAGGAAAGAGTGGTCAGTACGTGTTTTGAAGAAGAGAAGAAAGAGCAGAGAAGAGTTAGGTCAAGAAGAGCTCCATTGTTGAGGAAAGATCTCAAGAATCCTAAGGTAAGGGTGGGGCTCTCTATTTCTTAAGGGTTGCATAGTAGTGGTATGAGGGTAGAAAATCATTAGGATCTCCCTGTTATATTGCTGGTGAGAATTGGGAATTGGGTTGTAGGTTAGAGGGTTTGGTAGGAAGAGAAAATTATGCAATTGATTATAGATTTGTGTTGTATATGTATATATGTCATTTGCTGCTACCTTATTGGTGTTTTCTGGACTGTATGATACCAAATTCGGGGGAATTGTGAGGTCGGAGTCATGCAGAATCGCAATCGCAAGATTTCTGATTCGCCCAGATTCGCCAGGCGAAAATGGAACTCGCCAGGCGAAAGTGGATTCGCCAGGCGAATGTAGAAGCGAAAGGGGAGTGAAAAATCAGAGTTTCTGGATTTTGTATGGGGGAGTTGGATTCGCCACTGCTTCGCCAGGCGAGCAGGAGGCGAAAGTGGAATTCGCTAGGCGAATGGGGATTTTGCCAGGCGAAAGTGGTTTTGCTGGTGCTTCGCCAGGCGAGTATCAGGCGAATTGGGCTGAGACGAACCGAATTTTCTGAAACTTCATAAATTCATATCTTTTGATGCGTAGGTCCGTTTCCATCGCCGTTCAAAGTGTTGGAAAGCTGGTTTCGCATACTATTTATAAAAATTGATTTCAATACCAGAATTCCAATCCTTTGACGTGCTAAATGGAAATTGAGCGTGTTGTTTGTGTGGTGAGTGGAGACGATGGAGTTGTCGATGTGTATGCATGATATATTTGTATATTGGTGTTGTGGCAGGTATGAACTACGGTTGCATCCTAGCATTATGATGTATTGATGTGTTGGTTGTCGTGTGCATATGATTTCTGTTATATTCGTTGATTGTTGTCGTTGTTGTTGTACGTTGTCGTTGCATGCATGACAGGTTGCATAGTTGTGGGATGGCGTGTCCAGATGGGGCGTTATCGTCTATTCGAATTCCTTGATGGAATCGTTGTTGTTGGTTCGATCATGAAATAGGGGTCGTACGTGACCATGAAATAGAGTTCGTTGGTGTGATCACGAGATAGGGGTCATACTTGACCATGAAACAGGGGTCGAGAGTTCCGATGGGAATTGTGATCATGAAACAGGGATCGATTGGTACCACATGAATTGAGTCGAGTCGTGGGTCTCATTGCATTCAATCCTTGTATGTTGATTATCTGTTGTATTATGAATGTTGTGTGATGATGTTGTTGTGATAGGGTGGATTCCGTATGTTTTTATGCTTTCATACTTATGCTACGCATTCTTTATATTGATTGAGAATCTCACCCCTTCTGTTTGAATGTTACCTCTACGTGGGTAACGTGCAGATAAGCAGGAGTAGTCGCAGGTGGAGTGGTGGAGACAAGGTCTTCTAGTGTGAGTTATCGAGTCGAGTCTGCTCTGAGTTTGTAACACCAGGGGTTTCAGAACGCTAGAGTCTTTTGAATTCTGTTATATGCTATCACCATTTTACTTAAGAATGTTGTGCGTGACTAAACATGTTTTTACCTTAGTTGACTTTCCCGCTGTGCATGAATGTTAAATTGTCATGTCTAATTATAATATCACCGTATTATTATTGTGTGCATGTTAAGTTGAGTAGTAGAAGTAGCATCCTAAATCCATGTATTTTATTTTTACTCTGATAAATTATGTTTAAATTGTCGCGGGGGTTTAGGGTGTTACATAGTGGTATCAGAGCAGGTCGGTCCGTCCGACCAAGTTGTCGAGTCGTTATCGTGTGTTAGTTGTTTATGTTAGTGTTAGTGTCGGTTCCTTAACCATGGTGTTCTGTTGTTGGTGTGTGGCAGATTGAGAATGGCTGGAAGGAACGATGCTGCTTTTGCTGCTGCTTTGCAAGCTATGGCTCAAGCAGTGCAGAATCTACCACGTGCTAACGAGAATGATGAGTTTCGAAAGAACAACCCTCCTACTTTTAAGGGAAGGTATGATCCGGATGGAGCGTAGACTTGGCTCAAGGAGATTGAGAGAATCTTCTGGGTTATGGAATGTCCTGAGGCACAGAAGGTGTGTTTGGGTACTCATATGTTGGACGAGGAGGCTGATGACTGGTGGGTTAGTACTCGTTAAGTGTTGGGAGCAGCAGGTGAGGCCATTACTTGGGCTGTATTCAGTAGAGAATTCTTAAGGAAGTATTTCCCTGAAGATGTCCGAGGAAAGAAGGAGATTGGGGTTTTGGAGCTGAAACAGGGTAATATGACGGTTACAGGGTATGCTGCTAAATTCTCTGATTTTGCTAAGTTTTATCCTCACTACAGTGCGACAACTGCTGAGTTCTCGAAGTGTGTCAACTTTGAGAATGGGTTGAGACCTGAGATCAAACAGGCAATTGGGTATCAGCAGATCAGAAGATTTCCTAATTTGGTGGA
Organism: Lathyrus tuberosus; assembly: GCA_022829125.1. Taxonomy (NCBI): domain Eukaryota; kingdom Viridiplantae; phylum Streptophyta; class Magnoliopsida; order Fabales; family Fabaceae; genus Lathyrus; species Lathyrus tuberosus. Next base: position 5,604,653 of record JALAZF010000391.1, on the reverse strand, counting down.
TTGTTACAGAATATTTGAGGAAGATAGCAAGGCTCGATCGGCTCACTATAAGGGGCTGGCCGAGAGAAGAGAAAACAACCGGTGAATCGTGGGAAGCCTTACGCATCTCCAGCTGAAAAGGCTAAACAGAAACATGCTGATGGCAATAAGGCAAGTGGGGGAGGTGCATCTGTTCCTCTGAAGTGTTTTAGGTGTGGTGAGTTGGGGCATCGTGTCAGTGAGTGCACGAACGATGTGAAGAAGTGTTTCAAGTGTGGATAGGCAGGACATCTTATTGCCGACTGCAAAGCTAATATGGTTACTTGTTACAATTGTGGGAAACAGAGCCATATTAGTACTCGTTGTCATAAACCAAAGCAAGCTTCGGCTGGAGGAAAAGTGTTCGCTTTGACAGGGACTCAGACTTCCAGTGAGGACAGATTGATCAGAGGTACATGTTATATTAATGATACGCCTTTGCTAGCTATTATTGATACTGGTGCGACACACTATTTTATTGTTGCTGATTGTGTAAGAAGGCTAGGCCTTGTTGTTTCTCCTATGAAAGGGGAGATGGTTATCGAAACTCCTGCCAAGGGATCAATGACTACTTCTTTAGTTTGTTTGATCTGTCTGTTGTCAGTCTTTGGTAAAGACTTTGGTGTAGATCTGATTTCTTTACCGTTGAGAGGTCTGGCATGATTTTGGGTATGAACTGGTTGGAGTTCAATCATGTTCATATTAACTGTTTTAATAAGTCGGTTTAATTTCTTACTCCTGAGGAAGAGGGAGAAGATGGTTTTCTGTCTGCCAGAGAGTTGAAAGAGCTCTTGGAAGAAGAAGCTCAGGTGCTTGCATTGTTTGCATCTTTGTCAGTGGAGAGTAAGTCAGTGATTAGTGAATTGCAAGTGGTGCATGAATTTCCTGAAGTGTTTCCAAATGACATTGTTGATGTACCACCAAAGAGAGAAGTTGAGTTCGCTATCGATCTTGTCCCTGGTACCAGACCTATCTCTATGGCACCATACAGGATGTCGGCATCGGAATTGTCAAAACTGAAGAAGCAATTGGAAGAATTGTTAGAGAAGAAATTTGTGAGACCAAGTGTATCACTTTAGGGAGCTCCAGTGTTGTTGGTAAAGAAAAAGGATGGTAGTATGAGGTTGTGTATTGATTACAGACAGTTGAATAAGGTAACGATTAAGAATAAGTATTCGCTTCCAAGAATAGATGACTTGATGGAATAGTTAGTGGGTGCTCGTGTGTTTAGCAAGATTGACTTGAGGTCGGGATATCATCAGATACGGGTAAGAGATGAAGATATTCAGAAGACGGCTTTCAGAACTCGATATGGACATTATGAGTATGTGGTGATGCCGTTCGGAGTTACTAATGCACCTGGTGTCTTCATGGAATATATGAATCGCATATTTCATGAGTACTTGGATCAGTTTGTGGTTGTCTTTATTGACGATATTCTGATCTATTCTAAGTCAGAAGAAGAACACACTGAACATTTGTGAATTGTGTTGCAAGTGCTGAGAGAGAAGCAGCTCTATGCAAAGTTGTCTAACTGTGAATTCTAGTTGAGAGAAGTAAGTTTTCTTAGTCATGTTATTTCTGGTGATGGTATTGCTGTGGATCCGTCCAAGGTAGATGCCGTTCTACAATGGGAGACTCCGAAGTCGGTGACTGGGATTAGAAGTTTCCTGGGTTTGGCTGGTTATTACCGAAGGTTTATTGAAGGATTTTTGAAGTTGGCACTTCTGTTAACTCAGTTGACGTGCAAGGGGAAAGCATTCGTGTGGGATGTTCATTGTGAAAAGAGTTTCATTGAGCTGAAGAAGAGGTTGACCACAACTCCAGTGTTGGTTCTACCTGAACCAAATGAACCGTTTATAGTGTATTGTGATGCTTCTTTGATGGGACTAGGAGGTGTGCTGATGCAGGATGGTAAGGTTGTAGCTTATGCTTCACGACAGCTGAGGGTACATGAGAGGAATTATCCGACTCATGATTTGGAATTAGCCGCACTGGTTTTTGTATTGAAAATTTGGAGGCATTATCTCTACGGTTCCAGATTTGAAGTGTACCGTGATCATAAGAGCTTGAGGTATCTGTTTGATCAGAAGGAATTGAATATGAGGCAGAGGAGATGGTTAGAATTCTTAAAGGATTATGATTTTGGCTTGAACTATCATCCAGGCAAGGCTAACGTCGTGGCTGATGCTTTGAGTCGAAAATCATTGCATATGTCTGCTATGATGGTTAAAGAGTTATAATTGATTGAACAATTCAGAGATATGAGTTTGGTCTGTGATCAGACACCGCATAGTGTTATGTTGGGTATGTGTCATACCCCAAATTTTGACCACTAAGATTTCCCATCATTGTGCAAATCATCATCACAATATGGATGAACCATTAGTCTCCCCAAAGATGGGTGAGCATCCACTACAATCAGACTTAGGGTTTCAAGCCCTCTCAGAGCTCCTAGACAAATGATCAATCAAGAAATGACATGATCTTCAACTTGTCTAGCCTCTCAAATATCCACAAAGGATCAAGAGGACTCCTACTTCAAGGATTGAGCACAAGGCTTCTCCCTTCTAGGTGGATCAAGCCTTAAGATCGCCAGTGTCACCAAATTAGGGTTTGGTCGACCAGGGCCTCCAGATGGAAATTTTCCTCTGGGCATGAGCCAATGCTTCAAAGCGTAACCTAAGATGCTCCAAGGGACATCATGAACCCAATCATCAAGTCAATTTTACCTCAGGGGATGCATTCATCAAAAATCAGGAAGTAGGGTTTCTTGACCTAATTCACCCCTAAGTTGAATTTTGGGACAAAACCTGAGCCAAGACCTCAAGAGGGGATTTGAGGGTCTCAAATAGATCACATTGATCCATTTACAACAATGGATTGATCCAAGAAGCTTGGCACACAAGTTTCAAGTTCATCAGAACCACAGTTAGGGTTTCGCGGAAAAAGTCAACTGTACCTTTGACTTTTGACCAGGACATGTTCCCAAACCCTAAGACATGATTCAATACACCCTATGACACCTATGAAATCAATCCATCAAGTTTGATTTAGGTCAAGGACTTGATTTCATAGAGGATTTCACAGTTTGGAATTCATCTGACAAAAAGTCAACGGTGCACAAAAGTCAAACTTTGACTTTTTGATATTTTTCACAATTATGGTTCTTTGACCCTAAAATGATGTTAATGTGTGATTGGAGTCATCATTCATCAAGAAAAATCAAGAAAAGTGGGATAACTTGTAAAAGGGGTGACCATAAAAAACTTAGAAATTTTTCTAAGATATGGAACAAAGTGGCTAGGGTACCAACTTTGGAGGATCATAACTCCTAAACCACAAGGAAATTTTTTCCCATCCAAAGCAGGATTTGTAGCTCTCATTACCCTCAACAAAAGCTTTAACTACCACTCATTCCAATTCCCCATAGATTTTAAATTATGGAATGATCAAAATCACAAAAAGTGAAAATGTCACTTTTTTCCAACACTTAGTGAAATTTTCACTAAGTCAGAATCTGCCTTCACTTTTTTCCAAATGTAGGGGCATTTTTCACTTAGATCCAAAAAGTATCAAAACCAATTATGATCAAACAGTTATTGTATCATATGAGGGCTTTCCAAAATGGCCAAGAACTCCATCAAATTCCACTTGAGCCATGAGATATGACAATGGCAATATGCCTTGCTGAAAACTGCCAAGGCTAGGCAGAATTTTGCACTTTTGCTCGATTTGGAAAAATCAGATAATTCCAAGCCTTGTCATCACTTTGGACACGTCTGAGGATCAAAACTAAAGGGAACAAACACTGATCCAAGCTCCAAAGTCTTTGGAACAAGAAGTAGCATATGAAACCTAGAAATGCCTAAAAGACGGACAAGACTCTAATTTTGGATTGGAGCATTTAATGGATACACCAAGGTGGCATGGACTGACACATTTGCAACTGGATTTAGTCAAGAATGATCCAACAACTAGGGAACCACAGCTCTGTGCCCTAACCACTAGTCATTGGCTAGAGGAGACTTGGATTCCCATTGATCAAACATTGGCCAAACCTCTGCTGCAGTTGCCATTCATTATTGATCCCAAAACAAACTTGCTCTACTATAAATAGAGCTCATTTGTGCTCAGTTTGAGTACACCAAACACATCCAATATGTCATATCTAAGCTGTCCAAACTCACACAAGTGACCTGTAATCCTTAAATCTCAAAGTCACCTCTCAAAACCTCAAAATAGGCTTTTTTGCATTTTTCAAGCCATGTCTTGATTTAGTCACTTTCCAAACCAGATAAAGTCTCAAACACACTCCAAATATCATCCTTGAACTGTCCCAAATGGTTCCCCCATCTGGAACACCATTTGAGAGAGTTGCTATTTTGGCCATTTTAACCGCTTTTGCAAGAAAGGGCCAGTTTTTGTTATTGCAGGTTCCAGCTAATTCCAATCATCCTAAAAGCTTCTAAGGGATCATTTGAGAGTGTCCAAAGCATCAAACCATTTTTGGAACAAGAAACTTGGCAGATTGCACAAAAAACTCAAAAAGCTCAAAAAAAAGGTAAGCATCATGACTTGAACTTTCCAAAATATGCATTGCTTTGAAGTCTACTAATCATGCACATCTTGTACATGTTATATGTGTTGTGTTTGCACCAAATTGTCACGCAATCCTTGCCTGTATCATGAGATAGCACAGAAAATTCAATTAGAGGCCTATTTCAAAACCACTACCGGGTTTTAAAATAGGGACATGATCTGAAAAAAAAACACCACCACCATTGGATTCCTTGTGAAATTCTAGGCAGGATAGACCTAAATTTTGTCTCAATTCATGGAGAAATGAGAAAGTTATTGCCTTCACGTTTCTGAGCCAAAACTTGCCTTGCCTTGCCTTGGCCAGGCCTAGGACACAAGGCAAGCCTTGTGTATTTGTTGGTTTATTTCAATCAACGGATGTATCACCACCCCAGTGGTAAGGCGCGCGCCCTATAACCTTGAGGTTGTGGGTTCAAACCCCACCCAGACCATTTTGTGTTTTCTCACATTTTGCTATTTTTTCCAATATTTTCATATTTTGTTAATTAATTGGAAAATTAATAACTCCTTCAATTATTATTATTTTTTATTGGTTCTTTTTGAAAAAAATCACAAAAATGTTAAAATATTTTATTCCTCAAAAAATTCAGATTTATATTATTTATTTAATATAATTAGTATTTTTGTGAATAAATTCCCTTTTTATTGTTTTTAAACATTTAAAAGTGAATATTTACTTGGAAAATCAAAACCAAATGAGTTTTAATTCATCTTGTGATTAATCCCTCGTTTTTCAAACCTTAAACAAAAATCACAAATGGTGTATTTGAACTTATTTGGTATTTTTATTAGATTTTCTTTAAATATTTACTTTTAAAGAAAAGCAAAAATTAGGGTTTCTTTGATTTTCACCCTCACAAAACATTTTCAAACTTTTTGGGCCTCTAATAGAGTGTAAGACCCAATCCTTTGTAAATACAAACCTATTTTGGGCCTCAAATGTTGTATAAGCCCCGTTGTATTTCAAAAGTTCGGCGCGATCATCGCCTGTTTAAAACAAACCATCTGGGCCTTTCCTCGAGCTATAACACCCATTCAAAATCATGTCAGGCCTCTAATAGAGTGTAAGACCCAATCCCATTTTTTAAACCAAAAACTTTTGGGCCTCAGTCATTGTATAAGACCCACGGTGTTTTCAAAACCTCGGCGCAATCGTCGCCCTTTTCAAAACAAACCCTGGGCTTCTCCTTGAGCTATAAGACCCATCTTTGTTCACTTTCAATCATATTGGGCCTCTTGAGAGAGTGTAAGACCCATCCCCTTGTACAGAAAATCTTTCTTGGGCCTCAGTCACTTGTATAAGTACCTGTACAAAATGACAGTGTGATCACTGATAAAACCCTGGGCCTCTCCTTAAGCTGTAAGCCCCAATTTTCCTTTCAATAGCACTTTCTCCTTTGATTTTGTAAAATACTGTTATTTTCAATTTCTTTGTTGAACAACTAACCAAACAACATGGAAGCTCTACAACCGAGTAAGTGTTTACCCGCTTTCATTTACTGCTTTCATATATATATATATATATATAACTGTATTGTGGGGCTGTTTCACTGTAAGTCTTCTTTCATAAACTCATATCGACTGTGTAATACTAGTATAGATATATAGAGTTTCCCCAGCAACTACGTCTAGAACTAGACAAAACCTCGTCTCCTTACATCCGACGTTCTCCCGGATATTTCAACATAACCTAAACCATGAGAATTTTCTTTTACAACAATTTTAGATAACTTGATCTAAGAAATCTCCCCCTTGAACAGTTCATATACAGAAGGCCAATGTTCCAAGTGAAACCCCTTCTGGAACTGTTCATCAGCCCTCTCTTGGGCTTAGTGCAAGGACCCACAGGCTTCCTAAAAGCATCCCCGCCTCCTCTTGGGCGTTGTACAAGGACCCATCAGCTTCTTAGAAGTTTTCACAGCCTCCTCTTAGGCTTCGTATAATGATTCTTCCTCCGGGAAGATAGCCTCCCCTTGGGCTTCATACAAATTATCCCTTAGGCTTCTTAAAAGTTTTTCTCGCCTCCTCTTGGGCTTCATACAAATTGTCCCGACGACCTCTTAAAGGTATAGGAACAGAAATTAGTCATCTTAATAGAACAGTCTTTCAAAGAGTCTAGATCTTCCTACGGCGAACATACTGTCTCTGGATCTCTCTTAAGCATAGTACAAAAGATAATGATGTAGACTTGGACAGTCTAACCTCCTTGAGTCTCTAAGACATTCTCAAGTTCCTTTCAAAAATAGGAAAAAACACCCGTAGACTTGGGCAGTCTCAATACCCTTCGGATTCTCCGTTTCCTTAAAGAACAGGAAATAATCCCGGTCCTCAGATCAAATCCATGAGTACAACATTACCCATACAAGAACTGATTTTCTCTTTTAACCAACATACTGGACCTGTCACTCAACTGAAATAGTAACCCTAGCCTCCTCTCGGGCTTGGAACAATGATTCTCCACAGCAGAGCAAACCTTTGCAGCCTCCATCTCGGGCTTCGTACGTGATACAAAATCACTCTCTTGTTGAGTATAATAGACTCTCTTGTTGAGTCAATCCTCTTTTAGCCTCCATCTCGGGCTTCGTACAAGATACCAAATCACTCTCTTGTTGAGGATAAAAGACTCTCTTGTTGAGTCAAACATCTTTAGCCTTCATCTCGGACTTTGTACGAGATACAAAACACTCTCTTGTTGAGTATAAAAAGAATCTCTTGTTGAGTCGATCACATTTAGCCTCCATCTCGGGCTTTGTAGGAGATACAAATCACTCTCTTGGTGAGTATAAAAGATTCTCTTGTTGAGTCAAACCCTTTTAGCCTCCGTCTTGGGCTTCGTACAAGACACATATAAAAACACTCTCTTGTTGAGTCAACCCTTTTAGCCTCTATATCGGGCTTCGTACGAGACACAAAAGCATCCTCTTGTTGGGTCAATAGCCTCCTCTTAGGCTTTGTATAAAGAAATCCCCGTTTGATTCAATCAACCTTTTAGCATCAAATCATGCTTTGGTCACAGCATACAAACATCAACAACTCCTTTTCCCTCGTCTAATTGTTGTAAGCGGCAAGCCTTTGGATTATTTACATCCACGCCACTGTCCCTCTTTTAGCATCAGAAAATCCTAAGGAAAGATGGAGTTGTTCTAAACTGAGTTAAAGTCTTCTCCTTCAAGTTGAAAATCCCCTATAAAGGAAATTATGACCTTGCTGGATTCGCATATCCCAGTTAAAGTAATTCTCCTTTATAATCAGTCACCCAACAATTGTGACAAACAGACCACTTTAGAGATGAAAAATTCTATCTAAAGTCAATACCCTTTTAGCTTCACATCTTGGGCTTCGAATAAGATACAAATAGACCCTTCAGCTTCACATCTTGGGCTTTGAACGAGATACAAACCACCTTTAGCTTCATGTCTTGGGCTTTGAACAAGACACCAAAACACCCTTTCTTCCCATAGAATAGGAGGAACTACGATCGCTCTGATTTCCCTATCCCGAGAATACGTAGGCATAAGATTGAAAAAGAATCTTAGCGAGCACACTAATAAAAAAACCCCAAAGTCCCCTACCTCCATCCAATTTGGCGCAGGATCCCAACAAATTCCCCATGAACAATCCCGATATTTCGTTCTGAACAAAATAAGCAGAGAGAGGCCCACGAACTAAAGCTGCGTCTGTAAACCAACAGTTTTGACTGTTTAACCTCAGTTTGCAAGCAGGGTTAATTGGAGACATCTATTTCCCTTCCTTCATCAGCTTCGATAGGATAAAAAATGAATCGAACTGTAGTACCAAAGCAATAGTGATTCGAAACCACAAAAACTGCGCTACAGAAAAATGGCGACCACAGTGGGAGAGACTTGTTCTTCTCCCATCTCTTAGGAGGAAATCTCAAGTTTAGACAATTTCACAGGAAAAATGGCGCCCACCGTGGGGCCAAATAAAGGAATCTTGTCTCTCTTATCTCTCTGGTTGAAACCTTCTCTTAGGACAAGTCCTTGGGTTCACAAGGTATCACCGAATGACGGTTCCATCGGGGAATGTCATTATTGCTAGGATCGGCCCTCACTAGGATCTTAGGTCAAAACCTTTAAGTTGGGAAGGTACCACAGAATGGCGACTCCGCCGGGGAGCCATTTTCTGTTAGGATCATAGGATTCAAAGCTCTTAAAAAGTCTAGGACATTAGGACAAATATATATAATGCTTGTCCTAATTGATATCTGTGTTTATTTTTCTGCTAATGGGAATGCGTGTGATGCCGCATGTGGAAAGATTGAGTATACACCTAGGAAAAACCTCTTTCAGTAGTGCGGAAGCTATCGGAAATAGTTGTCACGCAATACTACCCTCTTCTGAGATTCTTCGAAATACATCACATAGCACGGTTCCCGGCCCGCTGATGTTATCTCGACAAGAATCAACATTTTTGAGAGACAGGTACAAAAATCACTAGTATAAACCTTTGGGATGGGAAGAGCCTTGACTTCATGACACCGACCCTTTGACCCCATGTTTTTTCTATGTTTTTCTGTGTTGCATTCATGCATTCATCTAAAAAACATTAAGCAAAGAAAATCTTCTCTTCTAGCCTCTCTTTTTCAAATTAAACTAAGACAATGATTGCAAATATTAGAGAAAGGAGATTGCGCTAATGGATTTCGGTAGAAGGAAAACTCATAAGTATACCTTCAAGGTTCCAAAGTTAGAGTATTTGAGAGGTTTGGCAAGTATGATCACCAACCATGAGGCTTTCAGAGCTAAGTATGGAGGATTACTATCTCTATTAAGGGTCCATGTAATTGAAGTAATCCTGGAGGCACTCGTTCAGTTTTACGATCCGGTCTATCACTGTTTCACATTCCCGGATTACCAGCTAGCACCAATGCTGGAGGAGTATTCTCATCTGATTGATCTACCCATTACTGATCAAGCTCCCTTTTCTGGACTGGAAGAAATTCCAAAGGATCAGACCATTTCAAAAGCAATTTATTTTGACGAATCAGAAGTCAGGACTCACCTGACCACCAAGGGAGGAATCCTAGGTTTACCAGCCAAGTTTCTGGTAAAGAAAGCCCTGTGCTTTGCCAGTATAGGGAACGTGGCCGCTTTCGAGAGCATCTTTGTTTTGCTCACCTACGGGTTATTTTTGTTTCCCAACATCGATAACTTTATAGATATCAACGACATTAAGATTTTCCTGATTAGAAACCCCGTACCAACTTTGCTCGCAGATGCGTATCATTCTGTACACTTAAGGAATTTATACAGCGGAGGAATGATCACGTGCTGTGTACCCTTGCTATATAAATGGTTTATCTCCCATTTGCCTAAGTCTGCCGCTTTTTTGGATCATAAGAATGCCTTACGTTGGTCGCAGAAAATCATGTCTCTTACCAACTCTGACATCGATTGGTACAATAGAATTTATGACGGGATCAGGATCATTGACCGTTGTGGAAACTTCCCCAACATACCCCTCATAGGAATTAAAGGAGGAATCAATTATCATCCATTTTTAGTTCGTCGTCAATTTGGATACCCGATGAGGCATGTCCCGCGTAATGCTCATCTGGAAGGTATTTTCTTCAAGGAAGGAGAAAATGACAGGGCACTAAAGATGGAAATAGTGCACGCTTGGAAACATGTTCATAAGAAAGGACGAGAGTCTCTAGGAAAACTGGACTGTGTCTCGGTGGAGCCTTATCTCCACTGGGTACAAACTAGAGCTCTCAAGCTAAAGATGCCTTATCCTCGTCATAGAGTTCTTCCACCAAGGGAATCTGTCATGTACTTCATGACTGAAACGGAAAAACATCAGGTTACTCTCAACAAAGTTCAATAGGAGAGGAGGTCTTGGAATAACAAGTACCGCATTCTCAATGTGGAGTGTACCAAAATACAGCAACTGCTGAAAGATAAGGATGCTCTAATTGAGATTTTGGAGCAACATGCTATAGAAAATTAGGATGACCAAAGGAATTTGCTCGCTCCTTTCACTTGGTAAAGGAATGACAACCCGACAACGGCCCAAGAGCCCCGGTACAAGAAAAGGAAAGTACCAGAATCAGCACCCGAGTTCTCCTTGGAGAGGACTCGGGACCCATTAACTTAGGTTTCAGTTTCCGCACCTTGTAATTTACTGTATTTCCATTTTCGCAATCCTTTGAATTCAATAAAACAGGGGTGTCCCCACTGTTTGATATTTTCAATCTAATTGTCGAAGTTTATTTTGATTAAACAAAAAAAAAATTAATATAATCATTGCATTCATCATTCTCACGTCACGTATTCTTCTTACCTACGAATCTCACGTTTGTGTCTCGGTTCTAGAGTCAAACGGTCTCATTCGTACAATACTCTGGCCAATCGTCAGAAAAAGATGGATGATCTTGAGGAAGAGAACAGAGAGTTGAAAGAAGAGACCGACGCTCTGAGAGAGGATATGAGAAAGCTTCATAACGACATGCAAGCCATGGCAGAAGCTCACCTACAAAGAACTGTGATCTCAGAGATCACCTCAATGCCCATAGTGGAGAACTATGATCCTAGGTATCAAATGCCGAGAGATCGTCCCTGGGGCATGCCTGTTAACTATATCCCAGAAGGATATGTTCCGCCGATCACTGAAGATCAGGGAATCATAGCAGAAGCCGCTGGGCCTGAAGGTTACAAACTTCGGGATAGCGAGGATGCCAGAGGCATAATAAGGACTCCTGAAGGTTACAAACTTCAGGAAGCGCCAAGATTCACTGTCGTAGTAACGGTACCACCCCCTGTGGTGCACACTGTCTCGGAAGGACAGATTCCACAGATACCGTCTGGTGGAAAGGATAGCATGTTCGACAGAATGAATGAGTTCCAGGAACAATTCTTGGAAATGCAGAAAAAACTGCAGGCCCTTCGCGGTCAGGATCTATTTGGAAAGGACGCCGCAGACCTTTGTTTGGTCCCCAATGTGAAAGTCCCGCACAAGTTCCAAGTACCCGATTTTGAAAAATACAAGGGTAACTCTTGCCCTCAAAGCTATTTGGTGATGTACGCTCGGCGAATGTCAGCTCAGACAGAGAACCAGGATCTACTGATTCACTACTTTCAGGATAGTTTAACCGGTGCCGCATTAAAATGGTACATGGGTTTAAACCGCGCTACGATTAGCACTTTCAGAGATCTTGGCACTGCCTTCATCCAACAATATAAATACAATTTGGACATGGCACCAGACAAAGATCAACTCAGATCAATGTCGCAAAAGGACAAGGAAACCTTTAAGGAATACGCTCAGAGATGGCGTGAAATTGCCGCTCAAATTTGTCCACCTCTTGAGGAAAAGGAGATGACAAAGATTTTCTTAAAGACCTTGAGCTCCTTTTACTACGACTGAATGGTTGCCAGTGCGCCCAGCGACTTCACCGAAATGGTCGGTATGGGAGTGCGTCTCGAGGAAGCTGTTCGAGAAGGACGTCTAGTCAAAGACACTGGGTCGACAAGCGGTACTAAAAAATACGGTTGTGTTCTCCCTAAGAAAAAGGAGCAAGATATTGGGAATATCTCCCTCGGAAAGCAATGGCGACGGTACTAACCAGTAGCAGCTGTAACTCCTGCTATCAGCCCTGCGCCTGTTTCTATGTATCAACCTCAAGTTTGTCAAAGCCAACCGTATTCACAGTAATTTCAGCAAAGGACACAACAACCTCTTCAGCAGGCTCGTCCTCAATACAACAACAACCGTACAACGCGGCCACCAGGATTTGATCCTATACTCGTATCGTACGCAGAACTATTTCCATTACTGTTAGCCAAGGGGCATGTCCAGACTAAGTCTCCTCTTACAGTACCGGAAAATCTGCCTTTTTGGTTTAAGGTAGATCAGACTTGCCCTTACCATCAAGGAGGACCGGGGCATAACATAGAGAGTTGCCTCAGTTTCAAGTCCGATATGCAAAAGCTTGTTAGGAGCGGGGTCTTATCTTTTAAATATACGAATCCAAATGTTCTCACGAACCTGCTGCCTCAACACGAGGAGGCTACAGTTAATTTGATAGAGGGAGAGTCTAACAACACCTATCAAATTCACGATGTACTCTTTCTAAGGACCAACTTGGTCAAGATGCATTGTAGACAGAGTGGAAATGGCCATGTGACACCTCATAATTATCACCAGTGTGATATATGCCTTAAAAGCAATCAAGGATGTTCTGTAGTGCAATCAGCTCTACAGGAACAGATGGATCTCGGATGGATCCAAGAGCACCGAGTTCGTGGAGTTAACATGGTTTATACGAATTCCAACATCATTCAAAACCACGATATCCGTGCGATGAATGTCAACTTGGTGGCAATGCACTCATGGCAAAGCCAGTATCATAATCTGCCGCGTCACGATTATAATTCCCGCCTGACTTGCTCGGTAAACAAATAGGGATGCTCTTTTATACAAGAGGCCCTCCAGCGTCAGATGTATCTTGGATGGATTCAAGACTACCATGATAGGAATCATTATCAAATCAACATGATTCAAATCTTCGATATTCGCTTGATGAATACCAGCCTGGTGGAGTTACATGCTAAATAGGTCCGGCTCGGGTTCCTGGTATCACATGATTATCAGGGCTGTAAAGCGGGTTACGAAGACGATCAGGGCTGTGCCCTTGTCCAGGAAACACTTCAGTACTTGTTGAACCACTGGTGGCTTCCAATCTATATGGATGAAGACACCCAGCAAATTAGTATCACTAACGGAAATCCTAGTAGATATCGAAGCAGGACGTTCGGTTGATGGGAACAGATCTAGTAAGGTTACACTGTATTTAAAGTGGACGTGGCCAGGTGCCACTACACAACTATGAGTGGTGTGGAGTTTGCTCAGTGGATAATCAAGGATGCTACCTTGTGCGAGAAGCCCTTCAAAGTCAGTTGGACCGCAAAGAGATTCAACCATGGTCAAGTTCTAGACCAGTCAACTACTTTGTTGATCAAATCGAGGACGTTGTCGTAATCTCTTATCATCAGAGGGCTAGGGATGTTTGTACCATTATCCATCTACTTGACGAATCGAGAGTTACCAACCGGGAACGGATTGAAATTACTTACGAGGGTCAGAAAAATCAGAAGGCTCCCATAGTCATCTATCTACCGGGACAGCTACCGTATGAATCAACTAAGGTTATCCCTTACATATACGGTGCAACAACAATTGAGAATGGAAACGAAATTCTGTTACCCTCCGTCGTGAATATTGCAGACATCAGTCGAGTAACACGGAGTGGTAGAATCTTCAACAGAGGAGTTGGAGAACCCAGCAAAGAAAAGGAACCTCAGACAGAAGTTCCCGATCGACCAGTCGGTCAATCCAGTAATCCCGACCTTTCGAAAAACAATGATGAGATGCTGAAGCTCATCCAAAAGAGTGAATACAACATTGTTGATCAACTGTTACAAACTCCTTCGAAGATCTCTGTGCTATCACTTTTACTCAGTTCAGAAGCGCACAGGGAGGCTCTATAGAAAGTCTTGGGGCAAGCCTTTGTAAAACAGGATGTAATAATCAGACAGTTCGATAGCATTATCTCTAACATCACTTCCTGCAATAACTTGGGATTTAGTGATGAGGAATTACCTGAAGAAGGTCGCCGTCATAACATGGCGCTCAACATTACAGTCAACTGCCAAGACGATGCTTTAGCCAACGTACTGGTAGACACAGGGTCAGCTCTGAATGTTATGCCGAAGTCCACTTTGATGCACTTTCGGTGAGCAATAAGAATCAATCAGAGAAAGGAACCTCGATTTCCTCATACAGAGATGTTCTCGAAGTGATCGAAAATAACAATGCAAAAGGATGGGGACAACTTGTCATTCCCACTGATAACAAAACAAAGAAGGGTCTTGGTTTTTCTGTAACCTGCACCCAGACAGCTGCTAACGATGAAAGTCTTCATCCCATTTAGAACTTCTTCCACAGTGGAGGCTTCCTTCAACCAGTGACTCAAGACATGCATACCATCAATAAAGATGATTCCTCCAATACGGAGGAAGAATGGAAGTCCTATCTCAACGAGGACGGTTATACGTCTCAGGGCGAAACAGAGACTCTCTTTTGCTATCCTGCACAGAGCCCGAGATTTATACCAAGGTCAGATGTCGAAATGATATACGGAGATTGTGATCCGGAAGGATGCCGCGCTCCCCCAAACTCATTAGAGGAAGACACTCCGATGAAATACAACTTTGACTACGACTATTATGGCCCAATGGATGGCTTACCTATCTGGCAGCCGTATCCTAGAGACTTAGGGCAAGAAAGTCAGTCGAACAATGAAAATTAGCTGAGCATCATTGAAGAGAATACCTGCGTCCCCACCATGTCATGGGATCAACACCCAGGTTATCCTGAAAATACCCAGCATGACGATCAATTTGCAACATTTGCAGGACTAGAATTAATTAACTATGCTTTTCCCGAGGTCAACGTGATCGAGAGAGATGACTCCTCCAGTTCCAAAGAAGTGTGGGATACCTTAGGACAGCCGAGTGGAAAATACAACTTCAAGGTCAAATACACCGCTCTTGAAAGCTCTCGTATCAGGCTCGAAGACATCCAGCCAACTGGATGGGGAGATACAGCTGAGAATACAAATACTACTCAAAATACAACTGAGGAATCCTCCTACGACAACTCTGCCTAGGAGACAGATTCCAATTATCCAGCTCCACCAGAAATCAGCGTAATTTCTGAAGACAAATTAAGGAAGGTACCAAACTTTGTGATTCACTGAGGAGTTCGCCGCCAATGGGTTGCTGTCGATGTTCCGAAGATTGTTCATAAGTCAAAGTAATTGCCGTCTTTAACCTTTCACCCTGCCTAGGTGAAATAGATGTTTTGATAGGGCTCACTTTCTGTAAATTTCCCTCTTCGCTTCGCCCAAAGCGACAAAGTTTTGTTTTATAGGGCTGTAGTTTCAAGGATCAACTTGTTCATAAATAAAATAATGTCGTTCTATAATTTCCGCATTAATTGTTGTTTTCCTTTTGCTTTTTCCGAAAATGGTAATCCTAAAAAACAAATCAATCATAAAAACAAGCAGTTTTCAAAGAAAAAACACAGCACACACACATGCATTTTCTCTATCTCTTCTAAACATAAATCATCACGTCATGCAGGTTGCTTGTTTTAAACCCCATTGAAACATATGATCCGGTGCCTTCTCCCAACTTTGAGTTCCCGGTATTTGAGGCTGAAGAAGAAAATGACGACGAAATTCCAGAGGAGAACTCCCGACTACTCAAAAAGAGTTGTTGGAAACAGCCAACTTAGGATCGAAAGAAGAGAGAAAATAAGTCAAGATTGGGGCACTACTCAGTCCAACTGTCAAAGAGAGTTTGACGAAGCTTCTCAGAAAATTCGTTGATGTGTTTGCTTGGTCCTATCAGGATATGCCAATGTTAGATACCAGCATCGTGGAACATCATCTACCGTTAAGATCAGAATGTCCGCCAGTAAAACAAAGGTTGAGACGGACTCACCCGGACATGGCCATCAAAATCAGAGAGGAGGTACAGAAACAGATTGACGCGGGTTTCCTCGCTACGTCAAAATATCCTTAATGGTTAGCCAACATCGTACCAGTTCCAAAAAAGGACAGAAAGGTCTGAATGTGTGTGGATTATAGAGATCTAAACAAGGCTAGTCCAAAGGACGACTTTCCCTTACCACACATTGACATGCTGGTAGACAGTACAACAAGGTTCAAAGTTTTCTCCTTCATGGATGGATTCTCGGGCTATAACCAGATCAAAATGGTGCTGAAAGACATGGAGAAAACTTCGTTCATTACCCCCTAGGGTACCTTTTGTTACAAGGTAATGCCGTTCGGTTTGAAGAAAGCCGGGGCAACCTATCAGAGGGCCATGACTACCCTGTTTCATGACATGATACATGAAGAAATAGAAGTGTATGTCGATGATATGATTGCAAAATCTAAAACAGAGGAGGAGCATGTGACACACCTGTCAAAACTATTCGAGCGTTTGCGAAAGTACAAACTCCACTTGAATCCCAATAAGTGCACCTTCGGTGTCCGTTTAGGGAAACTCTTAGGTTTCATCATCAGCCAGAAAGGAATTGAGGTTGATCCAGACAAGGTCAAGGCCATTCAAGAAATGCCTTCTCCAAAGACTGAAAAACAAGTCAAGGGATTCCTGGGACATTTGAACTACATCTCCAGATTCATATTCCTCATGACCGCGACATGTGCGCCGATTTTCAAATTACTCAAAAAGAATCAGGACTGCGTTTGGACAGAAGACTGCCAAACCGCCTTCGACAGTATCAAGGAATACCTGTCGAACCCGCCGATTCTATCACCTCCAGTGGAAGGAAGACCACTGATCATACATTTAACAGTCTTAGAAGACTCAATGGGTTGTGTACTTGGCCACCAAGATGAAACAAAAAGAAAAGAGTCAGCCATCTACTATTTGAGCAAGAAATTCACCGACTGCGAGACTCGGTACACTATGCTTGAGAAAACTTGCTGCGCTCTAGCTTGGGCAGCCAAACGTCTTCTCCAGTACATGATTCGTCACACCACTTGGTTAATCTCAGAAATCGATCCAATCAAGTACGTCTTCGAAAAACATGCTCTCACGGGAAGGATTGCCCGTTGGCAGATGTTGTTATCAAAATATGACATAGAGTACCACGCTCAGAAAGCCGTTAAGGGAAGTGTTTTAGCAGATCATTTGGCTCATCAACCGATTGACGATCAGGAATCAGTCGGATTTGACTTCCTAGACGAAGATGTCATGTATTTAAAAATGAAAGACTGCGATGAACCGCTACCCAGTGAAGGGCCAGAACCAGATTCCCAATGGGGACTTATTTTTGACGGAGCTGTCAATCATTACGGAAACGGAATTGGGGCAATCATCATAACACCTCAGGGTACCCATATTCCTTTCACCGCCAGACTTACATTCAAGTGCACAAACAACGAGGCTGAATACGAAGCTTGTATTATGGGTCTCGAAGAAGCGATTGATTTGAGGATCAAGAACTTGGATGTATATGGCGACTCGGCTTTGGTTATCAATCAGATCAAAGGATATTGGAATACATACCAATCAGGATTGATTCCGTACAAAGATTACGCAAGAAGGTTGTTACCCTTCTTCAACAGAGTCGAGTTTCATCATATCCCTCGTGAGGAGAATCACATGGCTGATGCATTAGCCACTCTCTCTTCCATGATTAGTGTAGAATGACTTACCTAAGATCGACATAATACGCCTTGAACGACCCGCTTACATCTTCACAATTGAAACAGTCATAGACGACAAACCTTGGTATCACGATATCAAATGCTTCCTTCAGAAACAAGAGTACCCACCTGGGGCACTAAGGAAAGACAGAAAAACCCTCAGAAGGCTAGCAGGCAGTTTCTTCCTGAGCGGTGATACACTCTATAAGAGAAACTTTGACATGGCCTTGCTCCGATGCGTCGACAGACCAGAAGCATACATGCTGATAAAAGAAATTCACGAAGGTTCCTTTGGAACTCATGCCAACGGACATACAATGGTGATAAAAACTCTAAGAGCAGGGTACTATTGGTTGACAATGGAATCCGATTGCTACAAGTACATGAGGAGATGTCAGTGTCAGATATACTCAGACAAAATCCATGTAGCGCCTACACATCTCAAAGTTCTTTCTTCCCCATGGCCTTTTTCCATTTGGGGGAATCAACATGATTGGCATGATTGAACCCAAAGCTTCAAACGGACATCGGTTCATCCTGGTAGCCATTGACTATTTCACCAAATGGGTCGAAGCAGCGTCATACGCCAATGTAACCCGACAAGTGGTAGTATGATTTATCAAAAATAATATCATCTACCGTTATGGTGTTCCTAGCCAGATCATTACTGATAATTGATCTAACTTGAACAACAAGATGATGAAAGAGTTGTGCATAGAGTTCAAGATAGAGCACCATAATTCATCTCCCTACCGACCCAAGATGAACGACGCGGTAGAAGCGGCTAACAAGAACATCAAGAAGATTGTTCAAAAGATGGTCGTAACCTACAAAGATTGGCACGAGATGCTACCCTTTTCTCTTCACGGTTATCGCACATCTGTCTGCACTTCAACAGGGGCAACCCCTTTCTCTCTAGTATATGGCATGGAAGCAGTGCTCCCCATAGAAGTAGAGATCCCATTAATCCGTGTATTGATGGAAGCTAAGCTTACATAAGCTGAATGGTGTCAAAGTCGACACGGCGAACTGAACCTGATCGAAGAAAACTGAATCGGCACTATGCCATGGTCAGTTGTATCAGCAAAGGATGAAGAAGGCGTTCGACAAAAAGGTTCGACCTCGCGTCTTCAAGAAAGGAGACCTTGTGCTCAAAAAGATCCAAAAAGTATCAAAACCAATTATGATCAAACAGTTATTGTATCATATGAGGGCTTTCCAAAATGGCCAAGAACTCCATCAAATTCCACTTGAGCCATGAGATATGACAATGGCAATATGCCTTGCTGAAAACTGCCAAAGCTAGGCAGAATTTTACACTTTTGCTCGATTTGGCAAAATCAGATAATTCCAAGCCTTGTCATCACTTTGGACACATCTGAGGATCAAAACTAAAGGGAACAAACACTGATCCAAGCCTCCAAAGTCTTTGGAACAAGAAGTAGCATGTGAAACCTAGAAATGCCTAAAAGAGGGACAAGACTCCAATTTTGGATTGGAGCATTTAATGGATACACCAAGGTGGCATGGACTGACACATTTGCAACTAAATTCAGTCAAGAATGATCCAAAAACTAGGGAACCACAGCTCTGTGCCCTAACCTCTAGTCATTGGCTAGAGGAGACTTGGATTCCCATTGATCAACATTGGCCATACCACTGCTGCAGTTGCCATTCACTATTGATCCCAAAACAAACTTGCTCTACTATAAATAGAGCTCATTTGTGCTCAGTTTGAGTACACCAAACACATCCAATATGTCATATCTAAGCTGTCCAAACTCACACAAGTGACCTGTAATCCTTAAATCTCAAAGTCACCTCTCAAAACCTCAAAATAGGATTTTTTTCATTTTTCAAGCCATGTCTTGATTCAGTCACTTTCCAAACCAGATAAAGTCTCAAACACACTCCAAATATCATCCTTGAACTGTCCCAAATGGTTCCCCCATCTGGAACACCATTTGAGAGAGTTGTTATTTTGGCCATTTTAACCCCTTTTGCAAGAAAAGGCCAGTTTTTGTTATTGCAGGTTCTAGCTGATTCCAATCATCCTAAAAGCTTCTAAGGGATCATTTGAGAGTGTCCAAAGCATCAAACCATTTCTGGAACAAGAAACTTGGAAGATTGCACAAAAAACTCAAAAAGCTCAAAAAAAGGTAAGCATCATGACTTGAAGTTTCCAAAATATGCATTGCTTTGAAGTCTACTGATCATGCACATCTTGTACATGTTATATGTGTTGTGTTTGCACCAAATTGTCATGCAATCCTTGCCTATATCATGAGATAGCACCGAAAATGCAATTAGAGGCCTATTTCAAAACCACTACCGGGTTTTAAAATAGGGACATGATCTGAAAAAAACACCACCACCATTGGATTCCTTGTGAAATTCTAGGCAGGATAGACCTAAATTTTGTCTCAATTCATGGAGAAATGAGAAAGTTATTGCCTTCACGTTTTTGAGCCAAAACTTGCCTTGCCTTGCCTTGGTCAGGCCTAGGACACAAGGCAAGCCTTGTGTATTTGTTGGTTTATTTCAATCAACGGATGTATCACCACCCCAGTGGTAAGGCGCGCGCCCTATAACCTTGAGGTCGTGGGTTCAAACCCCACCCAGACCATTTTGTGTTTTCTCACATTTTGCTATTTTTTCTAATATTTTCATATTTTGTTAATTAATTGGAAAATTAATAACTCCTTCAATTATTATTTTTTTTATTGGTTCTTTTTGAAAAAAAATCACAAAAATGTTAAAATATTTTATTCCACAAAAAAATCAGATTTATATTATTTATTTAATATAATTAGTATTTTTGTGAATAAATTCCCTTTTTATTGTTTTTAAACATTTAAAAGTGAATATTTACTTGGAAAATCAAAACCAAATGAGTTTTATTTCATCTTGTGATTAATCCCTCATTTTTCAAACCTTAAACAAAAATCACAAATGGTGTATTCAAACTTATTTGGTATTTTTATTAGATTTTCTTTAAATATTTACTTTTAAAGAAAAGCAAAAATTAGGGTTTCTTTGATTTTCACCCTCACAAAACATTTTCAAACTTTTTGGGCCTCTAATAGAGTGTAAGACCCAATCCTTTGTAAATACAAACCTATTTTGGGCCTCAAATGTTGTATAAGCCCCGTTGTATTTCAAAAGTTCGGCGCGATCATTGCCCGTTTAAAACAAACCATCTGGGCCTCTCCTCGAGCTATAAGACCCATTCAAAATCATGTTGGGCCTCTAATAGAGTGTAAGACCCAATCCCCTTTTTTAAACCAAAAGCTTTTGGGCCTCAGTCATTGTATAAGACCCACGGTGTTTTCAAAACCTCAGCGCAATCGTCGCCCTTTTCAAAACAAACCCTGGGCTTCTCCTTGAGCTATAAGACCCATCTTTGTTCACTTTCAATCATTTTGGGCCTCTTGAGAGAGTGTAAGACCCATCCCCTTGTACAGAAAATCTTTCTTGGGCCTCAGTCACTTGTATAAGTCCCTGTACAAAATGACAGTGCGATCACTGATAAAACCCTAGGCCTCTCCTTGAGCTGTAAGCCCCAATTTTCCTTTCAAAAGCACTTTCTCCTTTGATTTTGTAAAATACTGTTATTTTCAATTTCTTTGTTGAACAACTAACCAAACAACATGGAAGCTCTACAACCGAGTAAGTGTTTACCCACTTTCATTTACCGCTTTCATATATATATATATATATATATATATATGTATTGTGGGGCTGTTTCACTGTAAGTCTTCTTTCATAAACTCATATGGGCTGTGTAATACTAGTATAGATATTTAGAGTTTCCCCGGCAACTACGTCTAGAATTAGACAAAACCTCGTCTCCTTACATCCGACGTTCTCCCGGATATTTCAACATAACCTAAACCATGAGAATTTTCTTTTACAAAAATTTTAGATAACTAGATCTAAGAAATCTCCCCCTTGAACAGTTCATATACAAAAGGCCAATGTTCCAAGTGAAACCCCTTCTGGAACTGTTCATCAGCCTTCTCTTGGGCTTAGTGCAAGGACCCACAGGCTTCTTAAAAGCATCCCCGCCTCCTCTTGGGCGTTGTACAAGGACCCGTCAGCTTCTTAGAAGTTTTCACAGCCTCCTCTTAGGCTTCGTATAATGATTCTTCCTCCGGGAAGATAGCCTCCCCTTGGGCTTCATACAAATTATCCCTTCGGCTTCTTAAAAGTTTTTCTCGCCTCCCCTTGGGCTTCGTACAAATTGTTCCGACGACCTCTTAAATGTATAGGAACAGAAATTAGTCATCTTAATAGAACAGTCTTTCAAAGAGTCTAGATCTTCCTACGGTGAACATACTGTCTCTGGATCTCTCTTAAGCATAGTACAAAAGATAAAAGTGTATACTTGGACAATCTAACCTCCTTGAGTCTCTAAGACATTCTCAAGTTCCTTTCAAAAATAGGAAAAAACACCCGTAGACTTGGGCAGTCTCAATACCCTTCGGATTCTCCGTTTCCTTAAAGAACAGGAAATAATCCCGGTCCTCAGATCAAATCCATGAGTACAACATTACCCATATAAGAACTGATTTTCTCTTTTAACCAACTTATTGGACTTGTCACTCAACTGAAACAGTAACCCTAGCCTCCTCTTGGGCTTTGTACAATGATTCTCCCCAGCACAACAAACCTTTGCAGCCTCCATCTCGGGCTTCGTACGTGATACAAAATTACTCTTTTGTTGAGTATAAAAGACTCTTGTTGAGTCAATCCTCTTTTAGCCTCCATCTCGGGCTTCGTACGAGATACCAAATCACTCTCTTGTTGAGGATAAAAGACTCTCTTGTTGAGTCAAACATCTTTAGCCTTCATCTCGGACTTTGTACGAGATACAAAACACTCTCTTGTTGAGTATAAAAAGACTCTCTTGTTGAGTCGATCACCTTTAGCCTCCATCTCGGGCTTTGTAGGAGATATAAATCACTCTCTTGGTGAGTATAAAAGATTCTCTTGTTGAGTAAAACCCTTTTAGCCTCCATCTTGGGCTTCGTACAAGACACATATAAAAACACTCTCTTGTTGAGTCAACCCTTTTAGCCTCTATCTCGGGCTTTGTACGAGACACAAAAGCATCCTCTTGTTGGGTCAATAGCCTCCTCTTAGGCTTTGTATAAAGAAATCCCCGTTTGATTCAATCAACCTTTTAGCATCAAATCATGCTTTGGTCACAACATACAAACATCAACAACTCCTTTTCCATCGTCTAATTGTTGTAAGCGGCAAGCCTTTGGATTATTTACATACATGCCACTGTCCCTCTTTTAGCATAAGAAAATCCTAAGGAAAGATGGAGTTGCTCTAAACTGAGTTAAAGTCTTCTCCTTCAGGTTGAAAATCCCCTATAAAGGAAATTATGACCTTGCTGGATTCACATATCCCATTTAAAGTAATTCTCCTTTATAATCAGTCACCCAACAATTGTGACAAACAGACCACTTTAGAGATGACAAATTGTATCTAAAGTCAATACCCTTTTAGCTTCACATCTTGGGCTTCGAATAAGATACAAATAGACCCTTCAGCTTCACATCTTGGGCTTTGAACGAGATACAAACCACCTTTAGCTTCATGTCTTGGGCTTTGAACAAGACACCAAAACACCCTTTCCTCCCATAGAATAGGAGGAACTACGATCGCTCTGATTTCCCTATCCCGGGAATACGTAGGCATAAGATTGAAAAAGAATCTTAGCGAGCACACTAATAAAAAAACCCTAAAGTCCCCTACCTCCATCCAATCTGGCGCAGGATCCCAACAAATTCCCCATGAACAATCCTGGTATTTCGTTCTGAACAAAATAAGCAGAGAGAGGCCCACGAACTAAAGCCGCATCTGTAAACCAACAGTTTTGACTGTTTAACCTCAGTTTGCAAGCAGGGTTAATTGGAGACATCTATTTCCCTTCCTTCATCAGCTTCAATAGGATAAAAAATGAATCGAATTGTAGTCCCAAAGCGATAGTGATTTGAAACCTCAAAAACCGCGCTACAGAAAAATGGCGACCATAGTGGGAGAGACTTGTTCTTCTCCCATCTCTTAGGAGGAAATCTCAAGTTTAGACAATTTTACACGAAAAATGGCGCCCACCGTGGGGCCAAATAAAGGAATCTTGTCTCTCTTATATCTCTGGTTGAAACCTTCTCTTAGGACGAGTCCTTGGGTTCACAAGGTATCACCGAATGACGGTTCCATCGGGGAATGTCATTATTGCTAGGATCGGCCCTCACTAGGATCTTAGGTCAAAACCTTTAAGTTGGGAAGGTACCACAGAATGGCGACTCCGCCGAGGAGCCATTTTCTGTTAGGATCATAGGATTCAAAGCTCTTAAAAAGTCTAGGACATTAGGACAAATATATATAATGCTTTTCCTAATTAATATCTGTGTTTATTTTTCTGCTAATGGGAATGCGTGTGATGCCGCATGTGGAAAGATTGAGTATACACCTAGGAAAAACCTCTTTCAGTAGTCCGGAAGCTATCGAAAATAGTTGTCACGCAATACTACCCTCTTCTGAGATTCTTTGAAATACATCACATAGCACGGTTCCCGACCCGCTGATGTTATCTCGACAAGAATCAACGATTTTGAGAGACAGGTACAAAAATCACTAGTATAAACCTTTGGGATGGGTAGAGCCTTGACTTCATGACACCGACCCTTTGACCCCATGTTTTTTCTATGTTTTTGTGTGTTGCATTCATGCGTTCATCTAAAAAACATTAAGCAAAGAAAATCTTCTCTTCTAGCCTCTCTTTTTTAAATTAAACTAAGACAATGTTTGCAAATATCAGAGAAAGGAGATTGCGCTAATGGATTTCGGTAGAAGGAAAACTCATAAGTATACCTTCAAGGTTCCAAAGTTAGAGTATTTGAGAGGTTTGGCAAGGATAATCACCAACCATGAGGCTTTCAGAGCTAAGTATGGAGGATTACTATCTCTATTAAGGGTCCATGTAATTGAAGGAATCCTGGAGGCACTCGTTCAGTTTTACGATCCGGTCTATCACTGTTTCACATTCCCGGATTACCAGCTAGCACCAATGCTGGAGGAGTATTCTCATCTGATTGATCTACCCATTACTGATCAAGCTCCCTTTTCTGGACTGGAAGAAATTCCAAAGGATCAGACCATTTCAAAAGCAATTTATTTTGACGAATCAGAAGTCAGGACTCACCTGACCACCAAGGGAGGAATCCTAGGTTTACCAGCCAAGTTTCTGGTAAAGAAAGCCCTGTGCTTTGCCAGTATAGGGAACGTGGCCGCTTTCGAGAGCATCTTTGTTTTGCTCACCTACGGGTTATTTTTGTTTCCCAACATCGATAACTTTATAGATATCAACGACATTAAGATTTTCCTGATTAGAAACCCCGTACCAACTTTGCTCGCAGATGCGTATTTTTTGTACACTTAAGGAATTTATACAGTGGAGGAATGATCACGTGCTATGTACCCTTGCTATATAAATGGTTTATCTCCCATTTGCCTAAGTCTGCCGCTTTTTTGGATCATAAGAATGCCTTACGTTGGTCGCAGAAAATCATGTCTCTTACCAACTCTGACATCGATTGGTACAATAGAATTTATGACGGGATCAGGATCATTGACCGTTGTGGAAACTTCCCCAACATACCCCTCATAGGAATTAAAGGAGGAATCAATTATCATCCAGTTTTAGTTCGTCGTTAATTGGGATACCCGATGAGGCATGTCCCGCGTAATGCTCATCTGGAAGGTATTTTCTTCAAGGAAGGAGAAAATGACAGGGCACTAAAGATGGAAATAGTGCACGCTTGGAAACATGTTCATAAGAAAGGACGAGAGTCTCTAGGAAAACCGGACTGTGTCTCGGTGGAGCCTTATCTCCACTGGGTACAAACTAGAGCTCTCAAGCTAAAGATGCCTTATCCTCGTCACGGAGTTCTTCCGCCAAGGGAATCTGTCATGTACTTCATGACTGAAACGGAAAAACATCAAGTTACTCTCAACAAAGTTCAACAGGAGAGGAGGTCTTGGAAGAATAAGTACCGCATTCTCAATGTGGAGTGTACCAAAATACAGCAACTGCTGAAAGATAAGGATGCTCTAATTGAGATTTTGGAGCAACATGCTATAGAAAATTAGGATGACCAAAGGAATTTGCTCGCTCCTTTCACTTGGCAAAGGAATGACAACCCGACAACGGCCCAAGAGCCCCGGTCCAAGAAAAGGAAAGTACCAGAATCAGCACCCGAGTTCTCCTTGGAGAGGACTCGGGACCCATTAGCTTAGGTTTCTGTTTCCGCACCTTGTAATTTACTGTATTTCCATTTCCGCAATCCTTTGAATTCAATAAAATAGGGGTGTCCCCACTGTTTGATATTTTCAGTCTAATTGTCGAAATTTATTTTGATTAAACCAAAAAAAAAATTAATATAATAATTGCATTCATCATTCTCACGTCACGTATTCTTCTTACCTACGAATCTCATGTTTGTGTCTCGGTTCTAGAGTAAAACGGTCTCATTCGTACAATACTCGGGCCAATTGTCAGAAAAAGATGGATGATCTTGAGGAAGAGAACAGGAGTTGAAAGAAGAGACCGACACTCTGAGAGAGGATATGAGAAAGCTTCATAACGACATGCAAGCCATGGCAGAAGCTCACCTACAAAGAACTGTGATCTCAGAGATCACCTCAATGCCCATAGTGGAGAAGTATGATCCTAGGTATCAAATGCCGCAAGATCGTCCCTGGGGCATGCCTGTTAACTATATCCCGGAAGGATATGTTCCACCGATCACTGAAGATCATGGAATCATAGCAGAAGCCGCTGGGCCTGAAGGTTACAAACTTCGGGATAGCGAGGATGCTAGAGGCATAATAAGGACTCCTGAAGGTTACAAACTTCAGGAAGCGCCAAGATTCACTGTCGTAGTAACGGTACCACCCACTGTGGTGCACACTGTCTCGGAAGGACAGATTCCACAGATACCGTCTGGTGGAAAGGACAACATGTTCGACAGAATGAATGAGTTCCAAGAACAGTTCCTAGAAATGCAGAAAAAACTGCAGGCCCTTCGCGGTCAGGATCTATTTGGAAAGGACGCCGCAGACCTTTGTTTGGTCCCCAATGTGAAAGTCCCGCACAAGTTCCAAGTACCCGATTTTGAAAAATACAAGGGTAACTCTTGCCCTCAAAGCTATTTGGTGATGTACGCTCGGCGAATGTCAGCTCAGACAGAGAACCAGGATCTACTGATTCACTACTTTCAGGATAGTTTAACCGGTGCCGCATTAAAATGGTACATGGGTTTAAACCGCGCTACGATTAGCACTTTCAGAGATCTTGGCACTGCCTTCATCCAACAATATAAATACAATTTGGACATGGCACCAGACAGAGATCAACTCAGATCAATGTCGCAAAAGGACAAGGAAACCTTTAAGGAATACGCTCAGAGATGGCGTGAAATTGCCGCTCAAATTTGTCCACCTCTTGAGGAAAAGGAGATGACAAAGATTTTCTTAAAGACCTTGAGCTCCTTTTACTACGACAGAATGGTTGCCAGTGCGCCCAGCGACTTCACCGAAATGGTCGGTATGGGAGTGCGTCTCGAGGAAGCTGTTCGAGAAGGACGTCTAGTCAAAGACACTGGGTCGACAAGCGGTACTAAAAAATACGGTTGTGTTCTCCCTAAGAAAAAGGAGCAAGATATTGGGAATATCTCCCTCGGAAAGCAATGGCGACTGTACGAACCAGTAGCAGCTGTAACTCCTGCTATCAGCCCTGTGCCTGTTTCTACGTATCAACCTCAAGTTGGTCAAAGCCAACCGTATTCGCAGCAATTTCAGCAAAGGACACAACAACCTCTTCAGCAGGCTCGTCCTCAATACAACAACAACCGTACAACGCGGCCACCAGGATTTGATCCTATACCCGTATCGTACGCAGAACTATTTCCATTACTGTTAGCCAAGGGGCATGTCCAGACTAAGTCTCCTCTTACAGTACCGGAAAGTCTGCCTTTTTGGTTTAAGGTAGATCAGACTTGCCCTTACCATAAAGGAGGACCGGGGCATAACATAGAGAGTTGCCTCAGTTTCAAGTCCGATATGCAAAAGCTTGTTAGGAGCGGGGTCTTATCTTTTAAAGATACGAACCCAAATGTTCTCACGAACCTGCTGCCTCAACACGAGAAGGCTATAGTTAATTTGATAGAGGGAGAGTCTAACAACACCTATCAAATTCACGATGTACTCTTTCTAAGGACCAACTTGGTCAAGATGCATTGTAGACAGAGTGGATATGGCCATGTGACACCTCATAATTATCACCAGTGTGATATCTGCCTTAAAAGCAATCAAGGATGTTCTGTAGTGCAATCAGCTCTACAGGAACAGATGGATCTCGGATGGATCCAAGAGCACCGAGTTCGTGGAGTTAACATGGTTTATACGAATTCCAACATTATTCAAAACCACGATATCCGTGCGATGAATGTCAACTTGGTGGCAATGCACTCATGGCAAAGCCAGTATCATAATCTGTCGCGTCACGATTATAATTCCCGCCTGACTTGCTCGGTAAACAAATAAGGATGCTCTTTTATACAAGAGGCCCTCCAGCGTCAGATGTATCTTGGATGGATTCAAGACTACCATGATAGGAATCATTATCAAATCAACATGATTCAAATCTTTGATATTCGCTTGATGAATACCAGCCTGGTGGAGTTACATGCTAAACAGGTCCGGCTCGGGTTCCTGGTATCACATGATTATCAGGGCTGTAAAGCGGGTTGCGAAGACGATCAGGGCTGTGCCCTTGTCCAGGAAACACTTCAGTACTTGTTGAACCACTGGTGGCTTCCAATCTATATGGATGAAGACACCCAGCAAATTAGTATCACTAACGGAAATCATAGTAGATATCGAAGCAGGACGTTCGGTTGATGGAAACAGATCTAGTAAGGTTACACTGTATTTAAAGTGGACGTGGCCAGGTGCCACTACACAACTATGAGTGGTGTGGAGTTTGCTCAGTGGATAATCAAGGATGCTACCTTGTGCGAGCAGCCCTTCAAAGTCAGTTGGACCGCAAAGAGATTCAACCATGGTCAAGTTCTAGACCAGTCAACTACTTTGCTGATCAAATCGAGGACGTTGTCGTAATCTCTGATCATCAGAGGGCTAGGGATGTTTGTACCATTATTCATCTACTTGACGAATCGAGAGTTCCCAACCGGGAACGGATCAAAATTAATTATGACGGTCAGAAAAATCAGAAGGCTCCCATAGTCATCTATCTACCGGGACCGCTACCGTATGAATCAACTAAGGCTATCCCTTACATATACGGTGCAACAACAATTGAGAATGGAAACGAAATTCCGTTACCCTCCGTCGTGAATATTGCAGACATCAGTCGAGTAACACGGAGTGGTAGAATCTTCAACAGAGGAGTTGGAGAACCCAGCAAAGAAAAGGAACCTCAGACAGAAGTTCCCGATCCACCAGTCGGTCAATCCAGTAATCCCGACCTTTCGAAAAACAATGATGAGATGTTGAAGCTCATCCAAAAGAGTGAATACACCATTGTTGATCAACTATTACAAACTCCTTCGAAGATCTCTGTGCTATCACTTTTACTCAGTTCAGAAGCGCACAGGGAGGCTCTACAGAAAGTCTTGGAGCAAGCCTTTGTAAAACAGGATGTAACAATCAGACAGTTCGATTGCATTGTCTCTAACATCACTTCCTGCAATAACTTGGGATTTAGTGATGAGGAATTACCTGAAGAAGGTCGCCGTCATAACATGGCGCTCAACATTACAGTCAACTGCCAGGACGATGCTTTAGCCAACGTACTGGTAGACACAACGTCAGCTCTGAATGTTATGCCGAAGTCCACTTTGATGCACTTTCGGTGAGCAATAAGAATCAATCAGAGAAAGGAACCTCGATTTCCTCATACAGAGATATTCTCGAAGTGATCGAAAATAACAATGCAAAAGGATGGGGACAGCTTGTCATTCCCACTGATAGCAAAACAAAGAAGGGTCTTGGTTTTTCTGCAACCTGCACCCAGATAGCTGCTAACGATGAAAGTCTTCATCCCATTTAGAACTTCTTCCACAGTGGAGGCTTCCTTCAACCAGTGACTCAAGACGTGCATACCATCAATAAAGATGATTCCTCCAATACGGAGGAAGAATAGAAGTCCTATCTCAACGAGGACGGTTATACGTCTCAGGGCGAAACACAGACTCTCTTTTGCTATCCCGCACAGAGCCCGAGATTTATACCAACGTCAGATGTCGAAATGATATACGGAGATTGTGATCCGGAAGGATGCCGTGCTCCCCCAAACTCATTAGAGGAAGACACTCCGATGAAATACAACTTTGACTACGACTATTATGGCCCAATGGATGGCTTGCCTATCTGGCAGCCGTATCCTAGAGACTTAGGGCAAGAAAGTCAGCCAAACAATGAAAATCAGCTGAGCATCATTGAAGAGAATACCTGCGTCCCCACCATGTCATGGGATCAACACCCAGGTTATCCTGAAAATACCCAGCACGACGATGAATTCGCAACGTTTGCAGGACTAGAATTAATTAACTATGCTTTTCCCGAGGTCAACGTCATCGAGAGAGATGACTCCTCCAGTTCCAAAGAAGTGTGGGATACCTTAGGACAGCCGAGTGGAAAATACAACTTCAAGGTCAAATACATCGCTCCTGAAAGCTCTCGTATCAGGCTCGAAGACACCCAGCCAACTGGATGGGGAGATACAGCTGAGAGTACAAATACTACTCAAAATACAACTGAGGAATCCTCCTACGACAACTCTGCCTAGGAGACAGATTCCAATTATCCAGCTCCACCAGAAATCAGCGTAATTTCTGAAGACAAATCAAGGAAGGTACCAAACTTTGTGATTCACTGAGGAGTTCGCCGCCAATGGGTTGCTGTCGATGTTCCGAAGATTGTTCATAAGTCAAAGTAATTGCCGTCTTTAACCTTTCACCCTGCCCAGGTGAAATAGATGTTTTGATAGGGCTCACTTTCTGTAAATTTCCCTCTTCGCTTCGCCCAAAGCGACAAAGTTTTGTTTTATAGGGCTGTAGTTTCAAGGATCAACTTGTTCATAAATAAAATAACGTCGTTCTATAATTTCCGCATTAATTGCTGTTTTCCTTTTGCTTTTTTCGAAAATGGTAATCCTAAAAAACAAATCAATCATAAAAACAAGCAGTTTTCAAAGAAAAAACACTGCACACACACATGAATTTTCTCTATCTCTTCTAAACATAAATCATCACGTCATGCAGGTTGCTTGTTTTAAACCCCATTGAAACATACGATCTGGTGCCTTCTCCCAACTTTGAGTTCCCGGTATTTGAGGCTGAAGAAGAAAATGACGACGAAATTCCAGAGGAGATCTCCCGACTACTCAAAAGGAGTTGTTGGAAACAGTCAACTTAGGATCGAAAGAAGAGAGAAAAGAAGTCAAGATTGGGGCACTACTCAGTCCAACTGTCAAAGAGAGTTTGACGAAGCTTCTCAGAAAATTTCCCGATGTGTTTGCTTGGTCCTATCAGGATATGCCAAGGTTGGATACCAGCATCGTGGACTTCATCTACCGTTAAGATAAGAATGTCCGCCAGTAAAACAAAGGTTGAGACAGACTCACCCGGACATGGCCATCAAAATCAGAGAGGAGGTACAGAAACAGATTGACGCGGGTTTCCTCGCTACGTCAGAATATCCTCAATGGTTAGCCAACATCGTACCAGTTCCAAAAAAGGACAGAAAGGTCTGAATGTGTGTGGATTATAGAGATCTAAACAAGGCTAGTCCAAAGGACGACTTTCCCTTACCACACATTGACATGCTGGTAGACAGTACAGCAAGGTTCAAAGTTTTCTCCTTCATGGATGGATTCTCGGGCTATAACCAGATCAAAATGGCGCTGAAAGACATGGAGAAAACTTCGTTCATTACCCCCTAGGGTACCTTTTGTTACAAGGTAATGCCGTTCGGTTTGAAGAACGTCGGGGCAACCTATCAGAGGGCCATGACTACCCTGTTTCATGACATGATACATGAAGAAATAGAAGTGTATGTCGATGATATGATTGCAAAATCTAAAACAGAGGAGGAGCATGTGACACACCTGTCAAAACTATTCGAGCGTTTGCGAAAGTACAAACTCCACTTGAATCCCAATAAGTGCACCTTCGGTGTCCGTTCAGGGAAACTCTTAGGTTTCATCATCAGCCAGAAAGGAATTGAGGTTGATCCAGACAAGGTCAAAGCCATTCAAGAAATGCCTTCTCCAAAGACTGAAAAACAAGTCAGGGGATTCCTGGGACGTTTGAACTACATCTCCAGATTCATATTCCTCATGACCGCGACATGTGCGCCGATTTTCAAATTACTAAAAAAGAATCAGAACTGCGTTTGGACAGAAGACTGCCAAACCGCCTTCGACAGTATCAAGGAATACCTGTCGAACCCACCGATTCTATCACCTCCAGTGGAAGGAAGACCACTGATCATACATTTAACAGTCTTGGAAGACTCAATGGGTTGTGTACTTGGCCAACAAGATGAAACAAAAAGAAAAGAGTCTGCCATCTACTATTTGAGCAAGAAATTCACCGACTGCGAGACTCGGTACACTATGCTCGAGAAAACTTGCTGCGCTCTGGCTTGGGCAGCCAAACATCTTCGCCATTACATGATTCGTCACACCACTTGGTTAATCTCAGAAATCGATCCAATCAAGTACGTCTTCGAAAAACATGCTCTCACGGGAAGGATTGCCCGTTGGCAGATGTTGTTATCAAAATATGACATAGAGTACCACGCTTAGAAAGCCGTTAAGGGAACTGTTTTAGCAGATCATTTGGCTCATCAACCGATTGTTGGGATCCTGCGCCAGGGTACCCATATTCCATTCACCGCCATACTTACATTCAAGTGCACAAACAACGAGGCCGAATACGAAGCTTGTATTATGGGTCTCGAAGAAGCGATTGATTTGAGGATCAAGAACTTGGATGTATATGGCGACTCAGCTTTGGTTATCAATCAGATCAAAGGATATTGGAATACATACCAATCAGGATTGGTTCCGTACAAGGATTACGCAAGAAGGTTGTTACCCTTCTTCAACAGAGTCGAGTTTCATCATATCCCTCGTGAGGAGAATCACATGGCTGATGCATTAGCCACTCTCTCTTCCATGATTAGTGTAGAATGACTTACCTAAGATCGACATAATGCGCCTTGAATGACCCGCTTACATCTTCACGATTGAAACAGTCATAGACGACAAACCTTGGTATCACGATATCAAATGCTTCCTTCAGAAACAAGAGTACCCACCTGGGGCACTAAGGAAAGATAGAAAAACCCTCAGAAGGCTGGCAGGCAGTTTCTTCCTGAGCGGTGATACACTCTATAAGAGAAACCTTGACATGGCCTTGCTCCGATGCGTCGACAGACCAGAAGCAGACATGCTGATAAAAGAAATTCACGAAGGTTCCTTTGGCACTTATGCCAACGGACATACAATGGTGATAAAAACTCTAAGAGCAGGGTACTATTGGTTGACATTGGAATCCGATTGCTACAAGTACATGAGGAGATGTCAGTGTCAGATATACTCAGACATGTACCGCCTACACATCTCAAAGTTCTTTCTTCCCCATGGCCTTTTTCCATTTGGGGAATCGACATGATTGGCATGATTGAACCCAAAGCTTCGAACGGACATCGGTTCATCCTGGTAGCCATTGACTATTTCACCAAATGGGTCGAAGCAGCATCATACGCCAATGTAACCCGACAAGTGGTAGTCCGATTTATCAAAAACAATATCATCTACCGTTATGGTGTTCCTAGCCAGATCATTACTGATAATTGATCTAACTTGAACAACAAGATGATGAAAGAGTTGTGCATAGAGTTCAAGATCGAGTACCATAACTCATCTCCCTACCGACCCAAGATGAACGGCGCGGTAGAAGCGGCAAACAAGAACATCAAGAAGATTGTTCAAAAGATGGTCGTAACCTACAAAGTTTGGCACGAGATGCTACCCTTTTCTCTTCACGGTTATCACACATCTGTCTGCACTTCAACCGGGGCAACCCCTTTCTCTCTAGTATATGGCATGGAAGCAGTGCTCCCCATAGAAGTAGAGATCCCATTAATCCGTGTATTGATGGAAGCTAAGCTTACATAAGCTGAATGGTGTCAAAGTCGACACGACGAACTGAACCTGATCGAAGAAAAGCGAATCGGCAATATGCCATGGTCAGTTGTATCAGCAAAGGATGAAGAAGGCGTTCGACAAAAAGGTTCGACCTCGCGTCTTCAGGAAAGGAGACCTTGTGCTTAAAAATATACAATCATTTCTCACTGATTCCCGGGGCAAATGGACTCCGAATTATGACGGCCCCTATGTGGTCAAGAAAGCTTTCCCAGCTGGTGCCTTGAGACTTGCGACCATGGACGGAGAGGAATTCGCCTACCCCACAAATGTTGATGTAGTCAAGAAATACTTCGCCTAAACTAAAAAAAACACGTCTCGGTGGATTGAAAAACTGAAAGAGCGGTCCAGACAAAAATTAAAGACATAATCAAAAATCATCCCGGTGGATTGGAAACATCACAGTACAATCCATGAAAAAATTAGGGATAATGGCAAGTAACTACGTCTAACAGGGGCAAATTCCCTAGCGGCAGTCCTGCCATCCATCAAAAAACGCCAGTCAAGGTCATCTTCGACAGAAGCTCAGGATGTCCAGAATGCAAAGTTGGTAGAAGGATAGTGGTCTTTATGTTTCAATGTAGCCCTTTTCCCTTAAATTACCATTTTCTAACAATGTAAATACTCTATGGAATCACGCGTTTGGCTGGTTTCTATCCTATCAATACAATTTGAGCCCTTGTGCTTTTGTTTGCAATTCTTATTTGTTTTAGCTTTACAGAACGACGTTTTAACATGATTAACGATTCTTGAAACGAAACAAAAATGAATTTACTTGTAAAATTTTCTGCTTTTAAAATAAAGATGGCAATTTCTTTTGACTGTTGAACATCGAAAGAAAATTAATTGCGCCTCCAAAGGTGTTCGAGCTTCAAAGTGCAGAATCAAAGTACTCCTTCTAAGCCAGTGCTCCTGAATGAAGGATCAGCTGTATCAGATGCGACTTTCCCATCTGATACCCTCGGCCGAGTTCTTACCTCCTAAGCCCGACCAACGGTTGTTCCCCGCAGGGACTATTTCTCCTAAGCAAGGCAGATTTGCTATCGTGAACCAGTGATACTTTTCATCCCCCACTATGGCCGAGTATCCAGTTGTGTTCATCTACTAGTCTGTATGTTGCGTCAATTTTGTAAGCATATACACACATACATCATGCATTATTGATTTACATTCATATTCATATTGCATCACTATCACTCAATTCGTTCTTGTTCCCTAGTGATAAGAGTCCTCTCAATCGAGTCGTCAGTTCTTTCCTCGTCAGAAAATGAATCATCTAAGTGATCTCTCCTCCAGTTTATTTCTGGATTAAAGGTGGTTCTTTGACCAATTTGATAACTTGAACCTCTGAAGAGCCAGAGAGCTTCCGAAAAACATCACTCTTTGCCATTGAAGATGATATCTTCGCTTTCCCGGATTAAGGAAAATCCCCAGAGAAAGCCTCTTAATCAGAGATTCGGAAGTATAGCAGTTTTTCTCCAAAAAATTGACGAAAAGGTCATTGACACCTCAAAATTGGATCACATCATATGGCATTTCTCCAAGAAGATCCCGTGAAAAGTATGATGTGGTAACCCCAAACGAAAGCAGTCTCTCAAGAGACTCGTTTTCCTCAGTAGAATCAACAAATGGCGTCTCCAAATAGAGAAGTTTGTGCACCTCTACAACTCAGACGACTGGATTCCCCAGCAAGTCTGGCATCAAAATTTTTTCTATCAAATGGCATCTCTCCAGGAAAATTCGGCGAGAAGTTTGAGGAAAACCGCAACACATAGCGTCCCTTGTCAATAAAGTTTATTCACAAAAGAAACTTAGACCATTTCCTTGGTAGGAAACCAGGATCGAGGGGAAGTTTACGTCAGAAACTTAGACCAGTTCCTTAATAGGAAACCAGGATCGAGGGGAAGTTTACTTCAGAAATTGAGACCAGATCCTTGGTAGGAAACCAGTATCGAGGGGAGGTGTATATCGGAAATTGAGACGAGTTCCTTGGTGAGAAACCAGGATTGAGGGGAGGTTTATTCCAGAAATTGAGACCAGTTCCTTGGTGGGAAACCAGGATCGAGGGGAAGTTTAAATCAGAAACTGAGACCAGTTCCTTGGTAGGAAACCAGGATCGAGGGGAAGTTTACCTTTTCTAAGTATCATTGCTTAGCAAAAGAGGAAGGATGCGCGAACTTCCATTCATAACCACCATCACAATTTCGGGTATTCCGATATTTAATCCTCTTGCACCCCGAATGCCCGAATACCTTGGCAATTCACACCTTTGGGTCCAAGAAGATTAAATAGGGGCATCTGTCATACCCCAAAATTTGATCATTAAGATTTCCCATCATTGTGCAAATCATCATCACAATATGGATGAACCATTAGTCTCCCCAAAGATGGGTGAGCATCCACTACAATCAGACTTAGGGTTTCAAGCCCTTTCAGAGCTCTTAGACAAAGGATCAATCAAGAAATGACATGATCTTCAACTTTTCTAGCCTCTCAAACATCCACAAAGGATCAAGAGGACTCCCACTTCAAGGATTAAGCACAAGGTTTCTCCCTTCTAGGTGGATCAAGCCTTAAGATCGCCAGTGTCACCAAATTAGGGTTTGGTCGACCAGGGCCTCCAGATGGAAATTTTACTCTAGGCATGAGCCAATGCTTCAAAGCATAACCTAAGATGCTCCAAGGGACATCATGAACCCAATCATCAAGTCAATTTTACCTCAGGGGATGCATTCATCAAAAATCAGGAATTAGGGTTTCTTGACCTAATTCACCCCTAAGTTGACTTTTGGGACAAAACTTGAGCAAAGACCTCAAGAGGGGAATTGAGGGTCTCAAATACATCACATTGATCCATTTGCAACAACGGATTGATCCAAGAAGCTTGACACACAAGTTTCAAGTTCATCAGAACCATAGTTAGGGTTTCGCGGAAAAAGTCAACTGTACATTTGACTTTTGACCAGAACATGTTCCCAAACCCTAAGAC
Source organism: Lathyrus tuberosus (assembly GCA_022829125.1). NCBI lineage: Eukaryota > Viridiplantae > Streptophyta > Magnoliopsida > Fabales > Fabaceae > Lathyrus > Lathyrus tuberosus. Next base: position 5,567,468 of record JALAZF010000391.1, on the reverse strand, counting down.
ATGATTCAATACACCGTATGACACCTATGAAATCAATGCTTCAAGTTTGATTTAGGTCAAGGACTTGATTTCATAGAGGATTGCACATTTTGGAATTCAACTGACAAAAAGTCAACTGTGTACAAAAGTCAAACTTTGACTTTTTGAGATTTTTCACAAATATGGTTCTTTGACCCTAAAATGATGTTAATGTGTGATTGGAATCGTCATTCATCAAGAAAAATCAAGAAAAGTGGGATAACTTGTAAAAGGGGTAACCATAAAAAACTTAGAAACTTTTCTAAGTTATGGAACAAAGTGGCTAGGGTACCAACTTTGGAGGATCATAACTCCTAAACCACAAGGCCATTTTTTCCCATCCAAAGCTAGATTTGTAGCTCTCATTACCCTCTACAAAAGCTTCAACTACCACTCATTCCAATTCCCCATGGATTTTAAATTATGGAATGATCAAAATTACAAAAAGTAAAAATATCACTTTTTTCCAACACTTAGTGAAATTTTCACTAAGTCAGAATCTGCCTTCACTTTTTTCCAAATGTAGGGGCATTTTTCACTTGGATCCAAAAAGTATCAAAACCAATTATGATCAAACAATTATTGTATCATATGAGGGCTTTCCAAAATGGCCAAGAACTCCATCAAATTCCACTTGATCCATGAGATATGACAATGGCAATATGCCTTGCTGAAAACTGCCAAGGCTAGGCAGAATTTTGCACTTTTTCCCTTTGCTTATCAAAAAAAAGAATTGTGCACTTTTGCTCGATTTGGCAAAATCAGATAATTCCAAGCCTTGTCATCACTTTGGACACATCTGAGGATCAAAACTAAAGGGAACAAACACTGATCCAAGCCTCCAAAGTCTTTGGAACAAGAAGTAGCATGCCAAACCTAGAAATGCCTAAAAGAGGGACAAGACTCCAATTTTGGATTGGAGCATTTAATGGATGCACCAAGGTGGCATGGACTGACACATTTGCAACTGAATTCAGTTAAGAATGATCCAACAACTAGGGAACCACAGCTCTCTGCCCTAACCTCTAGTCAATGGCTAGAGGAGACTTGGATTCCCATTGATCAACATTGGCCAAACCTCTGCTGCAGTTGCCATTCACCATTGATCCCAAAACAAACTTGCTATACTATAAATGGAGCTCATTTGTGCTCTGTTTGAGTACACCAAAGCCACCAAACCGATGCTTTCCTCAAAATCACTTTCTTTAGGCAAAAATACCTTCTTTAGCAAGGTAACTCTGAGTTTTTGAGTTTGAGAGCATTTCCATCACAGCTCATGATCCAAACACATCTAATATGTCATATCTAAGCTGTCCAAACTCACACAAGTGACCTGTAATCCTTAAATCTCAAAGTCACCTCTCAAAACCTCAAAATAAGCTTTTTTTGCATTTTTCAAGCCATGTCTTAATTCAGCCACTTTCCAAACCAGATAAAGCCTCAAACACACTCCAAATATCAACCTTGAACTGTCCCAAAGGGTTCCCCCCATCTGAAACACCATTTGACAGAGTTGCTATTTTGGCCATTTTAACCCCTTTTGCAAGAAAGGGCCAGTTTTTGTTTTTGCAGGTTCCAGCTGATTCCAATCATCCTAAAAGCTTCTAAGGTATCATTTGAGAGTGTCCAAAGCATCAAACCATTTCTCGAACAAGAAACTTGCCAGATTGCACAAAAAACTCCAAAAGCTCAAAAAAAAGGTAAGCATCATGACTTGAACTTTCCAAAATATGCATTGCTTTGAAGTCCACTGATCATGCACATCTTGTACATGTTATATGTGTTGTGTTTGCACCAAATTGTCATGCAATCCTTGCTTGTATCATGAGATAGCACAGAAAATGCAATTAGAGGCCTATTTCAAAACCACTATCGGGTTTTAAAATAGGGACATGATCTGAAAAAAACACCACCACCATTGGATTCCTTGTGAAATTCTAGGCAGGATAGACCTAAATTTTGTCTCAATCCATGGAGAAATGAGAAAGTTATGGCCTTCACGTTTCTGAGCCAAAACTTGCCTTGCCTTGCCTTGGCCAGGCCTAGGACACAAGGCAAGCCTCGTGTATTTGTTGGTTTGTTTCAATCAACAGATGTATCACCATCCCAGTGGTAAGGCGCGCGCCCTATAACCTTGAGGTCGTGGGTTCAAACCCCACCCAGACCATTTTGTGTTTTCTCACATTTTGCTATTTTTTCCAATATTTTCATATTTTGTTAATTAATTGGAAAATTAATAACTCCTTCAATTTTTATTATTTTTGATTGGTTCTTTTTGAAAAAAATCACAAAAATGTTAAAATATTTTATTCCACAAAAAATTAGATTTTTATTATTTATTTTATATAATTAGTATTTTTGTGAATAAATTCCCTTTTTATTGTTTTTAAACATTTAAAAGTGAATATTTACTTGGAAAATCAAAACCAAATGAGTTTTAATTCATCTTGTGATTAATCCCTCATTTTTCAAACCTTAAACAAAAATCACAAATGGTGTATTCAAACTTATTTGGTATTTTTATTAGATTTTCTTTAAATATTTACTTTTAAAGAAAAGCAAAAATTAGGGTTTCTTTGATTTTCACCCTCACAAAACATTTTCAAACTTTTTGGGCCTCTAATAGAGTGTAAGACCCAATCCTTTGTAAATACAAACCTATTTTGGGCCTCAAATGTTGTATAAGCCCCGTTGTATTTCAAAAGTTCGACGCGATCATCGCCCGTTTAAAACAAACCATCTGGGCCTCTCCTCGAGCTATAAGACCTATTCAAAATCATGTTGGGCCTCTAATAGAGTGTAAGACCTAATCCCCTTTTTGAAACCAAAAACTTTTGGGCCTCAGTCATTGTATAAGACCCACGGTGTTTTCAAAACCTCGGCGCAATCGTCGCCCTTTTCAAAACAAACCCTGCGCTTCTCCTTGAGCTATAAGACCCATCTTTGTTCACTTTCAATCATTTTGGGCCTCTTGAGAGAGTGTAAGACCCATCCCCTTGTACAGAAAATCTTTCTTGGGCCTCAGCCACTTGTATAAGTCCCTGTACAAAATGACAGTGCGATCACTGATAAAACCCTGGGCCTCTTCTTGAGCTGTAAGCCCCAATTTTCCTTTCAAAAGCACTTTCTCCTTTGATTTTGTAACATACTGTTATTTTCAATTTCTTTGTTGAACAACTAACCAAACAAAATGGAAGCTCTATAACCGAGTAAGCGTTTACCCGCTTTCATATATATATATATATATATATATATATATATATATATATATATATATATATATATAACTGTATTGTGGGGCTGTTTCACTGTAGTCTTCTTTCATAAACTCATATCGACTGTGTTATACTAGTATAGATATTTAGAGTTTCCCCGACAACTACGTCTACAACTTGACAAAACCTCGTCTCCTTACATCCGATGTTCTCCCGGATATTTCAACATAACCTAAACCATGAGAATTTTCTTTTACAACAATTTTAGATAACTAGATCTAAGAAATCTCCCCCTTGAACAGTTCATATATAGAAGACCAATGTTCCAAGTGAAACCCCTTATGGAACTGTTCATCACCCTCCTCTTGGGCTTAGTGCAAGGACCCACAGGCTTCCTAAAAGCATCCCCGCCTCCTCTTGGGCATTGTACAAGGACCCTTCGGCTTCTTAGAAGTTTTCACAGCCTCCTCTTAGGCTTCGTATAATTATTATTCCTCCGGGAAGATAGCCTCCCCTTGGGCTTCGTACAAATTGTCCCTTCGGCTTCTTAAAAGTTTTTCTCGCCTCCTCTTGGGCTTCGTACAAATTTTCCCGACGACCTCTTAAAGGTATAGGAACAGAAATTTGTCATCTTAATAGAACAATCTTTCAAAGAGTCTAGATCTTCCTACGGCGAACATACTGTCTCTGGATCTCTCTTAAGCATAGTACAAAAGATAAAACTCTAGACTTGGACAGTCTAACCTCCTTGAGTCTCGAAGACATTCTTAAGTTCTATTCAAAAATAGGAAAAAAACACCCGTAGACTTGGGCAGTCTCAATACCCTTCGGATTCTCCGTTTCCTTAAAGAACAGGAAATAATCCCGGTCCTTAGATCAAATCCATAAGTACAACATTACCCATATAAGAACTGATTTTCTCTTTTAACCAACATATTGGACCTGTCACTCAATTGAAATAGTAACCCTAGCCTCCTCTTGGGCTTTGTACAATGATTCTCCCCAGCAGAGCAAACCTTTGCAGCCTCCATCTCGGGCTTCGTACGAGATACAAAATCACTCTCTTATTGAGTATAAAAGACTCTCTTTTTGAGTTAATCCTCTTTAAGCCTCCATCTTGGGCTTCGTACCAGATACCAAATCACTCTCTTGTTGAGGATAAAAGACTCTCTTATTGAGTCAAACATCTTTAGCCTTCATCTCGGGCTTTGTACGAGATACAAAACACTCTCTTGTTGAGTATAAAAAGACTCTCTTGTTGAGTCGATCACCTTTAGCCTCCATCTCGGGCTTCGTACGAGATACAAATCACTCTCTTGGTGAGTATAAAAGACTCTCTTATTGAGTCAAACCCTTTTAGCCTCCGTCTTGGGCTTTGTACAAGACACATATAAAAACACCCTCTTATTGAGTCAACCCTTTTAGCCTCTATCTCGGGCTTCGTACGAGACACAAAAGCATCCTCTTGTTGGGTCAATAGCCTCCTCTTAGGCTTTGTATAAAGAAATCCCTGTTTGATTCAATCAACTTTCTAGCATCAAATCATGCTTTGGTCACAGCATACAAACATCAACAACTCCTTTTCCCTCGTCTAATTGTTGTAAGCGGAAAGCCTCTGGATTATTTACATCCACCCCACTGTCCCTCTTTTAGCATGAGAAAATCCTAAGGAAAGATGGCGTTTCTCTAAACTGAGTTAAAGTCTTCTCCTTTAGGTTGAAAATCCCCTATAAAGGAAATTATGGCCTTGCTGGATTCGCATATCCCAGTTAAAGTAATTCTCCTTTATAATCAGTCACCCAACAATTGTGACAAACAGACCCCTTTAGAGATGACAAATTCTCTCTAAAGTCAACACCCTTTTAGCTTCACATCTTGGGCTTCGAACAAGATACAAATAGACCCTTCAGCTTTACATCTTGGGCTTTGAACAAGATACAAACCACCTTTAGCTTCATGTCTTGGGCTTTGAACAAGACACCAAAACACCCTTTCCTCCCATAGAATAGGAGGAACTACGATCGCTCTGATTTCCCTATCCCGGGAATACATATGCATAAGATTGAAAAAGAATCTTAGCGAGCACACTAATAAAAAAACCCCAAAGTCCCCTACCTCCATCCAATCTAGTGCAGGATCCCAACAAATTCCCCATGAACAATCCCGGTATTTCGTTCTGAACAAAATAGCAGAGAGAGGCCCACGAGGCCCACGAACTAAAGCCGCATCTGTAAACCAACATCTATTTCCCTTCCTTCATCAGCTTCAATAGGATAAAAAATGAATCGAACTGTAGCACCAAAGCGATAGTGATTCGAAACCACAAAAATCACGCTACAATATACTGCAATCAACAATGAATTTCTTAATAATATCTGAGACAGTCAGAAGTTGGATGTGAAACTAGCGGAGTTGATGATTGGGGATAACCAAGCAGCAGGTAATGATTACAGGGTGGATGAGCAAGGTGTGTTGAGATTCCGTGACAGGATTTGCATTCCTAATAATCCTGAGTTGAAAAGAATGATTTTAGAAGAAGGTCATCAGAGTAGTTTGAGTATCCATCCAGGAGCTACGAAGATGTATCAAGACTTGAAGAAGATATTTTGGTGGCCTGGATTGAAATGTGATGTGGCTCAGTTTGTGTATGCTTGTTTGACTTGTCAGAAGTCGAAAGTGGAACATCAAAAACCTGCTGGTATTCCAGAGTGGAAGTGGGACGGTATTTCTATGGATTTTGTGACTGGGTTGCCTAATACGCCGAGGGGACATGATTCCATTTGGGTAGTAGTGGATAGACTGACGAAGTCGGCACATTTCATTCCGATTAATATCAGTTTTACTTTGCAAAAGTTGGCGGAGATTTATATCCGAGTGATTGTGAAACTGCATGGGATTCTGTTGAGCATTGTGTCGGATCGAGATCCAAGGTTCACTTCCAGATTTTGGGAGAATTTGCAGGGAGCTTTGGGATCAAAGTTGAGGTTGAGTTCGGCTTATCATCTGCAGACGGATGGTCAGACGGAAAGAACTATCCAGTCTTTGAAAGACCTGTTGAGGGCTTGTGTGCTTGAACAAGGAGGTGCTTGGGATAATCATTTGTCGCTGATCGAGTTCACTTATTACAACAGTTATCATTCTAGTATCGGAATGGCACCTTTTGAGGCGTTGTATGGTCGTAGGTGTCGGACGCCTTTGTGTTGGCACGAATCTGGTGAGAGTGTAGTGCTTGGACCCGAGATGGTTCGACAAACTACCGAAAAGGTGAAGTTGATTCGAGAAAATATGAAAGCTTCACAGAGTAGGCAGAAGAGTTACCATGATAAGAGAAGGAAAGATCTCGAGTTTCAAGAAGGAGACCATGTGTTTTTGAGAGTCACTCCAGTGACCGGGGTTGGCCGTACATTGAAGTCGAGGAAGCTTACTCCTCGATTTATTGGTCCGTACCAGATATCTGTAAGAGTTGGACCTGTTGCCTACAGTGTGGCATTGCCACCCAATTTATCGAATTTACATGAGGTGTTCCATGTGTCGCAGCTTCGAAAGTATGTTCCGGATCAGTCGCATGTGATTCCGATGGATAATGTGGAAGTAAGAGATAACCTTACAATTGAAGCCATTGAAGACCGTGAGGTAAAGCAACCGAGGGGCAAGGAAATCGCTCTTGTGAAGGTAGTGTGGGGAGGCGCTACTGGTGGAAATATGACTTGGGAGTTGGAGAGCAGGATGCGAGAGTCGTATCTAGAGTTGTTCGGATGAGGTCAATTGTCGAGGACGAAAATATTCCAAGTGGGAGAGAGTTGTAACACCCCGATTTAATTTAATTATTTTTCCTAATTAAATTGAATATTATTGTATGTGTCATGTATGGATGTGTTTTAGATTAAGTGTGGGTTACCCTTAGGGTGGGGGTAGTGCCCTTGGAGTTATGAAGGATAAGGTGTTGGAGGATGGGTTAGTTGGTTAATATTATTATTTAAATTATTGAGGAGATTGTTGTTATTATTTATTTTGGGTGAAATAATAATAATAATAATAATATTAGATAATAATAATATTTGGGAATAACAAGGAAAATATAAATAAGAAAAAGGGTTAGAAAGGAAAGAGTGGTCAGTATGTGTTTTGAAGAAGAGAAGAAAGAGCAGAGAAGAGTTAGGTCAAGAAGAGCTCCATTGTTGAGGAAAGATCTCAAGAATCCTAAGGTAAGGGTGGGGCTCTCTATCTCATAAGGGTTGCATAGTAGTGGTATGAGGGTAGAAAATCGTTAGGATCTCCCTGTTATGTTGCTGGTGAGGATTGGGAATTGGGTTGTAGGTTAGAGGGTTTGGTAGGAAGAGAAAATTATGCAATTGATTATAGATTTTTGTTGTATATGTATATATGTCATTTGCTGCTACCTTATTGGTGTTTTCTGGACTGTATGATACCAAATTCGGGGGAATTGTGAGGTCGGAGTCGTGCTGAATTGCAATCGCAAGATTGCTGATTCGCCCAGATTCGCCAGGCGAAAATGGAACTCGCCAGGAGAAAGTGGATTCGCCAGACATTCGCCAGGCGAATGTAGAAGCGAAAGGGGACTGAAAAATCAGAGGTTCTAGATTTTGTATGGGGGAGTTGGATTCGCCACTGCTTCGCCAGGCGAGCAGGAGGCGAAAGTGGAATTCGCTAGGTGAATGGGGATTTCGCCAGGCGAAAGTGGTTTCGCTGGTGCTTCGCCAGGCGAGTATCAGGCGAATTGGCCTGAGACGAACCGAATTTTCTGAAACTTCAGAAATTCATATCTTTTGATCCGTAGGTCCGTTTCCGTCGCTGTTTGAAGTGTTGGAAAGCTGGTTTCACGTACTATTTATAAAAATTGATTTCAATACCAGAATTCCAATCCTTTGACGTGCTAAATGGAAATTGAGCGTGTTGTTTGTGTGGTGAGTGGAGACGATGGAGTTGTCGATGTGTATGCATGATATATTTGTATATTGCTGTTGTGGCAGGTATGAACTGCGGTTGTATCCTAGTATTATGATGTATTGATGTGTTGGTTGTCGTGTGCATGTGATTGCTGTTATAGTCGTCGATTGTTGTCGTTGTTATTGTGCGTTGTTGTTGCATGCATGACAGGTTGCATAGTTGTGGGATGGCGTGTCCAGATGAGGTTTTACCGTCTATCCGAATTCCTTGATGGAATCGTTGTTGTTGGTAAGATCATGAAATAAGGGTCATACGTGACCATGAAATAGAGGTCGTTGGTGTGATCATGAGATAGGGGTCATACTTGACCATAAAACAGGGGTCGAGAGTTCCGACGGGAACTGTGATCATGAAACAGGGATCGATTGGTACCACATGCATTGAGTCGAGTCGTGGGTCTCATTGCATTCAATCCTTGTATGTTGATTATCTGTTGTATGTTGAATGTTGTGTGATGATGTTGTTGTGATAGGGTGGATTCCGTATGTTTTTATGCTTTCATACTTATGCTATGCATTCTTTCTATTGATTGAGAATCTCACCTCTTCTGTTTGAATGTTACCTCTACGTGGGTAACATGCAGATAAGCAGGAGTAGTCGCAGGTGGAGTGGTGGAGACGAGGTCTTCTGGTGTGAGTTATCAAGTCGCGTCTGCTCTGAGTTTGTAACACCGGGGGGGTCGGAACGCTAGAGTCTTTTGAATTCTGTTATATACTATCACCATTTTACTTAAGAATGTTGTGCGTGACTAAACATGTTTTTACCTGAGTTGACTTTCCCGCTGTGCATGAATGTTAAAATGTCATGTCTAATTATAATATCACCGTATTATTATTGTGTGCATGTTAAGTTGAGTAGTAGAAGTAGCATCCTAAATCCATGTATTTTATTTTTACTCTGATAAATTACGTTTAAATTGTCGCGGGGTTTAGGGTGTTACACTGACCCGGGCGAAATCTCCAGGCTTATGCGTCGACTCATAGTACCATGCATCGGCTCATGATCACAAAATTTTTCCAAAATGTCAGATTTTGTTTTCTTCATAACTTTTAAACCGTAAGTCCGTTTTGGCCGCCGTTTGAAGCGTTGGAAAGCTAATGAAATATTCTTTCTATTAAAAATGGTTTGGAGGGCAGTAGATGATTTATTTAAGTCGTGGTTGTGTAAAAGTGATGGGTTGTCGGGTTTTTATCGCGTTAAATGTGTGCGGTCGGTGTTTTACAGTGTGTTGTGCTATTGTTATATGACGTGGAACTTTTATGTGGTTTATATGATGTTGAAGCATGTGATAAGTTGTTGTAATTGTTGTGGCCTTATGGCAAAATAATTTGTTGACTTGAATACAAATGTATGGTATTAATGTATGTTGTTGTGGGTAGCCTTCGTGACGTGAATCCTAGTGTTGTGAGTATCATTGTATGATTGCAGGATTGTTGTGGCTGATGGTGATTAATTCTTGATGTGAATTGATATGAGTGTATATGCTAAAATGCTAATTGTTGTGGTTTGTGGATTATGATGAAATGCATTGTTTATGTGAAATTCAATGTGTGTTATTTGGTGGCCTTATGGCAAGTAACGGCATTGTTTGAATTGATTTCTAATGCATGATTATTGATATTGAGATGGTTCACATGGTTATATATGTATATGCATTTGATTGTCATGAGTCATTAGTATGCCATGCATCATGATATGCACCTTGTGATGTCGTGTACCCTTGTGGGGTGTGAGCGACGAAACGATTCCAGAGGGAATCTGCTGTAACGGTTGTGAGCCTTATACAAAGAGGGCCTAAAGCGACGTTATAGACGATCGTGTGCCTTATACAAAGAGGACCTAAAGCGATCGGATCGTGAGCCTTATACAAAGAGGACCTAAAGCGATCCATAAACGTCGTGATCCTTATACCAAGAGGACCTAAAGCGACGGGGAACATCGTTTGCCCGACGAGGAGTTACACTAAGTAACAAGCGATGGTTCCAATAATTTCTGAGTGAATTAATGATGATGAGAATGATGGAAGGAATGGTACCGCATGCATAGATTCGTTGTTTCGGTCTCTGTGAATTTGCATAAATCATGAATGGATTAATTATGTGTGGGAAATTGTGAATGGATTGATTATGTGTGGGAAATTGTGAATGAATTGATTATGTGTGGGAAATAGTGAATGGATTGATTATGTGTGGGAAATTGTGAATTGATTGATTATGTGTTGAGCTCGTGATAGCATTGGTAATTTGATATCCATTGGTTATGGATGATATGTTTTATGTATAGACATATGCTATGTTTTGTGGGGATGTTGTACATTACAATGATTGTATTAATTATCTATGATATGCTATATATGAATATATGTGATGTGGTGGTGTGTTTCCATATGTCATAACTTTGGTATGCCTTATGTGTGAATATGTGATTATGTTTGTATAATTGATATATGCTATGTGGTTGGATTATTAGAAATATGTTATGTATCTGTGGCATGCTATATGTATTAGTATGTGATGCGTGTGGTGAGAATAATTATGCATGTGAATTTATATGTGTTTGCATATTATTATACAATCTTGATTTAGTTGTTATTTCTCACCCTTCGGCTATGGTTTGATGCCCTATGAGGCAATTGCATATTAGTATCTTGGAGGCTTTTGTGAAGATTAGTTCTCCATCCTTTTGTCGGTCTGTCTGCTCTGATACGTAACACGGGAGTCGGGGAACGCTTTTGTTATATATGTATACATTTGTTGGATCTATTTTGTATTACCTTTGTATGAATATTTTGATGTTATAAAACAATTTATTTTGTAAAACAAGTCAGTTATGGATCTTTCCGCTTTATTCCATAATTGAACTTTCCTTTTGTTGGAAAAAGTTTCCCTTTTATGTTTATTCCATTTTGTGTTATGTATCAAATTTATGAGCAGGGATTGTGTTTTCTTTCTTTAAATGTGGCATCCTTGTTTCTGTCTAAGAATAAAGTTTTATTCACTCTGATTTATTTATGTATTATTTATCCGCGATGGGAATTGGGGTGTTACACTAAAAGCTTTTGACTCAACATGAGAGTCTTTTATACTCAACAAGAAGGTGATTTTGTATCTCGTACGAAGCCCGAGATGGAGGGTAAAGGTTTGACTCAACAAGAGAGTCTTTTATACTCAACAAGAGAGTGTGAAAAGGTTAGCTCCGCTGGGGAGAATCATTTTACAAAGCCCAAGAGGAGGCTATTGTGCTGGTGACTATTTCAGTTTAGTGACAGGTCCAGTATGTTGGATAAAGAGAAAATCAGTTCTTATATGGGTAATGTTGTGCTCAGGGATTGATCGGAGGATCAGGGTTATTTCCTATTCTTTAAGGAAATGGGAAATCCCAAAAGGTATGGAGACTGTCCAAGTCTACTGGTGTGTTAAGAAATTGATTCTCAGGTAGTAAATGATCCTTGTATGATGCCCAAGAGAAGGCTGGTATGTTAAGGGATGAAGGTCAACCCATTAACTGGTCTGACACTTGACTCAGAAAGATAGCTCTAGCAAATTGATGACTAGGTTTTGTTCCTATACCTGTAGAGGTTTCTGGGTCCTTGTACTAAGCCCAAGAGAAGGCATAAGAGCTTTTAAGAAGCCGAAGGGTCCTTGTACAACGCCCAAGAGGAGGCGGGGATGGTTTTAAGAATCCTGTGGGTCCCTAAACCCCGAGAAGTTCAAGACATGCCATTCACCGATAATATATCAAGCCAGGAAAGTCTGAGAATTTGGAAGAAACTCAAGAGACGCCATTCACGGAGAAAAGATCATCTCAGGGGAGTAGAGTTTCTTTGACGAGTTCTAAGAGTGACAGTCTGAGAAAGGGTTCACCGAGAATGCTTCCTTTCACATCTCCATATTGTTTAACCCCAAGAGGAGGGAAGACTGTGTCTGGTAGTCCTATGGGGATCTAGTTTTGTTTGTATTTAAAGAGTGACCAACAGGGCTTTACCTAGTGCTAGGCGTAGTTGCCGGGGAAAACTCTAAAATAACTATACTAGTATTACACAGTGGATATATTACGAGTATATAAAAGTTTGTGAAAGAAGACTTACAGTGAGCAGCCCTACAATACAGTTATATATATATATGAAAGCGGATAAAGAAAGCGAGTAAACACTTACTCGGTTGTAGAGCTTCCATGCTATTTGGTTAGTTGTTCAACAAAGAAAGCTTTGATAACAATATTATATTCAAAATCAAAGGAGAAAGTGCTTTAAAAAGATTGTTTGGGCTTACAGCTCAAGGAGAGGCCCAAGGTTTTATCAGTGATTGTACTGTTGTTTTGAAATTGTACAGGGACTTATATAAGTAATTGAGGCCCAAAAAGGTTTTCTGTACAAATGGATGGGTCTTCCACTCTTTCAAGAGGCCCAAAGGTTTATTTTTGTACAAGTGGTGGGGCTTACAGCTCAAGGAGAGGCCCAAGGGTTTGATTTTTGAACTGGCAATCGCACCGAGATTTTCTTTTAACGCAGAGGGACTTATACAATATCTGAGGTTCAAAATTGTTTTGGTTAAAAGGGGATTGGGTCTTACACTCTATTAGAGGCCCGATGATTTTAAATGGGTCTTATAGCTCGAGGAGAGGCCCAGGGTTTTTGTTTTATACGGGCGATGATTGCGCCGAACTTTTGAAATACAACGGGACTTATACAACATTTGAGGCCCAAAATTGTTTGTATTTACAAAGGATTGGGTCTTACACTCTATTCGAGGCCCAAAGTGTTTGAAAAAAGTTTGATGAGGGTTGAATTAATCAAAAACCCTAATTTGTTTCCAAAATGTATTTTAATTGAATAAAAATTCAATTAAAATGATCAAAATTGTTAAACATGTGGAAAACAAATTGGGATCTTAGATTAATGTTTCAAAAATCAGGTTTTGATCCACAAAATGATTGGAAATCACTGAAATTTGAAAAATCAAGAAAGAAAAAAATATTTTAAATGTAAAAAACAATTAAAATATTAATTCTCTATAAAAATATCAAGTATATGAAATAAATAATATTTTTGGGATTTTTTGGTAAAATAAAATATTTTAACATTTTTGTGAATTATTAAAAAAAGAATCAACTCAAAATCATTAAAACTCAGAGAGAAATTAATTTTTGAATCAATTAAATAAAATCACAAAATTCAACTATTCAAATTTTCAAAAAAGGCGCCAAGAACAAGGGCAAGAACACGCGCCACCCTCTGTTTCTGCAGATTTGCATTTTCTATCCAATCTCACCGAATACTTGGTTATATCATGCAATCTACATATCAATCTACTCGTTTTCACCTTACGATCATGTCTATGGTCTTTAATTTCATTTATTTTAAGCATGGAATAAGAAATCAAAGAGAAACCTCAAGAACCCTAAAATTTGCATGCAGGTTCAGAAATTCCATACACGATTCAAACAAACCAATTGATTGAGGGAAAACACTCCATGCATGATTATGAACATATGGCCAAATTATTATGCAGCAAAAATTGCATGGATCATAGAGTTAGAAGAGCTCATGCCTACCTCTTGCAGCTGGTGATCGTGTTTTGTGTTAGAGGTGTTACAGCTTGGTTCCAAGGATATGGACAACTTCCATAGGTGCTATGGAGTGTGTCTGGGTGCTTGGAGTGGATGATTTGAGCTGGAACTTGATTTGGCACCTCAACTGCAAATCTGTCAAAGGCTTGAGCAGTTGGCTGGTGATTTTGTGATTTTGATGTTCCAGATGTTATGTGAGTGTTTGGATCACTTCTATATGATGTTTATGAAGTGTGTGTGTGATTGGTTTGATTGGAATAGATCTCAAACTCAAAACCCGATAGTGACTTGCTTTGGAAGGCAATTTTGGAGTGAAGAAGTTGATTTTGAGGAAAGCATCTGTTTGATGGATTTGGTGTACTCAAATTGATCAAAATGAGCTCTATTTATAGTAGAGCAAGTTTGTTTTGCAAGTAATAGTGAATGGCAACTGCTGCATAGGTTTGGCCAATGTTGATCAATGAGAATCCAAGTCTCCTCTAGCCACTGACTAGAGGTTAGGGCACAGGCTGCTGGTTCCCTTGGTCTTGACTGAATTCAGTTGGAAATGGCTCAGTCCATGCCACCTTGGTGTATGCATTGAATGCTCCAATCCAAAATTGGAATCTTGTCCCTCTTTTAGGCATTTCTAGGTTTGGCATGCTATTTTTGGTTCCAAAGACTTGGGAGGCTTGGGATCAGAGTTGGTTCCTCCTTGGTCTCCCCTTGAGGTGTTCAGATGGATAGAGTTGCTTGCCCTTTTCAAAATTTGAGTAAATAGAGCAAAACTCCAAAATCTGCCTTGCCATGACAGTTTGCAGCAAGGCATATTGGCATTGTCATATCTCATGGCTCAAGTGGACTTTGATGGAGTTCTTGGCCATTTTGGAAAGCCCTCATATGATACAACAATTGTTTGATCATAATTGGTTTTGATACTTTTGGGATCCAAGTGAAAAATGCCCCTACATTTGGAAAAAAGTGAAGGCAGATTCTGACTTAGTGAAAATTTCACTAAGTGTTGGAAAAAAGAGACATCTTCACTTTTTGTGATTTTGATCATTCCATAACTCAAAATCTATGATGAATTGGAATGAGGTGTAGTTGAAGCTTTTGTAGATGGCCATGAGAGCTACAAATCCAGCTTTGGATGGGGAAAAATGGCCTTGTGGTTTAGGAGTTATGATCCTCCAAAGTTGGTACCCTAGCCACTTTGTTCCATAGAAAAATTTCTAAGTTTTTATGGTTACCCCTTTTACAAGTTATCTCACTTTTCTTGATTTTTCTTGATGAATGTTGATTCAAATCACACATTAACATCATTTTAGGGTTAAGGAACCATAATTGTGAAAAATCTCAAAAAGTCAAAGTTTGACTTTTGTGCACAGTTGACTTTTTGTTAGATGAATTCCAAACTGTGCGATCCTCTATGAAATCAAGTCCTTTACCTAAATCAAACTTGATGGATTGATTTCATAGGTGTTATAGGGTGTATTGAATCATGTCTCAAAGTTTGGGAGCATGTCCTGGTCAAAAGTCAAAGGTGCAGTTGACTTTTTCCTCAAAACCCTAATTGTGGTTCAGATGAAATTGAAACTTATTGCTCAAGCTTCTTGGATCAATACATTGTTGCAAATGGATTAATGTGGTATATTAGAGACCCTCAAATCATGTCTTAAGGTCTTGGCTCATGCTTTTCCCCAAAAGTCAACTTAGGGGTGAATTAGGTCAAGAAACCCTAGTTCCTGATTTTTTGTGAATGCATCCCCTGAGGTTAAATTGACTTGATGATTGGGTTCATGATGTCCCTTGGAGCATCATAGGTTATGCTTTGAATCATTGCCTCATTCCCAGAGGAAAATTTCCATCTGGAGGCCCTGGTCGACCAAACCCTAATTTGGTGACACTGGCGATCTTGAGGCTTGATCCACTTAGAAGGTTGCAGCCTTGTGCTTAATCCTTGAAGTGGGAGTCCTCTTGATCCTTTTTGGATGTTTGAGAGGTTTATACAAGTTGAAGATCATGTCATTCCTTGATTGATCCTTTGTCTAAAGCTCTGAGAGAGCTTGAAACCCTAAGTCTGATTGTAGTGGATGCTCACCCATCTTTGGGGAGACTAATGAGGCATGATGGATTACCCATATTGTGGTGATGATTTGCACAATGATGAGAAATATTAGTGGTCAAAATTTGGGGTATGACAGTACCCTGTTGGAACGTTTATTTCATGAGTAGTTCTATATGGGACAAACTAAGATCAGTCAAAAGGAGTTGGCTAGTATAAAATGGAAATTTATTGAGCCAATAGATGATTATTTGAACAGATTCCAAATGCTCAAGGCTAGATGTTTTACACAATTACCAGAACATGAGTTGGTCGAAATGGCCGCTGGAGGCCTGGATTATTCAATTATGAAAAAACTAGATACCCAATACTTGAGGGATATGGCCCAATTGGCTGACAGGGTTCGACAATTAGAACGCCTGAAAGAAGAAAAGGCTAGGGCAAATAAGAATAAAAGAATAGCCTACGTCGAATTCAATGAAGAAGACGAAAGACCTTGTAATGAGTCATTGCTTTTTGACGAAAGCGAGATTGATCTTGCTGAATTGAAACAAGGCCCACCTTACTCCTGTAAGGTTTTGGCCCCCTCGAAAGGAAAAAATCCTGTCGAACCAGAAAAAAGCGATAAATTTCCTAAGAAAACTTACACTTTCAACTTTACCAAGTGTGACGAAATTTTTGATTTGTTGGTTAAGGACGGTCAAATGATAGTGCTTCCTGTTGCTAAAGCACCTCCTCTAGAACAAAGAAAAAAGAGAGGTTTTTTTAAGTATCACAATTTCTTGGGTCATAAAACTTCTCAATGTTTTCTTTTCAGGGATCTTGTTCAAAATGCTATCCAGGAAGGAAGACTGAAGTTTGGAGACAAGTCGAAGAGTCAGATAAAGATCGACTCTGATCCCTTCCAAGTTGTTGACGTTCATTACACAGAACCAAATGAAGTCAACATGGTCGAGATTACTGAAGATCTCGAAAACACTGTCAACATGGTCGAAGTCACTAAGGACTTCAACAATGAGGCTGTTATGGTCAGGATTATTGAAGATCTCGACCAGGAGTTTATGAAATTTTTTGCCAGTGAGGCTGCTCAAAGCTTCACCAAAGAAACTACCATTGATTTCGATTTGGGAGTCAGTGAAGACTCTAATGGAGGAATCACTGAGGATTTTAATTTAATGATGATCACGAAAGAAACTGCTGATGATTTCATTCGAATGGACAAGGCTGCTGAAGGCCTTCAAATGAAGTTACACAAGTTGGACATCACTGATGATGTCAACATGGATATCAACATGGTGGAAATCTCACAAGAAACCCCCCATGGAAGTCGACGAGGAGCGTCGACAAGAAGAACATAACAAAGTGGCTTACCCTAAACAAGAGGAGACTCTGATGGATTTTCTCCATAGGTGCCAGAGGAAAAAATCAGAAGTAATGTTGTGTCCCATATGCAGCGTTGTGTTCGATAAAAAGGCAGCCCAAAACCATGAAGGGGTTAGGAAAGCCAAACAGAGACGTGAAGAAAGAACCTCCTATGGTCAACGAGGTTTCGACCCGAGGAGATCTTCTTCAAAGCAGGAGCAGGCTAAGCCAAGGGTCCCAGGTGCGAGATCCACCACTTTCAAGCCGTTTGCAGAGATTTCTAATGGAAAGTGGACAAGACCCAGTGAAAACAAAGGAAAAAGCCAACAGAAATGGCAGAGCTTCGACGTAGATAGAGGCTCATCAATTGTGTACCATAGAGAATTCCAGACTTCGAAGCAGCCAACCTACATCTCAGAAAACTATAAGGGAAAGAATCCCATGTCCAGATTACAATGGAGAAGGGAACAGAGATGAAGGAAAGCTCAGAGAGAGAGGCTGGGGCGAAGGCGAAATCTAGCACCAACCTACCGACCGACAAGACTAACAAGGAGGAACCAAAGCCTGTCGAAAAAATTCCAGTAGGGAGAAAATTATTTTCTACCAAGGAGTAAGAGGCCAAAGAAAAGCATGATCGAGTTGTGGCTGAAGATGAAATGCTTACTGACAATTTTGACTCAGGCTCGGAGCAGTCTTTGGATATCATAGTTAATGTGGTATCAGTGTTCCCCAGGGAATTCGACCAAATAACTGAGGTCGAAGAGGTAGATAACAATACTGAAATCGAAATGGCCGCACATAAACCTGTGTGCTATTATGTGATGAACAACGACTGTTACGAGGAACAGAATGCGTTCTTCGAATGCCCAGACGAGGCAATGAAAATTCATCTAAAGCCTCAATTCATTACAGGTAAGGTCGAAAACGTGCCTGTTAATAAAATCTTAGTGGGTTGTGGTGCAACGGCGGACTTAATGCCACATTTCATGCTGAGGAAAATCGGGAAGTTCGACACTAATACCAAGCCCCATAATATGGTACTCTCCAATTATTAAGGAAAGATGGGTACTATGTTGGGGGTGATTCAGGTCTATTTGACCATAGGTACTGTTACTAGGTCGACCATGTTTATGGTTGTCAAAACGGAAGCCAATTACAATCTGTTCTTGGGCGTGAATGGATACATGGGGTCGGGGATGTACCTTCATCCATGCACTAGGGAATTACTATATGGCGCCCATATGGCATTGTGGAAAACATTGAAGCAGATCAAGGTTATTTTAAGACTACAATTAATCATGTCGAAAGACGCCATTTCGAAAAGCACTTGGCTAACATAGCTCCTTGCAACCTAGCCAACTTTGCATTTACTCCAGATGATAACGCATACTGTTCGTTATACTTGCATCCTACAAATGGCTTTTAATGGGATCGTGAGGCCGTAGGAGAAGATGACTTTGCATATGAAGGAACGTCCGGAGTTGACCCTACAGGATACGGTAGTGAATTCGGGGATGATGCCTGAGTTCGAAGCACTTAAAAGGATTTCGGCTTACATAGCCGAAAACAAACTACAAACGGCCCTAGAGGCTGAGGTGAAACATATGGCTATCAAAGCCAAAAAAATATTAAACAAAGGTCCTGGTAAGGATTTCGATCCAGAACCACCTGATAAGGTTCAGGACGAAATACAAAGCCAGACGCTCGACGCCATCTACGATGAGGAGCCTTTGGCTTTTGAGAAGGATCCGTTGGCAGCAAACATTAAAATGCTAGCGCAAGATCCTCTGGAAGAGATCGACTTGGGAGAGGGGGCAACAAAAAGGCCAACATATATCAGTGCCAATATCAGCCCACAACTCAAGGTAGAAGTGATTCAGTTGTTAAAGGAGTTCAAAGACTGCTTTGCATGGGATTACGAAGAGATGTCTGGCTTAAGCAGAGAGCTGGTCGAATTGAAGCTGCCAATTAAGTCTGGGAAGAAGCTAATCAAGCATAATCCAAGGCGGTTTGCACCGTCAATTCTCTCGAAGATCAATGAGGAGGTCGAAAGGCTTCTTCGTTGCAAATTTATTCGAACATCCAGGCGGAAGATTTCTTAGGCTTTGTGGTTCACAAGAAGGGAATCGAAATAAACCAGAATAAGACCAAGGCCATTATGGAGGCAAAAACGCCATCAACAAAGAAGGAATTAAAGTCACTGCTGAGAAAGATCAATTTCTTAAGGAGATTCATCTCGAACCTTAGCGGAAAAACTCAAGCCTTCTCACCTCTGCTTCAACTAAACAAGGAAGAATTCGAATGCGGGCAAGCTCAACAGGAAGCTTTCGACAAAATCAAGGAATACTTGAGTCATCCACCAATTCTAGCACCACCTTGTAGAAATAGGAGCATGAGACTGTACATATCTGCGTCGGACAAAACTTTAGGGAGTATGTTTGCTCAAGAGGATGAAAATGGCGTCGAAAGAGCCATTTAATACCTTAGTAGGGTTTTGAACAATGTAGAAACTAGGTATAACATAGTTGAAAAATTGTGTTTATGCTTGTATTTTTCTTGTACAAAGTTGAAGCATTATATAAAACCAGTTGATGTTTATGTTTTGTCTCATTTTGATATCATTAAACATATGTTGTCTAAACCAATTTTGCACAGTCGAATTGGTAAATGGGCATTAGCTTTAACTGTATTCCCTAACTTACATGCCTTTAAAGTCTGTTAAGGGACAAGTGGTAGCTGACTTCATCGTCGACCACTCCATAAACAAGAACATGTTAAACTATCTTAAACTCGAACCTTGAAAATTGTATTTCGACGGTTCTAGTCATAAAGATGGTACATGCGTAGGAGTCTTGATCATTTCTCCTAATAAAATTCCAACAAAATTCAAGTATAAAGTCGAAGATATTTGTTCGAATAATGAGGCTGAATATGAGGCTTTAATATCCGGACTTGAGATATTGTTGGAATTGGGGGCAACTCGAGTTGAAATAATGGGAGATTCAGAATTAGTCATAAAACAAATCACAAGGGAGTACAAGTGTGTTAAAGAAAATCTCATTATGTACTTTGTAATAGCCAATCAATTACTAAAAAAGTTTGAAGTAGTGAGCATTCGACACATACCTCGATTGGAGAATCAAGTGGATAATGACTTGGCTCAAATTGCTTCTAGGTATAAAATTTCGAAGAAAAAATTAGAAGATGAAATCGAAGTCAGAGGAAGAGTTGTATCAGCCAGATTGTCCCCATCAGATTTGGAAACATAGAAGCTAGGATACACTGATATAGATAATTTAGAAATCTTAGCAATAGATAGTTTGACGGACGAAGACTGGAGAAAACCAATAATGGAATATCTGCAAAACCCAATGACGTCCACGAATCGAAAAATCAGGTATTGAGCTTTAAGTTATGTTCTTTTGGGTAATGAATTATTTAAAAAGACTCCTGAGGGAGTTTTGCTTAAGTACCTTAGTGAGTCAGAGGCGTATTTAGTCCTTTCGACTGTTCATTGTGGGGTATGTGGGGCTCATCAGGTAGGCCACAAGAAGAAATGGCTTTTATTTCGACAAGGTATGTATTGGCCTACTATGTTGAAAGATTCAATCGAATTCGCTAAGGGATGCCAAGAGTGCCAAGTGCATGCAAGTATACAGCATGTCCCTGCAAGCGAATTACACTCTATAGTCAAGCCATGGCCCTTTAGAGGTTGGGCTTTGGATTTGGTTGGAGAAATTCGACCAGCGTCATCTAAAATCAAAGGTACATTTTGGTAGGCATTGACTATTTTACGAAATGGATCAAAGTTGTACCATTGCCAAATGTCTACCAAGAAGACGTAATCGAATTCATTAAAAAACACATTATCTATAGGTTTGGAATCCCAGAAACCATTACAATGGATCAAGGATCAGTGTTCACTGGTCGAAAAATGCAAGAATTTGCTAAAGAAATGGGTTTCAAACTATTAACTTCTACACCTTATTACACTCAGGCTAATGGTCAGGTCGAAGCAGCAAACAAAGTCGTGATTAGTTTAATTAAGAAACATGTGGGAAAGAAGCCTAGAAATTGGCACAAAACTTTGGACCAGGTTCTTTGGGCATGTCGAACCTCCCCCAAAGAGGCGACTAATTCCACACCTTTTCGATTGACTTTTAGTCATGATGCGGTATTACCAGTTGAGAACTATCTTCAGTCGACGAGAATTCAGAGGCATCATGAGATCCCATCTGAGTCATATTGGAAAATGATGTTAGAATAATTGGTGGACTTAGATGAGGAAAGGCTTAATGTTGTAGAGTTATTGAAAATACAGAAGAAGAGAGTAGAAAAGTCTTATAATAAGAAAGTCAAAGTTAAGACTTTTTCGCCTGAATAGTTGGTTTGGAAAGTAGTTTTACCTATGGATCAAAAATATAGAGCTATGGGGAAATGGTCCCCTAAATGAGAAGGCCCTTTTCAAATCATACAAGTTTTTTCGAATGGTGCTTATTGTCATACCCCAAATTTTGACCACTAAGATTTCCCATCATTGTGCAAATTATCATCACAATATGGATGTACCATCATACCTCATCAATCTCCTCAAAGATTATTGAGCCTTCACTACAATCAAATTTAGGGTTTCAAGCCCTCTCAGAGCTCTTAGACAAAGGATCAATCAAGGAATGACATGATCTTCAACTTGTCTAGCCTCCCAAACATCCCCAATGGATCAAGAGGACTCCCACAACAAGAATCAAGCACAAGGTTGCAGCATTCTGAGTGGATTAAGCCTCAAGATTGCCAGTGTCACCAAATTAGGGTTTTGGTCGACCAGGGCCTCCAGATGGAAACTTTCCTCTGGTCAAGAGCCAATGCTTCAAAGTATAACCTAGGATGCTTCAAGGGACATCATGAACCCAACCATCAAGTCAATTTTGCCTCAGGGGATGCATTCATAAAAAATCAGGAATTAGGGTTTCTTGACCTAATTCACCCCTAAGTTGACTTTTGGGACAAAACATGAGCCAAGACCTCAAGAGAGGATTTAAGGGTCTCAAATACACTACATTGATCCATTTGCAACAATGGATTGATCCAAGAAGCTTGATCAACAAGTTTCAAATTCATCAGAACCACAATTAGGGTTTCCACTACGCCAAAATTGATCTTTTGTATCGCCTAATTCAATAGCGCTTTTAAAGAAAATGCTATTAAAAAGGGAACACAGACATCTATAATAACACTTTATAGTCGGACGCTATTATAGGATACAGACAATGTAATTTTGATAACGTTTTGTTCAAAAACGCTATTAATAAATTTCACTAAAATAGTGCTTTTTTAAAAAACGCTATTAATATTCTCAACTAAGATAGCGCTTTTTTAAAAACGCTATTAATTTGTTCAATTAAGATATCACTTTTTTGAAAATGCTATTAACTTACTGTTCTATGCTCCATTAAAATACCATATTTTTATTAAGAAAAAAAAGGTCATATTTATTAAGATCTCACTAATTTTCTCTCTCACCCAAATCCCTAACCTCTCTCACTCTCTCCACTTCGATCGCGTCTCTCAACCCTTTCTTCCTTTCCACTCTCACAGAAACTCGCTGACCATCAGCTCTCTCTACCTTCCTCCATCCAATCCTCTTGTCACGATGCCAACACCCACACCATCTCGCACGCGGCTTCCTAACTCGCCTTCTCTCGCAATTCCTGATCGGACGAAACCCCCCAAATTAATCACCAAACAAAGACTTTCATAATATCCCACGATAACAATCAATTTAGGGGCAAAACAAACACGAGCTAAGGAGGAATTGAGTAATTTGCAGAGAGGAAGCAACAATTGAGCAACATACAAAAGGCGGAGGGAACTTATCTGTCGGAGTACGTCCGACGCGTCTTCGATGGTGATGCGAATAAGATAAAACCTGAGCTCTGAAAAGGTACGACTCGAATACCACTCCTCTTTATGCAGCAATTCCTTTTTTGAGCATGTGCTAGTTGTAGTTGCCCTGCTTTGCGTGTGAACTCTGATGCACTGCTTGTGAATCGTTATTGTTCTTAATGCTATTGCTCTGCTTGTATGAGTTTCTTGTACATGAGTTTTTAGTTTTATTGTTCTGTGAACACCATGTCAATCTCTTTGGCAATGTTGTCGTATTCTTCTTTTTGCAAAATCGTATGAGTGTATGCGATGCGGTGTATGGTTTCGTATCAGGTTTTAATCTAATGACTCTTGTGTGAATTTGTGAACTCTGGTATGTTGTGAGGATATGGTGTGAAGCTGGATTGTACATGAAGGGTCCTTTCCTCGAAGATCTTTCAATTCATAATCTCACTAAGAAACCAAGCATAGTTGTTGTTTCGCCTGAAGAAAGTACTCTTGAAGAATCAAATAACACGGGGTAAAACCACTGCTAGTGCCAATAAACCGTATAAAGGAAATGATCCTAGGTGGAAGGCTATCCTTGCTGTTCGAACACGGGATATAATTTTGGGCATGAGTCATTTTAAGTTACTAAGACGACTTGGTTGTGGTGATATCGAAAGTATGTATCTCTCTGAGCTGAGTGCAACTCGGTGTTATTTCGCAATGAAAGTTATGCACAAGGCATCCCTAGCTGCCAGAAAGAAGCTGGTCAGGGCACAGACAGAAAGGGAGATACTACAGTTGCTGGACCATCCATTTCTGCCAACTTTGTACACACATTTTGAGACCAACTGTTTCTCATGTTTGATTATGGAATACTGTCCGGGTGGTGATCTGCATAATTTAAGGCAACGACAACAAGGGAAACATTTCTCAGAGTATGCTGCACGGTATGTTCGTACCTTCCAGATGTACGAAACTGTCTGTTAATTACTTTGAGTGATTTCCATCACAAATATTTGTTTTTGTTGTCAATAATCTTTTTATGTGTCCATACATGGTTATGTAATTAAAAGTGTGATGTTAATTATATTCGGTTTTATACATTTACTATATATATATTTAGTATATATAGTAAATGGTTTCCTTTGACTTCAAGATATATAATATATGTTGCCATATAATAGTGATGGTGATTGCGCAATTTCAGTGTCGTTTTCAACACGCTGTTTGGTCTTAGCACAAATCTATGGATGGCTATTAGCATGAGATTTTTTCTTGGAAGTTTAAATTGTCTGCTTGGACCAGTGAAGGTTCTTCCCTATACCTCAATAGTTTATTGTTAAAAGTATGAAATTGAGTCATTTTATATGGTTCTATGTTACTATATGTAACTATAGCTTCCATTATTAACAGGCTTATGCAACTAAAATTTTTAAAGAAGAGAAGCAAGTTTTAGGACTCTCAACAATATGCCGATTATAATCATTCAGACTGTGATCTAATTTTAGTTTGTTGCAGCATGGTGAGTAGGTTTGAGGATGGAAAACTTAGGAGGGTTCGTTAAGATCTGCAACATAGGCTTGATCTTTTGAGGAGTCAAGCCGAGGTTGATGTTGATCACGTCACATGACTTTATTGCTCATTGGTTATTGCTGCATTTCTGGTCCTTGAATAGGAAATGAGTCTCATTTATTGTTGCATTCCATGATTCTTTTTCAGCATAATTGGGATGTCATTAATATGACTTATTCCATTCTTTTTCAGCATAAATGCGATCTCATTAATATGAGTTATGGTGAAGCAACTTTACTGCCCAACTATGGACGCTTTGTTGACCTTGTGAATGAGGTATTTTCTTGAGTTTTAATTTTAACAAGGAACATATATCTTTTCCATTTTCTATTTTCTAACTATAAATGCTTTGGTTGTTTTACATCTAGGCGGTGAACAAGCATCGTCTGATATTTGTGAGCAGTGCTGGTAATAGTGGTCCAGGATTGAGCATTATTGGTGCACATGGTGGTACATCTTTGAGTATCATCGGCGTTGGTGCATATGTTTCTCCTGCTATGGCTGCTGGTGCTCATTGTGTTGTTGAACCTCCTTCAGAGGGGCTTGAATACACTTGGTATATAATATTTGTTTTAAACCACCTATCCTTATTTGCAGGGGAGAGTTGAAACTTAGAGTTGTAAGCTTCAATGATAGAAACCACAGTAACAACTTCAACGAACGAATATCTTTGGTAATGTAAACTTAGAGCCAACTACTAGTATTTAAGATTGCTAATGTTAAGTTACCTGCATTTTGTAGATTGTGGATTGTAATACTGTTTTTCTTTTGCAGGAAGTGAGGTTGAATATGGAAGCAGGAATAGCTTCTTTGAGAGAGAGCCATGCACAATCAAAAAGAGCAAAATAGGTTAAAAGAATCAGTCAAAACCATTTCTTTAACTATTATAGTATCATTTAAATGCTCACATTTTTGCGAGGAAGAATGAGGTTGAATATGGAAGCAGGAATAGCTTCTTTGAACAGAGAAGTTTAGTAGGAACAGCAGTCAGGTTAGGCGAGGAAGAATGAATCTCGATCATCCTCTAATTATCGATGTGCAGAACTATAGGTATAATACTTCTCCAATTTTACTTTTTTTTGGAAAGAAAAGATAAAGGTTTTGTTTTGTTTCTCATGAATTGTGTGAATGTTGAGCAACATTTTTGTAGCTACATGGAATGTAGCTGGAATATCCCCACCAAGTAATTTGAATGTAGATGATTGGCTTCATTCTTCACCACCAGCTGACATTTATGTTCTTGGGTAAGAACTGTTGCTTGTCAGTATATATACATATTTATATAGTCTTTCAATTGAAGTTGACATTAACTTTTCGGTTAAATATGTTCAGTCTCGATAATTATCTCGAATTTTGCTTTTAGTCAATCTCTACAAATTACAAAAAAAAAAGAATGTGTAAGGTGTAATACCCCAAAATTTTTCCTCTCTTTTCTTCATGTCTTCTAGCATGAGCTTTTATTGCATTGCATTGCATTCAAGCATAGAAAAACAAAACATCAAGCATTTAGCATTGCATCTTGCATAAGGGCATGTGATCAGGTAATCCAAGGTGTTCATCATCCAAAGCTAAAGGAGAAGACCAAGTGTTTCTCACAAGCTTCAAGGACCTCTTATAGCATGTACCATCTCCATGTGACCTCACAAGTCATAGGGAGAGGAGAGTTCATCAAGAAGATTGGGAAGTGCATGATCTCCTACACAAGGCAGTCAAAAGTTGGGATCTGAACCTTAAATGGGCAAGCTCTTTGAGTTTTTATCATCTCCAAAAGACACATCTCATCAATGTTTGAGAGGATACACAACATATTCAGAGGAATTTGGATTTGGAGGATGTGCTATTTCCTCCTAACCAGAGGGTGCCAAAATTAGGGTTTGACCTAAAATCAGTTTATTTCTGATTTCATGGCCAATACTTGATCTCATGGCATTTCTTATGTTCTTAAGTGTCCATGGATGGAATCTTGGTCATTGGTTCTTTGAGGAAGATGTTCAATGGATCAGTTACTTGTGTAATAAGCAAAAGTTAACTGTTCAAAATGAGAAAGTCAACTGTGGAATTTTGAAGTTCTCTTCATGGTTTTCTAGGGCTCACAAGCTCATTTGGTCTTCAATTGTCAAGATTCATGCCATTCATCAAGAATCAAGAGTTTGTGCAAAAGTTACTAAATTTGGAAAATGGCCAATAATGAAAACTTTACATTTTTGGCAATTTTTCCACCACATTCAACTTGACTTTTCATCATCAAGGAAGCTCCAAATGAATTTTCCTCCAACATGAAAGTTGAATATCTTTCTCTCCCATTTCCAAAAAGTACTAGATGGTTTCCATACCATTTGTAGAACTCAAGTTATGGTCAAAAGATGGCAAGGTGCATTTTGAGGTTTTCATATGGTTCCATTTTTCCACCTTTGGCATTTTGGCACAAATGGACTTGAAATTGATCTTTTTGATTCATGTTATATTACAACATCAAAGTGCAAGTCAAGAGGAGTATTTTTGGCCTTTGAATCAATTCATTCCATGCCATATTTTTCATTATTTTCACAAAGTGCAAAAATGCAAATTGATTCAAAACTTGCAAACCAAGAAAGTACAAGGCCCAAAATCAATTCAGAAGTGATCCATGAGTGAATTGGAAATCAATCATGCTGAGTACAAGGGTGTTGCACGTGTGGATTAGTGGTGGTGATACAAAATGCATTTTTGCATTTTCACCCAAATCTCACTAACCAAAGGATTAACCACTTGCTAATCACCATCAGTGGATTAATGAAGAGTATATAAGTTAACTCATGCCTCAGAAATTAGGTCATGCACTCTCATTTGCTCAGAATTTCAAAAACTCACTCTCACTTTCTCTCCTTCAAATCTCTCATTCCTTGAGGGTTTTTGAAAATCTTTTGGCATATTCTTGATCAGTGAGTTGAAAGGAGCACGAATCATCCATTGTTTTAAGCTGAAAGGAAGGATTTCACCAAGTTCCATTTAAGAGGATTCAACTTAAATCTCAAGATCTAGCACGATTTCAAGCTCTAGTTGCATTTATTTTGCATCTAGAGGTTCCAAGGAGTAGATCTGCAGTTTTTGGAGGGATTTCTTGACGTATTTTAAGCTCTTCAAGGTTCAGGTTAGTGATTTTTTTCATCATCATAGAACTTGAATTTTTGATGTGTATAATGAGCTGTGATGTTCACTGATTATCCTGATCTATTTTATTTGAAGTTTGGACGTGTGAATTGTGTGTAATGTGGATTTAAAGTTTTAGATCTAAACTTGTTTTCGTTCGATTCTCTTTATGTGTTTGTTGTTTGATAAAATGAACATGATATCCATGATCCTTGCGTTTTTCTGGTCAAGATGATGTACACATACGCAATTTCTGGGAAAAAATGCGCAGCAACTCACCGGAGAGGGTGGCCGGAGCCCTAGCTCCGGCGGCTGGAAGAAGTTCAGTCCGGCGAGGGTAATTTGGAGAAGAAACAATCACGTCCGTCCGTCCTTTGGATCTAACGGATCTCATTGTGCCACATTTTTTTGTTTTATATTTTTATTTTAGTGTTAATGGCTTGCCACTCCGTGTGTGTTAATGTTTACCCTAGATCTTAACCTTTGATTTGGATTAATTTGTGGATTGTTGATTTAATGTGGTGCGTTGGATGCATCCTGTGGATATTAGAGTGACATCGCATTAATGAGGGCATGTGGCTGTCATGTGGGAGAGTATTGTGTGCTGCTTGATTGTGTGTGCGTGTATACATGTGGATTACGGTGTACATGATTATCCTAGCCTCTCATCCTTTTTACTCTTTGATTGTGTTGACTTGTTGATGAGCGTTGGATTAATTGTGTGGTTGTCTTTGAACCTGCGTGTTGACTGAATTGCATGGGATCCATTGACTTTCGCTTTTGGACCTTTGTCCTTGGGCTTTCTTTCCACACCCCACCTTTCAGGCCTTTTTTTGTTTCCAATGTGTTTCTCTTTCTATTTGGACCCCCCATGCTTCTTTCATTTCTTTTTATTTTTATTATTTGTTTCTTTTGCATTTTAATTTCTAAAATCATTTTTATGCATCTGAAAATCATAAAAAAATTCATGAAACTTCTTTTTAGTTTTATAAAATTTTTCCATTTTTTATTTTCTCATTTTATTTTATTTTTGGCATCTGATTTAATTAATTGCTTTATTTTTCTTTTTTAATTGTTTCACTTGCACACTCCAACTTGCAAATTTTATTTCTCTTCATCCACAACACATTTTCAATCCATCCTTTTTGAATTTATTAGGTGACATATTAAAGTGCCTAAAAACTTTTTTGTTTCATTTTTAAACTCATTTCATGTTGCATTTTGGTCCCTCTCTTTTGCATGTTGAACCATGTTTCTTATGTGATCTTTGCCTAATTGTTTGAGGAACTTAGTTTGTGAATTTTGGTTTGATATTTTTGTACATGTTACTTGACTGAGTTAAATTCTGTTTGATTATTTTTGGGGATTTTATTGAGCCACTTTGTTATTTTTGGTTGAGTTTTTCTTGTGATGCAAGTTTGATTGAGGTTTACTTTGATTCATGATCTAGTTTGAGTGCATTTACTTACTTGTATTGGAGTGATGCTTGAGTTGTTTCTATGGTATGATCATATTCTGTTTGAGCTTGCTTGTGGCTTTGGAATCATCCTCATGTGGTCATTTTTCAATTTGTTCTTGATTTTACAAGTTGATGTTGTTTTGGACTTGAATCTTGGGGTATGTTCAACCTAATCTTGTGATTGCTTCTTTGTGTGAATGCATTCATGTATGAAACCTTTTGTTCGGTTTGTATGACATGCTTGAGGTTCTGGTTCTTTTGATTTATGGTTCATTATGTGATTTTCATTTCACTTTATGCCTCACATTTCTTTGCTTGCTTGCATGAATAATAAGTGAATGTCTTTCTCAATTTTGATACATGTTTTGAATGTGTTGCTTGATGATTAATCTTGTATGACTTAATTTTGATCTTGGAATGATGATAATGTGTATGCTACTGCCCTTTGGGTTCATTACTTGATTTTCATCTCACTTGATCATCTTGGTTTGAATTATGTGATGCATATCATTCCCTTTGCTTTGTAACTTCTTTGGTGCACAATATTGCATAATGTGAACCTCTTTTGCACATGTGAATTATTGATAATGATATGATGTGAGTTCTGGTCTTGTTTCATTTTCATCTTGTCTCCTTCATTTCACTTTGATATGAAATCCATGTGTGTTTAATTGTGCATTTAATTCAAGTATGCTTGCATCCTTCCATGTTTATCTTTGCATGCTCACTTGAATTGTTTTGCATTGATCTTTGAAACATGTTGATTGATTTGAGTTGGAAATTTATGATATGATGTGCTTGCTGCCATTTATTGTATCTCATCTCCTTCTTCTTCTTCTCTTTTGTTCTCTTTCACCCTTTCTCATCCCATGAGTCTCAAGACTTGTTCAAGTCTTGGATTCCTTCCCTTTAGAGCTACCTAGTCCAACTTAATTTTTTATTAAGCTTGGAGTAGGATTAGCATTAGGTTTTAGGTAGTCTTTTCTCCTAAACCTCACTAACCCTAGGACATCCATGCATGATAACATTAGGACTCTTAGTTTCCCTTTAGAATTTCCCTTGCGTCGTTTCTCTTCTCATCTCAAAAGAAAAGTAAAAAAACACTTAATAAAGGTTAACGTGTATTGCGCTTGAGCCTTATATGTGGGAAGTGGGGAACGAGGGGCTTCCTCTCATTCTTCTAGGATACCTAGTGTACATCCTGTTGGGGACGATGCGCGAAAGTATTCGTTCCTGTATTTAAGACTTTGGTTCAATGCAAGTTGCAAATAACTGTAAAAGGTACTTGTAAAAAACTTCAAACCAACAATAACATCTTTCCTTCGGGAATTCTTTTCTCATCTCACTCACTTTCAGCGTACGAACGTGCTCCTACTCGTTCTCTTGCAATATGGTAACGCACTCGGACCAGTGAGCCTGCAACACTTGAGCTAGAACGTTAGTCGTTCCCTTAAAACACAAATAAAGCGACCCTCGTTGAGGGGAACTACGTCGCTCTGATTCTCATGTTCCCGATGAGATACGTAGGCAGTGGGGTAGGGCCCATTCGAGCACTTCTTTTATTTTCCCTAAATTTGTTTCTTGTTCTCTCTCCTTTCTCTTTTCTGTTCCGTTCCTGTTCCTTTCCCTTTCCAGTAGCAGTGGAGCTCCAAACGACGACACCCTTTGATCGAGACAAGCAAGCGTGGTTCCCATCGGGTACGATGGACGTGAGGGGGTGCTAATACCTTCCTCTCACGTAACCGACTCCCGAACCCAGTTCTCTTGGTCGCAAGACCATGTTCTTTCCTTTCTCTTCAGGTTTATGCGGTGTTTCCTTTCCCTCTCATGGGATAAATACACATTGCTGGCGACTCTGTTTTCCGCGCCACTCTCGCGTTTGTACGGTTGGATGCGAATCTTTCGGGAACGACAGCTGGCGACTCTGCTGGGGACGAACCCAGAATCTCTAGTTTCCTTAGCGAGTCAATCCTAGTGCTTGTTTGCTTTCTTTCATTGGGTGTTTATTCTGGTGCTGTGTTTTGCTGTTTGTTGTATATTACTGTATTGCTGTTTACTGTATTTTTGCTTTACTGCTTTACTATTTTTATCTCATTTTACTGCATTACATATCATTATATGCTGGATATTACTGCGCTGTGCTGGCTGGTTTTCTGTTTGGCGGGTTAGGATGTTCTAGAGATGAGCCCAATACTCAGGCTCGAGCATACACCTAGGTTTTAGCGTAGGCAGGCGTGACGCTCCCGTGGTGTTGGCCACGTGTGGGTGATCACGATCCCTACAATCAGACGAGGTTTTATCCGGAGCTATCTGCTACTGTATGTTGATACAGACCAATAGTTATTCTCTGGAGGAATTGTCGACTCTGATGACCATTCCCGAGGACTCAGTTGCGGCACTCCTCCCGAGATGTGACAGTGGAAGCCCACGTTCTGTGGCAAACCCATTGCATATTCTCTATCAGAGGACCCAATGCTGGGAAATTGCTATAGGATTTCCCTTTTGTAGTGAATCAGCGGACGACCTCTTTGATTGGCGATAGCATTGTATCCTTCGGGCTGAATGTGCTATTGCTTCTCAAACCTCTGAAGCTGAGGATCTTTCGTCTTGGAGAATCAGTTGAGGCCTCCTCGATTGATGATGATGCCAAACCAGAAATGGTGAACGTATCATCATTTCTCGACCTGAGAGCCTGGGATACTGAACATCCTAGGATCCACACGTGAGAGGGATGGGGTTTGCAGGTTTGCAGGTAACCGTGACTTTCAACCTACCTGGTTTTCTGGTTCTATCACTATGGTGGTTTTTGTTATGAGTTTTGGTACAGAGCCTTGATTTGTTCAGTCAGTGCAGTGCAGCCAGTTTGTGTGGAACCTTGATCACATGCTCTGCATTGCATTCCTTTTTCTGACATTCATGTTTGTGCATTTTCAGGTAGTGTCTAGTTTTTGATTCCAGTCAGAGGGCATTCATAGGGATGGACACTAAGAGGGGTAAGAAGCACATCATCGTCTACAGATTCCCACAGATCACTCTTGGCTCGTTGAGTAGTTTGCAGAGTATAGCTGGTCCAGAAGTTTTAGGAGCCTTTGAAGAGAAGTATGGTTGGATTTTATCCCTGGTTCAGAGTCTCAGTGAATATGAATACAATGGGCTACACACCTTGATGCAGTTTTATGATCCTTCCTTGAGGTGTTTTGTGATGACAGATTATGTGTTGGTTCCTACCCTGGAGGAGTACTCCAACCTTTTGAAGATTCCTGTCAAAGAAGATGTTCCTTTCTGTGGTTCCCAAGGAGATTGTGATTTCCAGGCAGTGGCAGAGGCTCTTTATTTTAGTAGATCTACAATAGAGGCTGACTTTTCTAAGAAGGGAAAATTCCGAGGCTATCACTTGGGGTACTTAGTGAAGAAGGCTCAAGAAGAAGCAAAAGAAAAGAGGTGGATGGCTTTCAATGCAATATTGGCTCTGTGTATATATGGCATTGTGTTATTCCCTAATGAGTCTGATTTTGTCGACACGGATGCTATTCAGATATTTACAGCTCAGAATCTGGTGCCGACTTTGTTAGGTGATCTCCACTACGCCCTATACAACAGGAATGAGAAAAGAAGAGGTGGGGTGGTTTGTTGTTGCACACCTCTCTTTTACAAGTGGTTTGCCAAACGTTTACCCCAATCTGGTGCTTTTATTGATTCGAAGACTTCCTTAGAGTGGAGTAAGCGTCTGATGGGCTTAGCTACTAAGGATATTCTGTGGGTGGACAAAGGATTAGTGGGGGCTGATATTTTGCATAGCTGTGCCCGGTATCCTAATGTACCCTTGATTGGAAGAAAAGGGGGTATTAACTACAACCCGTCTTTGGCTATCAGGCAGTTTGCATACGCTCTAAAAGATCCTCCAGCCGGGAAAGATTTAGAAGAATCTTTGTACTTTCACATGACTGATGGTGTGGCTATTGCACAAGAGGATTCTCAAGCTTGGCTTAGCAGACAAAAGATAGGCAAAACTGTGTTGGGTAAGCCCAATAACCAAGCTTTCGCTCCCTATATTGAATGGGTGAAGAAGAGGGCAGAAGAGTTCTATTTGCCTTTTGATCGGGCGCCTCCCTTATATCCAGAGATTGTGGAAGAGAGACTCACTGTACCATTTGAAGATTTCGATATGCAGCATAAGTTGATATCTGATCTGAGGGTGGAGAACTCTAGCATGAGTAGTCGACTACAGAGTGCTCTACATGACAACTTGGGATTGAAATGGAAGGTTCAAGACATGACTACGCACCTAGAGAAAAAAGAGAAGGATTTTGCTGACAAGGCTCAACACTTCAAAAAGATTAGTATGGCTGCTGATTCGTCAGTCAAGGCTAAGAGGAAAAACAAGAAGCTTTTGACTAAAGCAGAGGATAAGCTGGCCATGTATCAGGATATGTGGAAGGAAGCCAAGATTGAGAATGAAGAGCTGCAAGAAGAGCTTCAGGTAGTGAAAGCGAGGAAAGACCGTTACTTTGCCAAATGGAAAGAAGCCCAGAAAGAAATTAAAGAGCTTAAGCTGCAAGCAGGAATTAAGAAACCAAAGCACGAAGGCAACGATGTTGAAGAGCAGGTTGCTAGGCTGAAGCAGGATGTTGAGAAGAGGAACAGGTTGATCAAGGGTTTGCTAGAAAGACCTGCCCATCCAGATACTGTGAACCTTCTTGAGGAGATTGAAGCCGGTTTATTTGGAATTGACTTGTAGTAATTATGTTGCTTGTTTTTGTTGTGATTACCATCAGGATTGTTGATGGAATCACTTTTGATTGTATTGAACCTATTTGTATGACTCCTTATGCTATGTTATTGCAATGTTTGTTTCAATGGTTATCAGTTTGTTTGAAAGGAGTTGTCTTTTGATTGATTCTGCGATATTTCTGGATTTGGATATATTTTCCGATGTTGTGTCCGATCCCTTGCCCAAAGCTGGAATCAAAGCAAATTCGGCCTGGAAATGTTTAAATATGATTGTTTGCATTTTGCATTTGCATCCTCATAATCATGAGCATTTTTGCATAGCAGGTACCTGTTGCAGGAGATCTCTAACCTTTATTTGGTTTCAGGAACTATAGCTGAGAATCACATTCACCGATACTCAACTCGAGGAAATCAAGCAAGGATAATGGATCAAATGCAGAGTGATTTGGCTGAAATGAGGGCACAAATAGACCAGTTCATGACTCTCGTGATTGGTATGGCACAAACTCAAGAAAGATTGAGGCTTCTGGTCGAGCGTCCAGAGGCCACGCTTGGAGTTAATTAGAATGACAATGGCACTCCTCCTCCTGGTGGTAATCTGGGTAATGGAAATGGCAGAAATGTTGGTGGTATTCAGGAAGACGCTCAAGAAGACCAATTTACTCTGTTGGATGCTGAGATATGTGCTCCTAATGATAAAAGGTACGATGAGTTGGCTGAAAAGATACGGGCTATGGAATGCAAGAATTCTATGGGTATTGATGTTACTAGTTTGGGGCTGGTACTAGGGGTCAGGATCCCTCCAAAATTCAAGCCGCCTACTTTTGATAAATATCATGACAATACGTGTCCCCAGACACATATCCAAGCTTATTTTAGGAGGATCTCACCTCATACAGATGATGAGAAGTTATGGATGCATTACTTTCAAGACAGTCTGGCTGGAGCTTCGTTGACCTGGTATATGAAATTGAACAGAGCTGCCGTGAGAAGTTGGAAGGATCTGGCTAAAGCATTCCTAAAACAGTACCAGTACAATATTGATATGGCGCCCAATCGCACTCAATTGCAGGGGTTGTCACAGAATGCTAAGGAAAGTTTCAAAGAATATGCTCAAAGGTGGAGAGAGATGGTTGCGCAGGTTCAACCTCCTTTGCTGGATAGAGAAATGGCAGACATGTTTATGGGCACCCTGCAAGGGGCATATCTTGAAAGATTGGCTGCTTGTCCATCAACCGGATTTGCTGAGATAGTAATTGCTGGAGAAAGAATAGAGAGTTTGTTGAAGCTTGGAAAGATCCAAGATGTAAGTGGAGCTGGCTCTTCTGGGACAAAGAAATCGTTTGCTAGTGGTCAAAGAAGAAGAGAAGGTGATACAAATGTTATGTTTAGAGGACGAGGCAGAGGACGTTCTCAGGGTTATCATCAGGTAGGTGCAGTGACAATCTCAGCACCGTCTCTGCAGCAACAACAACCCCAACAGCAAGTTCAGCAGCAACAATAGCAACCTCCTTTCCAACAGAGGTCTAGACAGAGGGATCGTAAGATTGACCCTCTCCCTTTGACTTATTCTGCGTTGCTACCACAGCTACTCAAGTTGAAGTTGGTTGAGCTCCGTACTATGAGACCTCCTGCCGCTGGCAACCTGCCTCCTAATTTTGATGTAAATGCTCG
This sequence comes from Lathyrus tuberosus, assembly GCA_022829125.1. Taxonomy (NCBI): domain Eukaryota; kingdom Viridiplantae; phylum Streptophyta; class Magnoliopsida; order Fabales; family Fabaceae; genus Lathyrus; species Lathyrus tuberosus. The sequence continues at coordinate 5,531,857 of JALAZF010000391.1, read as the reverse complement.
CTGCAAGTTCCACTCAGGTGCTCAGGGGCACTCCATTGAAAAATTTTGGGCTTTTCATCATAAAGTGCAAGACTTGATTGATGCCAAAGCAATCAATTTCTCTCAGTCTCCTAATATTATTCAGCACCCCATACTTAATCATGGTGCGGCAAATGTGCATGCTATCAAAGATGGAAAGAGATTGAATTTGGTAGCAGACATCAGTCAGGTGAAGACTTCTTTGTTGGTTGTAAAAGATCGTTTGTTGAAGGGACAGGTGTTCCCAGGCTGTAACCAAGAATGTTCTGAGTGTATGAATCAAGAGAATGGCTATGATAGTTGAAGGTGGGTTTGCAGAATCTGATCAATGAAGGATGTCTACAGTTTGACAGGGTTGTGAAAGAAACTGATGAGGTATCAACTGTGACTATCTATTATACTCCCGCTGAGATTCAGGCGCCTGCCAGTATAGTTCCTGTGGCAAGTGTTGTGCAAGAAAGACCCAGTCCTGTTACCATCACGGTGCCAGGACCAGTTCCGTTTACAACTACAAAGGCAATCCCATGGCACTATGGGGCAGACGTGTACTATGATGGTAAAAAGCAAGAGGTTGGGACATCAGTTGGTTCAAATATTGATAATGTGGGTGGTGTAGGTGGTTTTACAAGAAGCGGAAGATTGTTTACTCCCCAAACTTTGCGCAGTGATAAAGAAGCAGAAGCTACAGCAAAAGCTAAAGGAAAACAGGTGGTCGAGAGTGTGCCTGTACCTGAATCAGAGACATAGATTATTTTTGAGAATGAGATGGAAGAGTTCATGAGGATAATCAAGAAAAGTGATTATAAGATTGTCGATCAACTGAATCAGACCCCTTCGAAGATTTCAATTTTATCATTGCTGATGTTTTCTGATGCGCATCGGAAGGCTTTGTTGAAATTGTTGAAGAGCGCATATGTGCCACAAGAAATCACTGTTAATCAGCTGGAGGGTGTAATTTCCAATGTTAATGTCAACCATGGTCTGGGCTTCACAAGTAGGGATTTGACTGCTGAAGGAAGAAACCACAATAAGGCTTTGCACATCACAATGGAGTGTAAGGGGGCAGTGTTGTCTCATGTGCTGGTAGACACTGGTTCCTCACTCAATGTCTTGCCTAAGAAGGCATTAATGAAGCTGGAAGTTGATGGTTTGATTTTAAGGCCTAGTGAATTGGTTGTCCGAGCGTTCGATGGAACGAAAAGATCTGTGTTTGGTGAAGTAGAGCTGCCCGTGCAAATTGGACCGCAGGTGTTCAAATCCACATTCCATGTGATGGACATACAGCCTGCATATAGATGCTTATTGGGTCGCCCTTGGATTCATGGAGCCGGGGCTGTTACATCCACCTTACACCAAAAGCTGAAGTATGAGTTTGAAGGACAGGTTGTGACAGTGTACGGTGAAGAAGATATCTTTGTTAGTCATTTGTCCACATTTAAGTATGTGGAAATGGATGGGAAAATTCACGAGATGCTTTGCCAGTCGTTTGAAGCGGTAAATATTGACAATGTGCCTGATTCTTCCTCTGCACCAGTTGGAGCTGGTACCTCCATTTCATCCTACAAACAAGCTGTTGAGGTCGTCAGAGGCGACAATGCCCAAGGCTGGGGCAGGTTGATAGAGACACCAATGAAGGAGGACAAATTTGGTATTGGTTATCATCCCTCTATGACTTTAGATGCGGAAAGCAGTGGACCCATCATTTTCAGTATTGGGGGAATTATTTACACAGATCAGTCTTGTGCAGCTACAGAAGATGGTGTTGACGGTGACTGTGACCTGGACAACTGGGTACGCCCATGTGCCCCGGGACAACAGTTGCAGAACTGGTCTGTTGAAGAAGTCATCAGGGTTACTCTTCAGACAGAGTAATTTTTCTTTGTTTTTCTAACCATAATGCATGTCAAAATCTTACGCTCTGCCCAAGGCGTATAGATTCATTTGTAGGGCCACCCTGTTTGCATTTGCAATTTTAATCATCAATAAAGGACGTTTTGCACTCAAATTTTTGTTCTCTGTCTTTCAGTTTTTATTTTTGCACAAAAATAATGAAATGGAAATGTTTCTTTTCTTTTTGTTTTTAAATAATTCTAAAATAAAGCATGAACCCGTTCATGTAGACTTGATCCTCCGGATTCCATTGATAACGATTTTGCTATGGCTATGAATGACTTTGACAAACCGATTTATCAAGCCGAAGAAGGGGATGAGAATGATTGTGAACTCCCTGAGGAACTGGCCAGATTGTTAAAACAAGAGGAAAGGGTCATCCAGCCTCATCAGGAGACTGTAGAGATCATCAATATTGGTACCGAGGATGCTAAGAAAGAGATCAAGATTGGTGCCTGCCTACAAGCAGATGTGAAGAGAGCTTTTATTGAGTTGTTATGTGAATATGCTGACATCTTCGCCTGGTCGTATCAAGACATGCCAGGGTTTGATACTGATATTGTTGTTCACAGGCTGCCTTTGAGAGAAAAATGTCCGCCAGTCAAGCAGAAACTTCGTCGGACTCACCCTGACATGGCCATAAAGATTAAAGAAGAAGTTCAGAAACAGTGGGATGCAGGGTTTCTTGCAGTGACTCACTACCCTCCCTGGGTTGCCAACATTGTGTCAGTACCGAAGAAAGACGGAAAGGTTAGAATGTGTGTGGATTATCGAGATCTTAATAAAGCTAGTCCGAAAGATGATTTTCCACTGCCACACATTGATGTACTGGTCGATAATACAACTCAGTTTTCAGTGTTCTCGTTTATGGATGGTTTCTCCGGGTACAACCAGATTAAGATGACACCTGAAGATATGGAGAATACCACGTTCATTACTCCTTGGGGTATATACTATTATAAGGTGATGCCTTTTGGGTTGAAGAATGCAGGGGCAACATATCAGCGGGCGATGGTGACTTTGTTTCAGGACTTGATTCATAAAGAGATTGAATGTTATATGGATGACATGATTGCCAAGTCGAGAACAGAAGAAGAACATCTGGTTAACTTGAAAAAGCTGTTTGAAAGGTTGAGGAAGTTCCACTTAAGGTTGAATCTAAATAAGTGCACTTTTGGGGTGCGTTCTGGAAAGCTGCTGGGTTTCATTGTAAGTGAAAAAGGAATTGAGGTTGATCCTGCCAAGGTGAAAGCAATACAAGAAATGCCTGAACCAAGAACGGAAAAAGAGGTTCGTGGTTTTCTGGGTAGATTAAACTACATTGCAAGGTTCATATCTCATCTAACAGCCACGTGTGAACCAATTTTTAAACTGCTAAGAAAAGATCAGACGGTCAGGTGGAATGACGATTGCCAATTGGCATTCGATAAGATAAAAGAATACTTGCAGGAACCTCCAATTCTCATACCTCCAGTTGAAGGAAGACCTTTAATAATGTATTTGATAGTGCTTGAAGGCTCTATGGGTTGTGTTCTCGGTCAACACGATGAGACAGGTAGGAAGGAGCATGCTATCTACTACCTGAGCAAAAGGTTCAATGATTGTGAGTCCCGGTACTCAATGCTTGAAAAGACATGTTGTGCACTTGCATGGGCCGCAAAGCGACTGAGGCAATATATGATTAGGCACACAACCTTGTTGATTTCCAAAATGGATCCTATCAAATACATTTTTGAGAAACCAGCGCTAACAGGCAGAATTGCACGGTGGTAAATGGTTTTGACAGAGTATGATATTCAGTACACCTCCTAAAAGGCCATCAAAGGAAGTGTCTTGTCAGATTATCTCGCGCAACAGCCGATTGACGATTACCAACCCATGAAGTTTGATTTCCCTGATGAGGACATCATGTTTCTCAAAGCTAAAGACTGCGAGGAACCACTCCTGGAGGAGGGGCCAGACCCTGAATCCAAATAGAGTCTGATGTTTGATGGGGCCGTCAATATGAATGGATGCGGAGTTGGAGTAGTTCTTATCACACCGGAAGGTGTTCATATGCCTTTCACTGCCCGAATAACTTTCGGATGCACCAACAATGAAGCAGAGTATGAAGCTTGTATAATGGGGATTGAGGAGGCGATTAATTTATGAATTAAGACCCTTGATATCTTTGGTGATTTATCTTTGGTAATTAATCAGGTGAAAGGGAGTTGGTACACACACCAAGCAAATCTGGTTCCGTATAGAGATTATACAAGAAGATTGCTGACATTCTTTACAATGGTGAAGCTGTACCATATCCCTAGAGATGAGAATAGGTTTGCAGATGCCTTGGCCACATTGTCTTCCATGATCAAAGTGCAAGGATGGAATCATGTACCCAAGATTGAGGTGTCTCGTCTTGACAGACCTTCTTTTGTGTTTGCTGTTGATGCAACGTCTGATGACAAGCCATGGTTTCATGACATCAAGTGTTTCTTGAAAAGTCAAGAGTACCCGCCAAGGGCATCTGCTAAAGATAAGAAGACGTTGAGAAGGTTGTCTGGTAGTTTCTTCTTGAATCAGGATGATGTGCTGTATAAGCGGATTTTTGACATGGTTCTCCTCAGATGTGTGGATAAATGTGAGGCAGACTTGTTAATGCAGGAAGTACATGAAGGCTCTTTCGGTACTCATGCCGGAGAACATGCAATGGCTTAGAAATTGCTGAGATCAGGATATTATTGGTTGACCATGGAGTCAGATTGTTGTAAGTATGCCCGTAAGTGTCACAAGTGCCAGATCTATGCAGACAAAGTGCACGTTCCTCCGAATCCGTTGAGCGTCATGTCCTCTCCTTGGCCCTTTGCTATGTGGGGCATTGACATGATCGGAAAGATCGAACCTACTGCTTCAAACGGCCATCGTTTCATCTTGGTTGCCATTGATTATTTCACTAAATGGGTTGAAGCTGCATCTTATGCCAATGTCACTAAGCAGGTGGTAGCTCGTTTCCTGAAACGGGATATCATTTGTCGCTATGGAGTGCCCGAGAGAATCATTACGGATAATGGTTCTAATCTGAATAACAAAATGATGGCTGAGCTGTGCCGGGACTTCAAAATCGAGCACCATAATTCTTCTCCATATCGCCCGAAGATGAATGGCGTTGTGGAAGCGGCCAACAAGAATATTAAGAAGATTGTGCAGAAAATGGTGGTCACATACAAAGATTGGCATGGGATGTTACCGTTTGCTTTGCATGGGTACCGAACGTCAGTGCGCACGTCCACTGGGGCAACCCCATTCTCACTTGTATACGGTATCGAGGCAGTATTACCATTTGAAGTTGAGATTCCATCCCTCAGAGTTATGATGGATGTCAAGCTAGACGAAGCAGAGTGGGTTCGCGCCAGGTTTGATCAGTTGAGCCTTATTGAGGAGAAACGACTGGCAACTATGTGTCACGGACAGTTATACCAACGGAGGATGAAATAGGCATTTGACCAAAAGGTACGTCCTCGAGTTTACAAAGTGGGAGATGTGGTACTTAAAAGGATCCTTCCTCCAAGTACAGATCACAGGGGCAAATGGACTTCTAACTATGAAGGTCCATTCGTGGTTAAGAAGGTCTTCTCGGGCGGAGCCTTGTTACTTACAACCATGGATGGCGAAGACTTTTCATCCCCTGTCAACTCAGATGTAGTCAAAAAATACTTCGCATAAATAGACCCGCTGGACAAAAAAAAACAAAAAAAAAGGTCCAGGCAAAAAAGGGGCATCCCGGCGAACCACAAAAACAGAATAAAAAGGTTCGGGCAAAAATTAGGGATAATAAAGAAAAATGGTACACCCGGTGAGTTGAAAATCCGCAAGGACAACTCAGGCAAAAAAAGGTATCCCGGTGGAGTGAAAACCCGAAAGGGTGGTCCACGCAAAAGAGGGATTTAAGCGAACGACTACGATCTGAGTTATCTGTACTCCATCATCCGTTTCAACAACTAACATTCCAAAGGGTAGAAATCGGTCTGATCAATCCTCAGAAGGCAAGATCGGGGTGTTTTGAAGACATATTGGCCATTACAGAATTGAAACTCAGTGAAATGCCATTTTCACATTGCCATTAGGATAGTTTCTTTTCTCAATTTTCGGCGATCACCTCTTTCCAGGGATTGCTTCCTAATGTAATTGCCTATTCTGGGCCTTTTGATCAATAAATTGAATTTCAGTTAAAAGCTTCTTATTTTGTTTTACTGCTCTGTTTGCAAAAAGTCTGAATTTTTGATAAAAAATTGCATTTGAAAACATGGTGGCTTCACAATAACACGTGCAGAAAAACATTTAGAATTATTTTGAATGCTGAATAATCCTGGATGGTGGATTCAAACCATGCAATATTCCGGGGCATGTGTGTGTATTCTTTTGTTGCAGGTAACAGATTCAAATGATTTACAACACAAGACGGGTAATAACTTATTCCCACGCAGGAGACTGGGGCAATCATATTCAGGAAAGGGTTCACTGGTCACCCTTTTGTCACAATGTTTACTGATTGAGTCTATCAGACGGTTGACGGTCATTCATGACGTCTCGATATCAGTGAATGGAGTTCAACTGGGTATCGTTGTATCTTATTAAGGTACTTCCAACAGCTACAAGCTTTTCTGTGTCGATAACGGTTGCGAATCTCCAGTAGAGTTGCTTCGCAGACACCGAAGTTGATGGTTAATCCCCAGTGAAGTCGTTGGGAGTTTGAAGATGCTTAATCTCCTGTAAAATCCTCTTATGACGTTTCTTCAGGTAAGCCTTGTATCATGGAGCAAGAAGCAAGTTGTTGACCTTCCCAAACATGGGGCATTTTGATTTTCCATAGCAGGAGATGTCCCAGATCTGTTATCCCCAGTAGAGTTTGAGGACATTTGGTCTTCTGTAAAATCCTCTCAAAAGGAATTCCCCAGCATGAGATGCTTTAAGGCGGTTTTCTCCAGCAAAGTTTGTTATAAACTCATTATTCCCGACGGAATCGTCAAACGGAAAGTTCGCCAAGCATGGGGCATTGTGATATTTATCCTGAGGCTCAACAGTCTTATTCCTCAGCAGACTACTATGGAGTTTCCCCAGCAGATCTAGGGACTCTTCCCCAGCATGTTGCAACAGAACGTCTTATAACTAGGATTTGCAGATCCTCGACAGAGTAGCCTTGATTCCCAGCAAGATCGTATCTCTGGTAATGGCATCCCCACAGAGTTCAACATTGAATCTTGTCAACAACACTCCCTAGCTGAGTTGTTTTGTCCACACAGAGGCCTATTGATCAACAAAATCTATTCCTCAATAGAGTGATAGTATATTCTTGCCCCAGCTGAGTTGAGTCCATCACAAAAGATCCAGGGTTTGATAGATCCCCAAGCGGAGTTTTTAATGACTAGTTTCCCTAGCAAGACGTCATGCAAAGAAATTCTCATCCCCAGCGGAGTTGCTATGACCATAATTCATCCCCAAGCAGATGAAGTAATTCCTGGCAGAATCATCATTTCCCCATATTTCCAAAGTCCAATTTATTTTTGGCAAACTTGACAGTTCGAATCAGATAGATTGTTCATTCATTCTCCAGCAGAAACATCATCCTTTCAGGAGTATCTGAAGTTAAATCATTGATCATTGTTCCTCAGCAGAGTCAGCAGAGATGTCTGACATGGATGCAGAGAGTAATCCAATATTGGAATTGCTAAAGTCCACCCGTAGTGTGGCAAGCCAGTAGTCGTCTGGCATTGTTAAAAAATGTTATCAAAGTCCAACCGTAGATTGGCAAAAGGTCCATCCAAGTGTGGCAAATTCTCAAAATCCAATCGTAGATTGGCGAAAGGTCCATCCAAGGGTGGCAAACCATCAGCAAGTCCAACCGTAGATTGGTAAAAGGTCCATCCAAGGGTGGAAAATGATTAAAGTCCAACCGTAGATTGGCAAAAGGTCCATCCAAGGGTGGCAAACTCTTAAAGTCCAACCGTAGATTGGCAGAAGTCCACCCGTGGTGTGGCAAGTCAGTAGTCGTCTGAATCCTTTTAAAAGACCGCAGCAAAGTCCAACCGTAGATTGGCAAAAGACCATCCAAGGGTGGCAAAGAAAGGCAAAGTCCAACCGTAGATTGGCAAAAGTCCACTTGTAGTGTGGCATTTCAGCTGCAAAGTCCAACCGTAGATTGGTAAAAGTCCACCCGTAGTGTGGCAGGTCAGTAGTCTTCTGACTCTATTCAAAAAAAAGAAAGTCCACCCGTAGTGTGGCAGGCCAGTAGTCGTCTGGCATTGTACAAAAGACGTTGCTAAATTCCACCCGTAGTGTGGCAGGCCAGTAGTCGTCTGGCGTTATTTTAAAAGACATTGCTAAAGTCCACCCGTAGTGTGGCAAGCCAGTAGTCGTCTGGCGTTATATAAAAGACATCCTTCCAGTGGTTTTATTCTCACCAGAGTTTTCTTCAAGCAGAGTTCTATTGGTTGGGTTTATATCCCTTTTCTTCTTCCCTGCAGAGTGCAAATTTTTGGGTTATTGTCGGTATTCAATCTCTCTATACCTTGAAAGTATGACAGCAATCGCTATCATCCGTTCAGGTCTACAGTGATTGAATAGGGGTAGCTGTAATACCCCAAAATTTGCCCTCTCTTTTCTTCATGTCTTCTAGCATGAGCTTTCATTGCATTGCATTGCATTCAAGCATAGAAAAACAAAACATTAAGCATTTAGCATTGCATCTTGCATAAGGGCATGTGATCAGGTTATCCAAGGTGTTCATCATCCAAAGCTAAAGGAGAAGACCAAGTGTTTCTCACAAGCTTCAAGGACCTCTTACAGCATGTACCATCTCCATGTGACCTCACAAGTCATAGGGAGAGGAGAGTTCATCAAGAAGATTGGGCAGTGCATGATCTCCTACACAAGGCAGTCAAAAGTTGGGATCTGACCCTCAAATGGGCAAGCTCTTTGAGTTTTTATCATCTCCAAAAGACACATCTCATAATTGTTTGAGAGGATACACAACATATTCAGAGGAATTTGGATTTGGAGGATGTGCTATTTCCTCATAACCAGAGGGTGCCAAAATTAGGGTTTGACCTAAAATCTGTTTATTTCTGATTTCTTGGCCAAGACTTGATCTCATGGCATTTCTTATGTTCTTAAGTGTCCATGGATGGAATCTTGGTCATTGGTTCTTTGAGGAAGATGTTCAATGGATCAGTTACTTGTGTAATAAGCAAAAGTCAATTGTTCAAAAGGAGAAAGTCAACTGTGGAATTTTGAAGTTCTCTTCATGATTTTCTAGGGCTCACAAGCTCATTTGGTCTTCAATTGTCAAGATTCATGCCATTCATCAAGAATCAAGAGTTTGTGCAAAAGTTACTAAATTTGGAAAATGACCTATAATGAAAACTTTCCATTTTTGGCAATTTTTCCACCACATTCAACTTGACTTTTCATCATCAAGGAAGCTCCAAATGAATTTCCCTTCAACATGAAAGTTGAAGATCTTTCTCTCCCATTTCTAAAAAGTACTAGATGGTTTCCATACCATTTGTAAAACTCAAGTTATGGTCAAAAGATGGCAAGGTGCATTTTGAGGTTTTCATATGGTTCCATTTTTCCACCTTTGGCATTTTGGCACAAATGGACTTAAAATTGATCTTTTTGCTTCATGTTATATTACAACATCAAAGTGCAAGACAAGAGGAGTATTTTTGGCCTTTGAATCAATTCATTCCATGCCATATTTTTCATTATTTTCACAAAGTGCAAAAATGCAAATTGATTCAAAACTTGCAAACCAAGAAAGTACAAGGCCCAAAATCAATTCAGAAGTGATCCATGAGTGAATTGGAAATGAATCATGCTGAGTACAAGGGTGTTGCACGTGTGGATTAGTGGTGGTGATACAAAATGCATTTTTGCATTTTCACCCAAATCTCACTAACCAAGGGATTAACCACTTGCTAATCACCATCTGTGGATTAATGAAGAGTATATAAGTTAACTCATGCCTTAGAAATTAGGTCATGCACTCTCATTTGCTCAGAATTTCAAAAACTCACTCTCACTTTTGGCATATTCTTGATCAGTGAGTTGAAAGGAGCACGAATCATCCATTGTTTTAAGCTGAAATGAAGGATTTCACCAAGTTCCATTTAAGAGGATTCAACTTAAATCTCAAGATCTAGCACGATTTCAAGCTCTAGTTGCATTTATTTTGCATCTAGAGGTTCCAAGGGGTAGATCTGCAGTTTTTGGAGGGATTTCTTGACGTATTTTAAGCTCTTCAAGGTTCAGGTTAGTGATTTTTTTCATCATCATAGAACTTGAATTTTTGATGTGTATAATGAGCTGTGATGTTCACTGATTATCCTGATCTATTTTATTTGAAGTTTAGATGTGTGAATTGTGTGTAATGTGGATTTAAAGTTTTAGATCTAAACTTGTTTTCGTTCGATTCTCTTTATGTGTTTGTTGTTTGATAAAATGAACATGATATCCATGATCCTTGCGTTTTTCTGGTCAAGATGATGTACACATACGCAATTTCTGGGAAAAAATGCGCAGCAGCTCACCGGAGAGGGAGGCCGGATCCCTAGCTCCGGCGGCTGGAAGAAGTTCAGTCCGGCGAGGGTAATTTGGAGAAGAAACAATCACGTCCGTCCGTCCTTTGGATCTAACGGATCTCATTGTGCCACGCTTTTTTGTTTTATGTTTTTATTTCAGTGTTTGTGTGCTTGCCACTCCGTGTTTGTTAATGTGTACCCTAGATCTTAACCTTTGATTTGGATTAATTTGTGGATTGATGATTTAATGTGGCGCGTTGGATGCATCCTGTGGATATTAGAGTGACATCTCATTAATGAGGGCATGTGGCTGTCACGTGGGAGAGTATTGTGTGCTGCTTGATTGTGTGTGCGTGTATACATGTGGATTACGGTGTACATGATTATCCTGGCCTCTCATCCTTTTTATTCTTTGATTGTGTTGACTTGTTGATGAGCGTTGAATTAATTGTGTGGTTGTGATTGAACCTGCGTGTTGACTGAATTGTATGGGATCCATTGACTTTCGCTTTTGGACCTTTGTCCTTGGGATTTCTTTCCACACCCCGCCTTTCAGGCCTTTTTTTTGTTTCCAACGTGTTTCTCTTTCTATTTGGACCCCCCATACTTCTTTCATTTCTTTTTATTTTTATTATTTGTTTCTTTTGCATTTTAATTTCTAAAATCATTTTTATGCATCTGAAAATCATAAAAAAATTCATGAAACTTCTTTTTAGCTTTATAAAATTTTTCCATTTTTTATTTTCTCATTTTATTTTATTTTTGGCATCTGATTTAATTAATTGCTTTATTTTTCTTTTTTAATTGTTCACTTGCACACTCCAACTTGGAAAATTTATTTCTCTTCATCCACAACACATTTTCAATCCATCCTTTTTGCATTTATTAGGTGACATATTAAAGTGCATAAAAAATTTGTTGTTTCATTTTTAAACTCATTTCATGTTGCATTTTGGTCCCTCTCTTTTGCATGTTGAATCATGTTTCTTATGTGATCTTTGTCTAATTGTTTGAGGAACTTAGTTTATGAATTTTGGTTTGATCTTTTTGTACATTTTACTTGACTGAGTTAACTTCTGTTTGATTATTTTTGGGGATTTTATTGAGCCACTTTGCTATTTTTGGTTGAGTTTTGCTTGTGATGCAAGTTTGATTGAGGTTTACTTTGATTTATGATCTAGTTTGTGTGCATTTGCTTACTTTTAATGGAGTGATGCTTGTGGTGTTTTTATGGTATGATCATATTCTGTTTGAGCTTGCTTGTGGCTTTGGAATCATCCTCATGTGGTCATTTTTCAATTTGTTCTTGATTTTACAAGTTGATGTTGTTTTGGACTTGAATCTTGGGGTATGTTCAACATAATCTTGTGATTGCTTCTTTGTGTGAATGCATTCATGTATGAAACCTTTTGTTCAGTTTGTATGACATGCTTGAGGTTCTGGTACTTTTGATTTATGGTTCATTATGTGATTTTCATTTCACTTTATGCCTCACATTTCTTTTCTTGCTTGCATGAATAATAAGTGAATGTCTTTCTCAATTTTGATACATGTTTTGAATGTGTTGCTTGATGATTAATCTTGTATGACTTGAGTTTGATCTTGGCATGATGATAATGTGTATGCTACTGCCCTTTGGGTTCATTACTTGATTTTCATCTCACTTGATCATCTTGGTTTGAATTATGTGATGCATATCATTCCCTTTGCTTTGTAACTTCTTTGGTGCACAATATTGCATAATGTGAACCTCTTTTGCACATGTGAATTGTTGATAATGATATGATATGAGTTCTGGTCTTGTTTCATTTTTATCTTGTCTCCTTCATTTCACTTTGATATGAAATCCATGTGTGTTTAATTGTGCATTTAATTCAAGTATGCTTGCATCCTTCCGTGTTTATCTTTGCATGCTCATTTGAATTGTTTTGCATTGATCTTTGAAACATGTTGATTGATTTGAGTTGGACATTTATGATATGATGTGCTTGCTGCCATTTATTGTATCTCATCTCCTTCTTCTTCTTCTCTTTTGTCCTCTTTCACCCTTTCTCATCCCATGAGTCTCAAGACTTGTTCAAGTCTTGGATTCCTTTCCTTTAGAGCTACCTAGTCCAACTTAATTTTTGATTAAGCTTGGAGTAGGATTAGCATTAGGTTTTAGGTAGTCTTTTCTCCTAAACCTCACTAACCCTAGGACATCCATGCATGATAACATTAGGACTCTTAGTTTCCCTTTAGAATTTCCCTTGCGTCGTTTCTCTTCTCATCTCAAAAGAAAAGTAAAAAAATACATAATAAAGGTTAACTTGTATTGCGCTTGAGCCTTATATGTGGGAAGTGGGGAACGAGGGGCTTCCTCTCATTCTTCTAGGATACCTAGTGTACGTCCTGTTGGGGACGATGCGCGAAAGTATTCGTTCCTGTATTTAAGACTTTGGTTCAATGCAAGTTGCAAATAACTGTAAAAGGCACTTCTTGTAAAAAACTTCAAACCAACAATAACGTCTTTCCTTCGGAAATTCTTTTCTCATCTCATTCACTCTCAGCGTACGAATGTGCTCCTACTCGTTCTCTTGCAATATGGTAACACACTCGGACCAACGAGGATGCAACACCTGAGCTAGAACGTTAGTCGTTCCCTAAAAACACAAACAAAGCGACCCTCGTTGAGGGGAACTACGTCGCTCTGATTCTCATGTTCCCGATGAGATACGTAGGCAGTGGGGTAGGGCCCATTCGAGCACTTCTTTTATTTTCCCTACATTTGTTTCTTGTTCTCTCTCCTTTCTCTTTTCTGTTCCGTTCCTGTTCCTTTCCCTTTCCAGTAGCAGTGGAGCTCTAGACGACGACACCCTTTGATCGAGACAAGAAAGCGTGGATCCCATCGGGTACGATGGACGTGAGGGGGTGCTAATACCTTCCTCTCATGTAACCGACTCCCGAACCCAGTTCTCTTGGTCGTAAGACCATGTTCTTTCCTTTCTCTTCAGGTTTATGCGGTGTTTCCTTTCCCTCTCTTGGGATAAATACACATTGCTGGCGACTCTGTTTTCCGTGCCACTCTCGTGTTTGTACCGTTGGATGCGAATCTTTCGGGAGCGACATAAGGCTTAACTATTTTACCAATGATATATTTTTCTATTATATCTATTTCTTACAGATTTCAAGAGGTAGCTCCATTGAATGCCGGTAATATCCTAGGGGCAGAGGACAATGGCCCTGCTAAAAAATGGCTGGCTCTTATCAGAAAGACTTTAAACAATCTTCTTGGAACAAGTGGAAGTAGTGGATGTTATACGCCATCTCCAATTCCTCAGCCAATTATAGAGCTGAATGCAGATTTTGAGGGATCAGCTAGTTGTAGAGCTGAATGCAGATTTTGAGCTGAATGCGATCGTGTAATTCCTCAACCAGTTGTAGAGCTGAATGCAAATTTCGAGCTGAATGCGACCGTGAAATTTTTGGTAACAGGCCTAGTGACTTTGATCCTAGTTTAAGATGGGGTTATAGGCCTAGTGACTATTCAAGGGCAAGTGACTACTCGAGACCAAGTGATTACTCAAGATGGGGTTCGTCTGATGATGATAATGGCCTTGTGGATTCACTGAGTACAGTCTTATTTTCACCAATGTCAACTAATGGTGGATCTGCCTCTAATGAAGGTGGATATAGCATGCCGGGACATTCAAGGTACTGCCTTAAATGAGAGTTATTTTGGTTGGATTTTGCAGGGATCCATCTCAATTAGTATGTCTGTGCATGAAACAAGCTTTTGCTTTATATGTAGTCATTTAACCTCAGGATAGAAAGAGGGTGATGAACTAAGAAGAAATTCTGATGTTTTAGAAATTCTTAAAAAGACTAGGTTTCCTCGTGTTCATGTCGTGGACAACGACAAATCTCCTCAGACAATCCTCGAGCATGAGTAAGAATGAATAACTAATGCTTAATTAAGCTCCTGTGAATAACCTATTGTATAACTACTTAATTAGAATGGTTTTTATTTTTTATTGTCTTTTCTTCTCATTTGCATATTCTCATTTTAAATTCATTAATGCAGTTGAATTATATGGCTTGGAGATTTGAATTATCAGATTGCTCTCTCCTACCGTTCTGCGAAGGCACTTGTTGAGATGCAAAATTGGAGAGCATTGTTAGAAAATGATCAACTATGTCTCTTTAATATCATCAATATTCCCATGTTTTTTGTTTTCCTCCAATGTAATATTGTGAAACAAACTTAACAAGCCTTCACTATTGACGCCTGACAGTTGAGAATAGAGCAAAAAAGAGGTCGCGCGTTTGTGGGATGGAACGAAGGGAAGATATATTTTCCTCCAACATATAAGTATTCAACTAATTCAGATCGATACTCGGGAGATGATATGCACCCCAAGGAGAAAAGGAGAACACCTGCATGGTAAGACTTCTACAAAAGCGGCTTGTATACACATTTTTCAGACCTTATTTGATTAAATGTTGATCTCTTAACATTATTATCTCATAGATTAATATGAATTTAGAAGATATTCCCTATAAATGCAAAAAGTCAATTGTGTACCATGGAAAAAATAGATGTTACAAAATGAAGTATGTTTCATGATATACGATATAGTTTGGATAAATGGTTACGACTTATGCTGACACGAATATTTTTTGTTTCATAGGTGTGACCGTATTTTATGGTACGGAGAAGGTCTCCATTAGTTATCTTATGTTCGCGGGGAATCAAGATTTTCAGACCATAGACCAGTTTATGGCATATTTTGGGCCGAGGTTGAGTCAACTCATGGAAAATTGAAGAAAAGTATGAGTTGTTCTGGTTCAAGAATTGAGGTGGACGAACTTATGCCATATTCTGGGGGATATACTGAGCTAAACTTTTTCTAAAGATATGGAAGGTCGAACAAGAAACGTGGGTTGTGAGCTTTCAATTTCGTCAACCTCTCTAATTATTTAAATACTGGCATAATTCTTCTTATATGCTATACACTTAAATACAATTTTGCCTAGGAGTAAATAGAAGTATAGAATGAAACAAATTTAAAATTTTTAAGTGAGGATTCAAAGTCTTTCTTTAGACTACATGTATTATTTCGCTAAATATATTTTTGTGAAATAAATTTCATCATTTTTATTTACTTGATTTTCCTAGACATTGTATTTGAATATATATATATATATATATATATATATATATATATATATATATATATAAAAGAAGGAATTTGTGTAAAAAAAAAGTGTATTACAATAGCATTTGTAGAGAGAGTGCTATTAATGAAACGTTCTATAATAGCACTTTTATGAAATGCGCTATCAAACATGTGCCTTATAATAGCACTTTTATGAAAAAGCGCTATCAAACATGTGCCTTATAATAGCACTTTGTTTGGAAGTGCTATCAAAATCAAATCAAAATAAGTATTATAATAGCATTTTTTGAAAAACACTATTGAATACTGGTACTATAATAGCGCTTTTGGAAAAGCGCTATTAATTATCAGTACTATAATAGCGCTTTTAAAGTGCTATCAAACGAAAATATTTACAATAGCACCGTGGTTAATAACACTTTTAAGCGCTATCAAAAACAAAAAAACGTTATTAAATAACTTTTTTGTAGTAGTGTTCGCGGGAAAAGTCAACTGTACATTTGACTTTTGACCCAGGCAGGCTCCCAAACTTTGGGACATGATTCAATACACCCTATAACACCTATGAAATCAATCCATCAAGTTTGATTTAGGTCAAGGACTTGATTTCATAGAGGATCGCACAGTTTGGAATTCATCTGATAAAAAGTCAACTGTGTCCAAAAGTAAATGTTTGACTTTTTGATTTTTTGATCAATTATGGTTCCCTAACCCTAAAATGCTGTTAATGTCTGATTAGAATCATCGTTCATCAAGAAAAATCAAGAAAAGTGGGATAACTTGCAAAAGGGGTAACCATAAAAAACTTAGAAATTTTCTAAGTTATGGAACAAAGTGGCTAGGGTACCAACTTTGGAGGATCATATCTCCTAAACCACAAGGCCATTTTTCCCCATCCAAAGCTGGATGTGTAGCTCTCATGGCACACTACAAAAGCTTCAAACATAACTCATTTCAATTCCTCATGGATTTTAAGTTATGGAGTGATCAAAATCACAAAAAGTGTACTTTTTTTCAACACTTAGTGAAATTTTCACTAAGTCAGAATCTGTCTTATTTTTTTCAAAATGTAGGGGCATTTTTCACTTGGATCCAAAAAGTATCAAAACCAACTATGATCAAACAATTGTTGTATCATATGAGGGCTTTCCAAAATGGCCAAGAACTCCATCAAATTCCACTTGAGCCATGAGATATGACAATGGCAATATGCCTTGCTGAAAACTGTCAAAGCAAGGCAGATTTGTGCATTTTGCTCGATTTACAAAATTAGTGAAAATGACAAACACACTTATCCATCTGAACACCTCAGGGGGAGACCAAGGAGGGACAAACATTGATCCATAAGCCTCCCAAGTCTTTGGAACCAAAAGTAGCATGCCAAACTTAGAAATCCCTAAAGAGGGGACAAGACTCCAATTTTGTTTTGGAGCATTCAATGAATGCACTAAGGTGGCATGGACTGAGCCATTTCCAACTGAATTCAGTCAAGACATATCCAAGACCAAGGGAACCAGCAGCCTGTGCCCTAACCTCTAGTCAATGGCTAGAGGAGACTTGGATTCCCATTGATCAACATTGGCCAAACCTCTGCTGCATTTGCCATTCACTATTGCTTGCAAACCAAACTTGCTCCACTATAAATAGAGCTCATTTGTGATCAGTTTGAGTACACCAAAGCAATCAAACAGATGCTTTCCTCAAAATCTCTTCCTTCACTCCAAAATTGCCTTCCAAAGCAAGTCACTATTGGGTTTTGAGTTTGAGAGCAATTCCCACCAAACCAATCACACACACACTTCATAAACATCATATAGGAGTGATCCAAACACTTAAACAACATCCGGGACACTGATTTCACAAAATCACCAGCGAACTGCTCAAGGTTTTAACCAAGTTACAGTTGAGATACCACCTTCAGTTCCAACTTGTTTCAAACCATTCCAAGCACTCAGGCACATCACTTGGCACTTAGGGAAGCTATCCACATCATTGGAACCTAGTTGTAACACCTCTAACACAAAACACGATCACCTGCTGCAAGAGGTAAGCATGAGCTCTTCTAACTCTATGATCCATGCATTTTTTGCTGCACAATAATTTGGCCATATGTTCATAATCATGCATAGAGTGTTTTCCCTCAATCAATTGTCTTGTTTGAATCGTGTATGGAATTTCTGAGCCTTCATGCAAATTTTAGGGTTCTTGAGGTTTCTCTTAGATTTCTTATTCCATGCTTAAAATAAATGAAATTAAAGACCATAGACATGATTGTGAGGTGAAAATGAGCAGATTGATATGTAGATTGCATGACATAATCATGTATTTAGTGAGATTGGATAGAAAATGCAAATCTGCAGAAACAGAGGGTGGCGCGTGTTCTTGCCATGTTCTTGGCGCCCTTTTTGAAAATTCAAATATTTGAATTTTTGTGATTTTATTTAATTGATTAAAAAATTAATTTCTCTCTGAGTTTTAATGATTTTGAGTTGAATATTTTTTAAATAAATCCCAAAAATATTACTTATTTCATATATTTGATGTTTTTGCAAAGAATTAATGTTTTATTTGTTTTTAACATTTGAAATATTTTTTCTCCCTTGATTTTCCAAACTTAATTGATTTCCAATCATTTTGTGGGTATAAACATGATTTTTCAAACATTAATCCAATACCACAATTTGTTTTTCACACATGTTTAACAATTTTGATCATTTTAATTGAATTTTTATTCAATTAAAATGTATTTTGAAAACAAATTAGGGTTTTGATCAATTCAACCCTCATCAAATCTTTTTCAAACACTTTGGGCCTCTTGAGAGAGTGTAAGACCCATCCCATGTAAATAAAAACTTTTTTGGCCCTCAGTGCATTGTATAAGTCCCAATACGTTAAAGAAATCTCGGCGCGATCGTCATTTTTCAAACAAAACCCTTGGGCCTCTCCTTGAGTTGTAAGCCTCATCTTTTCTTTTAAAATCATCTTTGGGCCTCTAATAGAGTGTAAGACCCAACCCCCTTTTAACCAAAACATTTTTGGGCCTCAGTGTATTGTATAAGACCCAGTACGGTAAAGAAACCTCGGCGCGAACGCCAGTTCAAAAATCAAATCATTTGGGCCTCCCCTCGTGTTATAAGCCCCATTCCTTTTCTTTAAACACCTTTGGGCCTCTTGAGAGAGTGTAAGGCCCATCCCTTTGTACAGAAAACCTTTTTGGGCCTCAGTCACTTGTATAAGTCCCTGTACAAATTTAACAGTGCAATCACTAATAAAACCTTGGGCCTCTCTTTGAGCTGTAAGCCCCAACAATCTTTTCAAAGCACTTTCTCCTTTGATTTAGAATATAATATTGTTATCAAAGCTTTCTTTGTTGAACAACTAACCAAACAGCATGGAAGCTCTACAACTGAGTAAGTGTTTACCACCTTTCTTTATCCGCTTTCATATATATAACTGTATTGTGGGGCTGCTCACTGTAAGTCTTCTTTCACAAACTTTTATATACTTGCTATATATCCACTGTGTAATACTAGTATAGTTATTTAGAGTTTTCCCCGACAACTATGTCTAGCACTAGGTAAAGCCCTGTTGGTCACTCTTAAATACAAACAAAACTAGATCCCCATGGGATTACCAGACACAGTCTTCCCTCCTCTTGGGGTTAAACAATATGGAAACATGAAAGGCAGCATTCTCAGTGAACCCTTTCTCAGGCTGTCACTCTTAGAAATTGTCAAAGAAACTCTACTCCCCAGATATGATCTTTTCTCAGTGAATGGCATCTCTTGAGTTTCTTCAAACCTCAAACTTTCATGAAATGATCTCTTCTCGGTGAATTGCGTTTCTTGAACTTCACTTGGTTTGGGGACCCACAGGCTTCCAAAAAGTATCCCCGCCTCCTCTTGGGTATTGTACAAGAACCCTTCGGCTTCTGAAAAGCTCTAATTCCTTCTCTTGGGATTAGTATAAAGACCCAGAGACCTCTACAGGTATAATAACAGAACCTAGTCATCAATTTGCTAGAGCTGTCTTTCTGAGTCAAGTGTCAGACCTATTAATGGGTTAACCTTCATCCCTTAACATACCAGCCTTCTCTAGGGCATCATACAAAGATCATTCACTATCTGAGAATCAATTTCTCAAAACACCAGTAGACTTGGGCAGTCTCAGTACCCTTTGGATTTTCCATTTCATTAAAGAACAGGAAATAACCCTGATCCTCTGATCAATCCCAAAGCACAACCTTACCTTTAATCTTTATAAGAACTGATTTCTCTTTTATTCATCATACTGGACCTGTCACTAAACTGAGACAGTCACCAACACACTTAGCCTCCTCTTGAGCTTTGTACAATGATTCTCCCCAGTGGAGCTAACCTTTTCAGACTCCCTTGTTGAGTCAAACTTTTAGCCTCCATCCCGGGCTTCGTACGAGATAGAAAAACACTCTCTTGTTGAGTATAAAATACTCTCTTGTTGAGTCAACAGCCTTTAGCCTCAATCTCAGGCTTCGTACGAGATATAAATCACTCTTTTGTTGAGTATAAAAGACTCTCTTGTTGAGTCAATAACTTTTAGCCTCCATCTCGGGCTTCGTACGAGACAGAAAAACACTCTCTTGTTGAGTATAAAAGACTCTCTTGTTGAGTCAACCTCTTTAGCCTCCATCTCGGGCTTCGTACGAGATAGGAAAACACTCTCTTGTTGATTATAAAAGACTCTCTCATTGAGTCAAACAACCTCCAGACCCTCTTGTTGAGTCAATCACCTGATCAAGACTCTCTTGTTGAGTCAAACCTCTTTAGCCTCCGTCTTGGGCTTCGTACAAGACATATAAAAACACCCTCTTGTTGGGTCACTAGCCTCCTCTTAGGCTTTGTATAAAGAAAACCCCCGTTGAGTCAATCAACCTTTTAGCATCAAAGTTATGCCTTGCTCACAGCATACAAACATCAACAACTCCTCCTTAGAGATGACAAATTCTCTCTCATCACACACCCTTCAGCTTCACATCTTGGGCTTTGAACAAGATACAAATAAACCCTTTAGCTTCACATCTTGGGCTTTGAACAAGATACAAACCACCTTTAGCTTCACGTCTTGGGCTTTGAACAAGACACCAAAACAACTTCTTTTCCTCCCATAGAATAGGAGGAATTACGATCGCTCTGATTTCCCTGTTTCACTAAACGGGAATACGTAGGCATAAGATTGAAAAATCTTAGCGAGCATACTAATCAAAAAACCCAAAATCCAGTATTTCCACCAAATCAACCCAAAAGCATCAAATCTAAACACATTACCAAAAACCTCACAAATAATCCAGACACTGTGTTCTTAACAAAATAACCGAAGATTGGGCCCCACATCCACATAGCATCTGTAACCTAA
Organism: Lathyrus tuberosus; assembly: GCA_022829125.1. Classification (NCBI taxonomy): domain Eukaryota; kingdom Viridiplantae; phylum Streptophyta; class Magnoliopsida; order Fabales; family Fabaceae; genus Lathyrus; species Lathyrus tuberosus. The sequence continues at coordinate 5,510,838 of JALAZF010000391.1, read as the reverse complement.
CAGACCGCTGTTCAAACTCAGTATGCAAGCAGGGTTAATTGGAGACATCTATTTCCCTTCCTTAATCAGCTCAATAGGATAAAAAATGAGTCGAACTGTAGTGCCCAAGCGATAGTGACTCAGGACCACAAAAATCGCGCTACAGAAAAAATGGAGCCCACCGTGGGGCCCATCTTCTCTTTCTTACAATCTTCGGTGAAAACCTTGAGTTCACCAAAATGTCACAGAAATGGCAACTCTGCTGGGGAGTCATTGTCTGTATAGGATCATAAGACTAGAGATCTAGGATGATTAAGACAAATATATATACTGCTTTTCCTAATTGATATCTGTGTTTATTTTTCTGCTAATGGGAATGCGTGTGATGCCGCATGTGGAAAGATTGAGTATACACCTAAGGTAGGTGATGGCAATGCGGGTAATTTTGCGGGGAGTGAATCCCAGTAAAGAGTCCCCGATTAACCATCAAACTCAGTGGAGACTCCCTTTGCAGATACATTGCCTATACGACTCTGGTTATTAAAAGTAGTGTGGTCGACTGGGTTATCTGAGAAGCTGAGGTTTTTAGCAGACTGAAACCATTTTGTAGTGCGGAAGCTATCGGAAATAGTTGTCACGCGATACTATCCTCATCTGAGATCACTCTAAGATGCATCAGCTCGCTGGCGATCCACTTGCTGTTGTTATCCCAAGAGGGATCAATGATTTTGCGGACAGGTACAAAAAATCACCAATATAAACCTTTGGGGGGGGATAGAGCCTTGACTTCATGACACCGACCCTTTGACCCCATGTTTTTTCTATGTTTTTGTGTGCTGCATTCATACATTCATCTAAAAAACATTAAAACAAAGAAAAATCTTCTCTTCTAGTCTCTCTTTTTCAAAGTAAACTAAGACAATGATTGCCAATGTCAGAGAAAAGAGATTGCGCTAATGGATTTCGGTAGAAGGAAAACTCATAAGTACACCTTCAAGGTTCCAAAGTTAGAGGACTTAAGAGGTCTGGCAAGAATGATCACCAACCACGAGGCTTTCAGAGCCAAATACGGGGGACTACAGTCTCTATTAAGGGTCCATGTAATCAAAGGAATTATGTCCACACTAATCCAGTTCTACGATCCGGTCTATCACTGTTTCACATTCCCGAATTATCAACTAGCACCAACACTGGAGGAGTACTCTCACCTGACTGATTTGCATATTACTGACCAAGCTCCCTTTTCTGGACTGGAAGAAATTCCAAAGGATCAAACCATTGCAAGAGCAATTTATCTGGACGAGTTAGAAGTCAGGACTCACATGACCACTAAGGGTGGCATCCAGGGTTTGCCATCCCAATTCTTAACAAAGAAAGCTCTATACTTTGCTAGTATAGGGAACGTGGCCGCTTTCGAGAGCATCTTTGTTTTGCTCACCTACGGGTTATTTTTGTTTCCCAACATTGATAACTTCGTGGATGTCAACGCCATTAAGATTTTTCTGATTGGAAACCTCGTACCAACCTTACTCGCCGTCGCGTATCATTTGGTACACTTAAGGATTTTATACAGTGGAGGAATGATCACGTGCTATGTACCCCTGCTTTACAAGTGGTACACTTCCCACTTACCCAAGTCTGTTTCATTTTGGGATCAAAAGAATACTTTACGTTAGTCGCAGAGGATCATGTCTCTTACCAACTCTGACATCGATTGGTACAATCGAATCTATGATGGGATCAGAATCATTGACGGTGGTGGAAATTTCCCAAATGTAGCCCTTATAGGAACTAAGGGAGGAATCAATTATTCTCCAGTTTTAGTTCGTCGTCAATTTGGATACCCGATGAGACATGTCCCGCGTAATGTTTATCTAGAAGGTCTTTTCTTCAAGGAAGGAGAAAATGACAGGGCACTAAAGACGGAAATAGTGCATGCTTGGAAACACATTCATAGAAAAGGAAGAGAGTCTCTAGGAAAACCAGATTGTGTCTCGGTGGAGCCTTATCTCCACTGGGTACAAACTAGAGCTCTCAAGCTTAGGATGCCTTACCCTCGCCAGGAAGTTCTTCCATTAAGGGACTCTGTCCTTTATTTCATGTCAGACACGGAAAAACTTCCGGTGACTCTCGCCAAATTTCAGCAGGAGAAGAGGTCTTGGAGGAACAAGTACCGTATTCTCAATGTGGAGTGCAAGAAAATATAGTAACTGTTAAAAGAAAAGGATGCTCTGATTGAGATTTTAGAGCAACATGCTGTAGAGAATCAAGAAGACCAAAGGAGTTTGCTCGCTCCTTTCACTTGGCAAAGGAATGACAACCCGACAACGGCTGAAGAGCCCCGGTCAAAGAAAAGGAAAGCACCAGAACCGGCACCTGAGCTCTCCTCAGAGAGGACTCAGGATCCGTAGTTTAGATTTCCTTTTACAACACTTTGTAATTTACTGTATTTCCGTTTTCGCAATCTTTGAATTCAATAAAACGGGATCTTCCCCACTGTTTGATATTTGCAATCTAATTGTCGAAGTTTACTTTGAATAACTCCTGCTATCAACGCTACGCTTATTCCTACGTATCAACCTCAGGTTGCCCAGAGCCAACCAATTCAACAACAATATCAACAAAGGACACAACAGCCTCTTCAGCAGGCCCGTCCCCCGTACAACAACAACCATACAACGCGACCTCTGGGGTTTGACCCTATACCCATGTTGTACGCAGAACTGTTTCCATTATTACTGGTCAAGGGGCATGTCCAAACCAAGTCTCCTCTTACAGTACGAGAAAATCCGCCTTTTTGGTTCAAAACGGATCAGACTTGTCCTTACCATCAAGGAAGACCAGGGCATAACATATAAAATTGTCTAAGTTTCAAATCCGATGTGCAAAAGCTTGTTAGGAGCGGGGTCTTATCTTTCAAAGATATGAATCTGAATGTTCTGACAAACCCGCTGCCTCAACATGAGAAAGCTACAGTCAATTTGATAGAGGGAGAGTCTAATAACAGCTATCAAATTCATGATGTACTCTTATTAAGGGCCAATTTAGTCAAGATGCATTTTAGACAGAGCAGGTATGGCCATGTGCCACCTCATAATTATCACCAGTGTGATATCTACTCTAAAAACAATTAGGGATGTTCTGTGGTGCAATCAGCTCTACAGGAACAGTTGGATCTCGGGTAGATCCAAGAGCATCGAGTTCGTGGAGTCAACATGACCTACACAAATTCCAACATCATTCAGAACCACGTCATCCGTGCAATGAATGTCAACTTGGTGGCGATGCACTCAAGGCAAAGCCAGTATAATAATCTGCCGCGGCACGCTTACAATTCCTGTCTGACTTGCTCGGTAAACAAACAGGGATGCTCTTTCATACAGGAGGCCCTCCAGCGTCAGATGGATCTTGGGTGGATCCAGGACTACCATGATAGAAATCCCTATCAGATCAACATGATCCAAATCTTCGATATTCGTCTGATGAATACCAGCTTGGTGGAGTACCACGCCAGGCAAGTCCAACTCGGTTTTCTCACTTTTCACGAGTATCTGAGCTGTAAAGGATGTTGTGAGAGTAACCGGGGGTGCACTCTCGTTCAAAGAACTTTACAACACTTGTTAAACCACTGGTGGCTTCCAATCTATATGGATGAAGACACGCAACAAATCAGTGTGCTTAATGGGAACCCTACTAGGCATCAAAGTCAGGATGTCCGATCTATGGAAATAGACCTAGTGAGGTTACACTGCATTCAAAACGGACGTGGCCAGGTGCCACCACATAACTACGAGCGCTGTAGAGTCTGCTCGAAGAATAACCAAGGATGTTATCTCGTGCAAGCAGCCCTTCAAGGTCAGTTGGACCAATTCACCCATGTTCGAGTTCCGAGAAAATCAACTAGACGCCGGACTATTTCGCTGATCAGATTAAGGATGTTGTTGTAATCTCTGATCACGAAGGGACCAAGGATGTTTGTATCATCATCCCTCTACTTGAAGAATCAAAAGTTCCTAGCCAAGAACTGATTGAAGTTACTTACGACAGTCAGAAAAATCAGAAGGCTCCTGTAGTTATTTACCTGCTAGGACCAGTTCCGTATGAATCAACTAAGCTGATCCCTTACAAATACGGTGCAACAACAATTGAGAATGGAAAGGAAATTCCATTACCCTCCGTCGTAAATATTGCATACACCAGTCGAGTAACACGGAGCGGTCGAATCTTCAATCGAGGGGTTGGAGAACCTAACAGAGAAAAGGAACTTCAGACAGAAGCTCCCAATCCACCAGTCGGTCAATCCAGTGATCCTGACCTTTCGAAAAAAAATGATGAGATGCTGAAGCTCATCCAAAGGAGTGAATATAACATTGTTGATCAACTGTTACAAACTCCTTCAAAGATCTACGTGTTATCACTTTTACTCAGTTCCGAAGCCCACAGAGAGGCTCTACAGAAAGTATTAGAGCATGCCTTTGTGGAACAGGATGTGTCAATATGACAGTTCGATAGCATCATCTCTAACATCACTTCCTGCAACAACTTAGGATTCAGTGATGAGGATTTGCCAGAGGAGGGCAAAAGTCATAACATGGCGCTCAATATCACAGTCAACTACTAGGACGATGCTTTAGCCAGCGTACTGGTAGACACCAGATCTGCTCTCAACGTCATGTCGAAGTCCACTCTAATGTGACTATCATTCAGAGAGTCCCTGATGAGGGGCAGTGAGGTCATCGTCAAAGCCTTTGACTGATTTCAGAAAGCAGTTATCCGCGAAGTCGACCTTCCCATAACTATCGGTCCTCACACTTACCTAATCACTTTCCAGGTCACGGACATCCGGGTAACATACAGTTGCTTATTAGGAAGACCTTGGATACACCAGGTCGGGGCAGTTACTTCGACCCTGCACCAGAAATTGAAGTTCGTCAAGAACGATCAACTTGTCACGGTCTGTGGAGAACAAGCCTTGATTGTGAGTAACCTGTCATTATCTACTTGTGTAGAACCCGAGGAGGTTGTTGGGACTTAGTTCCAAGCCCTTTCGGTGAGCAATGGGAATCAATCAGAGAAGGGAACTTCTATTTCCTCGTACAAAGATGCTCTCGAGGCAATTGAAAGTAACAATACGAAAGGATGAGGACAACTTGTCATTCCTACTGATAATAAAATAAAGAAGGGTCTTGGTTTTTCTGTAACCTGTACCCGGACTGCTTCTAACAATGAAAGTCTTCATCCCATTCAGAACTTCTTCCACAGTGGAGGTTTCCTTCACCTAGTGTCTCAAGAAATACACACTATCAACGAGGAAGATTCCTCCGATACAGAGGAAGAATGTGAATCCTATCTTAATAAGGACGGTAATATGTCTCAGGAAGAGGTGCATACGCCATTTTGCTATCCCGCACAGAGTCCGAGATTTATACCAAGGTCAGACGTCGAAATTATATACGGAGGTTGTGATTCGGAAGGATGTCGTGTTCCACCAAATTCATTAGAGGAGGACACTCTGATGAAATACAACTTTGACCAAGACTATTATGACCCGATGGATGGCCTGCCTATCTGGAAGCCGTACCTAGGAGACTCGGGGCAAGAAAATCATCCGAACAATGAAAATAAGCTGAGCATCATTGAAAGGAATACCTGCGTTCCCACCATGTCATCGGATCAACACTCAGGGTATTCAGAAATATCCAGCACGACGATGAATTTGCAAAGCTTTCCAAACTAGAGTTTATCAACTACGCTTTTCCCGAGGTCAACGTCATCAAAATGGATGACTCCTCTAGTTCCACAGAAGTGTGGGACACCTTAGGACAACCGAGTGGCAAGTTCGACTTCTTGGTCAAGTACACCGCTCCTGAGAGCTCTCGTATCAGGCTCGAAGACATCCAGCCTACTAGATGGGGAGATTTACCTGAGAGCACAAATGCTTTGCAAAATACAACAGAAGAATCCTCCTACGACAATTCTGCCTAGGAGACAGATTCTAATGATCCTGCTCCGCCAGAAATCAGCGTCATTTCTGAGGACAAGCCAAGAAGGAAGATACCAGACTTTGTGATTCACCGAGGAGTTCGCCGCCAATGGGTTGCTATTGATGTTCCGAAGATCGTTCATAAGTCAAAGTAATTGCTGTCTTTACTTTAACCTTTCGCCCTGCCCAGGTGAAACAGATGTTTTGATAGGGCTCACATTCTGTAAATATCCCTCTTCGCTTTGCCCAAAGCGACATAGTTTTGTTTTATAGGGCTGTAGTTTCGAGAATCGACAAGTTCATAAATAAAATAACGTCGTTCTGTAATTTCCGAATTAATTACTGTTTTCTCTTTTCGCTTTTTAGAAAATGGTAATCCTAAAAAAAACTCAATAATAAAAACAAGCAGTTTTCCAAAGAAAAACACTGCACACACTCTTGCATTTTCCCTCTATCTCTTCTAAACACAAATCATCACGTCATTCAGATTGCTTGTTTTCAACCTCATTGAAACATACGATCCGATGCCTTTTCCCGACTTTGAGTTCCCGGTATTTGAGGCTGAAGAAGAAGATGACGACAAAATTCCAGAAGAGATCTCCCGATTACTCAGACAAGAGGAAAGTTCCATTGAACCTCACAAAGAGCCGTTGGAAACGGTCAACTTGGGTTCAAAAGAAAAAAGAAAACAGATCAGGATTGGGGCACTGCTCAGTCAACTGCCAAAGAGAGTTTGAAAAAGCTTCTCAAAGAATTTCCCGATGTATTCGCTTGGTCCTATCAGGATATGCCAGGGTTGGATACCAGCATCGTGGAACATCATCTACCGTTAAGGTCAGAATGTCCGCCAGTAAAACAAAGGTTGAGACGAACTCATCCGGACATGGCCATTAAAATCAAAGAGGAAGTACAAAAATAGATTGACGCAGGTTTCCTCGCCACGTCAGAATATCCTCAATGGTTTGCCAACATAGTACCAGTTTCGAAAAAGGACGGAAAGGTCAGAATGTGTGTAGACTACAGAGATCTAAAGAAAGCAAGTCCAAAGGACGACTTTCCCTTACCACACATCGACATGCTGGTAGAAAGTACAACAAAGTTCAAAGTCTTCTCCTTCATGGATGGATTCTCGGGCTATAATCAAATCAAAATGGTGTCGGAAGATATGGAGAAGACTTCATTCATCACCCCATGAGGTACTTTTTGTTACAAGGTAATGTCGTTCGGGTTGAAGAACGTCGGGGCAACCTATCAACGGGCCATGACTACTCTTTTTCATGACATGATACACAAGGAAATCGAGGTATATGTCGATGATATGATTGCAAAATCTAAAATAGAAGAGGAGCATGTGACCCACCTGTTAAAACTATTCGAGCGGTTAAAAAAGTACAAACTCCGCTTGAATCCCAACAAGTGCTTATTCGGTGTCCATTCAGGGAAACTTTTAGGGTTCATCGTCAGCCAGAAAGGGATTGAGGTTGATCCTGACAAGGTCAAGGCCATTCAAGAAATGCCTTCTCCGAAGACCGAAAAACAAATTAGGGGATTCCTGGGACGTTTGAACTACATTTCCAAATTTATATTCCTCATGACCGCGACATGTGCGCCAATCTTCAAATTACTCAAAAAGAATCAGGATTGCGTTTGGACAGAAGATTGCCAAATCGCCTTCGACAGTATCAAGGAATATCTGTTGAACCCGCCGATTCTATCACCTCCAGTGGAAGGAAGACCACTGATCATCTACCTAACAGTCTTGGAAGACTCCATGGGTTATGTACTTGGCCAAAAAGACGAAAACAAAAGGAAAGAGTCTGCCATCTACTATCTGAGCAAGAAATTCACCGACTGCGAGACTCGGTACACTATGCTTGAGAAAACTTGTTGTGCTCTGGTTTGGGCAGCCAAACGTCTTCGCCAGTACATGATTCGTCACACTACTTGGTTAATCTCTGAAATGGATCTAATCAAGTACGTCTTTGAAAAACCTGCTTTCACGGGGAGGATTGCCCGTTGGCAGATGTCGTTATCAGAATACAACATCGAGTACCATGCTCAGAAAGCCGTCAAAGGAAGTATTTTAGCTGATCATTTGGCTCATCAACCGATTGATGATCAGGAATCATTCGGATTTAACTTCCTAGACGAAGATGTCATGTATCTAAAAGTGAAAGACTGCGATGAACTGCTATCCAGTGAAGGGCCAGAACCAGAGTCCCAATGGGGACTTATCTTTGACGGGGCTGTCAATATTTACGGAAACGGAATTGGGGAAATTATCATAACACCTCAGGGTACCCATATTCCTTTCACCGTTAGACTTGCATTCAAATGCACAATAAACGAGGTTGAATACAAGGCTTGTATCATGGGTCTCGAGGAAGCGATCGACTTAAGGATCAAAAACATGGATGTATATGGCGACTCAGCCCTGGTTATCAATCAGATCTAAGGAGATTGGAACACATACCAATCAGGATTGATTCCTTACAAAGATTACGCGAGAAGGTTGTTACCATTCTTCAACAGAATCGAGTTTCATCATATCCCTCGTGAGGAGAATCACATGGCTGATGTATTGGCCACTCTCTCTTCCATGATTAGTTTAGGTCAATGGAATGACCTACCTAAGATCGACATAATGCACCTTGAACGACCCGCTTATATCTTCACGATTGAGGCAGTCATAGACAATAAACCTTGGTATCACGATATCAACTGCTTCCTTCAGAAACAAGAGTACCCACCTGGGGAACTAAGAAAAGACAGAAAGACCCTCAGAAGGCTAGCAGGCAGCATCTTTTTGAGCAGTGATATACACTATAAGAGAAACTTCGACATGGTCTTGCTCCGATGTGTAGACAGACCAGAAGCAGACATGCTGATAAAAGAAATTCACGAAGGACCCTTTGGCACCATGCCAACGGACACACAATGGCGAGAAAAATTCTGAGATCAGGGTACTACTGGTTGACAATGGAATCCGACTGCTACAAGTACATGAGGAAGTGCCATAAGTGTCAGATATACTCAGACAAAATCCATGTGCCGCCAACGCATCTCAAAGTTCTCTCTTCCCAGTGGCCCTTTTTCCATATGGGGAATCGACATGATCGGCATGATTGAACCTAAGGTTTCAAACGGACATCGGTTTATCCTGGTAGCCATTGATTACTTCACCAAGTAGGTCAAAGCAGCATCGTACGCTAATGTTACCCGAAAAGTGGTGGTCCGATTTATCAAAAATAATATCATCTTCCGTTATGGTGTTCCAAGCCAGATCATTACTGACAATGGATCTAACTTGAATAACAAGATGATGAAAGAGTTGTGCGCTGATTTCAAGATCGAACACCATAACTCATCTCCCTACCGACCCAAGATGAACGGAGCGGTAGAAGCGACTAACAAGAACATCAAGAAGATTGTTCAAAAGATGGTTGTAACCTACAAAGATTTGCACGAGATGCTACCCTTTGCTCTTCACGGTTATCGCACATCTGTCTGCACTTTAATAGGGGCAACCCCTTTCTCTCTAGTGTATGGCATGGAAGCAGTGCTCCCCATAGAAGTAGAGATCCCATCAATCCAGGTATTGATGGAAGCTAAGCTAACAGAAGTTGAGTGGTGTCAAAGTCGACACGATGAACTAAATCTGATCGAAGAAAAATGAATAAGGGCTCTATGCCACGGCCAGTTGTATCAATAGAGAATGAAGAAGGCCTTCGACAAAAAGGTCCGACCTCGCGTCTTCAGGAAAGGAGACCTTGTGCTCAAAAAGATACAATCATTCCTCACTGACTCTCGGGTCAAATGGACTCCGAATTATGACGGCCCCTATATGGTCAAGAAATCCTTCTCAGGCGACGCCTTGAGACTTGCAACAATGGATGGAGAATAATTTTCCTACCCCACAAATGTTGATGTAGTCAAGAAATGCTTCGCCTAAACTAAAAAAAGACGTCTCGGTGGATTAAAAACCCGAAAGGGAGGTCCAGGCAAAAATTAGAGACACAATCAAAAATCATCCCGGTGGATTGGAAATCTCAAAGTACAATCCAGGAAAAAATTAGGGATTAATGGCAAGTAACTACGTCTGATCAGTTCAACTCCACAACAGTAATGCCATCCATCAGAAGAAAAACTCCAGTCACGGTCATCTTCGACGGAAGCTCAGGATGTCCAGAATTCAAAGTTGGTAGAAGGATAGTGATCGTTATGTTTCCATGCAAGCCTTTTCCCTTAAATTACCATTTTCTAACTTTGTAAATACTCTATGGAATCACGCGTTTGGCTGATTTCCATCCTATCAATAAAACTTGAGCCCTTGTGCTTTTGTTTGCAATTCTTATTTGTTTTAGCTTTATATGACGACATTTTAACATGATTAACGATTCTTGAAATAAAAAAAAATGAATTTACTTGTCAAACTTTTTCTGCTTTTTAAATAAAGATGGCAATTTCTTTTGACTGTTGAATATCGAAAGAACGTCGATCGCTTCGACAGAAGTAATCGAACTTCAAAGTGCAGAATCAAAGTACTCCTTCTGAACCAGTGCGCCTGGATGAAGGATCAACTGTGTCAGAGGCCGTGTTTCATCTGATACCCCCGGCAGAGTTCTTACCTCCTAAGCCCAACCAACGGTTGTCCCCCACAGGGACTATCTCTCCTAAGCAAGGCAGAATTGCTACTTTTTGGACCAGTGATATTTTTCATCCCCTGCAGTGGCCAAGTATCCAGTCATATTCATATTGCATCACTATCACTCTAGTTGGTCTTGTTCCCTAGTGATAAAAGTACTCTTAGATGAATTGTCAGTTCTTTCCCTGTCAAGAAATGTCGCGTTTGAGCAACCTCCCTCCAGTTCATTTCTGGATTGAAGCCGTCCCTTGACCACTTTGATAAATTGAACCTCTGAAAAGCAAGAGGACCATCGACAAATGTCACTCTTCGCCATTGAAGATGATATCTTCGCTTTCCTGGAATAAGGAAAATCCCCAGAGAAAACCTCACAACTAAAGACTTTCATCAACACATTGATTTTGCTCTCCGAGAATCGATGTTAATGAAGTCATCAGCACCTCAAAATTGGGATACATTGTATGGCATTTCTCCGAGAAGATCTAGAAGAAAAGTATGATGTAATATCCCCAAGCGACAGCAGTCGCTCAAGAGACCTGCTTTCCCCCGTAGAGTCGACAAATGGCGTCTCCAACAGAGAAGTTTGTGTACCTCTACAACTCAGACAGCTGAGTTCCCCAGTAACTTTGACATCAGATCATATATCCATCAAATGGAATCACCCCAGGAAAATTCAGCGAGAAGTTTGAGGAAAATCGCTACACACAGCTTCCCTTGTCAAGAAAGTTTATTGACAAAAGAAACTGAGACCAATTCCTTGGTAGGAAACCAGGATCAAGGGGAAGTTTGTATCAAAACCTGAGACCAGTTCCTTGTTAGGAAACCAGGATCGAGGGGAAGTTCAAATCAGAAACTAAGACCAGTTCCTTGGTAGGAAACCAGGATCGAGGGGAAGTTTGTATCAGAAACTGAGATCAGTTCCTTGGTAGGAAACCAGGATCGAGGGGAAGTTTATTTCAGAAACTGAGACCAGTTCCTTGGTAGGAAACCAGGATCGAGGGGAAGTTCAAATCAGAAACTAAGACCAGTTCCTTGGTAGGAAACCAGGATCGAGGGGAAGTTTATTTTAGAAACTAAGACCAGTTCCTTGGTAGGAAACCATGATCGAGGGGAAGTTCAAATCAGAAACTAAGACCAGTTCCTTGGTAGGAAACCAGGATCGAGGGAAAGTTCAAATCAGAAACTAAGACTAGTTCCTTGGTAGGAAACCAGGATCGACGGGAAGTTTACCTTTTCTAAGCATCATTGCTTAGCAAAAGAATAAGGATGCGTGAACGGCCATTCTTAACCACCATCAAACTTTCGGGTATTCCGATATTTAATCCTCTTGCACCCCGAATGCCCGAATACCTTCGCCATTCACACCTTCGGGTCCAAGAAGATTAAATAGGGGCATCTGTCATACCCCAAATTTTGACCACTAAGATTTCCCATCATTGTGCAAATTATCATCACAATATGGATGTACCATCATACCTCATCAATCTCCTCAAAGATTATTGAGCCTTCACTACAATCAAATTTAGGGTTTCAAGCCCTCTCAGAGCTCTTAGACAAAGGATCAATCAAGGAATGACATGATCTTCAACTTGTCTAGCCTCTCAAACATCCCCAATGGATCAAGAGGACTCCCACAGCAAGAATCAAGCACAAGGTTGCAGCATTCTGAGTGGATTAAGCCTCAAGATCGCAAGTGTCACCAAATTAGGGTTTTGGTCGACCAGGGCCTCCAGATGGAAACTTTCCTCTGGGCATGAGCCAATGCTTCAACGCATAACCTAAGATGCTCCAAGGGACATCATGAACCCAACCATCAAGTCAATTTTGCCTCAGGGGATGCATTCATAAAAAATCAGGAATTAGGGTTTCTTGACCTAATTCACCCCTAAGTTGACTATTGGGACAAAACATGAGCCAAGACCTCAAGAGAGGATTTGAGGGTCTCAAATACACTGCATTGATCCATTTGCAAAAATTTATTGATCCAAGAAGCTTGATCAACCAGTTTCAAATTCATCAGAACCACAATTAGGGTTTTATGGGAAAAGTCAACTGTACATTTGACTTTTGATCCAGGCAGGCTCCCAAACTTTGGGACATGATTCAATACATCCTATAACACCTATGAAATTAATCCATCAAGTTTGATTTAGGTCAAGGACTTGATTTCATAGAGGATCGCACAGTTTAGAATTCATCTGATAAAAAGTCAACTGTGCCCAAAAGTCAAAGTTTGACTTTTTGATTTTTTGATCAATTATGGTTCCCTAACCCTAAAATGATGTTAATGTGTGATTGGAATCATCATTCATCAAGAAAAATCAAGAAAAGTGGGATAACTTGTAAAAGGGGTAACCATAAAAAACATAGAAATTTTCTAAGTTATGGAACGAAGTGGCTAGGGTACCAACACTTAGTGAAATTTTCACTAAGTCAGAATCTGTCTTACTTTTTTCAAAATGTAGGGGCATTTTTCACTTGGATCCAAAAAGTATCAAAACCAACTATGATCAAACAGTTTTTGTATCATACGAGGGCTTTCCAAAATGGCCAAGAACTCCATCAAATTCCACTTGAGCCATGAGATATGACAATGGCAATATGCCTTGCTGAAAACTGTCAAAGTAAGGAAGATTTGTGCATTTTGCTCTATTTGCCAAATTTGTGCAAATGACAAACACACTTATCCATTTGAACACCTCAGGGGGAGACCAAGGAGGGACAAACACTGAATCATAAGCCTCCCAAGTCTTTGGAACCAAAAGTAGCATGTTAAACCTAGAAATCCCTAAAGAGGGGACAAGACTCCAATTTTGTTTTGGAGCATTCAATGGATGCACCAAGGTGGCATGGACTGAGCCATTTCCAACTGAATTCAGTCAGGACATATCCAAGACCAAGGGAACCAGCTGCCTGTGCCCTAACCTCTAGTCAATGGCTAGAGGAGACTTGGATTCTCATTGATCAACATTGGCCAAACCTCTGCTGCAGTTGCCATTCACTATTCCTTGCAAAACAAACTTGCTCTACTATAAATAGAGCTCATTTGTGATCAGTTTGAGTACACCAAAGCCATCAAACAGATGCTTTCCTCAAAATCTCTTCCTTCACTCCAAAATTGCCTTCTAAAGCAAGTCGCTATCGGGTTTTGAGTTTGAGAGCAATTCCAACCAAACCAATCACACACACACTTCATAAACATCATATTGAAGCAATCCAAACACTTAAACAACATCTGGAACACTGATTTCACAAAATCACCAGCCAACTGCTCAAGGTTTTAACCAAGTTACAGTTGAGATACCACCTTCAGTTCCAACTTGTTTCAAACCATTCCAAGCACTCAGGCACATCACTTGGCACTTAGGGAAGCTATCCACATCATTGGAACCTAGCTGTAACACCTCTAACACAAAACACGATCACTAGCTGCAAGAGGTAAGCATGAGCTCTTCTAACTCTATGATCCATGCATTTTTTGCTGCACAATAATTTGGCCATATGTTCATAATCATGCATAGAGTGTTTTCCCTCAATCAATTGTCTTGTTTGAATCGTGTATGGAATTTATGTGCCTTCATGCAAACTTTAGGGTTCTTGAGGTTTCTCTTTGATTTCTTATTCCATGCTTAAAATAAATGAAATTAAAGACCATAGACATGGTCGTGAGGTGAAAACGAGCAGATTGATATGTATATTGCATGATATAATCAAGTATTCAGTGAGATTGGATAGAAAATGCAAATCTGCATAAACAGAGGGTGGCGCGTGTTCTTGCCATGTTCTTGGCGCCCTTTTTGAAAATTCAAATATCTGAATTTTTGTGATTTTATTTAATTGATTCAAAAATTAATTTCTTTCTGAGTTTTAATGATTTTGAGTTGATTCTTTTTTTAATAATTCACAAAAATGTTAAAATATTTTATTTCACCAAAAAATCCCCAAAATATTACTTATTTCATATATTTGATATTTTTGCAAAGAATTAATGTTTTATTTGTTTTTAACATTTGAATTAATTTCTCATATATTTCACACATGTTTAATAATTTTGATCATTTTAATTGAATTTTTATTCAATTAAAATGTATTTTGAAAACAAATTAGGGTTTTGATCAATTCAACCCTCATCAAATCATTTTCAAACACTTTGGGCCTCTTGAGAGAGTGTAAGACCCATCCCTTGTAAATAAAAACTTTTTTGGGCCTCAGTGCATTGTATAAGTCCCAATACGTTAAAGAAATCTCGACGGGATCGTCATTTTTCAAACAAAACCCTTGGGCCTCTCCTTGAGTTGTAAGCCTCATCTTTTCTTTTAAAATCATCTTTGGGCCTCTAATAGAGTGTAAGACCCAACCCCCTTTTAACCAAAACATTTTTGGGCCTCAGTGTATTGTATAAGACCCAGTACGGTAAAGAAACCTCGACGCGATCGCCAGTTCAAAAATCAAATCATTTGGGCCAACCCTCGTGTTATAAGCCCCATTCCTTTTCTTTAAACACCTTTGGGCCTCTTGAGAGAGTGTAAGACCCATCCCTTTGTACCGAAAACCTTTTTGGACCTCAGTCACTTGTATAAGTCCCTGTACAAATTCAACAGTGCAATCACTGATAAAACCTTGGGCCTCTCCTTGAGCTGTAAGCCCCAACAATCTTTTCAAAGCACTTTCTCCTTTGATTTAGAATATAATATTGTTATCAAAGCTTTCTTTGTTGAACAACTAACCAAACAGCATGGAAGCTCTACAACCGAGTAAGTGTTTACCCGCTTTCTTTATCCGCTTTCATATATATAACTGTATTGTGGGGCTGCTCACTGTAAGTCTTCTTTCACAAACTTTTATATACTTGCTATATATCCACTATGTAATACTAGTATAGTTAGAGTTTTCCCCGGCAACTACGTCTAGCACTAGGTAAAGCCCTATTGGTTACTCTTAAATACAAACAAAACTAGATCCCCATGGGATTACCAGACACACTCTTCCCTCCTCTTGGGGTTAAACAATATGGAAACGTGAAAGGCAGCATTCTCAGTGAACCCTTGCTCAAACTGTCACTCTTAGAAATTGTAAAAGAAACTCTACTCCCCAGAGATGATCTTTTCTCGGTGAATGGCATCTCTTGAGTTTCTACTAACCACGAACTTTCATGAAATGATCTCTTCTCGGTGAATTGCGTTTCTTGAACTTCACTTGGTTTGGGGACCCACAGGCTTCCAAAAAGTATCCCCGCCTCCTCTTGAGTATTGTACAAGAACCCTTCGGCTTCTGAAAAGCTCTAATGCCTTCTCTTGGGATTAGTACAAAGACCCAGAGACCTCTACAGGTATAATAACAGAACCTAGTCATCAATTTGCTAGAGCTGTCTTTCTGAGTCAAGTGTCAGACCTGTTAATGGGTTGACC
The DNA here is from genome assembly GCA_022829125.1 of Lathyrus tuberosus. Taxonomy (NCBI): domain Eukaryota; kingdom Viridiplantae; phylum Streptophyta; class Magnoliopsida; order Fabales; family Fabaceae; genus Lathyrus; species Lathyrus tuberosus. Next base: position 5,494,823 of record JALAZF010000391.1, on the reverse strand, counting down.
TTCATCCCTTAACATACCAGCCTTCTCTTGGGCATTATACAAAGATCATTCACTATCTGAGAATCAATTTCTCAAAACACCAGTAGACTTGGACAGTCTCAGTACCCTTTGGATTTTCCATTTCCTTAAAGAACAGGAAATAACCCTGATCCTCTGATCAATCCCAAAGCACAACCTTACCTTTAATCTTTATAAGAACTGATTTTCTCTTTTATCCAACATACTGGACCTGTCACTAAACTAAGACAGTCACCAGCACACTTAGCCTCCTCTTGGGCTTTGTACAATGATTCTCCCCAGTGGAGCTAACCTTTTCAGACTCCCTTGTTGAGTCAAACTTTTAGCCTCCATCCCGGGCTTCATACGAGATAATAAAACACTCTCTTGTTGAGTATAAAAGACTCTCTTGTTGAGTCAACAACCTTTAGCCTCCATCTCGGGCTTCGTACGAGATATAAATCACTCTCTTGTTGAGTATAAAAGACTCTCTTGTTGAGTCAACAACTTTTAGCCTCCATCTCGGGCTTCGTACGAGATAGAAAAACACTCTCTTGTTGAGTATAAAAGACTCTCTTGTTGAGTTAACCTCTTTAGCCTCCATATCGGGCTTCGTACGAGATGGGAAAACACTCTCTTGTTGAGTATAAAAGACTCTCTCATTGAGTCAAACAACCTCCAAACTCTCTTGTTGAGTCAATCACATGTTCAAGACTCTCTTGTTGAGTCAAACCTCTTTAACCTCCATCTTGGGCTTCGTACAAGACATATAAAAACACCCTCTTGTTGGGTCACTAGCCTCCTCTTAGGCTTTGTATAAAGAAAACCCCCGTTGAGTCAATCAACCTTCTAGCATCAAAGTTGTGCCTTGCTCACAGCATACAAACATCAACAACTCCTCTTTAGAGATGACAAATTCTCTCTCAACACACACCCTTCAGCTTCACATCTTGTGCTTTGAACAAGATACAAATAAACCCTTTAGCTTCACATCTTGGGCTTTGAACAAGATACAAACCACCTTTAGCTTCACGTCTTGGGCTTTGAACAAGACACCAAAACAACCTCTTTTCCTCCCATAGAATAGGAGGAACTACGATCTCTCCGATTTCCCTGTTTCGCTAAACGAGAATACGTAGGCATAAGATTGAAAAATCTTAGCGATCATACTAATCAAAAAACCCAAAATCCAGTATTTCCACCAAATCAACCCTAAAGCATCAAATCTAAACACATTACCAAAAACCTCACAAATAATCCAGACACTGTGTTCTTAACAAAATAACCGAAGATTGGGCCCCACATCCACATATCATTTGTAACCTAACAGACCGTTGTTCAAACTCAGTATGCAAGCAGGGTTAATTGGATACATATATTTCCCTTCCTTAATCAGCTTAATAGGATAAAAATGAATCGAACTGTAGTACCCAAGTGATAGTGACTCAGGACCACAAAAACCGCGCTACACTTATAAGATCGAAGAGTTAGATCAAGATAAGAGAATCTTAAGGGTAAAAGGGAAATATTTGAAAAAATACAAACCTGCACATACAGAAGTAAAAATAACCAAAGAATAATCACACATGTAAAATAATCGAAGCTAACATGGTAAAATGAAAATTGTTGCCAAGATGGCTAAATTCGTTACAATTAAAAGAACCACGAAGGGTTCAAAAAAGTCATTACATAATTCAAGAACTGATGATTAAATAAAAGGAACTAGAACTAAAATTGAAAGGAGGCCTTCATGCTGAGGTACTTCAACTTCAGAAGATCCATCCGCTTCTCACAAACGGACTTGGTTGACCTTATGACCTCCAGTTTTGCTTCTAACTTTTGAGCCTTGTCAGCAAAGCTCAGTCCAACTTCAAGTTCTTTCGCCATTTGGGAGTTATCAAATTTCTAAAGCTCAGCATTCTATTTCTTAGCCTTCGAGATTTTGGCTTGTAGTTCTATGATCTGTTCCTCCCAGGAATGGATATTTTGATTGTTGGTTTTAATTTCAGCCTTGTTGTCTTCTTGGGCTTTCTCTAAATCAGCCAAGCGATTGGTCGACTCCAAGGCAGCATCCCATGCAGCCGCTATAGAGCCAGTATAACTTTTGATGTCTTTTGAGCTTTGCTTGGTTTTGTTAACATCAGCAGCAACTTGGTCGATCATTGAAGTCAGTTCCAGGATAACGTTTGCAACTTCAGGAGAAGCAGACAGGATGTCAACCTTTTTTAGAATACCCTTTAAGGCAAGAGGAGAAGTGGAATCAGACTCTATGAGTCAAAACAGATCACCTTTGTAAACCTTTTCTTTGATCTTTGAAAGTATTTCGCTAGCAGGGATGTTGGTTGATCGACCACCAGACACTGAAGGAGAGCTGAGACTTTTTTCAGACGAACTTCCGCTAGAGCCAATTAAATCCTTTAGGTATTCTCGAGGGTTTCTCCTTTTCAAGACCGCCATCTCTTCTGCAGAAATGGTCACAAAGGTACTGACTGAATCTTTCGCAATCGACGGACCAAGATTAGGTTTCAGTTCGACGATTATATCCTCATGAGTGCCTTTATCCTCTTCTTCCTCCTGGTCATCATCATCTTCGACATTTTCAGGATCATCCACGAACTCCTCAATAAGCATCGAATAGTTCTGAAGTACAGAACGAGTTTCCCTTTCTTCCATGTCATCATCTGGATCTTGCTGATTAACATCCATATGTTCGACTCTTGGAGAGCCAACTTCAGCTTCCTCTTCGACACGGATGTGAGGGTTATCTACTTTCGTAACTACTTCAGTTTCCATGTCCTTCTCCTGGTCATCTTCGTGTTCAGAGACACTGGTGTGAGAATTATGAGTAGTGGCCTTAGGTGGCGAAGTTTCACGCTGTTCCCCAACTGTTTGATTTATTTCGCTCATCGAGCTCTTCTCAGAATCCTTTGCAGAAGTGGGATGATACATTGGTTTGGCTTCACTGTTGAGGATTATGGTGTTGGTTGATTTGGTAGCTGGCTGAGTCAAAACTCCTACATCATCCTGAAAAATATAATCGAAGTCAGTAGTCGAACAAGATTACTAAAATTACAATGAGGTATAAATATTGGTACCTTAGGAGCTTCAGCCCCAAGGCTTGAGTTGTCACTTTTAGGCTGGTTTGCAGCCTATTTCAACATCTCTGCAGGAGTTGGTTCCAAAATGGTTAGGTTGGTGGGTTTCTTTATCGGGGCCTCTACACCTTTTACTTGAGATTGAGCAAGGGCTTCGCTCATCTTGAGTTGCCTTTTCTTCTTCTTAAGGGGTTGCTCAGTAGTCGAAGATAGGTCCTCATCATCCATTTCGACTACCACAACCGCATCCTCCTTTGCCTTCCTTTTATGGGGAGTTGGGGGTAGCTTTCGAGCGCCCTGAAAAGGAAAATTTTAGAAAATATTGGAATATATGAAAAGTGACAAAATTAATAAAGGGTGAGAAATAACTTTATTGTTGTTGTTGTTTTGCTTCCTCCTTCTTCTTTTGCTTCTGCAGGATTCCTAATTGGTGGTTTCTTTGGAGGAATTTTCATGGCTAAAATAAAACAGAAAGCAGTTATTATATGTGAAAGGAAATAAATAAGGAAATGTTGGGTCGAAATCCTCCCGTTCCACACCTTCATATATTTCTGATTCGATGCAAACATCTTCGATCCCAATATAAAGATACCCTTTGAAACTGTCTAGTGTATGTTTGGTCGGAACCACCCGCTGAGCTTTTAGTTTTGATTGTTGGTGAAGGAGTTTGATAGAATCCCCACAGACGAACCAGTCTGGAAATGGAGCGGCAAGGGCCACTCCAAATCAGCGCTTGGCAGTCGAGGGAATTTGGGAGGAAATATATTGAAAGTCGTTTCGTATCGTTTCTCAGGAGGAACGTACAAAGGGATCTTTAAGTTCTCCATTTTCTTAAAAAAAAATCCTTCAGAGTAACAGCTGCGTCGCGGACGGTTCGACCAAGGTCATTTGGTCGATAAACAGATTCAAAGTATTTTTGGAAGGCTTGGATTTCTTTAATGTGCGTCGAAGTACCTTTCTTCACTCTTTCCTACACTAAAAGGAAAGCCCTGTTAATGTGGTGTGTAAATGCAGCCACGTCGAAAATTTCCTCTACATAGTAACCCTTCCACCAGTCGTCAAATTGTTGAATACAGAGAAAGCTTGGTTCGAAAGCTACTGGAAGAAGCTGTGTTCGACCAGCATACCGTGCGATTTGCTTAATAGCTATGACTTTAGAGTGAACTGCGTTATAAAGGAGGAAGAGGTGTTCTTTCTCATACAAGGGTCTGAGTAAAACTTGAACCAGTCCAAATTGTCGAGCGACCAGATTTGGTTGGTAAGCAATCAAAGTAACTTGGCTTTTTGAGGGGTTGAATCTGAGGGTTAAAACCCTAGGAGTTAGAAAGGCTTCCCAAATCATAGTAGATTCTTCTTCTTGAGCCTTCGACGGCGATGGGAATGGCCTAGTGAACCACTCAAGACCATATTTTCTTGCAGCGAAGGGAGCCATATGGGGTGTGAAGTCATAGCGTTTTGGGAACATCATGATAAAGTTGGTAAAAGTTTATTGGATGGGTCAGCCATCATCAATAGGAGTCAGCTTCGCCATGCGAGGACCTTCTACCCTTCTATTCCTCACTTCATCAGCATCTTTGTTAATTTGATTTTTGTGGGGAAGACAGGCTTCGAATGAAGCGTTCAACCACAACTGTAGAAGCCAGAAGGGTCCAGAGAGAAGGAGTTTTCCTTTGTCACCCAGACATTTGAGTTGGGTAACGCCTTCACTCATGGATTCGTAGAGGTTGGCAAGAATCAATTCGCTCCAACAAAGGTTGTGCCCAGCATGGAGTTGGTTCGCCATAGTCAGGAATTTCTTAGCCACTTGAAGTGACTTCGAACAGAAGACACAGCGAGACATCCATATAGCTAAAAAGGATATGTGTTCGACATCCAAAACCTCCTCCGTGTGCAATATGAGTCGAATACACTGCCCTAGAGGTCGAAAAACTAATAGTGTCATCAGCCATAAACTTAGGGTCATAGGTGTTCCCAGTTGGTTTAAGCCCTGTGATAGCGGCTACGTCGAATAGGGTCGGTGTCATCATTCCACATGGAAGATGGAGTGTGTAATGTGTTCTATCCCAGAAATATAAAGACGAAACAAGCATGTTCGAGCAATATTCAGGTCCTATTTTCGACAGCATGATTAAGTCATAAATACCCATTTCTTTCCAAACCTCGGATTTTGTTTTCTCTAACTTACTCAACCATCCTAAGTAGTCAGAGGGGTTCTTCAAAGATGGACTAGCCCTAAATACCCTAAAATTGTTCATATACCTAAGATCAATAGCCTCTTCAGTCGGAGGATTGTCTTGGTTAGCAGGTTTGGGGTCTTCATTGCTAGCCCTAGGTTTTTTAGCTTGTCCTATGGGTTTATACTTATGATATGTAGGAAAGAAATCCCTAAACTTACTAAAATCAACATTGGGGTCAGTAAAGGACCACACAAAGCCTGAGGCTTACCACAAACAGTTAAAGTGATAAGTACCCGTGAAGCATAAATTCTCCTTTTCTCTTCAGCAAGAGGTTCAGGTAGGTATTGTTGGTTTCCCTCCATGGCAGGTCCAGCGATGGAATCGAATGGGGGAAGTTGAGTGACCTTCTTGGGAGCCCTTGCAGGTTTGCCGGGTTCTTTGGTAATTTTGTTAGCATCCTTGGTTGATCGTGTGGAGGAATCCATTGTTAGAGAGAAATGAAGAAGGTGAGTTCTTTTGAAATATGAGAAGTTTTTCTGGGAGATTTGAGAGTGAGAGAGCGTAAAAGTGAAAGAAGTTGTTGAAAAGGGTATTTATAGAGCCGGGAGCGGAAATGGTTGCAGGAATTATTTTAATGTTAAATTTGGGAGTGGGACGCGTGTCTTCCCCACAATCTCTGATGAAGCGGTGGCAATTAATGCCTACCCCCATGATCTCCTATACTCTAGGGCGTGATGATGGATATTCTCACACGCTTTGAGGGACGTGTCAGATATGGTAATGATGGCTATGACGTCATAGGTCTTTTAATAGGAAAGTGAATAGTTTTATTACTTTGGGTTTACATAAATCAACTTTGGATTATTAGACTCAGGGGGAGCTTACAAACCTCATACTCTGATGTTGCAAATAAAATTATAACTGCCCAACATTGTCCTTTAAATACTTATGTTTGTCATCATCAAAAAGGGTGAGATTGTTAGAACAAGATTTATTCATGACATATATTCCTTGGGTTTTGATGATAACAAAATATTAAAAGAACAATGGTTATATTTGATGTTTGCTTCATGTATGAAGGTTCTAATACTTGTAAATATATATTCAGAATCTGATATACAAGGGCACACTTGAGAAAAGCTGAATTGCTAGCTTATGGTGGTGAAGAATCTGAAGAACACTCTATAAGTGATGTCTAGCATAGACTCTGAAGCTGAAGGTCTCAGCATCATAAGAAGCAACATAATTGTCTCTACACTTGGTGAATGTCAATTGGCTTCTGGTGATCACTCAGAGTTAGTGATAAAGCTGAAGTTATCCGTACTGCAGAAAGCGAGCAGCATTGTCAAATCAGTTTATCAGCTAGAGTCTTAGTTCACAAGGCTCAAGAAAGCTGTCATGCTTTATGGATATCTACTCTGAATGGCTTTATAGAACAGGATCTCTCTAAAGACTCAATGGTTGAACGCAATACACAATGGATCAAGATCTTTTGGTGTATCTATCTTTAATGTCTCTTGTACTATGGAGAAAGAAAAGACACTTGATCAATTTATCTCTCCAATGGCTAGTCTTCTGTAAATGCAATATAAGTAGTTGAAGGTTCAAACTGAATCTTTAACAAGGATCAACCTGATGGAGGAGTAACAAGATCAGCAATTATCAACACAATTGGTAATGCAAAATTTCTGTTGTAGGTTGTAATTGTAAAAGCCTTAAGATTTCTTAATCATTGAATATCTTAGAAATCTTAAGAGCTTTAGGTCTTTGTTACGGTGATTTCCCTGTACCTATGATATTTGTATCAAGTACACCTTATTCTCTATTATGCTGAACATGTTGTTTAGCAGTTTAGATCAAATTCTCTCGCCAAGATGCTTGAGCCATGTAAGTCTCCTACTATGTGCTAGAGCAATGAAAGTCTTAATCAAGTAGATTGATTGAGCAAATCCAAGTTTCTCGCCAAGATGCTTGAGCCATATAAGTCTCCTTCTATGTGCTAGAGAATTGAAAGTCTTAATAAAGTGGATTGATTGAGTAGAAATCTTGGGTTCGTAGAACCTAAGCTAGGGAGTCTCGGATCGAGGGTCTAAGCAGAAGTCTTGAGCCAGATGGGCTTGAGCAAGAAAGTCTTACGGTGCGGTCTATGCAGGAAGTCTTGAACCTGAGGGGTTTATGCAGGAAGTCTTCGGCCAGAGGAGCTTGTGCAAGAAGTGTCGGGTCTGAGGGACCTGAGCAGGAAAGTCTTAGGCTGAGGGTCTAAGCAAGGAAGTCTTGAGTATGTAGGACTTGAGCATGGAAGTCTTAAGCCTTAGGGGTTTAAGCAAGAAGTCTCAGACTTAGGGTCCGAGCATTGTAAATGTCTTATGCAGAATGCATAAGCGATTGTAATCATGGTTTGGTTATAGTAAAAATCTATTGTGAATCAAGGGGAATGGACTACCCTCATTTGGGAGGAACCCATATAAATATTTGTGCCTTCTGCTATTATTTATTTGCTTATGTTAACATTCCACTGCTAAGTATAACCAGAATCTGAACACCAATTTAGATTCTAAACTCTAATTAGACGCAAATTAAGAAAACGGAATACACAATTCAACCCCCCCCCCCCTTCTTGTGTACTTTTTATCACCTTCAGATTCATGTTAGTATATGGTTTGTGTAACACCCCAAAATGAGTAGAATATTTATTTAATTGATTATTTTAAATATTCTTAATGTTGTGAATTTTTATTGAATTATGTGGGGTCTGATGATCGATGTTGTGGAGTATTATGATGTTAAGGGGGTGTTGAGAGTATTTGAAGTATGTGATGTATTAATATTATTTTAGTAATAATAATATGGAATTATGTGAAATATATTACTATTATTACTATAAATAATTAAGAGAAACATTAAGGGCAAGTTGGTAAATTTGGATGAGTTAAGTGAGGAAAAAGTTGGGAAAGCATATTAAGGGTCCTAGGGGTAAGTTTGACAAAAAGAATAAGAGAAAAGAGAGAATCATTTTTGGTGGTACGGTCAATTTTGGAGAAAAGCTCTGAGGAAAAAGAAGAAGAAAGCTAGGGCTCAGAGAGGTGTCGGAAGAACTCAAAGAGAAGGAATCATAATCGATTTTCTAAGGTATGAGAAGTATTACTTTTCATTATAATGGATATAGAGTGTAGTGTGTGTAGTTAGTTTTGGGGTTTTGGGAAATGGTGAGATTATGATGAAAGTGAGATGAATTGTGATGAAATTGGGGTTTCTAGCAGTATAAGATGATAGATATGAAGTCTTTGATGACGTGTTGTTATTTGATTATAATTACTATGTGATTTGTGTGCATTTTCGTACTGTGAGAGGTGGGAATCGCAAGGGGTTTAAGGACTGGTTTGATGCAGAAACGCAGAAGCAGAATTTGTATGGGGAGGAATTTCACTTCTGCTTCGCCGGGCGACCATTGGGCGAAAGGGGAATTTTACTGGGCGAATGGGGTGTTTCGCCGGGCGAAGGTGTATTGCTCACGTCTCGCTAGGCAAACAGCAGGCGCGCAGGGACGATGTCTAGTTACCACTGGAACGAACAGAATTTTCTAAAATTTTAAAAATTCATGTCTTTTGATTCGTGGGTCCGTTCCAGTCGTCGTTCGAATCGTTGGAAAGCTGGTTTCGTGTACTTTCTGTTAAAATTATTTTCAATACCAGAATTCCAACTATTCGATGCATTAATTGTGTTCCGTGTACGTTGCGGTGTGTTGAACGTTGAAATGTTAAGTTCGGTTGTGCGAATGTGTGCTGTAGCTGTGGGTTACGGTTTTTGCATGTTTTGGCATGTATATGCTGCGTGTTAGACAGTTGTAGTGTTTATGTTATGACGTGATAGAATTGTTGTTGCATAGTGACCAGTATTGGCATGGTATAATGATTAAGATGAACATCATTGTACGTTGTATTGTATGTTGTGGTTGATATGCATGGCATGTTGCATAAGTTGTATGATAAGTCATGTGCCCATATGGGTGTGAGCGCCTTATCAGGATTCCTTGAAATGGAATCGTGTTGTTGTTGTTGAGGTAATCATGTGCCCATGTGGGGTGTGAGCGATTACGGATGTCGTGTGCCCATATGGGGTGTGGGTGACTTATATGGAAATTCCGACGGGAATTACGATCATGAAAAAGGGATTGAATTGGTACCACATGCATTCAATCGAGTTGTGAGTCTCATTGCATTGTATTGTAGTTGTAATCATCGGTATGTTTTGGTGATGAATGTTTATTTGGTTTATTTTATGACAAAGATGTTTATATGTTATTACGATAGGAAGGTGTGAGTATAATACTTGGTAAATGATGTTATTGATAAAGTGATTTTCTAAGTGATGTACGATGATGATTATTGGGTTTGATGATACTATGACGATGTAAATGAACTGTTGATGCTGCTGTACTGATATATCTTTTCTTTATATCTTTTATAATGATTCGTGATTACTCACCCTGCCTGTTTGAATGTTGCTTCCACGTAGATAACGTGCAGATTCTCAGGAATAGCTTGGAGAAGCATCGGTGATGGCTTTGGAGTCATTTATTTGTGTTTACGTTAATAGTAGAGGTGTCTTGCTCTGATATGTAACATCGGGTGGGGAACGCTTGGGTTGAAGTTGTGTTGTTTTGTTAAACCTATTTTATGATATTTCATATATGTTGAATTGTTTTATGATGATTTTTGACAATGACCAAAAGGTCTTGATGTTTGATGAAATAAATGAAGTTATTTTGTGACTATGATTCCGCTGCGATGTTTGAATTTATATGTTGAAGTACCAAAGGAACGATTATTATAAATGTTTGAAAACCCGTGTTACGAAACAGGGAGCTTACTAAGATGCTTTTATGATGCATGTGACACCCTGGTTGGTGCAATGTGTTGGATTAATTATTAATTTTATTTACCATATATTTGGGGGTTTAAAAGGGTGTTACATTAGTGGTATCAGAGCAGGACGGTCCATTCGGCCAGGTTGTTTAACTGTGTTTTTCCCTAGTATGCGACATATGTGTGAAAAACACTATCGATGCTTGTTTTGTTTTCCATTTGCAGGTTGGGAATAAAACAAGTGGGGGAGAAGTTTGTGCTTCTCCAAGATGCTTTAGGTGTGGAGTGACGGCTCGGTGTGCTGTTGGATGCTACCATAGTTTGGCCAAGATGGTCTATGCCCCATCATGATTGTCGGATGTTTATTGACAAATTGAGGAACTGATCACCCTTAATCTCTTGTTGATAATAGACGGGATCATGTTGGATGGAGTAGACGTATCTTGCCAACTTAGATGGTGGGTACAGTGAATTGTTTGGAGTTAAGCCAAGTGCTTACAAATTGTTTTGATGAGTCGATGCAGATTCTTACATTTGACAATGAAGCGGATTCGAGTTTCCTGTCCATAAGTGAAGTTAGGATGTTTCTGAGAGAGAATGATCAGATAACTGCGACTTGTCTCCAGAGTGTAGATCTGGGTTTGGTGATAGTAGGGATGATGATGTTGTTGGCTGCTTAGTAAGTAGACGGACTCCTAGAAGACGAAGCCTCGATGTTTGTGTTGTTGCATTGTTGCAAGTTGAATGTGAAACTGTGAGTGTCGAATTACCTGTTGTCCATGAATTTCCAGAGGTGTTTCTGGATGACATAAGTGATTTTCCTCCAGAACTTGAAGTAGAATTTACAGTGGACTTGATAACAGGTATGAGTCTGGTGTCAATGGCTCCTTATCGGATGCCAGTTTCGAGTTAGGAGAGTTGAAGAAACAATTGGAAGAATTGCTTGAGAAGAAGTTTGTTCAACCGAGTGTTTCTCTGTGGGGTGCTCCTGTGTTGTTAGTAAAGAAGAAAGATGATAGTATGAGGTTGTGTGTGGATTATCGGTAATTGTGTGTTCAAGAATAAGTATCCACTTTTGAGAAGTGACGATTTGATGGATCAGCTAGTAGGCACTTGTGTGTTCAGTAAGATTGATTTGAGTTTTGGTTATCATCAGATTCGTGTTAAGCCGGATGATATTCCGAAGACAGCTTTCAGGACGAGGTATGGTCACTATGAATACACTGTGATGCTGTTTGGTGTATCCAATTTACCTGGTGTATTGATGGAGTATATGAATCGGATTTTTGATGAGTATTTGGATAAGTTTGTGGTGATTTTCATTGTTGATATCCTAATATACTCTAAATCAGAAGAAGAGCATGCTGAGCATTTGAGGATTGTGTTGCAAGTATTGAAAGAGAAGAAGTTGTATGCAAAACTGTCGAAGTGTGAGTTTTGGTTGAAAGAAGTGAATTTTCTTGGCCACGTGATTTCAAGTGGTGGGATTGCTGTTAATCCTTCTAAGATTGTTGCGGTGTTACAGTGGGACACTCCGAAGTCTGCTACGGAGATAAGAAGTTTTCTTGGGTTGGCAGGTTACTATCGCAAGTTCATATAAGGTTGTTCTAGATTGGCGTTACCGTTGACTTAGTTGACTCGTAAGAGTCAGGCTTATGTGTGGGATGTTGTATGTGAAGGGAGTTTTGTGGAATTAAAGAATAAATTGATGACCGCTCCGATTTTGATTTTGCCTAATTCGAATGAATCTTTTGTGGTGTATTGTGATGCATCGAATATGGGTCTTGGTGGAGTATTGGTGCAGAATGGACAAGTTTTCGTTTATGCTATGAGACAATTGAAAGTGCATGAGAGGAATTACCCTACGCATGACTTAGAGAAGGCTGGCAGGAAATTTATTCCTGAGCGGTGATACACTCTATAAGAGGAACTTTGACATGGTCTTGCTCCGATGCGCCGACAGACCAGAAGCAAACATGCTGATAAAAGAAATTCACGAAGGGTCCTTTGGCACTCATGCCAACGGACATACAATGGCGAGAAAAATTCTGAGAGCAGGGTACTATTGGTTGATAATGGAATCCGACTGCTACAAGTACATGAGGAAGTGTCACAAGTGTCAGATATACTCCGACAAAATTCATGTACCACCAACACATCTCAAAGTTCTTTCTTCCCCATGGCCTTTTTCCATATGGGGAATCAACATGATTGGCTTGATTAAGCCCAAAGGTACAAACGGACATCGGTTCATCCTGCTAGCCATTGATTACTTCACCAAGTGGGTCGAAGCAGCGTCATACGCCAATGTAACCTGACAAGTGGTGGTCCAATTTATCAAAAACAATATCATCTGCCGTTATGGTGTTCCAAGCCAGATCATTACTGATAATGGATCTAACTTGAACAATAAGATGATGAAAGAGTTATGCGCAGAGTTCAAGATCGAACACCATAACTCATCTCCCTACCGACCAAAGATGAACGGAGCGGTAGAAGCGGCTAACAAGAACATCAAGAAGATTGTTCAAAACATGGTTGTAACCTACAAAGATTGGCACGAGATGCTACCCTTTGCTCTTCACGGTTATCGTACATCTGTCCGCACTTCAACAGGGGCAACCCCTTTCTCTCTAGTATATGGCATGGAAGCAGTGCTTCCCATAGAAGTAGAGATCCCATCGATCCAGATATTGATGGAAGCTAAGCTTACAGAAGCTGAATGGTGTCAAAGTCGACACGACGAACTCAACCTGATCGAAGAGAAGCGAATCATGGCACTATGCCATGGTCAATTGTATCAACAGAGAATGAAGAAGGCGTTTGACAAAAAGGTTCGACCTCGCATCTTCAGAAAAGGAGACCTTGTTCTTAAGAAGATACAATCATTTCTCACTGATTCTCGGGACAAGTGGACCCCGAATTATGACTGCCCCTATGTGGTCAAGAAAGCTTTCTCAGGCAGCGCCTTGAGACTTGCAACCATGGACGGAGAGGAATTTGCCTACCCCACAAATGTTGATGTAGTTAAGAAATACTTCGCCTAAACTAAAAAGAAAAAAAATGTCTCGGTGGATTGAAAACCCGAAAGGGCGGTCCAGGCAAAAATTAGAGACATGATCAAAAATCATCCCGGTGGATTGGAAATCTTAAAGTACAATCCAGGAAAAAATTAGGGATAATGGCAAGTAACTGCTTTCGACAAAGGGCCAAGTCCCTCGGCAGCAGTTACATCATCCATCAGGAAAGCTCCAGTCACGGTCATCTTCGACAGAAGCTCAGGATGTCCCGAATTCAAAGTTGGTAGAAGGATAGTGGTCGTTATGTTGCAACGTAGCCCTTTTCCCTGTAAATTACCATTTTCAAACTTTGTAAATACTCTATGGAATCACGCGTTTGGCTGATCTCCATCATATCAATAGAATTTGAGCCCTTGTGCTTTTGTTTGCAATTCTTATTTGTTTTAGATTTACAAAACGACATTTTAACATGATCAATGATTCTTGAAATAAAACAAAATGAATTTACTTGTTAAAATTGTTCTGCTTTTAAAAATAAAGATGGCAATTTCTTTTGACTATTGAACATCGAAAGAACATCGCTCGCTTCTCCATAAGTAATTGAGCTTCAAAGTGCAGAATCAAAGTACTCCTTCTAAATCAGTGCGCCTGAACGAAGGATCAGTTATGTCAGATACGAATACTCCATCTGACATCTTCGGCCGAGTTCTCATCTCCTAAGCCCGACCAGCGTCGCTCCCAACAGGGACCGTTTCTCCTAAGCAAGGCAGAATTACTATCTTGAACCAGCGGTACTTCTTCGCCCCACGATGGCCGAGTATCCAGTCATGTTCATCTATTAGTCTGTATGGCGCGTCAGTTTTGTCAGCATATACATACATACATCATGCATTATTGATTTGCATTCACATTCATATTGCATCACTATCAATCTGGTCGGTCTTATCCCCTAGTGATGACAGTCCTCTCAATCGAGTTGTCAGTTCTTTCCTCGTTTGGAAAGGTTGCGTCTGAATAATCTCTCTCCTCCAGTTTATTTCTAGATCAGAATTGGCCCTTGACCACTTTGATAACTTGAACCTCTGAAAGACCAGAGAACCTTCAACCGATGTCACTCTTCGCCATTGAAGATGATATTTTTCGCTTTCCCAGATTAAGGAAAATCCCTAGTGGAAGCCTCTTAAGCAGAGATTCGGCAATACAGCAGTTTTTCTCCGAAGAAAGAAAAAAAACCGCTGATGAAAAGGTCATCAGCACCTCAAAATTGGATCACATCATATGGCGTTTCTCCGGGAAGATCCCGAGAAACGTATGATGCAATATCCCCGAGCGTGGAAACAGTCTCTAAAGAGACTCGTTTTCCCCAGTAGAGTCGACAAATGGCGTCTCTAAACAGAGAAGTTTGTACACCTCTACAACTCAGACGACTGGGTTCCCCAGCAACTCTGACATCAAAACTTTTTCTATCAAATGGCATCTCCCCAGGAAAATTCGGCGAGAAGTTTGAGGAAAATCGCTATGAATAACCTCCTTTGTCAAAAAAGTTTATTGACAAAAGAAACTAAGACCAGTTCCTTGGTAGGAAACCAGGATCGAGGGGAAGTTTACTTCAGCAACTGAGACCAGTTCCTTGGTAGGAAACCAGGATCGAGGGGAAGTTTACTTCAGAAACTGAGACCAGTTCCTTGGTAGGAAACCAGGATCGAGGGGAAGTTTATATCAGAAACTGAGACCAGTTCCTTGGTAGGAAATCAGGATCGAGGGGAAGTTTACTTCAGCAACTGAGACTAGTTCCTTGGTAGGAAACCAGGATCCAGGGGAAGTTTATACCAGAAACAGAGACCAGTTCCTTGGTAGGAAACCAGGATCGAGGGGAAGTTTACATCAGAAACTGAGACCAGTTCCTTGGTAGGAAACCAGGATCGAGGGGAAGTTTATATCAGAAACTAAGACCAATTCCTTGGTAAGAAACCAGGATCGAGGGGAAGTTTATATCAGAAACTGAGACCAGTTCCTTGGTAGGAAATCAGGATCGAGGGGAAGTTTACTTCAGCAACTGAGACCTGTTCCTTGGTAGGAAACCAGGATCGAGGGGAAGTTTATATCAGAAACTGAGACCAGTTCCTTGGTAGGAAACCAGGATCGAGGGGAAGTTTACATCATAAACTGAGACCAGTTCCTTGGTAGGAAACCAGGATCGAGGGGAAGTTTATATCAGAAACTGAGACCAGTTCCTTGGTAAAAAACCAGGATCGAGGGGAATTTTATATCAAAAACTGAGACCAGTTCCTTGGTAGGAAACCAGGATTGAGGGGAAATTTATTTCAGAAACTAAGCCCAGTTCCTTAGTAGGAAACCAGGATCGAGGGGAAGTTTTTTACCTTTTCTAAGCATCATTGCTTAGCAAAAGGAGAAGGATGCGCAAGCTGCCATTCTTAACCACCATCAAAATTTTGGGTATTCTGATATTTAATCCTCTTGCACCCCGAATGCCCGAATACCTTCGCCATTCACACCTTCGGGTCCAAGAAGATTAAATAAGGGCATCTGCCATACCCCAAATTTTGACCACCAAGATTTCCCATCATTGTGAAAATCATCATCACAATATGGAGGAACCATCATACCTCAGCAGTCTCCCCAAAGATGGGTGGGCATCCACTACAATCAAATTTAGGGTTTCAAGCCCTCTCAGAGCTTTTAGACAAAGGATCAACCAAGAAATGACATGATCTTCAACTTGTCTAGCCTCTCAAATATCCACAAGGGATCAAGAGGACTCCCACTTCAAGGATTAAGCACAAGGTTGCTCCCTTCCATGTGGATCAAGCCTCAAGATCGCCAGTGTCACCAAATTAGGGTTTTGGTCGAACATGGCCTCCAGATGGGAATTTTCCTCTGGGCATGAGCCAATGCTTCAAATCATATCCTAAAATACTCCATGGAACCTCATGGGCCCAAGCATCAAGTCAATTTGACCTCAGGGGATGCATACATCAAAAATCAGAAATTAGGGTTTCTTGACCTAATTCACCCCTAAGTTGACTTTTGGGATAAATCATGAGCCAAGACCTCAAGATAGGATTTAAGGGTCTCCAACATACCACATTGATCCATTTGTAACAATGGATTGATCCAGGAAGCTTGAGCAGCAAGTCTCAATTTCATCAGTACCACAGTTAGGGTTTCGCGAGAAAAGTCAACTATAGCTTTGACTTTTGACCAGGACATGCTCCCAAACCCTAGGACATAATTCAATACACCCTATAACACCTATGAAATCAATCCATCAAGTTTGATTTAGGTCAAGGACTTGATTTCATAAAGGATCGCACAGTTTGGAATTCATCTGACAAAAATTCAATTGTGCACAAAAGTCAACTTTGACTTTTTAAGATTTTTCACAAAAATGATTTTTTAACCCTAAAATGATGTTAATGTATGATTTGAATCATCATTCATCAAGAAAATCAAGAAAAGTGGGATAACTTGTAAAAGGGGTAAACATAAAAACTTAGAAAAATTTCTAAGTTATGAACAAAGTGGCAAGGGTACCAACTTTGGAGGATCATAACTCCTAAACCACAAAGCCATTTTTCCCCATCCAAAGCTTGATGTGTAGATCTCATTACCCTCTGTAAAAGCTTAAAACTGACCCCCCCCTCCAAATTCATTATGGATTTTGAGTTATGGAATGATCAAAATCACAAAAAGTGAAAATGTCACTTTTTTCCAACACTTAGTGAAATTTTCACTAAGTCAGAATCTGCCTTCACTTTTTTCCAAATGTAGGGGGATTTTTCACTTGGATCCAAAAGGTATCAAAACCAAATATGATCAAACAGTTGTTGTATCATATGAGGGCTTTCCAAAATGGCCAAGAACATCACCAAATTCCACTTGAGCCATGAGATATGACAAGGGCAATATGCCTTGCTGAAAACTGCCAAGGCTAGGCAGAATTTTGCATTTTTGCTCGATTTGGAAAAATCAGATAATTCCAAGCCTTGTCATCACTTTGGACACATCTGAGGATCAAATCTAAAGGGGACAAACACTGAGCCAAGCCTCAAAAGTCCTTGAAACAAGAAGTAGCATGCCAAACCTATAATTGCCTAAAAGAGGGACAAGACTCCAATTTTGGATTGGAGCATTCAATGCATACACCAAGGTGGCATGGACTGAGCCATTTGCAACTGAATTCAGTCAAGACTTATCCAAGACCAAGGGAATGGTAGCCCTGTGCCCTAACCTCTAGTCATTGACTAGAGGAGACTTGGATTCCAAAGTGCAACCATTGGCCAAACCTCTGTTGCAGTTGCCATTCACTATTGCTTGCAAAACAAACTTGCTCTACTATAAATAGAGCTCATTTGTGATCAGTTTGAGTACACCAAAGCCATCAAACATATGCTTTCCTCAAAATCTCCTTCACTCTAATTTTGCCTTCCAAAGCAAGTCACTATCGGGTTTTGAGTTTGAGAGCAATTCCAATCAAACCAATCACACACACACACACCCCTCATAAACATCATATAAAAGGGATCCAAACACTTAAACAACATCTAGAACACTGATTTCTCAGAATCACCAGCCAGTTGCTCAACGTTTTAACCAAGTTGCAGCTGAGATGCCATGAAGTGATCCAGCTATTTCCAATCAAGTCCAAGCATTCAAACACACTCCATAGGGTGTAGGGAAGTTGTTCAGATCATCACAACTCATCTGTAACACCTCCAACTCAAAAATCAAATTGCTCTTGTTGTCACGACCTTCAAGTAAGCCTAAACTTGGTCATCTCTTAATCTATGCATATTTCCTCGCACAATACTTTTGCCAAATGTTCATAATCATGCATAGAATGTTTCCCCTCAATTAATTGTTTTGTTTGAATCGTGTATCAAAATTCTCAGCCTTCATGCAAATTTTAGGGTTCTTGAGGTTTTGTCTTGATTTCTTATTCCATGATTAAAATGAATGAAATTAAAGACCATAGACATGATCGTGAGGTTGAAACGAGCAGATTGATAGGTGGTTTGCATGATTATATCAAGTATTCAGTGAGATTGGAGAGAAAATGCAAATCTGGGCAAAACTCAGAACACGCGCGTGTTCTTGGGTGTTCTTGGTGCCCTTTTTTGAAAATTCAAATATTTGAATTTTGTGATTTTATTTAATTGATTCAAAAATTAATTTCTCTCTGAGTTTTAATGATTTTGAGTTGATTCTTTTTTTAATAATTCAAAAAAATGTTAAAATATTTTATTTTACCAAAAAATCCCAAAAATATTATTTATTTCATATAATTGATATTTTTGCCAAGAATTAATATTTTAATTGTTTTTGACATTTAAAATATTTTTTCCTTCTTGATTTTACAAATTTTTATGATTTCTAATCATTTTGTAGGTCAAAACATGATTTTTGAAACATTAATCCAAGATCACAATTTGTTTTCAACATATTAAACAATTTTGACCATTTTAATTGAATTTTTTATTCAATTAAAATACATTTTGGAAACAAATTAGGGTTTTGATTAATTCAACCCTCATCAAACCTTTCAAAATCTTTTAGGCCTCTAATAGAGTGTAAGACCCAATCCTTTGTAAATAGAAAACCTTTTGGGCCTCACTTATTGTATAAGTCCCGCTGTATTTCAAAACGTTCGACGCGATCATCGTCCGTTGAAAAATAAACCCTGGGCCTCTCCTCGAGCTATAAGACCCATTTAAAATCTTTTGGGCCTCTATTAGAGTGTAAGACCCAACCCCCTTTGAAAACCAAACCATTTTGGGCCTCAATGCATTGTATAAGACCCACCGCGTTTTCGAAAATCTCGGCGCGATCGCCATTTTCAAACAAATGACCCTGGGCCTCTCCTTGAGCTGTAAGCCCCATCACTTGTACAAAAATAAATCTTTTGGGTCTCTTGAGAGAGTGTAAGACCCATCCCCTTGTACAGAAAACTTTTTGGTCCTCAGTCACTTGTATAAGTCCCTCTGTACAAAACGACAGTGCGATCACTGATAAACTTTGGGCCTCTCCTTGAGCTGTAAGCCCCAACATCTTTTCAAAATACTTTCTCCTTTGATTTTGAATATACTGTTGTTTTCAATCTTTCTTTGTTAAACAACTAACCAAACAGCATGGAAGCTCTACAACCGAGTAAGTGGTTATATGCTTTCTTTATCCGCTTTCATATACATATAACTGTATTGTGGGGCTGTTTCGCTGTAAGTATTCTTTCATAAACTCATATCAACTGTGTAATACTAGTATAGATATTTAGAGTTTCCCCGGCAACTACGTCTAGCACTAAGCCCCGTTGATCACTCTTAAATAGACAAAACTAGATCCCCATAGGATTACCAGATACAGTCTTCCCTCCTCTTGGGGTTAAACAATATGGAGATGTGAAAGGCAGATTCTTTTTAAACCCTTTCTCAGACTGTCACCCTTAGAAATCGTCAAAGAAACTCTACTCCCCAGAGATGATCTTTTCTCCGTGAATGGCATCTCTTGAGTTTCTTCCCAAATCTCGAACTTTCCTGGCTTGATCTATTCTCTGTGAATAGCCTGTCTTAAATTTCTTGGGGTTTGAGGATCCATAGGCTTCCTAAAAGCATCCCCGCCTCCTCTTGGGCGTTGTACAAGGACCCTACGGCTTCTTAGAAGTATTCACAGCCTCCTCTTAGGCTTCGTATAAGGATTCTTCCTTCGGGAAGAGAGCCTCCTCTTGGGCTTCGTACAAATTGTCCCTCGACTTCTTAAAAGTTTCCAGCCTCCTCTTGGGCTTCGTACAAATTGTCCCGACGACCTCCTAGAGGTATAGGAACAGAAATTAGTCATCTTAATAGAACAGTCTTTCAAAGAGTCTAGATCTTTCTACCGTAAACGTACTACTACTATTTCTTTAAGCATAGTACAAAAGATAAAACTCTAGACTTGGACAGTCTAATCTCTTTGAGCCTCGAAGGCATTCTCAAGTAGGGAAAAACACCCATAGACTTGGACAGTCTAGAAACCCTCTAGATTCCCCATTTCCTTAAAGAATAGGAAATAACCTTGATCCTCTGATCAATCCCAAAGCATAGCCTTACCTTTAATCAGTCTCTTTATAAGAACTGATTTTCTCTTTTAACCAACCTACTGGACTTGTCACTCAACTGAAACAGCAATCCTTTTAGCCTCTATCTCGGGCTTCATACGAGACACAAAAAGACTCTCTTGTTGAGTCAATCTCCCTTCAGTCTCCATCTCGGGCTTCGTATGAGATACAAAAATCACTCTCTTGTTGAGTATAAAAGACTCTCTTGTTGAGTCAACCTTTAGCCTCCGTCTTGGGCTTCGTACAAGACACATCTAAAAGCACTCTCTTGTTGAGTCAAACCCTTTTATCCTCTCTCTCGAGCTTCGTACGAGACGCATAAAAACACCCTCTTGTTGGGCCAATAGCCTCCTCTTAGGCTTTGTATAAGAAAAACCCCGGTTGAGTCAATCAACCTTTTAGCATCAAAACTGTGCATCGTTCACAGGATACAAACATCAACAAATCCTTTCATCTAATTGCTGTAAGCCGCAAGCCTCTGAATTATTTACATCCACGCCACTGTCCCTCTTTTAGCATGAGAAATTCCTAAGGAAAGATGGTATTGCTCTACACTGAGTTAAAGTCTTCTCCTTCAGGTTAAAACCCCCTATAAAGGAAATTATGGCATTGCTAGAATTCACATATCCCGGTTAAAGTAATCCTCCTTTATAGTCAGTCACCCAACAGTTGTGACACACAGACCCCCTTTAGAGATGACAAATTCTCTCTAAAGACAACACCTTTTTAGCTTCACATCTTGGGCTTTGAACAAGATATAAACCACCATTTCAGCTTCACGTCTTGGGCTTTGAACAAGACACCAAAACACCATTTCCTCCCATAGAATAGGAGGAACTACGATCGCATTGATTTCCCTGTTTCGGTAAACGGGAATACGTAGGCATAAGATTGAAAGAAAAATCTTAGCGAGCACACTAATCCAAAACCCAAATCCCATACCCTCACATATCAATTGAAAAGCATCAGTCTTAAACTCCCACCAATCACCCAGGCACTATTTTAACAAAATAACTTAAGAGAGACCCACAATCTCAATAGCATATGTAAGCCAACAGTCATCTGTTTAAACTCTGTATGCAAGCAGGGTTAATTGGAGACATCTATTTCCCTTCCTTCATCAGCTTTAATAGGATAAAAAATGAATCGAACTGTAGTACCCCAAAAGCGATAGTGCTTCACAACCACGTCCGAAAATTCGTGCTACACACGCGCGTTTTCTTGGGTGTTCTTGGCGCCCTTTTTCAAACTTTCAAATATTTGAATTTTGTGATTTTATTTAATTAATTCAAAAATTAATTTCTCTATGAATTTTAATGATTTTGAGTTGATTATTTTTTTAATAATTCACAAAAATGTTAAAATATTTTATTTTTACCAAAATTTACCCAAAAATATATTTAATTCATATACTTGATATTTTTGCAAAGAATTAATTTTTATTTGTTTTTTAACATTTAAAATATTTTTTCCTTCTTGATTTTCACAACTTAAATGGTTTCCAATCGTTTTGTGAATAAAAACATGATTTTTGAAACATTGATCCAAGATCACCACTCATTTTTCACATGTTTTCATTAATTTTTATAAATTTTTAAACAAAATTAATTCCATTTTAGACAAAATTAGGGTTTTGATTAATTCCACCCTCATCAATCTTTTTCAAACACTCATGGGCCTCTAATAGAGTGTAAGACCCAACCCCTTTTGAAAACCAAAATAATTTGGGTCTCGGTCATCGTATAAAACCCACTGTGTTTTCAAACCTCGACGCGATCGCCATTTTAAAAATAAAACAAATGGGCCTCTTGATAGAGTGTAAGTCCCACCCCTTTGTAAATAATACCTTTTTGGGCCTCACACATTGTATAAGTCCCTCTGTATATAATACCTTTCAAACGTTTCGGCGCGATCGTCGCCATTTTAACAAAATCAATTGGGCTTCTCCTTGAGCTATAAGACCCATCTTTATTCATTTTCAAACTCTTTGGGTCTCTAATAGAGTGTAAGACCCAATCCCCTTTTGACCAAAACTTTTTGGGCCTCAGTTGTAGTATAAGTCCCGATACGATATTCAAAACAACAGTACAATCACTGTTCAAACCTTGGGCCTCTCCTTAAGTATAAGCCCCAATAATTTTTCCCAAATAACTCCCTTTTGATTTAGGTTCAAATATACAATTTTTATCAAAACTTTCTTTAATTTCTCTGAACAACTAACAATACAGCATGGAAGCTCGCTCACCTGTAAGTTTTAACAGCTTTCATTTACTCGCTTTAATATATATAACTGTATTGTGGGAAGCGGCGCATGGTTAGTCTTCTTTCATTCTTTTAAATACATGTCAGATATATATAACTATATTGTGGGAAGCTGCGCATGGTTAGTCTTTTTTCATACCTTTTAAAATACTTGTCATATATCAACTGTATATATACTAGTATAGTTATTTAGAGTTTTCCCCAGCAACTAGGTCTAAAACTAAGTAAAGCCATGTTGGTCACTCTTAAATACAAACAAAACAAGATCCCCTATAGGATTTCCAGATACAGTCTTCCCTTCTCTTGGGGTTAAACAATATGGAACGAAGAGAAAGGCAGTATTCTCGTTGAACCTTTTCTCAGATTGTCACTCTTAGAAATTGTCAAAGAAATTCTAATCCCCGGAGTTGATCTATTCTCTGTGAATAGTATCTCTTAAGTTTCTTCCAAACCCTCGAACTTTCCTGGAATGATCTCTTCTCTGTGAATTGCATTTCTTGAACTTCTCTTGGTTTGGGGACCCATCGGCTTTCTAAAAGTATCCACGCCTCCTCTTGGGCGTTATACAAGGACCCTTCGGCTTCTTAGAAGTTCTCATTCCTTCTCTTGGGCTTAATACAAGGATCCTGACGACCTCTTAAAGGTATAAGACAGAACTTAGTCATCCTTTGCTAGAGCAGTCTTTCCAGTGTCAGACCTCAGGCCACTTTAGGGTTGATTCTCATCCCTTAATGCCTTTGCCTCATCTTGGAGGCATCATACAAAAGATAAAACTCTTCCACACCAGTAGACTTGGTCAGTCTAATCCCCTTGAGTCTCAAAGACATTCTCAAGTTCCTTACAACTATAGGAAGAAACCCCGGGCATTATGGATCGATCTTCAGTAGAAACCCAGTCTCTCTCATGAGAGTTCCCCGACCAGGGTCAACACTATCTCAAATCAGAACCTCAGGGCATTTGATATCTCAACTCTTCTGTAATCCTCAGCAAGAGTTGATTCCCCACTTAGACCTGCCTGAGGATCTCAATTATCCCCGGCAAAAGATAGCCTCCTCTTAGGCTTTGTATAAGGACCTTTCCTCAGCGGAAAGTTAGCCTCCTCTTAGGCTTCGTATAATAATCCTTCCTCGGCGAAGTCAGCCTCCTCTTGGACTTTGTACAAATGATTCTCCCCCAGCGGAGCTAACCTTTCCAGACTCTCTTGTTGAGTGAAGAACCTTTTGCCTCAATCTCGGGCTTCGTACGAAACAACAAATCACTGTCTTGTTGAGTATAAAAGACTCTCTTGTTGAGTCAGTCACCTTTTCAGACTCTCTTGTTGAGTCGATCACCTTTCAGACTCTCTTGTTGAGTCAATCACCTTTCAGTACTCTCTTGTTGAGTCAACCCTTTTAGCCTCAATCTTGGGCTTTGTACAAGACATAAATTTCCTTCTCTTAAACTGAGGACAAATATCTTCCCCAGCCGAGTCATTTCCTCCCAGCCTTCGTTTAGGCTTTGAGGAATAATTTTCCCAAGCAGAGTCAAAACTCTTCTCAGCCCCCGTCTTAGGCGTTGTACAAGACAGATAATACTCTCCAGCAGAGTTAAATCCTTTTAGCCTCAATCTTGGGCTTTGTACAAGACACATAAAAAATATCCTCACCAGAGTCGGTTAAATTTCCCATTTCATCCTCAATCTTGCGCTTTGTACAAGACACATATAAACCTCCCCGTCGGAGTCAAAAAAGTTTTTTAGCCTCCTCTTAGGCTTTGTATAATGATATCCCCAAAGAGTCAGTCTCTTTTTTAGCCTCAATCTTGGGCTTTGTTCAAGACAAATAAAACACTCTCGTTGAGTCGGTCTTATCCAGCCTCCTCTTAGGCTTTGTATAAATAAATCCCCTAGCCAAATCAATTAACCTTTTAGCATCAACCTTGTGCTTTGATCAAGGCACACAAAAGTCAACCAATCTCTCTGTAGAGATGACAAAATCCCTCTCAATACCCTTTTAGCTTCAATCGTGGGCTTTGAACAAGACAAAAATACCTTTTTAGCTTTAATCTTGGGCTTTGAACAAGACACCAAAACCTCATTTTCCTCCCTTAGAATAGGAGGAACTACGATTGCTCTGATTTCCCTATTTCGGTTAAACGGAAATACGTAGGCATAAGATTGCGAAATCTTAGCGAGCATACTAATCAAAAACTCTAGGTCTATTACCTTTATACCAATCAAAACTTAGGTCCAGTGCCTTACCGAAAACACCCGAACATCAACAAAAACTCACTATCAATTACAAAGCAAAACCTAAAGCTAACATCCTGTGGATAACCACATATAGGATGGGTAATTGACAACTACCCATTGTATAACGTGACCCCGGACCCCCCAATCTCTTTTAAAGCGTTTATTCAGTTAAACATTCGCGTGCAAGGTTAGTTTTAGATACCTTCCCTTTCCCTTTCAGCTTCACGGGATAAATAAGAAATCAGAAAGTTGCACCCTTTCTCCTTGAGGAGGAAAACCCAAACTTCAGCGATAAGGTGGTCGCGTCACCGACGAAAATCGCTCACTACAGGAAAATGGCGACTCTGCTGGGGAGTCATTGACTATGTAGGATCATAGGATTATAGCTCTGAAGAGGTCTAGGATGTTAGTTCTAGGATGAATATATATATCGCTTTTCCTAATTGATATCCGTGTTTATTTTTCTGCTAATGGGACTGTGAGTGATGTTGCATCTGGAAAGATTGAGTATACACCTAAGATAAGTGATGGCACTATACCGGTAATCTTACAGGGAGTGAATCCCAAATAAGAGGTCCCGGTCGACCATCGAATCAGTGGAGATCTCCTTTGCGGATTCAATGCCTATACGACTTCGGTTGTTGAAAGCAGATTATTCGATTGGGTTATCTGAGAAGCTGAGGATTTTAGTAGACTGAAACCTTGTTACTATTTTGCAGTGTGGAAGCTATCGGAAATAGTTGTCACGCGATACTACCCTCATTTGGGCTTACTCTAAGATACATCAGCTCGCTCGGGTGATTGCAGCCTGCTGTTGTTATCCCAAGAGGGGTCAATGATTTTGAGGACAGGTACAAAAAACCACCAATATAACCTTTGGGGATGGGTAGATCCATGACTTCATGACGCCGAACCTTTGACCCCATGTTTTTTCTATGTTTTTGTGTGCTGCATTCATGCATTAATTTCATTAAAAAACATTCAACAAAGAAATATTTCTCTTCTACTCTCTCTTTTTTCAAATTAAACTAAGACAATGATTGCAAATATCAGAGAAAGGAGATTACGTTATAGATTTTGGTAGAAGGAAGACTCACAAGTACACCTTCAAGGTTCCAAAACTAGAGGATTTGAGAGGTTTGGCGAGGATGATCACCAACCCTGATGCTTTCAGAGCTAAGTACGGAGGATTGTTGTCTCTGTTAAGGGTCCATGTAATTGAAGGAATACTTACTATGCTCATTCAGTTCTACGATCTGGTCTATCACTGTTTCACATTCCCGGATTATCAACTAGCACCAACACTAGAGGAGTACTCCCACCTGACTGATTTACATATCACTGACCAAGTTCCCTTTCTTGGACTGGAAGAAATTCCAAAAGATCAAACCATTGCAAGTGCAATCTATTTGGACGAGTCAGAAGTCAGGACTCACATGACCACTAAGGGTGGAATCCAAGGTTTGCCATCCCAGTTTTTGATAAAGAAAGCCCTGTACTTTGCTAGTATAGGGAACGTGGCCTCTTTCGAGATAAAGAAAGCACCTTTGTTTTGCTCACCTACGGGTTATTTTTGTTTCCCAACTTCGATAACTTCGTAGATATCAATGCCATTAAGATATTTTTGATTGGAAACCCTGTACCGACCTTACTCGCAAATGCTTATCATTTTGTACATTTAAGGAATTTGTACAACGGAGGAATGATCACCTGCTGTGTACCCCTGCTATACAAATGGTTCATTTCCCACTTGCCCAAGTCTGCAGAATTTTTGGATCCTAAGAATACTTTACGTTGGTCGCAGAGAATCATATCTCTTACCAACTCGGACATCGACTGATACAATCAAATCTATGACGGGATCAGAATCATTGACTGTTGTGGAAACTTCCCTAATGTACCCCTCATAGGAACTAAAGGAGGAATCAACTGTCATCCAATTTTAGTTCGTCGTCAATTTGGATACCCGATGAGGCATGTCCCGCGTAATGCTCATCTGGAAGGTCTTTTCTTCAAGGAAGGAGAAAATGACAGGGCACTAAAGACAGAAATAGTGCATGCCTGGAAACATGTTCACAGGAAAGGAAGAGAGTCTCTAGGAAAACTGGACTGTGTCTCGGTGGAACCTTATCTCCACTGGGTACAAACTAGAGCTCTCAAACTGAGGATGCCTTACCCTCGTCAGGAAGTTCTTCCGTTAAGGGACCTTATCCTTTATTTTATGTCTGATACGGAAAAACTTCAGGTTACTCTCAATAGAGTTCAACAGGAGAAGAAGTATTGGAAGAACAAGTACCGTATTCTCAATGTGGAGTGTAAAAAAATACACTAACTATTAAAAGAAAAGGATGTTCTGATCGAGATTTTAGAGAAACATGCTGTTGAAAACCAAGATGACCAAAGGAATTTGCTCGCTCCTTTCACTTGGCAAAGGAATGACAACCCGACAACGGCTTGAGAGCCCCGGTCAAAGAAAAGGAAAATACCAGAACCAGCACCTGAGCCCTCCTCAGAGAGGACTCAGGATCCATTAGCTTAGACATTTCCTTTTACAGCACTTTGTAAATTACTGTATTTCCATTCCCAAATCTTTGAATTCAATAAAACGGGGTTTCCCCACTGTTTGATATTTGCAATCCAATTGTCGAAGTTTATTTTTATTAAACAAAAAATATATATAATATAATCATTGCATATCATTCATCATTCTCACGAAACGCATTCTTCTTCTCTGCAAATCTCACGGTTGTATCTCGATTCTAGAGTCAAACTATCTCATTCGTACAATACTCGGGCCAGTCAACAAAAGAAAATGGATAATCTCGAGGAAGAGAACAGAGAGTTGAGAGAAGAACTCAACCCTCTGAAAGAGGATTTGAGAAAGCTTCACAATGATATGCAAGCTATGGCAGCAGCCCAGATGCAACAACAACATACTGTGATCTCAGAGATCACATCGACACCTATAGTGGAAAAGTATGATCCTTGATATACCATGCCTAAAGATCATCCCTGGGGCATGCCACTCAACTATATCCTGGAAGGATATATTCCGCCGATCACGGAAGATTTGGAAACTGCAGCAGGAGTCGCTGGGCCTGAAGGTTACAAACTTCGGGAAAGAGAAGATGCCAGGGGCATGACAACAACTCCTGAAGGTTATAAACTTCGGGAGAGGGAAGTACCAAGAGTCACTGTCGTAATGACTATACCACCACCCGTGGTACACACTGTCCCGGAAGGGCAGATTCCACAGATACCGTCTGGTGGAAACGAAAGTATGTACAATAGAATGAATGAGTTCCAGGAACAGTTCTAGGAGATGCAAGAGGAACTGCAAGCCATTTGCGGTCAAGATCTATTTGGAAAAGACGCTGCAGACCTTTGTTTGGTCCCCAATGTGAAAGTTCGCACAAATTCAAGGTGCCCGAATTTGAAAAGTACAATGGTAACTCTTGCCCTCAAAGTCATTTGGTGATGTACGCTCGGAGAATGTCAACTCAGACAGAGAACCAACAGCTACTGATCCACTATTTCCAAGATAGTTTAACCGGTGCCGCACTCAAATGGTACATGGGTTTAAACCACACTAAGATCGTCACTTTCAGAGATCTTGGCGCTGCCTTCGTTCAGCAGTATAAGTATAACCTGGACATGGCACCAGACAGAGATCAACTTAGAGCAATGCGCAGAAGGACAAGGAAACCTTTAAGGAGTATGCTCAGAGATGGCGTGAAATTGCCGCCCAGATTTGTCCACCTCTTGAGGAAAAATAGATGACAAAGATCTTCTTGAAAACCTTGAGCTCATTTTACTACAATAGAATGGTCGCCACTGCGCCCAGTGACTCCACTGAGATGGTGGGAATGGGAGTTCGTCTTGAGGAAGCAGTCCGAGAAGGACGTTTAGTAAAAGACGCTGGATCATCAAGCAGTACCAAAAGATACGGTAGTGCTCTCCCTAAGAAAAAAGAGCAAGATATTGGTAATATCTCTCTCGGAAAGCAAAGGCGACGTTACCAACCAGTAGCAGTTATAACTCCTGCTATTAATCCTACGCTTGTTCCTACGTATCAACCTCAAGTTGCTCAGAGCCAACCTAATCAACAACAATATCAGCAAAGGACACAACAGCCTCTTCAGCAGGCTCAGCCTCCGTACAACAACAACCATACAACGTGACCCCAGGGTTTGACCCTATACCAATGTTGTACGCAGAACTGTTTCCACTATTACTGGTCAAGGGGCATGTCCAAACGAGGTCTCCTCTTACAATACCGGAAAATCTGCCTTTTTGGTTCAAAACAGATCAGACTTACCCTTACCATCAAGGAGGACCGGGGCATAACATAGAAAACTGTCTAAGCTTCAAATCCGATGTACAAAAGCTTGTCAGGAGCGGGGTCTTATCCTTCAAGGATATGAATCCAAATGTTCAGACAAACCCGCTGCCTCAACACGAGAAAGTTGCGGTAAATTTGATAGAGGGAGAGTGTAACCACATCTATCAAACTTATGATGTACTCTTATTGAGGGCTAACCTGGTCAAAATGCATCGCAGACAGAGCGGATATGGGCATGTACCATCTCATAACTATCACCAGTGTGATATATGCTCTAATAATAATCAAGGATGTTCTGTGTTGCAATCAGCTCTACAGGAACAGTTGGATCTCGGATGGATCCAAGATCACTGAATTCGTGAGGTCAACATGACTTATACAAATTTCAACATCATTCAGAACCACAACATTCTGGCAATGAATGTCAACTTGGTGGTAATGCACTCAAGGCAAAGCCAACATCATAATCTGTCACGACACGATTACGATTCCTGTCTGATCTGCTCGGTAAATAATCAGGGATGCTCTTTTGTATAAGAGACCCTCCAGCGTCAGATGGATCTTGGATAGATTCAGGATTACCGCGATAGAAATCAGTATCAAGTGAATATGATTCAAATCTTTGATATTCTCTTGATGAATACCAGCTTGCTGGAGTTACATGCTAAGCAAGTCCAGGTCAGTTTTCTGACTTTCCATAATTATCTGAACTGTAAGGGATGTCGTGAGAGCGACCAAGGATGCGCTCTCATTCAAAGTACTTTGCAACACTTGTTAAACCATTGGTGGCTTCCGATCTATTTAGACGAAGACACACAACAAGTCAGTATGATTAATGGTAACCCTACTAGGCATCAAAGTCAGGATGTTCGATCAATGGAAACAGATCTAGTGAGGTTACACTGCATACAGAGCAGATGTGGCCGGGTGCCACGACACAACTATGAACGCTGTAGAGTTTTCTCTAAAGATAATCAAGGATGTTACCTCGTGCAAGCAGCCCTTCAGAGTCAGTTGGACCACAAAGAGATTCGACAGTGTCCAAGTCCTGGGTCAATCAACTTGATGCCCGACTATTTCACTGATCGAATCAAGGACATTGTCGTAATCCCTGATCATTAGAGGACCAAGGATGTTTGTACCATCATCCCTTTACTTGACGAATCGAAAGTTCCCAACCAGGAACTGATTGAAATTACTTACAATGGTCAGAAGAATCAGAAGGCTCCTGCAGTTATCTATCTACCGGGACCGTTACCGTATGAATCAACTAAGGCTATCCCTTACAAATACGGTGCAACAACAATTGAGAATGGAAAGGAAATTCCATTACGCTCTGTCAAGAATATTGCAGACATCAGTCGAGTAACACAGAGCGGTCGAATCTTCAACCGAGGAGTTGGAGAACCTACCAGAGAAAAGGAACCTCAAACGGAAGTTCCTAATCAACCAGTTGGTCAGTCTAGTGATCCCGACCTTTCAAAGAACAACGATGAGATGCTGAAGCTCATCCAGAAGAGTGAATAAAACATTGTTAATCAGTTGTTGCAAACTCCTTCAAAAATCTCTGTGCTATCACTTTTACTCAGTTCCGAAGCTCACAGGAAGGCTCTACAAAAAGTCTTAGAGCAAGCCTTTGTGGAACAAGATGTGTCAATAAGACAATTTGACAGCATCATCTCTAACATCACTTCATGCAACAACTTGGGATTCAGTGATGAGGAATTCCCAGAAGAAGGAAAAAGTCATAACATGGCGCTCAATATTACAGTCAACTGCCAGGACGATGCTTTAGCCGGCGTACTGGTAGACACCGGATTAGCTCTAAACGTGATTCCGAAGTCCACTATAATGCGACTATCATTCAAAGGACCTCCGTTGAGAGGAAGTGAGGTCACCGTTAAAGCATTTGACAGATCCCGGAAAACAGTTATCGGCGAAGTCGATCTTCCCATAACTATCGGTCCCCACTGTCGCTCCCGGGATTTTCATCCAGGTACAAACGTGAAAGTGGCGCGGAAGAAAGAAAGAAGAGTCGCCAGCCAGGAATTTTTATCCCAAAGAAAGGGAAGGGTAATGATGCACAAACCCGGGAGAAAGGAAAGAACAAGGTCTTGCGAACCAAAGAGAAAGGGTAAGGGAATCAGTTACGTGAAGGGAATGTATTAGCACCCCTTCACGTCCGTCGTACTCGACGGGATCCACGCTTGAAGTACTGCACAAAGGGTGATAGAAAAGACACTGGAAAAGGAACGGAAAAAGAACGAGAAGAAAATGTAGGGAAAATAAAATAAGTGCTCGAATGGGCCCTACCCCACTGCCTACGTATCTCATCGGGAACATGAGAATCAGAGCGACGTAGTTCCCCTCAGCCAGGGTTACTTTGTTTGTGTTTTTTAGTGGAAACGTCGGAGTGCGTGTCCCAGCAGTTAGGTGTTGCAGCTCGCTGTATGGAGACTTAGGCGTTACCTGTTTGCGGTAGAACGGACAAGACGAGTCCTTAAGGAATAGAATGAAGGAGATGAGAAGAGAATTTGTTTGTTTGAAGCTTTTTAGAAAGAAGTGTTTTGGTTATTGGTGTGTTTACAACGTATATTGTATTTAAGTCCTTCACGTAGGATCGAATGCCTCGCATATCGACCCAAGACGGGACGTATGCTAAACATTCTAAGAAAGTAAGAGAAGACCCCTCACTATCTTATTCTTACATGAAAGGCTCAAATACAATATATGCTATGCCTTTATTAAGTGTTTTTTGCTTTTTGTTTTGAGATGAGAAGAGAGACTCAAAGGAAAAGAAAGGTAAAGTCTAATCAGGGAGACTAAGACTCAAACCCTAAATTTATCATACATGGATGTTCCTAATGGTTAAGTGTGGTTTAGAAACCTAACTCTAGAAGAAAATAGAAGGAAAACAAGTTCTAACTTACTTCAAAGATTGAAGTTAAGTTAAGAACCCAAAGGGACGAAAGCAGTTGCACAAAGAAGCATTGATATGCTTTGCACAAACACAAAAGAGAAAGCATTAAAAATGAGAGAAGAAGGTGTGTGTGGAAGCATATTCACACACTTGGCTTACCATTAGCCCCTGAAAATGTTAGCAAAACAACTTACAAGTAAGGATCAAACAAATTAAGAACTAAGGAATAAGGATCCTAAAGGTGTGAAGAAAATTCTACACAAAGCAACATATCATGCTATCCAAATAAGAGAATAAAATGGAAGGAAACAATGAAAATAACAACAATTACAACTCATAAGTACAATACAGCAGTAAAATCTATCATCGTGTACCAAACAGCAATTAACAGCACATGTTCAGCCTACAAAATGGGTGTAAAAAGCAAATAGCAGCACATACAACAACATATATGTGTATAGACAGCAATGAAAAATCAGGGGCAGCATGCACTCACAAATGATTCATTCATAAAAGAACAAACATGCTTCAAGCCTTGCACATTATTCAATCAAACATGATCACACTCACACCATAAATCATGGTACACAATTCTTGAAATCACCATGGAATAATGCACATTGTAAGAGAATACACATTATTAAGCATGTGAACAAATTAAAACAAATGTGCACCTATTGAAATAGAAAGCAAACGAACATGCACATAACAATTCCAGCAACACAAGCATCAATTAACAATTAACAAGCTCAATGTGTGTGCATTATGTGATCATTACATCAATTAATCAACAACGCAAGCATAAACATTCATCGATTAACAATCAAGAACCGTGTGTCGAAAAATCATGCAAGGGCAATAGTGTGAAGTGAAACAGCTCAAGAATAGCCCACCAATCATCAACATATTAATCCATGTAGTTTAGGCATGAAAAGGATCTCAAACAAGCAAGAAAATGCACAAAAATACACATTCTGTCCTAGAGTAACCGGTTAACAAATGGTGAGTAACCGGTTACTTAGTTAAAAAGCAGTCAGTTTATGCAAAAATACACATGTTAACCGGTTAACAAACTGTTGTTAACCGGTTACTCTGGGACAGTGGCCAAAAAAACCGGTTTCAAAAGCACTTTTCAGCAGCAAATCACTTCTCCAAACTTCCAAATGAACATGCAATCAATTAATCACGAAATTACATGGAATTACAGTCATCAATCATCAATTGAATCCAATAATCAATAACATCAAGAATCAAATTCAAGCGCCACTGATCCAAATCAAAAGTCACCAAAAATCTACATAAAATAAGTTGCAAATAAGCTAAATCAAGTATAGATTTGAGGAAAACCAACCTACAAAGCGAAGATTTGCTTTGGTAATTGTTGCAAAGTAATCTTGGTGCAGAAAATTAAAGAAAACCAGAGATTCCTCGATTAGTAGCCGAAACGCGTCGAAACCGAGCAAAGTCGCGAAAATCACCGAGATCGAACTTGCACCAAAATAAATGGTGTGAAACCCTTGGATTGAAGTGGAATAATCTGAACTTCCAGAAATCCAACCAAAGAAAGCCAAATGATGGAGTTTGAGCTCAAGAATTAATCACTTTTCAATGTGAAAAGTGATTATCCTTCAAGAAATAAAAGCTTTTTGTGAGGGTTTGGAAGAGAGAATTGAGATGAAGATGTGAGAAATTTGGTGAAAAATGGTGAATCCCCTAAAAATGAGTGAAGGATTTCTTATATAGACTTTAGGTTTGGAGTGTAGGAGGTTTGGGATTAGCTTTGGACTTAGCTTTGGGTTTGGAGCTAGGGTCAGAGTTAGTTAGACTCAACTCACCGAGTCAAGGTAGTTAACTCGGTTAGTTAGGATCAACTCGGTAACAATCCCAAGGTGAACTTCAACATCCAAAGGTGGAGATGCTTGGAAAACAAGGAATCACAATTGTTGTATGGGTGTGTGTCTTGGGCTGCAAGCAAGGCCTTGGTGCCTATGAATTTTCAGTGTCGTATGATCTCTATAACTTGTTCAAATGAAAAAATGCCCAACATCAAAGTTAAAGAGGACATGGAGATGAACTACTTTGATGTTCAACAATTTTGCATTTGAAGCCTTCTTGATGGAGAAAAGCAGCTTGACATTTGGCACGCCAAGTGTCCGATGAAATTATGGCCTGGAGGCCTGAATCTGCCTTGCCGTGACTTGGAATTTGCCTTGATTTTGCTCCACTTTGATTGATCATAACTCCATCAATTTTGATCCAATGGAAGAGTTCTTTATATGGATTTGAAGCTTGGAATGTGATCTTTAATTGGCTCAACTTGTGCCTGAAGTTTGAAGCTTCTATCTTGGAGAAAAGAAGCCTTAAAGTGTAGTGCAAAATGGTCCAAAACTTGCCATTTTTGGAAACCCTAAGTTTCTAAATTTGGCAACTTTGTGCAATTCTTGATTTTTGATGATTTCTCCATCATTTCTTGATCAAATCTTGTCCAATGAACATATGTAACTTGAATTTCATGAATTTGACCCAAAAAAGTTAGGAGTTGACTTTTTCCTCTGCACAGTTGACTTTTTCCCCAATTTCTTGATTCTCAAGCAACTAGCCAATTGAACCTCTTCTGAAATGAACCAATGGGCAATCTTCCATCCTTAGATACTTGACATCATGTAGAAAACATTGAGATCAAGTTTGAACCAAAATTTCATCAGGAGACTGCTTGAATCACAAACCCTAATTTGGACTGTTTTTTATAGGAGATGATGCACGGTCCAATCTTCTTGATGAATTCTCCTCTTCCAATGAATTGTGGGATCAATTGAGATCAATTATGAGATGTAAGAGACTCTTGAAGCTTGCTTGAAGGCCCTTGGCTCTTGCTCTCTGGATTTTAATAGGCAATGCTCTGCAATCCACTGATCACATGCCCTTATGCAACATGCATGATATATGAGATGAAATGAGGTCTAAATGCAATGCAATGAAACCTAAGCTAGGAAACAACAAGAGGGCAAATTTTGGGGTGTTACAGCTGCCCCTATTCAATCATTTGTTAACCTGAGAAGGATGAAAGCAACGGCTATTCAGACAATCAAGGTGAATTGTGATTGAATACCAAAAATAACCAGAAAATTTGCACGCTAAATGAAGAAGGAAAGGGATATAAACTGTAACGCCCCAGTTTTTGTATTTTTATTTAATTGAATCGTTTTTGATTATTTTATTATTATGTTATTTTATTTTCGACTTTTATGTGAAAATATGTCATTTTTCATTGTTGTGATATTTTATCGGGTTTTGGGATCGTTTGCGAGATATTGGAGTGTGGGGGTATTTTGGTCATTTTATAATGTTTTTCATTAAGTTAGTAAGAAAAGAAAATAGAAAATAGAAAAGGGAAAGAAAGAAAAATAGAGAGAGAGAAAGAAGAAAGAAGGAAAAAGAGAAGAAAAGAGGAGAAGAGAGAAAAATTGGGATAGTGTGGAAAAATCATCAAGATCAAGTTCTAGAGTCGATTTAATCGGGTAAGGGTGCGAAACTCGATTATACTATGCTTGTATATGATTATGTATGAATGGGTTTGGATGATTCTCTTGTTTTCCATGTTTTTCACTTTTAGGTCGAAAAATATAAAATGAGTAGAATCGATGGTTTAACAGTTGGAAATCGATGTAAAGGTGGTAGTTTGCTTGTAGACATGATTAGAATAGGTTTTGATTGAAATATGTTGATTTGGAAATGGTTTGGGTTGGAAAATATCATTTTTGGGTTTTCAACAGCGCTGAAGGATTCTGAGTTTTCGCAGGTTCGCCTAGCGAACCATTCAGCGAAGGGTAGTGAAGGTTCGCTACGGGTATTCGCCTAGCGAAGGCGTGAGCGAAGGTTTGCTAGAGTGTTCGCCTAGCGAAGTTTGGGTGTTTTAAATGTTGGTAGTTGCTGCCTTGGTTCGCCAGGGGGTTCGCCTAGCGAACTTAGTGTCTGTTTTTATCTAACAGTTGGCTCGTTGGAACATTCGCCTAGCGAAGGAGCTAGCGAATGCTCGCGAGGGATGTTCGCCTAGCGAAGCAGCTAGCGAATGCTCGCGAGGGATATTCGCCCAGCGAACAGTGCTATTCGTGTAATTTGTTTTCTGCATAACTTTTGATCTGTGATTCGGTTTGAGGCGTGGTTTGATGCGTTGGAAAGCCATTGAGCTGTACTTTCTTATTATGATGGTTTAGAATTTGTTAACCGATTTTATTTTGTCGGTAAATGTGAATAGTGTCAATGGTCGACTTTTGTCGTTTTAATGGTGCGTATTTGACTTGTGTTATGCTTTATGGTGTTGCTTCGAATGTGGTATGACTTATGTGCTATTGTGATGATGATTTGTGGCCGTAAGGCAAGAAAATGCTAAGTGTGGTATTTGATGATATATGCATAATTGTGAATGTGTGTATGTATGCAATGAGAATGTCATGAGTCATTGTATGCCAAGCATCATGATGTGCATTGTTGAACGTCCTGAGTGACGGTTTGATTCCCGAGGGGAATATGTTATAACATCGTGTGCCTCGAAAATATGAGGCGATGCCTGAGGACTTAAAGCGAT
Source organism: Lathyrus tuberosus (assembly GCA_022829125.1). NCBI lineage: Eukaryota > Viridiplantae > Streptophyta > Magnoliopsida > Fabales > Fabaceae > Lathyrus > Lathyrus tuberosus. The sequence continues at coordinate 5,458,219 of JALAZF010000391.1, read as the reverse complement.
GGGAATAGACGATTGTGGGCTCCTTTGGAGACTTAAAGCAATCCTTAACGTCGTGTGCCTCGAAAATATGAGGCGATGCCTGAGGACCTAAAGCGACGGGTGAACATCGTAGGCCCGACGGGGAGTTACTTGAGATTCTCAGTAACGAGCGATGGTTCCAATAGTTCCTGAGTGGACTAATGACGTGACAAAGGAAGTCGGTACCGCATGGCATGTGCATAGAGTCGTGGTGTCGGTCTCTGTGCATTTGCATTCATCATGAGTCATTTGTGCATGGAATTGTGAATGTGATTAATGAAATGGAATATGTGTGGTTGTATTGTGAATGATTGATGTGCAGTGGTAATTGATACGTGTGAATTGTACTGTGTGTTGTTATAATTTATCTGTGTGCTTTGGTGGTGAGAATATGTTATTTGTGCATTTTTGTGTTAATATATAATTTTATGCAATTATATTATGGTTGTTTTTCTCACCCTTCTGCTGTTTTATAACGCTCTATGAGGCGTTGCAGATTAGAGCTGCTGGAGGTATTCCTTTTTGTGAAGCGTTGAGTCCTCATTATTTTGGTCGGTCGGCTCTGATATGTGACTCCGGGTAGTTAGGGTGGTCGCGTGCTATTATTTTGTATATCTGATGATATATTTTGGTTGTACATATGCTACCTGATGTATGACAAACTGTTTATATGTGTATATGTATATATATTTAATCAGATTTTAGATTTTCCGCTTTAATTCTAATTTCTGAAAAGTGGGTGTAAGGAACAAAGTTTCCTCTGTATGATTGCTACCCCACAGTTGCATATCATTATGGGCAGGTGTTGCATGTTATGTGTATGTTTGGTTACTTTGATGTGATTCTCCCTTTCTATGCCATGATGTTTCAAATATACTCTGATCAATTTTCGAATTTTCTTTTTACTGCTTTAATTGCGTGTTAATTGGGGGTATAGATTGGGGGCGTCACATTAAGTGGTATCAGAGCCAGTTCGTGTCAGTTGTGTCGTTTGTGTCGGTTGTGTCTGGCATATTGGGCGAGTTGTGTTGAGCAAGTGGTTGTTTAACCATAGTTTCTGTATTTGGACGAACAGAATATGGCTGGTCGTAATGATGCTACTTTGGCTGCAGCGATGGAAGCGATGGCACGAGCTGTGCAGGGTGCACCGAATGCTGCAGGAAATGATGAGTTTAGAAAGAATAAGCCGCCGGTCTTTAAAGGGAAGCATGATCCGGATGGTGCACAGTTATGGTTGAGAGAGATTGAGAGGATTTTCAGGGTAATGGATTGTGACGATGATGATAAGGTGAGGTTAGGCACTCATATGTTACATGAAGAGGCTGACGACTGGTGGATCAGTACTCGTCAGGTGTTGGAAGCTGATGAGGAGGAAGAAGAGATCACTTGGGAGGTGTTTAGCCGAGAGTTTCTAAGGAAGTATTTTCCGGAGGATGTCCGAGGAAAGAAAGAGATTGAGTTTTTGGAACTAAAACAAGGTAATTTATCTGTTGTTGAGTATACTGCTAAGTTTGTGGAACTTGTGCAGTTTTATCCTCACTATGTGGAAGCGACAACTGAATTTTCAAAGTGTGTAAAGTATGAAAGTAGGTTGCGTCCTGAGATAAAGCAGGCTATTGGATATCAGAGGATTCGAAGGTTTGCTGATTTGGTGGAATGTTGTAGGATTTATGATGAAGATAGTAAGGCTCGTTCTGCTCACTATAAAAGTGTAAGTGACAGGAAAGGGAAACAACAGTTCCGTGGTGGTCCGTATGTGTCACCGGCTGATAAAGGTAAACAAATGGGAACTTTTGATCGAAGGTCAGGTGGAGGAGGTATGTCTAATCCTATTAGGTGTTTTGGATGTGGTGAATTGGGTCATCGCCAGCATGAATGTAGGAAGAAGTTGGATAAGTGTTCTAATTGTGGTGGTATCGGACATGTTTTAGCTGATTGTAAAAGGAAGAATGTGGTGAAGTGCTCCAATTGTGGGGAACCTGGTCACATTAGTTCGAAGTGTCCTAATCCGAAGAAAGCCCAGACTAGTGGGAAAGTGTTTTCATTGGCGGGAACTCAGACCTCAAGTGCAGATCGTCTGATAAGAGGTACTTGCTTTATTAATAATACGCCTTTAATTGCTATCATTGATACTGGAGCGACTCATTCGTTTATTTCGTCTGAGTGCGCGGAACGTTTGAATCTTGGGTTGTCTTCGATGGATGGTGAGATGGTTATTGATACTCCAGCGATGGGGTCAGTAACTACTTCTTTGGTGTGTTTGAGTTGTCCTTTGACCATTTATGGTAAAGACTTTGCGATGGATTTGGTGTGTTTACCGTTGGAAGGTTTAGATGTGGTGTTGGGAATGAATTGGTTGCAATTCAATCGGGTGCACATTGATTGTTATCATAAGCTTGTAAGGTTTCCTTCTCTTGTGGAAGATGAAGACTCGAGTTTCTTATCTACCAAAGAGTTGAAGAGAATTTTAGCAGATGAAGCTCAGTTGTTTGGGTTGTTTGCTTCATTGACTGTGGATAGTCAAGTTTCTCTTGATGTGTTTCCTGTTGTGTGCGAATTTCCTGAGGTGTTTCCTGATGATAATTCAGATGTGCCGCCGGTGAGAGAGGTTGAATTTTCTATAGATCTAGTTCTTGGTACTAGACCTGTATCTATGGCACCTTATCGAATGTCAGCATCTGAATTGGTGGAGTTGAAAAAGCAGTTAAGTGAGTTGTTGGAAAAGAGGTTCGTGAGGCCAAGTGTTTCTCCTTGGGGTGCTCCAGTTTTGTTAGTGAAAAAGAAGGATGGGAGTATGCGATTATGTATTGATTATCGCCAGTTGAATAAGGTGACGATTAAGAACAAGTATCCGCTTCCAAGGATTGATGATCTGATGGATCAGTTGGTTGGTGCTTGTGTGTTTAGTAAGATTGATTTGAGATCGGGGTATCATCAGATAAGGGTGAAGGAAGAGGATATTCAGAAGACGGCCTTTAGAACACGTTACGATCATTATGAATATTCAGTGATGCCGTTCGGGGTTTCTAATGCGCCTGGTGTGTTTATGGAATACATGAATCGTATTTTCCACGAGCATTTGGATCGTTTTGTGGTGGTGTTTATTGATGATATTTTAATCTATTCTAAGTCTCGGGAAGAACATGCAGAGCATTTGCGTATTGTTTTGCAGGTTTTGAAGGAAAGGAAGCTTTTTGCCAAATTGTCCAAGTGTGAATTCTGGTTGTCTGAGGTGAGTTTTCTTAGGCACGTAATTTCAGGTAATGGTATTGTTGTGGATCCATCTAAAGTGGAAGCAGTTCTACAATGGGAGGCTCCTAGATCCGTTACTGAAATTCGAAGCTTTTTGGGTTTGGCTGGTTATTACCGGAGGTTCATTGAAGGTTTTTCTAAACTAGCACTTCCTTTGACGCAGTTGACTTGTAAGGGCAAAGCATTCATTTGGGATATTCAATGTGAAGAGAGTTTTTGTGAGCTGAAGAGAAGATTGACGACAGCTCCGATTCTTATTTTACCTAATCCTAATGAACCATTTGTTGTGTATTGCGATGCTTCTTTAATTGGTTTGGGTGGTGTTCTGATGCAGGAAGGTAAAGTTGTAGCTTATGCTTCAAGGCAGTTAAGAGTTCATGAGAAAAACTATCCTACTCATGATCTTGAATTAGCGGCTGTGGTTTTTGTGTTGAAGATATGGAGGCACTATCTCTATGGTGCAAGGTTCGAGGTCTTTAGTGATCATAAAAGCTTGAAATATTTATTTGATCAGAAAGAGTTGAACATGAGGCAGCGGAGATGGTTGGAATTCTTGAAAGATTACGACTTTGGCTTGAATTACCATCCTGGTAAAGCTAATGTGGTAGCCGATGCATTGAGCCGGAAATCGTTGCATATGTCCGCATTGATGGTGAAAGAGTTGGAACTTTTGGAATCGTTTAGAGATTTGAGTTTGGTATGTGAAGTGACATCGGTTAGTGTGAGGCTTGGAATGTTGAAAGTTACTAATGAATTTATGTTGTCGGTTAGTGAGAAACAAAAGCTGGATTTGAAATTCATTGATTTGATGATGAATGAGAATGTGGATTTCAAGGTGGATAATTTTGGTGTTTTGAGGTTTCGTGGTCGTATTTGTATTCTTGATGATGCGGAGTTGAAAAGAATGATTTTGGAGGAAGGACACAGGAATAACTTAAGTATTCATCCGGGAGCGAATAAGATGTACCAAGATTTGAAGAAGATTTTCTGGTGGTCTGGTTTGAAAAGAGATGTGGCTCAGTTTGTGTATACATGTTTGACTTGTCAGAAATCGAAAGTGGAACATTTGAGACCTAGTGGTTTGTTGCAACCGTTGGATATTCCTGAGTCGAAATGGGATAGCATTTCGATGGATTTTGTGACGGGATTACCGAACACTCAGCGTGGGCATAATGCTATTTGGGTGATTGTGGACAGGTTGACTAAATCGGCACATTTTATTCCGATTGACATCAGTTTTTCTTTGGAAAGGTTAGCGGAGATCTATATCAGTGTGGTTGTGAAATTGCATGGGATTCCATTGAGTATTGTTTCTGATCGAGATCCTAGGTTTACATCGAGATTTTGGGAAAGTTTACAGAAGGCTTTGGGTTCTAGATTGAGGTTGAGTTCGGCTTATCATCCGCAGACAGATGGTCAGACCGAAAGAACTATTCAGTCTTTGGAGGATTTGTTGAGAGCGTGTGTTTTGGAACAAGGTGGTGCGTGGGACGGTTATCTTGCTTTGATTGAGTTCACATATAATAACAGTTTCCATTCTAGTATTGGAATGGCAACTTTTGAGGCCTTATATGGACGAAGATGTCGAACGCCGTTGTGTTGGCACGAAACAGGTGAAAGTTCGGTGGTTGGACCGGATTTGGTGCAACAAACGACGGAAAAGGTAAAGTTTATTCGTGAGAAAATGAAGGCTTCTCAGGATAGACAAAAGAGTTATCATGATCGGAGACAGAAGGATCTTGAGTTCCAAGAGGGTGATCACGTATTTCTGAGAGTTACACCGGTAACGGGTGTTGGTCGTGCTTTGAAATCTAAGAAGCTTACTTCTCGATTTATTGGTCCTTACCAGATATCTGCGAGAGTTGGTGTTGTGGCATATCGTGTGGCGTTACCGCCGAATCTGTCGAATTTGCATGATGTGTTTCATGTTTCACAGCTTCGGAAGTATGTTCCGGACCCTTCACATGTGATTCCGATGGACGAGGTTGAGGTAAGGGATAACCTTACGGTCGAGGCATTACCGGTTGGTATTTTGGATCGCGAGGTGAAGCGGTTGAGGGGCAAAGAGATTGCACTTGTGAAAGTGGCGTGGGGAGGCGCTGCTGAGGGTAATTTGACGTGGGAATTGGAGAGTAGGATGCGGGAGTCGTATTCGGAGTTGTTTGTATCAGGTAAGATTTTCGAGGACGAAAATTTCTAAGTGGGGGAGAATTGTAACGCCCCAGTTTTTGTATTTTTATTTAATTGAGTCGTTTTTTATTATTTTATTATTATGTTATTTTATTTTCGACTTTTATGTGAAAATATGTCATTTTTCATTGTTGTGATATTTTATCGGGTTTTGGGATCGTTTGCGAGATATTGGAGTGTGGGGGTATTTTGGTCATTTTATAATGTTTTTCATTAAGTTAGTAAGAAAAGAAAATAGAAAATAGAAAAGGGAAAGAAAGAAAAATAGAGAGAGAGAAAGAAGAAAGAAGGAAAAAGAGAAGAAAAGAGGAGAAGCGAGAAAAATTGGGATAGTGTGGAAAAATCATCAAGATCAAGTTCTAGAGTCGATTTAATCGGGTAAGGGTGTGAAACTCGATTATACTATGCTTGTATATGATTATGTATGAATGGGTTTGGATGATTCTCTTACTTTCCATGTTTTTCACTTTTAGGTCGAAAACGATAAAATGAGTAGAATCGATGGTTTAACGGTTGGAAATCGATGTAAAGGTGGTAGTTTGCTTGTTGACATGATTAGAATAGGTTCTGATTGAAATATGTTGATTTGGAAATGGTTTGGGTTGGAAAATATCATTTTTGGGTTTTCAACAGCGCTGAAGGATTCTGAGTTTTCGCAGGTTCGCTTAGCGAACCATTCAGCGAAGGGTAGCGAAGGGTAGCGAAGGTTCGCTACGGGTATTCGCCTAGCGAAGGCGTGAGCGAAGGTTCGCTAGAGTGTTCGCCTATCGAAGTTTGGGTGTTTTAAATGTTGGTAGTTGCTGCCTTGGTTCGCCAGGGGGTTCGCCTAGCGAACTTAGTGTCTGTTTATATCTAACAGTTAGTTCGCTGGAACATTCGCCTAGCGAAGGAGCTAACGAATGCTCGCGAGGGATGTTCGCCTAGCGAAGCAGCTAGCGAATGCTCGCGAGGGAGATTCGCCCAGTGAACAGTGCTGTTCGTGTAATTTGTTTTCTGCATAACTTTTGATCTGTGATTCGGTTTGAGGCGTGGTTTGATGCGTTGGAAAGCCATTGAGCTGTACTTTCTTATTATGATGGTTTAGAATTTGTTAGCCGATTTTATTTTGTCAGTAAATGTGAATAGTGTCAATGGTGCGTATTTGACTTGTGTTATGCTTTATGGTGTTGCTTCGAATGTGGTATGCTTTGTCGTTTTAATGGTGCGTATTTGACTTGTGTTATGCTTTATGGTGTTGCTTCGAATGTGGTATGACTTATGTGTTGTTGTGATGATGATTTGTGGCCGTAAGGCAAGAAAATGCTAAGTGTGGTATTTGATGATATATGCATAATTGTGAATGTGTGTATGTATGCAATGAGAATGTCATGAGTCATTGTATGCCAAGCATCATGATGTGCATTGTTGAACGTCCTGAGTGACGGTTTGATTCCCGAGGGGAATATGCTATAACATCGTGTGCCTCGAAAATATGAAGCGATGCCTGAGGACTTAAAGCGATGGGTATAGACGATTGTAGGCTCCTTTGGAGACTTAAAGCAATCCTTAACGTCGTGTGCCTTGAAAATATGAGGCGATGCCTGAGGACCTAAAGCGACGGGTGAACATCGTAGGCCCGATGGGGAGTTACTTGAGATTCTCAGTAACGAGCGATGGTTCCAATAGTTCCTGAGTGGACTAATGACGTGACATGACGTGACAAAGGAAGTCGGTACCGCATGGCATGTGCATAGAGTCGTGGTGTCGGTCTCTGTGCATTTGCATTCATCATGAGTCATTTGTGCATGGAATTATGAATGTGATTAATGAAATGGAATATGTGTGATTGTATTATGAATGATTGATGTGCAGTGGTAATTGATACGTGTGAATTGTACTGTGTGTTGTTATAATTTATCTGTGTGCTTTGGTGGTGAGAATATGTTATTTGTGCATTTTTGTGTTAATATATAATTTTATGCAATTATATTATGGTTGTTTTTCTCACCCTTCTGCTGTTTTATAACGCTCTATGAGGCGTTGCAGATTAGAGCTGCTGGAGGTATTCCTTTTTGTGAAGCGTTGCGTCCTCATTATTTTGGTCGGTCGGCTCTGATATGTGACTCCAGGTAGTTAGGGTGGCCGCGTGCTATTATTTTGTATATCTGATGATATATTTTGGTTGTACATATGCTACCTGATGTATGACAAACTGTTTATATGTGTATATGTATATATATTTAATCAGATTTTAGATTTTCCGCTTTAATTCTAATTTCTGAAAAGTGGGTGTAAGGAACAAAGTTTCCTCTGTATGATTGCTACCCAACAGTTGCATATAATTATGGGCAGGTGTTGCATGTTATGTGTATGTTTGGTTACTTTGATGTGATTCTCCCTTTCTATGCCATGATGTTTCAAATATACTCTGATCAATTTTCGAATTTTCTTTTTACCGCTTTAATTGCGTGTTAATTGGGGGTATAGATTGGGGGCGTCACATAAACCCTTCTGGAAGCATCAGCAAATAAGTGCATAGATTGATACGACGTGTATTGAAATACGAGTGTTGAATTAAGAGTTCAAACATGAACGAGTGCTGAAAGGACACGGACGGGTGTCATAGGTCAATACGGACTAGTATTGAAGTAAGAGTTCAAACATGGACGAGTGCTGAAAGGACACGGACGGGTGTCAAAGGTCAATACGGACGAGTATTGAAGTAAGAGTTCAAACACGAACGAGTGCTGAAATGACACGGACGGGTGTCAAAGGTCAATACGGACGAGTATTGAAGTAAGAGTTCAAACACAGACGAGTGCTGAAAGGACACGGACGGGTGTCAAAGGTCAATACGGACGAGTATTGAAGTAAGAGTTCAAACACGGACGAGTGCTGAAAGGACACGGACGGGTGTCAAGGGTCAACGATGCGGACGAGTATCGGACAAACATCAAAGGTACACGATGAGTGACCAAGTCGACGATACGAACGAGTAACAGACGATGATTAAGAAAAGGAACACGACGAGTGCTGAAAGGACACGGACGAGTGTCAAAGGTCAATACGGACGAGTATTGACATAAGGGTTCCAACAAGGACAAGTGCTGAAAAGGACACGGACGAGTGTCAAAGGTCAACGATGCGGACGAGCATCGGACGATCATCAAAGGTACACGACGAGTGACCAAGTCGACGATACGGACGAGTATCAGACGATGATTAATAAGATACGAACGGGTATCTCAAAAGTCAATACAGGCGAGTATTGGCTAAAGGATCAAACACGGACGAGTGCTAAAAGGACACGGAAGAGTGTCAAAGGTCAACGATGCGGACGAGCATCAGACAATCATCAGAGGTACACTACGAGTGACCAAGTCGACGATACGGACGAGTATCGGACGATGATTAATAAGATACGGACGAGTATCTCAAAAGTCAATACGGACGAGTATTGGCTAAAGGTTTAAACACGGACGAGTGCTGAAAGGACACGGACGAGTGTCAAAAGTCAATACGGACGGGTATTGAAATAAAATTGTATGATCAAGTGTTGTAATAAGCTTTGCCGGGGTTGCATGACAATGTTTTGTCTGTGAATCGCTCTGGCTTGCAGGTAAACGGTTGAACCTGGCTTATGTTTCGTATGCATATGTTTGAGTTTTGCCGTAATTCTCCATATCGATGGAATGCTACGCTTTAGAAAAATGCTATGCAAACTATATGCAAATTCAAAAGAGACTCCGGGCGAGGAATCCAACTCCACGGGGAAAGATCATTGTTTGATCCTTCAATTGCTCTGTGGGGATTAACCCCTCTGCCGGGGATAACGTTTGCTACAAATTGCCAAAAATAAATTAGCTTGCAGATGCGCTGAGGTGTGATGATCCTGTTGAAGAAGTTTCCACTTGAATGACTTTACCTTGGAGAGAGATTGTTCTTCTCATGGAACTTCGCTAGGGATGAGAACTTTCTTAATGACGTTCTGTTGGGGAAAAAGAGTCATTAAAACTCTGCTTGGGGATCTATCAAACCCAAGATCCTTTGCTAGCGATACTCAACCTTCTGACTCAGCTGGGGAAAGGATGTACTGACACTCTGCTGGGGAAGAGATTCTGTTGATTTGCTAAACCTCTACGGGGAGAAAGAACTAACTCAGCTGGGGAGTACTACTAACAAAATTCAATGCTGAACTCTGTGGGGATACAACCGTATTTAGCCCTGGTTGCTAAGAAATGAATTTATAGTCTCTTCTTGCTGAGAACAAACTACCGAGGATACGATCTTGCTGGGGATCGGAGCTACTCCGTCGGGGATTCGCAAATCCTGGTTGGAAGACGTTCTGTTGCGATATGCTAGGAAAGAAACCCTAGAGATCTGCTGGGAAAACGCAAAAACCCACTATAATCTGTTGGGGAACAAAGCTATCGAGCTTAGAATAAGAGCCACAACGTCCCACGCTTGGCAAACCTTCTGTTTGACGACTCCGCTGGAGATAATGAGTTTACAACAAACTCTGCTGGGGAGAACCGCTTCAAAGCGTCTCGTGCTGGGGAATGCTTCTTAAGAGGATTTTACAGAATACCAAGCATCTTCAAACTCTTAGACAAATACTGAGACTTGAACTAGTCGTATTAACTGGGAAGTCACTCTACTGGAGATAATAAATCTGGAACACATCCTATCAGAGGGATTTCACGCTGCCCCATGCTTGGTAGGGTCACAAACTCGCTTTTGCCCCAGGTTACACGACTGATCTGAAGAAATCGTCCCAAGAGGATTTTATAGAAGATTTGGCGTCTTCAAACTCCTGGACACTTACTAAGTCTTGAACATTAACTGCGAGGCCTACGAAGCAGCTCTACTGGGGAATTTGCAACCGTTATCGACACAGAAAAGCTTGTAGCTGCTGTAAGCACTGAATGGGAGCATTGACTTAATAAGATACCACAATACCCAGTGGCAATTAACTTGTCGATATCGAATCATCGTGAGCGACCGTCAGCCGAATGATGGACTCAATCAGTAAAAGTTGTGACAAAAGGGGTGACACAGAAGCCCCTTCCTGAATATAATCGTCCCTGTATCATGCCTAGGGATAACTGATCACTTGTCTGGAAGAAAATGGCTCTCACCTTTGAAATCACTTGTACCTGTTACCTGCAAGCAAAAGGATATGCTTGTATGCCCCGTGCCGGATATGACTTCTGCAACTGAGAAAATCCAACTTTGAACCACCACTTATTGGGGAGAAATGTTTTGATGCATCTCTTGTTGGGAACATGATTAATGAAGCCTGCTGAAAATAGGGGACCACAAATGCCTTGGGTTGGAATGCCCCTTTATTTCAAGCCTTTTGGCTGCTTGACTGCATATGCATGAACAACAGTTTTTTTCCTTCAGTTGCCCCAAACCAACATGGTCCACCAAAAGAAATTGTCTCAAGAGGATTTTACAGAAGACTTGACATCCAAAACGCCTCAATGTCTTCAAACTCTTGGAGAGATTCGTCGGATCTTGAAGTAACTGCCTCAGACTGTATGGTCTACAGAGAAATTCGCCTCGAGAAAACTTATGAATAATCTTATATCACTGTGAAATATTTTGCCCCAATACTCTGAACCCTGGATAGGCTAACCAGTCGTCGGGATGGACTAACTTCTCATGCTCTTGGGATGACCTGCTCCAGTATGAACCTTGAAGTGGTTTTTCCCTTGAATACTGATCTTCGAAGGAAGACCCCGAATACCTGCCTTTGGAGAGATTTGAATCTCGAAGTAATTGCGCCAGTTTGGCTGAACTTTGAAGAGATTTCTCGACGTGATTGGTTCAGATTGGCTACACCTTAAAGAGATGATTCGACGTGATTGTCCCAAATCGGCTACGTCTTAACACAACTTGTTGGGAAAGCTCCCGCTCAACAAAGTTTCCTGAGGAAGTACCACTGGATGTGGCTATCCTTTGGGAGTTTTAGGATTCTCAACTCGGCAAGATTAAGCTTCTGGACTGAATTTCCATATGTAAACTTCTTTTGATGTCTAACAAATGTATGCAAGTAGAAAATGTTTTATTCTGAGAATGATATTCTAATGCAACACATATGTTAATCTTGAAGTTTTACTGAAAAGATGTCGCAAACCCTTTGTGAGAGGATCACGGGTTAGGATATGGCATAAATTTTTGAGTGAAAGAATGCAATGCACGAGCAACACCAACAAAGATCTTTTAGCACGACTCACAGGAGTCAGGAACGCTATCTCTTGGTAGTATGCTTTCGAAATAACCATGTTTCAATTAGGACTTTTGAGGGTTGTATCGTGGTCTGGTTCACAGTTTTGAGAAAAAAATATTTAAGGCTCAAAGTTTAGTGCCCACCCACTCTTCGTGATGTTCTCCAGTCCTACGTTCTGCCAATTTGCCCAAGCGTTCGCCTCTCAAAAAGATTTTGTGATCTTTAAGGAACCCATGCATCTGATGGTTTGACACCTAATGAGGCTTTGGAGTGATAGTCACCCCTTTGTCTTTTGTTCGTAGTCACACGACTTTGTTCTTGCTCGAGGATTTTCTTTTGTAATCATTTTCGTTTTTCGCTTTTTTCATTCTTTTGCTTTTTGATCCCTAATTTTTGCCTGGACTGATTCTTTTGAATCTTTAGATTTTGAAGTCCAACGGGATGCCCTAACTTTTTCCTAAGTCGCTTGTTTTCAAGTTTTGACTTAGCGGGCTCTTTTTTCTCTTTTTTTATATTCTCTTTTTTCGGAACAAATCGTGTGACACTGGCTTGTCTTGACTTTGTTGAAAGGGTTGTGACTGCCTCACTCTTTGATTGTTGATGGATAACCATTGTGGTTTCACATCTCTTGACCTCTTGACGGTGGAATAGAAGATAATGGATCCTCAGATGCACACTCCTTTTTAAATTTGAACGCTCGGTCAAATTAACTAACGCCTACCCTGCCCCTGGGTTAAATGTGAGGGTTTTTTTCAAATGAAAAGAAACTCCTACTTCAAGGCTCAAAGGGGTTAACAAGGGTCCACCTCCCTTATATCTCCAGTGTTTGGGGGTTCGAAACAAAGCATGTACATCCTCAACAGGGTTCTTATTCAAAAGCACACCCCTAGAGATTTTTGCGTTTTCAACTCATCATCCTCCCTCAAGACATTTGGTATTGCAATGCACATATACAAAATTATGAGAGAATACGAATGGATTACTTCAGGAAAAACATGCGCGCTTTATTAAGATTAACATAAAAAGAAAAACAGATTTTATTCATGCCTACAAATGTTTTGACAAACATAAAAAGCCACACATGAGAATGCAGTAAAGAAGCTAAATGATTGTCCTTGTTGAGGAGGCTTGACTCCGTCTGGACTTATTGATTCTGAAGACCTCTTCGCAAACTAGGTGCTCAATCTGATGAAGAAAGTTCAATTTATGGGCCACCCGTCTGGTGTGATAATCTTTGAGTCAATCAAGTCTTGCACCTTATATTTGAACACTCTGCAATTGTCAATTGTATGTCTAAGCGTTCCCGAGTGAAACTCGCACCTGGCATTCATGTCATAATCCGGAGGAAAAGGAAACGGCATTGGCGCTACCTTGCCCAGCTGAATCAAAGAGCGTTGGAGAAGGCGAGTAAGAAGCTGGCTTTGAGAAATAGGAACTGGAGCAGGCACTCTCTCAGGCCTCCTAAGTCCTCGTTGGCTCTGTTGCTGATGGTTTTGCTGCCGATGTTGATTATGGTGCCTTGTCTGCCCTTGTACTTTTCTTTCCACATTTGGCCGAGGAACAAGCAAAGGTTGCTGACGTGATGACTTTGAAACCTGAAGCAGAGGAATACACTTGTGCCCTGATGTAGACCCTAGAGAAGGGGAAGGAATACTCACTTCCTTTGCAGCTACTGGCGTAAGATCACCTGATACCTTCAAGCCAGCTGGTCCAAACTCGATTGCTTTGGAGTCAATTAAGTCTTGTACTTGGTGCTGGAATGCTCTACACCCCTCAATATCATGGCCTGGTGCCCCTGAGTAAAAATCACAATAAGCCTTGGCATCCCATCCTTTTGGAAGCTTCGCAGGAGGAGTTAACTTTCGGAGCTCAATCAATCTTAACTGAAGCAGTTGCTGAAGTAATTTGGCATGACACATCGGTAGAGGATCAAAAACCCTTTCTTGCTTCTCTTGATGATGAAAGTATGCAACCAGGAGGGTCCCAACTGTGATTTGCTGATGCGGTAATTTCGGAACCCACGGTTTATGGATTAAGGAAGGTCCCTGAGAGGAGGGAGGAATATCTACCTCTTTAGCAGCAGTTGGAGAAACATCTCTTTGCTTGTCAGGGCTGATGGGCGCAAACTCGATTGCCCCTGAATCAATAAGCTCTTGGACCCTATACTTGGGCATCTTACAATTTTCAAAATTATGACCAGGTACCCCTGAATGGAATTTACACCTATCATGGACATTGGAACCCATACGAAACTTGGTGTGTGGAGGTCCCGCATCAATTAATTCAATTAGCTGAAACTTGAGCAAGTGCTGAAGCAACTCAGCGTATGGCATCAGGATTGGATCAAACTTCTTCTCAGTTTTCTCTGGCTTAAGACCCTCAAGAAACAGTTGGTGATGAAAAAGCTCTGACGGTGGAGAGGATTCACGAGGCAATCCATGGTCTAGAGGAGACCCCAAAGAGGTAGGAGGAGTGAGAACCTCTGCTACGGAAGCGGGCACCTGATTGTTTTCCTTTCTTAACACTGCATTCAGAATTTCCATAACCCGGCCCATCTGAGTCTTCATCCGATTGACTTCTTCTCTCAGCAGTTCCTAACCTCGGGACAACGCTTGAATGTCCACCATAAAATGCCCCAGTTGGGCCTTCATCTCAGTCACCTCCGCTCGGAGTTGTTCCATATCTGAACCTTGATTGTGGTGAATCAAGTAGTTGGAAGAAGTAATGTTGGCCGTTCTGTAGAGAATACCCAGTCAGAATGATAAATCTGCTCCGGAACACCTGTTATGCATATGAGTATGAGAATGCCATGCAAAATGCCATGTTCGAATATTTCCAAGGGATCATTAAGCTTTGATTCACAAAAAAAAATTTAGAAGAAACATAAGAAATGGATGGAAATGCTCAGTGGCAAGTCTCAAAGTTAATATCCCTTGGAAATACAAGAACATGTATGCGAAAATGATGATGCAGATGCAACAGACATGGGATCAAAGCTTCCATATAATCTGGATAACTACTGTGCTGGTGACCGAATAAGCTCATAGGTCGGCTCTGAAGAGAACACCGAAATACCAGAATATCCGAATAACCAGGATACCAGAATAACCAGCATATCGGCATAATCAGAATACCAGAATGCCAGGCTGATGAATCCACACTGATAGGAAAACCAGAATATCGGGTAGTTGAAGGTCAAAGTTACCTGCAAACCTGTAAACAACCCGCCCCTCTCACATGTGGGTACTAGGATCCTCAGTATCCCGTGCTCTCAGGTCGAGAAATGATGATACGTTCACCATTTCTGGTTTGGCATCATCATCAATCGAGGAGGCCTCAACTGATTCTCCAAAACGAAAGGTCCTCAGCTTCTGGCACTGAGGTCGAGAAGCAATAGTACATTCATCCCTCGGGGTACAGTACTATCGCCAATCGAGGAGTGCCTCCACTGATTCACTTTCAAAACGGACATCCTATAGCAAATTCCCAGCATTGGGTCCTCGGATCAAGAAGTGTAATGGGTTTTCCATTTCTGGTCTGCCATTATCACATCTTGGGAGGAGTGTCGTTACTGAGTCCTCGGGAATGGTCACCAGAGTCGACAGCTTCCTAGGTTAACACCCCGAAATACACAAGACGCGCAAATCAAAACATCTCCCAAGAAAACCTCGTCTGGTTATGGATTTCGTATAAACCATACATAACAAGATGCTACGTAGGCCACACTACTTTCCACTCTAATCTTATGTATGTACTCAAGCCTATGTAATGGGCTTATCTCTCAGAATACCCATCCCGCCAAACAGAAAAACCAGCACAGCACAGTCCAGTATAATAATGATATGTAATGCAGTAAATGTGGTAAATACGGTGATGTACAGTAAAGCAATAATACAGTAAATGGCAACACAGTAAAAAAAGTAAATACAACATCAAAGTAAACACCCAATGAAAGAAAAACAGACAAGCGCTAGGAATAACCCGCTTAAGGAACCAGAGTCCCCAGCTGTCGCTCCCGGGATTTTCATCCAGGTACAAACGCGAAAGTGGCGTGGAAGAAAGAAAGAAGAGTCGCCAGCCAGGCATTTTTATCCCAAAGAAAGGGAAGGGTAATGCTGCACAAACCCGGGAGAAAGGAAAGAACAAGGTCTTGCGAACCAAAGAGAAAGGATATGGGAGTCGGTTATGTAAAGGGAAGGTATTAGCACCCCTTCACGTCCGTCGTACTCGACGGGATCCACGCTTGAAGTACTGCATAAAGGGTGATAGAAAAGACACTGGAAAAGGAACGGAAAGAGAACGAGAAACGAATGTAGGGAAAATAAAAGAAGTGCTCGAATGGGCCCTACCCCACTGCCTACGTATCTCATCGGGAACATGAGAATCAGAGCCACGTAGTTCCCCTCAGCCAGGGTTACTTTGTTTGTGTTTTTTAGTGGAAACGTCGGAGTGCGCGTCCCAGCAATTAGGTGTTGCAGCTCGCTGTATAGAGACTTAGGCGTTACCTGTTTGCGGTAGAACGGACAAGACGAGTCCTTAAGGAATAGAATGATGGAGATGAGAAGATAATTTGTTTGTTTGAAGTTTTTTAGAAAGAAGTGTTTTGGTTATTGGTGTGTTTACAACGCATATTGTATTTAAGTCCTTCACGTAGGATCGAATGCCTCGCATATCGACCCAAGACGGGACGTATGCTAAACATTCTAAGAAAGTAAGAGAAGACCCCTCACTATCTTATTCTTACATGAAAGGCTCAAATACAATATATCCTATGCCTTTATTAAGTGTTTTTTGCTTTTTGTTTTGAGATGAGAAGAGAGACTCAAAGGAAAAGAAAGGTAAAGTCTAATCAGGGAGACTAAGACTCAAACCCTAAAGTTATCATACATGGATGTTCCTAATGGTTAAGTGTGGTTTAGAAACCTAACTCTAGAAGAAAAGAGAAGGAAAACAAGTTCTAACTTACTTCAAAGATTGAAGTTAAGTTAAGAACCCAAAGGGACAAAAGCAGTTGCACAAAGAAGCATTGAAATGCTTTGCACAAACACAAAAGAGAAAGCATTAAAAGATGAGAGAAGAATGTGTGTGTGGAAGCATATCCACACACTTGACTTACCATTAGCCCCTGAAAATGTTAGCAAAACAACTTACAAGTAAAGAAATAAGCAGAGAAGAACAAGTAAGGATCAAACAAATTAAGAACTAAGGAATAAGGATCCTAAAGGTGTGAAGAAAATTCTACACAAAGCAACATATCATGCTATCCTAATACGAAAATAAAATGGAAGGAAACAATGAAAATAGCAACAATTACAGCTCATAAGTGCAATACAGGAGTAAAATCTATCATCATGTACCAAACAGCACATGTTCAGCCTACAAAATGGGTGTAAAAAGCAAATAGCAGCACATACAACAGCATATAAGTGTATAGACAGCAATGAAAAATCAGGGGCAGCATGCACTCACAAATGATTCATTCATAAAAGAACAAACATGCTTCAAGCCTTGCACATTATTCAATCAAACATGATCACACTCACACCATAAATCATGGTACACAATTCTTGAAATCACCATGGAATAATGCACATTGTAAGAGAATACACATTATTAAGCATGTGAACAAATTAAAACAAATGTGCACCTATTGAAATAGAAAGCAAACAAACATGCACATAACAATTCCAGCAACACAAGCATCAATTGACAATTAACAAGCTCAATGTGTGTGCATTATGTGATCATTACATCAATTAATCAATAACGCAAGCATAAACATTCATCAATTAACAATCAAGAATCGCGTGTCGAAAAATCATGCAAGGGCAATAGTGTGAAGTGAAACAGCTCAAGAATAGTCCACCAATCATCAACATATTAATCCATGAAGTTTAGGCATGAAAAGGATCTCAAACAAGCAAGAAAATGTACAAAAATACACAATCTATCCCAGAGTAACCGGTTAACAAACGGTGAGTAACCGGTTACTTAGTTAAAAATCAGTCAGTTTACGCAAAAATACACATGTTATATGGTTAACAAACTGTTGTTAACCGGATACTCTGGGACAGTGGCCAAAAAAAACCAGTTTCAAAAGCACTTTTCAGCAGCAAATCACGAAATTACATGGAATTACAGTCATTAATCATCAATTGAATCCAATAATCAACAACATCAAGAATCAAATTCAAGCGCCACAGATCCAAATCAAAAGTCACCAAAAATCTACATCGAATAAGTTGCAAATAAGCTAAATCAAGTATAGATTTGAGGAAAACCAACCTACAAAGCGGAGATTTGCTTTGGTAATTGTTGCAAAGTGATCTTGGTGCATAAAATTAAAGAAAACTAGATATTCCTTGATTAGTAGCCGAAACGCGTCGAAACCGAGCAAAGTCGTGAAAATCATCGAGATCGAACTTGCACCAAAATAAATGGTGTGAAACCCTTGGATTGAAGTGGAATAATCTGAACTTCCAGAAATCCAACCAAAGAAAGCCAAATTATGGAGTTTGAGCTCAAGAATTAATCACTTTTCAATGTGAAAAGTGATTATCCTTCAAGAAATAAGAGCTTTTTGTGAGGGTTTGGAAGAGAGAATTGAGATGAAGATGTGAGAAATTTGGTGAAAAATGGTGAATCCCCTAAAAATGAGTGAAGGATTTATTATATAGACTTTAGGTTTGGAGTGTGGGAGGTTTGGGATTAGCTTTGGACTTAGCTTTGGGTTTGGAGCTAGGGTCGGAGTTAGTTAGACTTAACTCACCGAGTTAAGGTAGTTAACTCGGTTAGTTAGGATCAACTCGGTAACAATCCCAAGGTGAACTTTCAACATCCAAAGGTGGAGATGCTTGGAAAACAAGGAATCATAATTGGTGTATGGGTGTGTGACTTGGGCTGCAAGCAAGGCCTTGGTTCCTATGAATTTTCAGTGTGAGACCACCATGTTTGAGCCCTCGTATGATCTCTATAACTTGTTCAAATGAAAAAATTCACAACATCAAAGTTAAAGAGAACATGGAGATGAACAACTTTGATGTTCAAAAATTTTCCATTTGAAGCCTTCTTGATGGAGAAAACCAGCTTGACATTTGGCACGCCAAGTGTTCGATGAAATTATGGCCTGGAGGCCTGAATCTGCCTTGCCGTGACTTGGAATTTGCCTTGATTTTGCTCCACTTTGATTGATCATAACTCCCTCAATTTTGATCCAATGGAAGAGTTCTTTATATGGCTTTGAAGCTTGGAATGTGATCTTTAATTGGCTCAACTTGGGCCTGAAGTTTGAAGCTTCTATCTTGGAGGAAAGAAGCCTTAAAGTGTAGTGCAAAATGGTCCAAAACTTGCCATTTTTGGAAACCCTAAGTTTCTAAATTTGGCAACTTTGTGCAATTCTTGATTTTTGATGATTCCTCCATCATTTCTGGATCAAATCTTGTCCAATGAACATATGTAACTTGAATTTCATGAATTTGACCCAAAAAAGTCAGGAGTTGACTTTTTCCTCTGCACAGTTGACTTTTTCCCCGATTTCTTGATTCTCAAGCAACTGGCCAATTGAACCTCTTCTGAAATGAACCAATGGACAATCTTCCATCCTTAGATACTTGACATCATGTAGAAAATATTGAGATCAAATTTGAACCAAAATTTCATCAGGAGACTGCTTGAATCACAAACCCTAATTTGGGCTGTTTTTTATAGGAGATGATGCACGGTCCAATCTTCTTGATGAATTCTCCTCTTCCATTGACTTGTGGGATCAATTGAGGTCAATTATGAGATGTAAGAGACTCTTGAGGCTTGCTTGAAGACCCTTGGCTCTTGCTCTTTGGCTTTGAATAGTAATGCTCTGCAATCCACTGATCACATGCCCTTATGCAACATGCATGATATATGAGATGAAATGAGGTCTAAATGCAATGCAATGAAACATAAGCTAGGAAACAACAAGAGGGCAAATTTTGGGGTGTTACACCCACACTTTCCAAGTCACTTTCCAGGTCATGGACATCCGAGCAACATACAGCTATTTCTTGGGAAGACCTTGGATACACGAGGCTGGGGCAGTCACTTCGCCACTTCACCAGAAGCTGAGGTTTGTCAAGAACGACCAACTAGTCACAGTCTGTGGAGAGCAAGCCTTGATAGTGAGTAACTTATCGTCGTCCACTTGTGCAGAACCAGAAGAGGTTGTAGGAACCCAGTTCCAAGCACTTTCGGTGAGCAACGACAATCAATCAGAAGGGGGAACGTCAATATCCTCGTACCAAGATACTCTCGAAGTAATTAAAAGTAACAATGCAAAGGGATGGGGACAGCTTGTCATTCCTACTGATAACAAAGCGAAGAAAGGTCTTGGTTTTTCCTCAACCTGTACCCAGACAGCTACTAACGATGAGAGTCTTCATCCTATTCAGAACTTCTTCCAAAGTGGAGGTTTCCTCCACCTAGTGTCTCAAGAAGTACATACCATAAACGAGGGAGATTCCTCCGATATGGATGAAGAGTGGAAGTCCTATCTTAACGAGGATGATTATATGTCTCAGGAAGAGGTGCCTACGCCATTTTGCTTTTCGGCACAGAGTCCGAGATATATACCAAGGTCAGATGTCAAGATGATATATGGAGATGGTGATCCAAAAGGATGTCATGCTCCGCCAAACTCATTTGAGGAGGACACTCTGATGAAAGACAACTTTGACCACGACTATTATGGTCCAATGGATGGCCTGCCTATCTGGAAGCCGTACCCAGGAGACTTGGGGCAAAAGAGTCAGCCGAACGATGCATATCAGCTGAGCATCATTGAAAAGAATACCTGCGTCCCCACCATGTCATGGGATCATTACTCAGGGCATTCAGAAAATAACCAGCACGACGATGAATTTGCAAAGCTTGCCAGACTAGAGTTCATCAACTATGCTTTTCCTGAGGTCAACGTCATCGAGAGAGATGACTCCTCCAGTTCCAAAGAAGTGTGGGACACCTTAGGACAACCGAGACATCCAGCTAACTGGATAGAGAGATATACCTGAGAGTACAAACGTTGTGCAAGATACTGCTGAGGAATCTTCCTACGATAACTATGCCTGGGAGACAGATTCCAACGATCCAGCTCCACCATAAATCAGCGTTATTTCTAAAGAAAAATCAATAAGGAAAGTACCAGACTTTGTGATTCACCGAGGAATTTGCCGCCAATGGGTTGCTGTCAACGTTCCGAAAGTTGTTCATAAGTCAAAGTAATTTCCGTCTTTATCTTAACCTTTCACCTTGCCCAGGCGAAACGCATATTTTGATAGAACTCACTTTCTGTAAATGTCCCTCTTCGCTTTGCCCAAAGCGACAGAGTTTTGTTTTATAGGGCTGTAGTTTCAAGAATCGACAAAATCATAAATAAAATAACGTCGTTCTGTAATTTCCGCATTTATTGCTGTTTTCTCTTTTCCCTTTTTCAGAAAATGGTAATCCTAAAAAGTAACTCAAATAATAAAAACAAGCAGTTATCAGAAAATACACTGCACACACTCTTGCGTTTCTCTCTATCTCTTCTCAAACAAATCATCACATCATGCAGATTGCTTGTTTTAAACCTCATTGAAACATACGATCCAATGCCTTCTCCCAACTTTGAATTCCCGTTATTTGAGGCTGAAGAAGAAGAAGACGAAGAAATTCCAGAAGAGATCTCCCAATTACTCAGACAAAAGGAAAGGTCTATTGAACCTCACAAAGAGCCGTTGGAAACGGTCAACTTGGGCTCAGAGGAAGAGAGAAAGGAAGTCAAGATTGGAGCACTGCTCTGTCCAACTGTCAAAGAAAGTTTGATAAAGCTTCTCAAAGAGTTTCCCAATGTATTCGCTTGGTCCTATTAGGACATGCCAGGGTTGGATACCAGCATCGTAGAACATCATCTACCGTTAAGATCAGAATGTCCGCCCGTAAGACAAAGGTTGAGACGGACTCATCCAGACATGGCCATTAAAATCAAAGAGGAAGTACAGAAGCAGATTGATGCATGTTTCCTCGCCACATCAGAATATCCTCAATGGTTAGCCAACATAGTACCAGTTCCAAAAAAGGATGGAAAAGTCAGAATGTGTGTAGACTACAGGGATCTGAACAAAGAAAGTTCAAAGGATGACTTTCCCTTACCACACATAGACATGCTGAGGACAGTACATCGAAATTCAAAGTCTTCTCCTTTATGGATGGATTCTCGGGCTATAATCAAATCAAAATGGCGCCAAAAGACATGGAGAAAACTTCGTTCATCACCCCATGGGGCACCTTTTGTAACAAGGTAATGCCGTTCGGTTTAAAGAATGTCGGGGCAACTTATCAAAGGGCCATGACTACTCTATTTCATGACATGATACACAATGAAATTGAGGTATATGTCGATGATATGATTGCCAAATATAAGACAGAAGAGGAGCATGTGACCCACATGTCAAAAACTATTTGAGCAGTTGAGAAAGTACAGACTCCGCTTGAATCCCAATAAGTGCACATTCGGTGTCCGTTCAGGGAAACTTTTAGGGTTCATCGTCAGCCAGAAAGGAATTAAGGTTGATCCTAACAAGGTCAAGGCCATTCAAGAAATGCCTTCTCCAAAGACTGAGAAACAAGTCAGGGGATTCTTGGGACGTTTGAATTACATTTCCAGATTTATATTCCTTATGACCGCAACATGTGCGCCGATTTTCAAATTACTCTAAAAGAATCAGGACTGTGTTTGGACAGAAGACTGTCAAACCGCCTTCGACAATATCAAGGAATACCTATTGAACCCACCGATTCTATCACCTCCAGTGGAAGGAAGACCACTGATCATTTACTTAACAGTCTTGGAAGACTTTATGGGTTATGTACTTGGCCATCAAGACGAAACAAAAAGGAAAGAGTCTGCCATTTACTATTTGAGCAAGAAATTCACAGACTGCAAGACTCGATACACTATGCTTGAGAAAACTTGTTGCGCTTTGGCTTGCGCAGCCAAACGTCTTCGCCAATATATGATTCGTCACACTACTTGGTTAATCTCCGAAATGGATCCAATCAAGTACGTCTTTGAAAAGCCTGCTCTCACGGGAAGGATTTCCCGTTGGCAGATGTTGTTATCAGAATACGACATCGAGTACCATGCTCAGAAAGTCGTTAAGGGAAGTGTTATAGCCGATCATTTGGCTCATCAACCGATTGACGATCTGGAATCAGTCGTATTTAACTTCCCAGAGAAGATGCCATGTACTTAAAAATGAAAGATTACGATGAACCACTACCTAGTGAAGGGCCATAACCAGGTTCCCAATGGGGACTAATCTTTGACGGAGCTGTTAATCATTATGGGAATGGAAATGGGGCAATCATCATAACACCTCAGGGTACCCACATTCCTTTCACCGCCCGACTGACATTCAAGTGTACAAACAATGAGGCCGAATACGAAGCTTGCATTATGGGTCTCGAGGAAGCAATTGACTTAAGGATTAAGAACTTGGATATATATGGCGAATCAGCCCTGGTTATCAATCAGATCAAAGGAGATTGGAACACATACCAATCAGGACTAATTCCTTACAAAGACTATGCGAGAAAGTTGTTACCATTCTTCAACAGAATCGAGTTTCATCATATCCCTCGTGAGGAGAATCATATGGCTGATGCGTTAGCCACATGATTAGTGTAGGTCAATGGAATGACATACCTAAGATCAACATAATGCGCCTAGAAAGGCCCGCTTACATCTTCGCGATTGAAACAGTCATAGACGACAAACCTTGGTATCACGATATCAAATGCTTCCTTCAAAAACAAGAATATCCTGGGGCATCCAGAAAAGACAGAAAGACCCTCAGAAGACTAGGAGGTAACTTCTTCCTGAGCGGTGATACACTCCATAAGAGAAATTTTGACATGGTCTTGCTTTGATGTGTAGACACACCAGAAGCGAACAAGCTGATAAAAGAAATTCATGAAGGATCCTTTGGCACTCATGCCAACGGACACACAATGGCGAGAAAAATTCTAAGAGCAGGGTACTATTGGTTGACCATGGAATCCGATTGCTACAAATACATGAGGAATTGTCACAAGTGTCAGATGTACTCAGACAAGATCTATGTACCGCCAACGCATCTCAAAGTTCTTTCTTCCCCATGGTCTTTTTCCATATGGGGAATCGACATGATTGGTATGATTGAACCCAAAGCTTCGAACGGACACTGGTTCATCCTGGTAGCCATTGATTATTTCACCAAGTGTGTCGAAGCAGCGTCATACGCCAATGTAACCTGACAAGTGGTGGTCTGATTTATCAAAAACAATATCATTTGTCGTTATGGTGTTCCAAGCCAGATCATTACCGATAATGGATCCAACTTGAACAATAGGATGATGAAAGAGTTATGCGCTGAGTTCAAAACCGAACACCATAACTCATCTCGCTACCGACCCAAGATGAACGGAGCGGAAGAAGCGGCTAACAAGAACATCAAGAGGATCGTTCAAAAGATGGTTGTAACCTACAAAGACTGGCACGAGATGTTACCTTTTGCTCTTCACGGTTATCGCACATCTGTCCGCACTTCAACAGGGGCAACCCCTTTCTCTCTAGTATATGGCATGGAGGCAGTGCTCCCCAAAGAAGTAGAGATCCCATCAATACGGGTATTCATAGAAGTTAAGTTAACAGAAGCTGAATGGTGTCAAAACAGACACGATGAACTGAATCTGATCGAAGAAAAGTGAATAACGGCACTATGCCACAGTCAGTTGTATCAACAAAGGATAAATAAGGCATTTGACAAAAAGGTCCGACCTCGCGTATTCAAAAAAGGATCCCTTGTGCTTAAGAAGATACACTCATTTCTCACTGATTCCCGGGGCAAATGGACCCCGAATTATGACGACCCTTACATGGTCAAGAAAGCCCTCTCAGGCGGCGCCTTGAGACTCGCAACCATGGATGGAGAGGAATTTTCCTACCCCACGAATGTTGACGTAGTCAAGAAATACTTCGCCTAAATAAAAAAAAACGTCTCGATGGATTGAAAACCCGAAAGGGCGGTCCAGGAAAATATTAGAGACATAATAAAAAATCATCCCGGTGGATTGGAAATTTCAAAGTACAATCCAGGAAAAAGTTAGGGATAATGGCAAGTAACTACGTCCTGCAAATGGGCAAACCCCCCAGCAGCAGTCATGCCATCCATCAGGAAAAAGCCAGTCAAGGTCATCTTCAACAGAAGCTCAGGATGCCCGAAATTCAAAGTTGATAGAAGGATAACGGTCGTTATGTTTCAATGTAGCCCTTTTCCCTTAAATTACCATTTTCTAACTTTGGAAATACTCCATGGAATCACGCGTCATGGCTGATTTCCATCTTATCAATAAAATTTGAGCCCTACTGCTTTTGTTTATAATTCTTATTTGTTTTAGCTTTACAGAACAACATTTTAACATGATCAACGATTCTTGAAATAACATAAAAAAGAATTTAATTGTCAAACTTTTTCTGCTTTTAAATAAAGATGGAAATTTCTTTTGACTGTTGAACATCGAAAGTACATCGATCGCTTCCCTAGAAGCAATTGAACTTCAAAGTGCAGAATCAAAGTACTCCTTCTAAACTGGTACGCCTGAACGAAGGATCAACTTTGTCGGATGCGAACACTCCATCCGACACCCTCGGCAGAGTTCTTATCTCCTAAGCCCGACCAACGGTTGTTCCCCACGGGGACTATCTCTCCTAAGCAAGGCAGAATTGCTATTTTGGGCCAAATGGTACTTTTCATCCCCTGCAGTGGCCGAGTATCCAGTCGTGTTCATTCACTAGTTTGTATGTCGCGTCAGTTTTGTCAACATATACATACATACATCATGCATTATTGATTTACATTCATATTCATATTGCATCACTATCACTCTAGTCGATCTTACCCCTTAGTGATAAAAGCCTTCTTAATCGAGTTGTTAGTTCTTTCCTCGTCAGGAAGTGAATCATCTAAGCAATCTCTCTCCCAGTTTATTTTTGAATTAGAGACGGTCTTTGACCACTTTGATAACTTGAACCTCTGAAAAGCAAGCAAACTTTTGACAAATATCACTCTTCGCCGTTGAAGATGATATCTTCGCTTTCCCGGATTAAGGAAAATCCCAGAGAAAGCCTCTCAACCAAAGACTCTCAGCAACACATTGATTATTCTCTCCAGAAAATCAATGTTAATGAAGTCAGCAGCACCTCAAAATTGGGGTATATTGTTTGGTATTTCTTCGAGAAGGTTTCGAAGAAAAGTATGATGTAATATCCCCAAGTAGAAAGCAGTCTCTCAAGAGACTCATTTTCCCCAGTAGAGCAGACAAATGGCGTCTCTAACCAGAGAAGTTTGAACACCTCTACAGCTCAGACCAATGGGTTCCCCAGCAGGTCTGACATCAAAACTTTTTCCATCAAATGGCATCTCTCCAGGAAAATTCGGCGAGAAGTTTGAGGAAAAACCGCTACGAATAGCGTCCCTTGTCAAGAAAGCTTATTGACAAAAGAAACTGAGACCAGTTCCTTGGTAGGAAACCAGGATCGAGGGGAAGTTTACATAAGAAATTGAGACCAGTTCCTTGGTAGGAAACCAGGATCGAGGGGAAGTTTATATCAGAAACTGAGACCAGTTCCCTGGTAGAAAATCAGGATCGAGGGGAAGTTTACATCAGAAACTGAGACCAGTTCCCTGGCTGAAAACTAGGATCGAGTGGAGGTTTAGTAAAAAAAAAACTGAGACCAGTTCCTTTGTAGGAAACCCGGATCGAGGGAAGTTTTACCTTTTCTAAGCATTAATGCTTAGTAAAAGAAGATGAATGCGTAAACTACCATTCGTAACCACTGTCAAAATTTCAGGTATTCCGATATTTAATCATCTTGCAGCCCGAATGCCCGAATACCTTCACCATTCACACCTTCGGGTCCAAGAAGATTAAATAGGGGCATCTGTCATACCGCAAATTTTGACCGCTAAGATTTCCCATCATTTTGCAAATCATCATCACAATATGGATGTACCTTTATGCCTCATCAATCTCCTCAAGCATTGTTGAGCATTCCCAGCAATCTAGCATTAGGGTTTTAAGCCCTCTTAGGGCGCTTAGACGAAAGATCAATCAATAAATGACATGATCTTCAACTTGCCTAGCCTCTTAAACACCCACAATGGATCAAGAGGAATCCCCACATCAAGAATCAAGCACAAAGTTACAGCATTCCAAGTGGATTAAGCCTCAAGATCGCCAGTGTCACCAAATTAGGGTTTTGGTCGACCAGGGCCTCCAGATGAAAATCTTCATCTGGGCATGAGCCAATGCTCAAAATATAACTCAAGTTACTCCAAGGGACCTCATAAACCCAATCATCCAGTCAATTTGACCTCAGGGGATGCCTTCACCAAAAATCAGGAATAAGGGTTTCTTGACCTAATTCACCCCTAAGTTGACTTTTGGGACAAAACATGAGCCAAGACCTCAAGACATGATTTGAGGGTCTCTAACACACTATATTGATCCATTTACAACAATGGATTGATTCAAGAAGCTTGATCTACAAGTTTCAATTTCACCTAGACCACCATTAGGGTTTTGAAGAAAAAGTCAATTGTACCTTTGACTTTTGACTAAGACATGCTCCCAAACCCTGGGACATGATTCAATATGCCCTATAATACCTATGGAACATACCCATCAAGTTTGATTTAGGTCAAGGACTTGATTTCACCAAGGATCGCACAGTTCGAAATTCATCTGATAAAAAGTCAACTATACACCTCATTCCAATTCTTCATGGATTTTTAGTTATGGAGTGATCAAAATGGCTGAAAACATGAAATGTCACATTTTCCAACACTTAGTGAAATTTTCACTAACTCAGAATCTGTCTTGCTTTTTTTCAAAATGTATGGGCATTTTTCACTTGGATCCAAAAAGTTTCAAGACAAACTATGATCACACATGTGTTGTGTCACATAAGGGCTTTCCAAATTTGCAAGAACTCCATCAAAATCCATCTGAGCTAGGAGTTATGATAGCTGCAACATGCCTTGTTGCAAACTGTCTTGGCAAGGCAGATTGTGCATTAGGGCTCGATTTGATCAATTTATGCAAATGACAAACAAGTTTATCCATCTGCACACCTCATGGGGAGACCAAGGAGGAACAAACACTGATCCATAAGCCTCCCAAGTCTTTGGAACTACATATAGGTTTGGCACCCCTAAAACCTAAAGATGCCTCAAGACTCCAATTTTGTTTTGAGGCATTCAATGGATGCTTAGAAGTGGCATGAATTAGAGCAAAGATGAACACTTCAGTTAAGCCTTATCCTTGAATCAAAGAACCATATGCCTATGCTCTAATCTCAAGTCAATGGCTAGAGGAGACTTGAGATTCCAAAATGATCGAATTGGCCACATACCTGTACCAGTTGCCATACACTATTGCAACCAAAAAAAACTTGGTGCATTATAAATAGACCTCATTTGTGATCATTTTAAGTACACCAAAGTACCCAAACTGATGCTTTCCTCAAAATCACCTCTTTCACTCCAATTTTGCCTTCCAAAGCAAGTCACTATCGAGTTTTGAGTTTGAGAGCAATTCCAACCAAACCAATCACACACACACCTCATAAACATCATATAGAAGTGATCCAAACACTTAAACAACATCTGGAACACCAATTTCACAAAATCACCATCCAACTGCTCAAGCTTTTAGAAAACTTGCAGTTGGGGTACCATTTTAAGTTCCAGCTTGTTTCCAACCACTCCATGCATTCAGACACACTCCATAGCACCTAGGGAAGCTATCCACATCATTGGAACCAAGTTGTAACACCTCTAACTCAAAACACGATCACCAACTGCAAGAGGTAAGCCTCAACTTGGTCATCTCATGATTCATGCATATTTCCTCGCACAATAATTTTGCCATATGTTCATAATCATGTATGGAATGTTTCCCCTCAATTAATTGCTTTGTATGAATCGTGTGTGGAATTTCTGAGCCTTCATGCAGAATTTAGGGTTCTTGAGGTTTCTCTTTGATTTCTTATTCCATGCTTAAAATAAATGAAATTAAAGACCATAGACATGATCGTGAGGTGAAAACGAGTAGATTGATATGTGGATTGTGTGATTTCATCAAGTATTCAGTGAGATTGGTGAGAAAATGCAAATCTGGGCAAAACTCAGAACACGCGCGTGATCTTGGGTGTTCTTGGCGCCCTTTTTCAAACTTTCAAATATTTGAATTTTGTGATTTTATTTAATTGATTCAAAAATTAATTTCTCTCTGAATTTTAATGATTTTGAGTTGATTATTTTTTTAACAATTCACAAAAATGTTAAAATATTTTATTTTTACAAAAATTTCCCAAAAATATTATTTATTTCTTATACTTCATATTTTTTCAAAGAATTAATTTTTATTTGTTTTTTAACATTTAAAATATTTTTTCCTTCTTGATTTTCCAAACTTAAATGGTTTCCAATCATTTTGTGAATAAAAACATGATTTTTGAAACATTGATCCAAGATCACCACTCATTTTTCACATGTTTTCATTAATTTTTATTAATTTTTAAACAAAATTAATTCCATTATAGACAAAATTAGGGTTTTGATTAATTCCACCCTCATCAATCTTTTTCAAACACTCATGGGCCTCTAATGGAGTGTAATACCCAACCCCTTTTGAAAAACAAAATAATTTGGGTCTCGGTCATCGTATAAGACCCACTGTGTTTTCAAACCTCGACGCGATCGCCATTTTAAAAATAAAACAAATGGGCCTCTCCCTTAGTTGTAAGCCCCATCACTTTTTCTTTAAATACTCTTTGGGCCTCTTGATAGAGTGTAAGTCCCACCCCTTTGTAAATAATACCTTTTTGGGCTTCACACATTGTATAAGTCCCTCTGTATATTTTTAAACGTTCGGCGCGATCGTCGCCTTTTTAACAAAATCAATTGGGCTTCTCCTTGAGCTATAAGACACATCTTTATTCATTTTCAAACTCTTTAGGCCTCTAATAGAGTGCAAGACCCAATCCCCTTTTGACCAAAACTTTTTGGGCCTCAGTCGTTGTATATGTCCCGATACGATATTCAAAACAACAGTACAATCACTGTTCAAACCTTGGGCCTCTCCTTTAGTATAAGCCCCAACAATTTTTCACAAACAACTCCCTTTTGATTTAGGTTCAAATATACAGTTGTTATCAAAACTGTCTTTAATTTCTCTGAACAACTAACAATACAGCATGGAAGCTCACTCACCTGTAAGTTTTAACAACTTTCATTTACTCGCTTTAATATATTTAACTGTATTGTGGGAAGTGGTGCATGGTTAGTCTTCTTTCATTCTTTTAAATACATGTCAGATATATATAACTGTATTGTGGGAAGCTGCGCATGGTTAGTCTTCTTTCATACCTTTTAAAATACTTGTCATATATCAACTGAATATATACTAGCATAGTTATTTAGAGTTTTCCCCGGCAACTAGGTCTAGAACTAGGTAAAGCCATGTTTGTCACTCTTAAATACAAACAAAACTAGATCCCTCATAGGATTTCCAAATACAGTCTTCCCTTCTCTTGGGGTTAAATAATATGGAACAAAGAGAAAGGCAGTATTCTCGGTGAACCTTTTCTCAGACTGTCACCCTTAGAAATTGTCAAAGAAATTCTACTCCCCGGAGTTGATCTATTCTCTATGAATAGCATCTCTTGAGTTTCTTCCAAACCCTCGAACTTTCCTGGAATGATATCTTCTTTGTGAATTGTATTTCTTGAACTTCTCTTGGTTTGGGGACCCACATGCTTCCTAAAAGTATCCCCGCCTCCTCTTGAGCGTTGTACAAGGACCCTTCGGCTTCTTAGAAGTTCTCATGCCTTCTCTTGGGCTTAATACAAGGACCCTGACGACCTCTTAAATGTATAAGACAAAACTTAGTCATCCTTTGCTAGAGCACTCTTTCCAGTGTCAGACCTTAGGTCACTTTAGGGTTGATTCTCATCCCTTAATGTCTTTGCCTCCTCTTGGAGGCATCATACAAAAGATAAAACTCTTCCACACCAGTAGACTTGGACAGTCTAATCCCCTTGAGTCTCAAAGACATTCTCAAGTTCCTTACAACTATAGGAAGAAACCCCGGGCATTCTGGATCGATCTCTAGCAGAAACCCAGCCTCTCTCCAGGAGAAGAGCTTTGATCCCATGTCTTAGGAGCTCGATGAAATGCATGATAATGTATACTATGACCTAGTGGATGATACACATGAGTGTGAAACAAAAGCCAGTTAAGGTTAGAAACAAGAGGGCAGATTTTGGGGTTCAACAGCTGCCCCTATTCAATCAACTTAAACCTAAAGGTATGAAGAGCAACACCTTTCAAACATTCAAGGTAGAATGAGATTGAATACCAAAAGAGCCATAAAATTTTCACTCTGGGGTGAAGGAGGGATGCAGTAGTTTTTTTTTCTGGTGAAACGTTTACAATGAATGGGTACAGTTAATCAATTGTAACTAGTAATGGGGAAATGGTAACATGAAAGGTAATATAGAGGCAAGGCGAGATCAACAGATCTACGACCCAAAGGGTAGAAAGATGTAATATCAACATATCTACAACTCAAAGGGAGATACCAAGGTAGTAAGATCAACGAATCTACAAACCAAAAGCTAGGTGACAGGAATTAGGATCAACGAATCTACGACCCAAAGGATAGAAAGAAGTAAGATCAATGGATATATAACTCAAAAGAAGAGATCGAAGAATCTATGGACAAGAAGTAAGATCAACGAACCTACAATCCAAAAGATGGAGAGAAGTAATATCAACGGATATATGACTCAAAAGATAAGATCAACTAATCTATGGAAAGGAAGTAGGATCAACGAATCTACAACCCAAAAGGTGGAGAGAAGTAAGATCAACATATCTACAACTCAAAAGCTGGGGAATAGGAAGTAAGATCAACAGATATACTACCCAAGAAAATGGAGAGAAATAATATCAACAGATATACGACTCAAAAGATAAGATCAACGGATCTATGGAAATGAAGTAGGATAAACGAATCTACAACCCAAAAGATGAAGAGAAGTAGATCAACGGATCTACAACTCAAAAGATAAGATCAACAGATCTATGGAAAGGAAGTAGGATCAACGGATCTATGGAAAGGAAGTAGGATCAACGGATCTATAACCCAAAAGATGAAGATAGGTAATATCAACGGCTCTACGGCTCCAAAGAAAAGATCAACGAATCTAGGGAAAGGAAGTAGGATCAACAAATTTACAACCTAAAAGGTGAAGAGAAGTAAAATCAACGGATCTACGAATCAAAAGATAAGATCAACGAATCTAAAAATAGGGAGTAAAATCGACGAATTAACAACCCCGAGAAACTGTAAACAGAAAGATGACTCCACTGGGGAAACAAAGGGTAAACAAAGGGTAAAATTGACGGATCTAAGACCCTGAGATTGATTGAAATATATGTTGGGGAATGGGCTCGGTATTCTCTGAGGGTATGTCATTGTCATGATTGAAAGTTGATTCAGACATGCGTGCAAGGTACCATAACTGGCTTATGCTTCGTATGCATATGTTTGAATATTTTCATGGCGTAATGCTCCATATCAAAATGGAAATGCTACGCGTTTTGAGTAGGGCTGTTTTTGGTCCAGTCCAGACCGGTTATCTAAGGAACCGGATGTTGGACCGATACCCCTTTTGGGTAAAACCGGACCTGGCCCAAACAGTGATGGATCAAAATTAGAACTGTTACTGGTCCAGAATTTTTTGGTAAACCAAAACCGGACCGGTTAACCGGTTATTAGAAAGTGAGATCCGGAACCGAACCAGTTTTTTCGGTTCGGGTACCCGACCCATCCAATAAAAATGCATATTTTGGATTTTTTTTTTTTTGCCAAAAAAAAAACATAAATTTTTTTAATAAGATTACAAAATTTAACAAATGTCATCATATAATACAACTTGCTTGTTCAAAGTGCTTGTTCAAAATGCTACTACTAGTATTACAAAATATATTTGTGAATGATATGCCTCAGAACAATTTCATCATTGGCAATTTGGCATTGAAGTTATAATTACAAAACAACAAAACAACATCACAAAGAAGCGACACCCGGATCCTATTCCTGACCAAAATCATATGTTAGAGGTTCATCTTGAGGTTCTTCAAGCTATAAAATAAAAAATATAAGTTAAACAAGGCAACTTAAATGTAATAATCAATATAAATACAACATAAACCAAGAGATACTTACAATACTTGCTGCGTAGCCCTTTTTAATACCATATTTCTCCTTCACCCAATCACCCCCACAAAGTACCATTTCAACTGTCTTAGTTTTCATAGAAGATCGTTTCGGATCAATAACCCTTTTACCAACACTAAAAGTTGCTTCTGAAGCAACAGTTGTAACTCGAACAGTTAGGATATCCTTTGCTAATTTACTAAGAACAGGATACTTGGCTTCATTCCACATCCACCAAGTTAAAACATCAAACTTAGTGTTTTGGGGAACCTTCAAGGGAGACTCCTCAAGATATAATTCAATATCAGATTTTGAATTAGAACTACCAACAACAGTTTCTAAAAACATCTCAAAACTCCTCCTTCCCAACCCAGAACTAGTTCCCATTTCAGGAGTTTCAGATACAGGGGCATCATTAACTCCATAGGTATCTTGATACATTTTGGAATAGAGTTTTTAAGTTGGTTGCCAACTCTTGTTCATAGGCAGTGACTTGAGTAGCATTTGGATACAAGAAGGGATATACCCATTTGATGAAGATCATTTTATACCTATTTGAACAAGAAGAGTTGTCAACCAACTAAAGTATTTTCAAGGTATTTTTAGCCTCATATCTGAGACAAGTAATGTCACACAAAGAGGTAGTATAATTGGACTCAGAGACAACAACTAATGTCACACTCACACAAAGAGGTAACAAAATGCAGACTAAGAAACATCTAATGTCACACAAAGAGGCAACATAATCGGAGTCAGAGACAACTAATGTCACACAAAGAGGTAACATAATTGGACTCAGACAGATTCATCATAGGCTAAATATAAACCAGACAGATACAAGCCTTACCAGCCTCAAATTCATCACAGGCAAGTAACTATGAAATGAGGCAACAACAGGATAACATATAAACCAGACAGATACAAGCCTTACAAGCCTCAAATTCATCATAGGCAGATAACTATCAAATGAGGCAACAACAGGATAACATATAAACCAGACAGATACAAGCCTTACAAGTCTCAAATTCATCATATGCAAGTAACTATCAAATGAGGCAATAGTAGGATAACATATAAACCAGACAAATATAAGCCTTACAAGCCTCAAATTCATCATAGGCAAATAACTATCAAATGAGGCAACAGCAGGATAACATATAAACCAGACAGATACAAGCCTTACAAGCCTCAAATTCATCATAGACAACACCAATTAATTACAAGGTAACACCAATTAATCACACGGCTACACCAATTAATCAAAAGGCAACACCAATTAATCACAAGGCAACACCAAGTAGAATAGTAGCTACCTAAATTATAAACAATGGCAACTTATTTAACTATCAACTTGGAAGATGTACATACCTTGGATCAAGAACTGCACCAATAGAAATCAATGTATTAGACTCTGACTAATACTTGTCATACTTCAACTTCATTTCATTAGTAAGGGCCTGCAACTGAGGATTATTTGAAATGCTTGAGGGTTTATCAAGTAAAACCTTCACCCTGTAAAGCTCAGCCAAAAACAAATTAGCAGTAGGGTAAGATGTGCCCCTGATAATTGATGTCACATCAGCAAAAACCTCCAAAAATTTGCAAATATCATGAACATCTTCCCAATCATTTGTATCAGGAAAATAACTGCAAAATACTCCATTTTCTTCAGCATATCTAGGCCATACTTCTCTGTAATGGTAAGCAGTGGACAACATCAACCAAGTTGAGTTCCATCTTGTCATAGTATCCAACACTTGCATTCTTCCTTCAAGTTGCATCTCATCAACAAATTTCTTGAATACTTTGCACCTAGTTTCAGAATTCAGCAAATATTTGACACCATTCCCAATCTTATCAACAGTCACCTTAATCATATCAAGGCCATCCTGAACCAACAAATTTAAGATGTGTGCACAACATCTAACATGAAACAGTTTACCATCCAATGGTAGATTTCTCCTACCAGAATAATCCCTCTTCAATCTAGAGATGCAGTTATCATTGCCACTAGCATTGTCAACTGAAATAGAAACAACCTTATCCCTTATGCCCCAATCATCCATCACCTTAATCAATTCCCTACACAAAACTTCACCAGAATGTGGTGGTGGCACATTCTTAAAAGATAAAACTCTTTTGTGAAGTTGCCATTTTGAATCAATGAAATGGCCAGTCACAGTCATATAACCAATTTTCTGTTCACCAAACCACCACAGGTCAGTTGTAAGACTGATCCTGTTAATCATAGGCATAGACCTTTTCATCTTAACTCTCTCAGCCTCATAAAATGTCTCACAATCCAACTTAACCTGTTGTCTACTAATCTTTTTGTACCATGGATAAATTTCTTTAAGAAATTCATTAAAAATAACACCTTTTATAACAGAAAAAGGAAATTCATGACCTAGAATCATATGAGCTCCAACTTCTCTAACCCTATCATGGGTATATGTCCAAGTTGCCAAACTAGGAGTACTATCAGCACCTACATTTAACCTAGACTGTGCAACTTCTTTGTCAGTATTTCCTCTCAACCTCAGCTTTCTCTTAATGCAATTTTCTAAATGCTTTTTACCATTAGAAGTACTTTTCCATTTCACATCATAAGTATAAAGCTTACCACACCATTTGCATTTCCATTTCTTGGCACCATTAGGCATCTCAATAAGTACCATCTCAGTATGAACAACAGATTTCTTGGGACGAGGAGCTTTACCAAAAGCATTAATTTGTCTCTGTGAACTCTGAGCTGGGTCAACTGGAGGGGTTGGCTCATCAGCAGTAGTTGTATTTTGAGTTGTAGTTATATTTTGTGTGGTAGATGTATTTTGAGTGGTTACTTCAGTTGGAATTGAAACTGGAACTCCCAAGTCAATCATCTCACCAATCTCTATATTCCCCCATCCATTGTCTCCTCTTCCCCATCAAGCAACATGTTGATATCAATCAGATAATCCATGGTTAGAGTCAATGAAGAATCTTGAAAAGACATTACAAGAAAAAATATATATCAATCAAACAATAATAGAATACGAAACAAAATAAAACTGAGTCACTTAATACAACCTCAGCAGCACAATTTATTATTATGCCAAGTTGCCAACATAGAACCACAACAACCAAATTTACAAGATATAACCTCAAATCAAATCCCTAGGCTGAAAATACAACCTCAGCTCAGCAACAAAATTATAACCTCAAAACCCTAGGTCAAAATTATGTTTTAAATCTACACATTTTAGGTCAAAATTTATACAAGTTGTATAACTACTTGATACCTCAAACATGCAAACCATGTACAGAAACAGAACAACATAACAGAAAATAAAGTGTATAGAGTTTGGATACATTACACAAGTTAAAAATTTGTCTTGAATGCTTTCCACGGTTCACCAACAATCACAACACAACGGAATGATGATCAGACTTGAAGCCCTAGGAGAGAGAGATGAATGGAAGAGAAATAATAGAGTGGTAGCATGTGAGGTGAGAGAGAGTGAGAGACGAGAGAGAGACTGAGAGTGTCTGGGAAAAGAGAGAGGAAAAAATGAGAAAAACCTCAAATTTTAGAATTTATATGCACACTCATACCAGTTACTCATTGGATACATGGATACGGATATTTCTACTGGATACGGATACAAATTATATCCAATACCATACCAAAGGCCATTTCGGCCGGTTCTTTGGGGCGGCTCTACCAGACCGATTCTCGATTCTAGAGGCCCATTTACAGCCCTAGTTTTGTGGATAAAATGTAATGATGATTACTATATGTAAGAAATGAAAGAGAGAACACTCCACTGGGGAATGCGCAGCAGATATTAGGCAACTTTGCTGAAGAAGGGATTATAGTGATTTGATTATTGCGGGGATGAAACAACCCAAACTGCCAACAACCAATGGGCTACAAACTTTGCTGAGGAATTGCACACTGAATTATAAACTCTTATGGGGGATGCCACTGAAGATTGGACTTTGAACTGCTGAGAATATCAATAACCATTGGACTTTGACTCGCCGGGGAAGTCATCAATTCTGGCGTGTGGGGAGAAGTAATCTCTGACTTCATACCAACTTCCAACTGTAGCGGTAAAAATTGTGAGTGTAAGCTATTGATTAACTTAAATCATAAAGCAAGAGTCGCCACCGTACTTTTATTTTATCCAAAAGGAAAGGAAAAAGATCGAACAAAACCTAAGAAGTTCTAAACAAGAACAAATGAAAAGATATTGGGTAAGGGGGTTGGTTACGCGATGGGAAGGTGTTAGCACTCAAAACGTCTATAGTACTCTATAGGAGCCCTTTGAAATATCTACGCTTTTTGGTTTGAAAATGTTTGTTGAAATGAGATAGGGGAGATGAGAAGAGAAATATTTTTTAAGATTTTTGTGTTTGGAGAGACTTCTTGAGCCTCATGCCTACGTACCCACAATGTGAAATATAAGATCAAAATCCCGTAGTTCATGGTACAAATAACAAAATTTGTTTGTTAAGTTCATTTTAAATGAAAAGACAACTCATCATTTTAAGGAGAAAACTACGACTAGTTGTCCACAAGTATAAGAAAACAACATTTGCGTCACCTTAGGATGGAGAATTTTGCTTGGATAAAAATCAACAAGTCTATCACTCAACATCTAAGTGGAAAATGTGAACATCTTAAATACTATGGGGAATAGGAGATTTATATCTCAACTATGAAAATGACTCATGTCTAAACTTTTTGAAATGTTTTAAAAGAAAAAAGTGCATAAAAGCACAAAAGGTTTGAATGAGTTTAAGTGTTTTTTTAGAGTCTTTTTGAAAGGGTCAAAGTATGTTTAACATTTGATTGAAATTTATTAAAGAAAATGAAGTTTGAAAACAAGAAGATTTTGAAAAAGGGAGAAGATTTTGAAAATTGAATAAGGGGAGGAGATGAAGTGACTACCCTAAAACATAAAATAAAAGATAAAGAAGGAAAGATATAACCACACAAGGAGCAAATCTTGACAAGAAGTCAACATAAGCATTCCTCTTCCTTTTGGATTTAAACCACAAGCATAATAACCAGATAAAATAAAGCATCAGAGGAAATCCCAAGTTAAGTCATAGAAAAGTCAAAGCAAGGTCCTCTCAAGGGTTAAAAGCTAATTAGGAGAGTCATGTATCAGATGATTTTCATAACGCTAAAGTAT
The DNA here is from genome assembly GCA_022829125.1 of Lathyrus tuberosus. Taxonomy (NCBI): domain Eukaryota; kingdom Viridiplantae; phylum Streptophyta; class Magnoliopsida; order Fabales; family Fabaceae; genus Lathyrus; species Lathyrus tuberosus. Next base: position 5,420,023 of record JALAZF010000391.1, on the reverse strand, counting down.
CAACACCTGCACACAGAAACTTTCTAAACAAACAGACAAAAGCAACACAAAAGTCTAAGGTATCAAATCTCCAAGAGCATAGGGCAAGGATCCTAGAGCTATGTCCGATGTTCAGATTCCAAGGTCCAAGCATAAGGTCACAACAATCCAGAATTAAGAGAACCAATTTTTTAGTGTTTAAGTATTTATTAGTGTCTTAAGAGGAGTATGGTCCAAATGGACAAAATAAAAAGAGCATAAACATCGACACGTGTCCAAGTGGACAAAGAGAAAATAAGATGATAATAATATGAAATTCTAAATGTAAAGGCATAAAAATAAATGACAAAAAAGTAAAGAGTGAAAATTAAATGGCACAAAGTAAAGTTATTGCAATTATATAGTTAGTAAGTTAGTGTTAGTGATGGAAAACAATTTTGTCGTTTTTCGGAGAATACTCGACTATTCAACCATAAGCATGAAAACATGAATCCATACATCGTTAAGGGAAGGGATCCAACTCGGATAAAATCGACGAGTATGCTAACTAACTCCTTTAACAACAAAGAGACAATCTATTTCACACCACACTATGGAGAGTAGGAGATTGATAGCTCAATTACAAAAACAACTCAACTCCGAATAGGGACCAATTTAGTGTTATGTTAAGCAATCGTAATTGGGCTTATGTAGAAGCCACGACTATCTGAGGCCGTCAATAACAATGTTTGTGTTAATACAAGTTAGAGAAATAACATGTAGGTCATTCTCCTAAAACTTGCCACACTAAAAGAAAAGAGGTAGTGGTCTCATCTTGATCAAGAACTTAGAAGAAAAAGTTCTATGATATGTAAGATTTTCATTGACCAAAAGAAAAAAGAAGAAGAGGGGAGAAGGGAAACCAAATTGAATCACAACATTTGGATCATTCCATCTTTAATTTCCATCACTCTTCTTGGTGGATTAAAGTACTAAACCTATCACTAATTCAAAGCACCTAAAATCAATCCAATGATCCACTTAAAGATTGATTTGAACTAATGAAGGTTTATCCAACTTCATCAAACACCCAAAGTCCATGGAATTTGAAGATAAATTTAATCAACAAACATTATAATTCAAGGCAAAACAAAAGGAAATGGAAGAAGGAAGAAAAGTGTCATACCCCAAATTTTGACCACCTATATTTCCCATCATTGTGCAAATCATAACCATAATATGGATGTACCTTCAGGCCTCATCAATCTCCTCAAGGATTGTCGAGCTTTCACTACAACTAGGAATTAGGGTTTCAAGCCCTCTCAGAGCACTTAGACAAAGGATCAATCAAGAAATGACATGATCTTCAACTTGTCTAACCTCCCAAACACCTATAAAGGATCAAGAGGACTCCCACATAAGTAATCAAGCACAAAGTTACAACATTCCAAGTGGATCAAGCCTCAAGATCGATAGTGTCACCAAATTAGGGTTTTGGTCGACCAAGGCCTCCAGATGGAAGTTTTCATCTGGGCATGAGCCAATGCTTCAAAGCACAACCCAAGATACTCCAAGGGACCTCATGGATCCAACCATCAAGTCAATTTAACCTTAGGGGATACATTTACCAAAAATTAGGAATTAGGGTTTCTTGACCTAATTCACCCCTAAGTTGACTTTTGGGACAAAGCATGAGTCAAGAACTCAAGACATGAATTGAAGGCCTACAATACACCACATTGATCCATTTTTAACAATGGATTGTCCCAAGAAGCTTGGCTCACAAGTTTCAATTTCACTAGGACCACAATTAGGGTTTTGAGGAAAAAGTCAACTGTGCCTTTGACTTTTGACCAAGGCATGCTCCCAAACCGTGGGACATGATTCAATAAACCCTATAACACCTATGGAATCCATCCATTAGGTTTGATTTAGGTCAAGGACTTGATTTCACAAAGGATCGCACAGTTTGGATTTCATCCGATAAAAAATCAACTGTGCACAAAATCATGTTTGACTTTTTGGAAATTTTCACAAATATGGTTCCCCTAAGTAAAAAATAATGTTAATGTATGGTATTGATCATCATTCATTAAGAAAAATCAAGAAAAGTGAGGTTTCTTGCAAAAGGGGCAACCATAAGAAACCAAAATTTTTCTAAGTTATGGAATAAAAGTGGTTTTGGTACCAACTTCCAAGGACCATAACTTCTAATCCAAGCAACCGTTTTGGGTGATCCAAAGCTGGATTTGTAGGTCTTGCTACACTCTACAAAAGCTTCAACTACTTCAGACTCCAATTCTTCATGGATTTTGAGTTATGGATTATTCAAAATCACAAAAACATGAAAATGGCACTTTTTCCAACACTTAGTGAAAATCTTCCTAAGTTACCAGCCTTGAACATCAATTTTCATGAGGATTTTTCAGTTGGATCCAAATAGTTTCAAAACAAACTATGATCACACATGTTTTGTATCATATGAGGGCTTTCTAAAAAGCACAAGAGCCTCTCATAACTCAACCTGAGCAGGGAGATATGATCCCCTCAAAGTCATTATTTCCAACTGCCTTGTACAAGGCAGATTTTGTGCATTTGCTCGATTTTGGTAAAATTGGACAACTCCAAGCCTTGTCATCCACTTGGCAAAGACTGACACATTCCTAACTGAATGAGTCAAGAATTAGTGCTGAATCAAAGAACCATAGGCTTGTGCCCTAATCCCAAGTCAATGGCTATAGGAGACTAAAGATTCCCTTGGATCAACATTGGCCAAAGGCATGTACCAGCTGCCATTCACTATTGCTTGCAAAAAAAACTTGCTCTACTATAAATAGAGCTCATTTGTGCTCAGCTTGAGTACACAAAAGCACTACAACTGATGTTTTCCTCAAAATCTCTCTCTTTAGGCCAAAATGCCTTCTTTTGCAAGTCATCTCTGAGTTTTTGAGTTAGAGAGCAATTCCACCACTGCTCATGATCCAAACACATCCAATATATTATATCTAAGCTGTCCAAACACTCACTTGTGACCTGAAACACCAAAATCAGAAAATCCACCTCCAAACCCTCAAATTGGATTTTTTTTTTGCATTTTCCAAGCCATGCCTTGATTCAGTCACTTCCAAAACCAAACAAGGCCTCAAACACACTCCAAATATCATCCTCAAACGGTCCCAATCGGTTCCCCTCATCTGGAACACCATTTGAGAGAGTTGCCATATTGGTCACTTTTGCCCCTTTTGCAAAAAAGAGCTAAAACTTGTTCCTGAGGATTCCAACTGGTTTTGATCATCCTAAAAGCTTATAAGGGATCAATCAAGAGTGTCCAAAGCATTGGATTACTTCTGGCACAAGGATCTTGACAGTTAGCACAAGAAGCTCCAAGACGTAAGTGCATGACAACTTGAACTCTTTGAATTATGCATTACTTTGAAGTCCACTGATCATAAACATCTCATGCATGTTGTATATGTTGTGTTTGAACCAATTTGCCCTGCTATTGTTGACTGAGTAGTGAGATAGCACAGAACATGCAAATCAAGGTCTATTTTGAAACCACTATCGGGTTTTAAAATAGGGACACTTTCTAAAAATTCCAAAAGCACCATTGGATTCCTCATGAAATTCTAGGCCAGATGCACCTAAATTTTGTCCAAATCCATGGAGAAATGAGAAAGTTAGAGGCTTCACGTAAATTGCCAAAACTTGCCTTGCCTTGGCCTTGGCCAGGCCTAAAACAAGGCACCCTCATATACACATGGGGTGGTTTTGATACACGGATGTATCACCACCCCAGTGGAAGCGCGCATGTGTGTTTGTGTATGAGGTCGTGGGTTCAAACCCCACCCAGACCTTTTTTGCTACCTTTCCACATTTTTGCTATTTTCAATATTTTTATGGTTTTTGATAATTAATCCAAAAATTAATTTCTCTCTCAATTTTAATTATTTTTTATTGATTCTTTTTTCTTGAAAATTCACAAAAATATTAAAATATTTTATTCCATGAAAATTTCACAAAAATATTATGTATTTCCTATATTAGATATTTTTGTAAAGAATTATATTTTTATTTGTTTTTAGACATTAAAAATATTTCTTTCTCTTGGTTTTGCAAAATTCAAATGATTTTTAAATCATCCCATGAATGAAACATGATTTTCCAAATATAAATCCAAGATCATAACCTTTTTTTTTACATGTTTGATTATTTTATTTGAATTAAAATACATTTTTAATCAAGAAAATTAGGGTTTTGATCATTATCACCCTAACAAATCTTTTCAAACGTTTTTGGGCCTCTATTAGAGTGTAAGACCCAATCCCTTTTTAACCAAAACCATTTTGGGCCTCAGTCATTGTATAAGACCCACTGTGTTTTCAAAAACCTCGGCGCGATCGTCGCCTTTTCAACCAAATAACTTGGGCCTCTCCTAGAGTTGTAAGCCCCATCACTTGTACAAAAATAAACTTTGGGCCTCTCCTTGAGTTGTAAGACCCAGCCCTCTTTGTAAATAAAACCTTTTTGGGCCTCAGTCATTGTGTAAGCCCCAGTACAGCTTACAAAACAACGATCTGATTACTGTTTTTCATCTGGGCCTCTCCTTGAGTATAAGCCCCAACAATCTTTTCAAAAATAACTTTCCTTTTTGATTTATGTTCAAATCCATGGTTGTTATCAAAACTTTCTTTAATTTCTTGAACAATTAAGCATACAGCTGTTACAATGGAAGCTTGCTCGGCTGTAAGTTTTATCAGCTTTCTTTACATGCTTTCATATATATATATATATATATATATATATATATATATATATATATTTGTCTGTATTGCTGGAAGCTTGCTCGCCTGTAAGTCCTTCTTTCATATCCTTTTAAATACTAGTCATATATCAACTGTATATATACTTGTATATCCGTTTAGAGTTTTCCCTGACAATTAGGTCTAGAATTAGATAAAGCCAGTGGTCACTCTTTCAACACAGTCAAAACTAGTTCCCCATAGGAATTCCAGATACAGTCTTGCCTTCTCTTGGGCTTAAACAATATGGAACAAAGATAAAGGCAATATTCCCGGTGAAACGTTTCTCAAACTGTCACTATTAGAAAATTGTTATAGGAATTCACTTCCCTATAGAGGATTAATTCCCGGTGAAACCTCTCTTGAATTTCTTCAAACCCTAGAACTGTTCACTAAAGAAAAGATTATACCCGGTGAAACTTTTCTTGAACTTTTCTTAAGTTTGGACCCACTGGCTTCCTAAAAACATCCTCGCCTCCTCTTGGGCTTTGTACAAGGACCCTCCGGCTTCTTAGAAGTTCTCATGCCTTCTCTTGGGCTTAATACAAGAACCCTGAAGACCTCCTAAAGGTATAAGACAGAACTTTGTCATCCTTTGCTAGAGCAGTCTTTCCAGAGTCAAAACCTTAGGCCAATTTAGGGTCGATTCTCATCCCTTAAAGCACCAGCCTCCTCTTGGGCATGATACAAAGATAAACTCTTCTATACCAGTAGACTTGGACATTATAATCCCCTCTTGGATCTCAAAGACATTCTCCAGTTCCCTACAAACACAGGAAGAAACCCTGGCCATTTAACCAATCTCCAGTAAAGTCGAAACCTCTATAGGTTTTCAAAACTTGATCTTTAAACTCGATCTTTAAATTTCCCCAGCCAGGGTCAGCTTATCATCAGTATAACACTATCCCAAATCAGAACCTCAAGGCATCTGATACCTCAACTCTTTTGTAACCCTTAGGAAGAGTTAATCCCCCGACTTGGACCTGCCTCTGGATCTAAATAATCCTCAGCAGAAGCCAGCCTCCTCTTAGGCTTTGTATAATGATTTTCCTCAACAGAATTAGCCCCAACAACACCCTTTTGTTGAGTCCATCTTCTTTATTAAAACACTCTCTTGTTGAGTTAACCCTTTTTACCCTCAATCTTGGGATTTGTACAAGACAAACAAAGTACTCTCTTGTTGAGTCAATCACCTTTCCTCACTCTCTTGTTGAGTAAACTCTTCTTTCTCAAAAGCACTCTCTTGTTGAGTCAGTCACCTTAAAGCACTCTCTTGTTGAGTCGACCTTTTTCAGCATCCTCTTAGGCTTTGTATAATGATTTTCCCCAGCTGAGTTAGCTTTCAAAATACTCTCTTGTTGAGTCAATTACCTTTTCCACACTCTCTTGTTGAGTCAATGGTACAAAACATAAACACTCTCTTGTTGAGTCATTCTTTTAGCCTCAATCTTGGGCTTTGATATCCGTGTTTATTTTTCTGCTAATGGGAATGCGAGTGATGTCGCATGTGGAAAGTATGAGAGAACCCTAAGATAGGTGATGGCATAGATGGGGTAGTGTTACAGGGAGTGAATCCCGAATAAGCTATCCCAGTAGACCATCAAATCAATGGAGATACCCTTTGCGGATTCAATGTTTAACGACTCCGTTGTGAAGGCAGATTGTCCCAATGTGGTATCCGTAAAACTGAGGATTTAGTAGACAATAACCATGTGGCCATTTGGTAGTGCGGTAGCTATTGGAAATAGTTGACACGTGATACTACACTCAATTGAGATTACCCTAGGATGCTCGCTCGGGTGAACCAGCTTGCTGTTGTTATCCCTAGGGGGTCAATGATGTTGGTAACTTTTAACCCGTTCTACAGGTACAAAAATTCACCAGAATAAAACTTTTGGGGATTGGTAGAGCCATGACTCCATGCTCATGATGTTTAACCCTTGAACCCATGTTTTTTCAATGTTTTTGTGTGCTGCATTCATGCATTCATCTAAAAAACTCTTAAAGAAAAAAAATCTTCTTTTCTCTTCTCTCCTTTTTTAAAATTAAACTAAAATAATGATTGCAAATATCAGAGAGAAGGGATGCGTTATGGATTTTGGTAGAAGGAAGACGCACAAGTACACCTTCAAGGCTCCAAAACTAGAGGATTTAAGGGGGTTGGCAAGGATGATCACCAACCCTGATGCTTTCAGAGCTAAGTACGGAGGGTTTCTGTCTCTATTAAGGGTTCATGTAGTTGAAGGAATCCTGTCTACGCTGATTCAGTTCTACGATCCAGTTTATCACTGTTTCACATTCCCGGATTATCAACTAGCACCAACATTGGAGGAGTACTCTCACCTGACTGATTTACCCATCACTAACCAAGCCCCCTTTTCTGGACTGGAAAAAATTCCAAAAGATCAAACCATTGCAAGAGCAATCTATTTGGACGAGTCAGAAGTCAGGACTCACTTGACCACTAAGGAAGAAATCCAAGGTTTACCGGCCAAATTTTTGGTAGAGAAAGCCCTATACTTTGCCAGTATAGAAACATAACTACTTTAGAAGATATCTTTGTTCTACTCACATACGGGTTGTTCCTTTTTCCCAACATCTATAACTTCGTCGATACCAATGCCATTAAGATATTTCTGATTGGAAACCTTGTACCAACCTTACTCGCAGACGCTTATTATTCGGTACACTTAAGGAATTTGTACAGCAGAGGAATGATCACATGCTGTGTACCCCTGCTATACAAATGGTTCACTTCCCATTTACCCAAGTCTGCTGCTTTTTGGGATCATAAGAGTACTCTACGTTGGTCACAGAGAATCATGTCTCTTACCAACTCTGACATAGATTGGTACAATCGAATCTATGACGGGATAAGGATCATTGACAAATGTGGAAATTTCCCTAATGTACACCTCATAGGAACTAAAGGAGGAATCAACTATCATCCGATTTTAGTTCTCCGTCAACTCGGATACCCGATGAGGCATATCCCGCGTAATGTTCGTCTGGAAGGTCTTTTCTTCAAGGAAGGAGAAAATGACAGGGCACTAAAGACAGAAATAGTGCTTGCATGGAAACATGTTCATAGGAAAGGAAGAGAGTCTCTAGGAAAATCAGATTGTGTCTCTGTGGAACCTTATCTCATCTGGGTACAAACTAGAGCCCTCAAGCTGAGGATGCCTTACCCTCATCAAGAAGTTTTTTCGCTAAAGGAATTTGTCCTTTATTTTATGTCTGATGCGGAAAAACTCCAGGTCACTCTCAACAAAGTTCGATGGGAAAAGAAATCTTGGAAGAACAAGTACCGTATTATCAATGTGGAGTGTACCAAAATTCAATAACTGTTAAAAGAAAAGGATGTCTGATTAAGATATTAGAGCAACATGTTGTGGAAAATCAAGAAGACCGGAGAAATTTACTCGCTCCTTTTACTTGGCAAAGGACCGACAACTCGATAACGGCTCAAGAGCCCCGGTCAAAGAAAAGGAAAATACCAGAACCAACACTTGAGCTCTCCTCGGAGAGGACTCCGGATCCATAAGCTTAGACTTTTCCTTTTACAGCACTTTGTAAAATTCTATATTTCCGTTTCTGCAATCTTTCAATTTCAATAAAACGGGGTCTCCCCATTGTATGATATTTTCAATCTATTTGTTGAAGTTTCTTTTTGATTAAAACCAAAAAAACATAAATTAATATATATCATTGCATTCATCATTCTCATATAACGCCTTCTTTCTCATCTTTGAGTCTCACGTATGTATCACAATTCTAGAGTCAAACTATCTCACTCATACAATACTCAGGCCAAACGACAAAAGAAAATGGACGATCTCGAGGAAGAGAACAGATAGCTGAGAGAAGAAATCGACGCTCTAAAGGAAGATTTGAGAAAACTTCACAATGACATGCAATCTCTGGCAGCAGCTCAGAGACAACAACAAAGGACTGTGATCTCGGAGATCACAACTACGCCCATAGTGGAGACGTATGATCCTCTGTACAACATGCCTAAAGATCATCCTTGGGGCCTGCCTATCCACTTTATCCCTGAAGGATACATCCCACCGATCACGGAAGACCCCGAAACTGCAGCAGGAACCGCTGGGCCTGAAGGTTACAAACATCGGGAAGGCGAGGATACAAGAGTCATGACAGCAACTCCTGAAGGTTACAAACTTCAGGACAGGCAAGCACCAAGAGTCACTACCATAATGACTATAACACAACCCATGATACACACTGTCCTAGAAGGGTAGATTCCATAAGTAATTCCTGGTGGAAACGAAGACATGTACGACAGGATGAATGAGTTCCAGAAACAATTCCTGGAGATGCAGAAGGAACTGTATGCCATTAGCGGTCAGGATTTATTTGGAAAGGACGCCGCAAACCTCTGTCTGGTCCCCAATGTGAAAATCCCGCACAAATTCAAGGTGCCTGACTTTGAGAAATAAAAGGGCAGCTCTTGCCCTCAAAGTCATTTGGTGATGTACGCTCGAAAGATGTCAACTCAGATAGAGAATCAACAGCTACTAATCCATTATTTCCAAGACAATTTAACCGGTGCCGCACTCAAATGGTACATGGGTTTAAACCGTACCAAGATCGTCACTTTTAGAGATCTTGGCGCTGCCTTTGTTCAACAATATAAATATAACCTGGACATGGCACCAGATAGAGATTAACTCAGAGCAATGTCGCAGAAGGACAAGGAAACCTTTATATGCTCAGAGATGGCATGAAATTTCTGCCCAGATCTGTCCCCCTCTTGAGTAAAAAAAGATGACAAAGATCTTTTTGAAAACCTTGAGCTCATTCTATTACGGCCGAATGGTCGCCAGTGCGCCCAGTGACTTCACTGAGATGGTAAACATGGGAGTACGCCTTGAAGAGGCAGTCCGAGAAGGACGTTTAGTCAAAGATGCAAAGCCATCAAGCAGTACCAAAAGATACGGTAGTGCTTTCCCAAAGAAAAAAGAGCAAGATATTGGTAATATCTCTCTCGGAAAGCAAAGGCGAAGGTATCAACCAGTAGCAGCGGTAACTCCCACTATCAACCCTGCGGCTGCTCCAACGTATCAACCTCAGGTTGCTCAGAGTCAACCAAGTCAACAACAGTATCAGCAAAGGACATAACAGCCCCTTCAGTAGGCTCGTCCATAGTACAACAACAACAACAGTACAACACGACCACAAGGTTTGACCCTATACCGATGTTGTATGCAGAACTGTTTCCACTACTACTGGTCAAGGGGCACGTCCAGACCAGGTCTCCTCTTACAGTACCGGAAAATCCGCCTTTTTGGTTCAAAGCAGATCAAACTTGCCCTTACCATCAAGGAGGATCGGGGTACAACATTGAAAACTGTCTCAGCTTCAAATCTGATGTACAGAAGCTTGTCAGGAATGGGGTCTTATCTTTCAAAGATACTAATCCAAATGTTCAGACGAACCCGTTGCCTCAACATCAGAAAACTGCAGTAAATATGATAGAGGAAGAATCTAACCACAACTATCAAATTCACGATTTACTCCTATTAGGAACCAATCTGGTCAAGATACATTGCAGACAGAGCAGATACCGTAATGTACCATCTCATGATTATCACCAGTGTGATATCTGCTCAAAGAATAATCAAGGATGTTCCGTAGTGCAATTAGCTCTACAAGAATAGATGGATCTCAGATGGATCCAAGATCACCGAATCCGTGAGGTCAATATGGCTCACACAAATCCCAACATTGTCCAGAACCACAACATTCTGGCAATGAATGTCAACTTGGTGGCAATGCACTCAAGGCAAAGCCAACATCATGACCTGCCACATTACAATTACAATTCTTGTCCGATCTGCTCAATAAACAAACAAGGATGCTCTTTTATACGAGAGGCCCTCCACCGTCAGATGGATCTCAGTGGATTCAGGATTGCTGTGATAGAAGTAGCCATCAAGTTAATATGATTCAAATCTTTGATATTCGCTTGATGAATACCAGTCTGGTAGAATTACATGCTAAGCAAGTCAGGCTCAGTTTTCTGGCTTCACATGATTATCAGGACTGTAAAGTGTGTCGTAAAAATGACCAAGAATGTGCACTTGTCCAAAGAACACTACAACACTTGTTGAACCACTGGTGGCTTCCAATCTACCTAGATGAAGACACACAATAAGTCATCATGATTAATGAGAATCCTGATAGGTATCAAAGTCAGGATGTCCACTCGATGGAAACAAATCTAGTAAGGTTACACTGCATATAAAGCGGACGTGGCCAGGTGCCACCACACAACTATGAGCGCTGTAGAGTTTGTTCAGAAAATAACCAAGGATGCTACCTTGTACGGCCAGCTCTTCAAAATCAGTTGGACCACAAAGAGATTTGACCATGTTCAAGTTCTGGTTCGATCAACGTAATGCCCGACTATCTTCCTGATCAAAGCAAAGACGTTGACTTAATCTCTAAACATAAAATGGCCAAAGACGTATGCGCCATAATCCCTCTACTACATGAATCAAGAGTTTCTCTTGATATTAGAAGGATTCTCAACCTCAAACCAATTGAGGTCGGCTACGATGGTCAGAGAAATCAAAAGGTTCCTGTGGTTATCTATCTGCCAGGACTAATACCGTACAAATCCAATAAAGCAATCCCTTACAAGTACGGTGTAACAATAATAAAAAATGGATAGGAAACTCCATTACCCTCCGTCGTAAACATTTCTGACATCATTCGGGTAACACGGAACGGCCGGATCTTCAACAGAGGAGTTGGAGAACCCACCAGAGAAAAGGAACCTCAAACAGAAGTTCCCAATCAACTAGTCGGTCAATCCAGTAATCCTGACATTTCAAAGAACAACGATGAGATGCTGAAGCTCATCCAGAAAAGCGAGTACAACATTGTAGACCAACTATTACAAACTCCTTCGAGAATCTATGTGTTATCTCTCTTGCTCAGTTTCGAAGCTCACAGAGAAGCCCTACAGAAAGTCTTAGAGCAAGCCTTTGTGGAACAAGATGTGACAATAAGAAAATTCGAAAGCATCATCTCCAACATCACTTCCTACAACAATTTAGGATTCAGTGATGAAGAACTGTCAGAAGAAGGAAAAAATCACAACATGGCACTTAACATTACAGTCAATTGTCAGGGCCATGCTTTAGCCAGCGTACTGGTCAATACAGGATCAGCTCTGAATGTTATACCAAAATTAACTCTGATGCGACAATCATTTCAAGGACCCCCGATGAAAGGCAGCGAGGTCACCGTCAAAGCCTTTGATGGATCCTGAAAAATAGTTATCGGCGAAGTTGATCTTCCCATAACCATCGGTCCTCACACTTTCCAAGTCACTTTCCAGGTCATGGACATCCGGGCAGCATACAGCTGTTTGTTAGGAAGACCTTGGATACACGAGTTTGGGGCAGTCACTTCGACACTTCACCATAAGCTGATGTTCGTCAAAAATGACAAACTAGTCACAGTCTACGGAGAGCATGCCTTAATCGTAAGCAACTTATCATCATTCACCTGTGTAGAACCAGAAGAGGTTGTTGGAACTCAGTTCCAAGCACTTTCGGTGAGCAATGAGAATCAATCAGAAAAAGGAACATCAATTTCCTCATACAAAGACGCTCTCAAAGTGATCGAGAGTAACAACGCAAAAGGATGGGGATAGCTTGTCATTCCTACGGATAACAAGACAAAGAAAGGTCTTGGTTTTTCCTCAACCTGTACCCAGATTGCTACTAATGACGAAAGTTTTCATCCCATTCAGGACTTCTTCCACAGTGGAGGCTTCCTTCACCCGGTGTCTCAAGAAGTACATACCATCAATGAGGGTGACTCCTCCGATACAGATGAAGAGTGGAAGTCCTATCTCAACGAGGAAGGTTATATGTCTCAGGAAGAAACGCGTACTCCATTTTGCTATCCTACGCAAAGTCTGAGATATATACCAAGATCAGACGTCAAGATGATGTACAGAGATTGTAATCTGGAAAGATGTCGTGCTCCACCCAACTCATTAGAGGAGGACACTCTGATGAAAGACAACTTCGACTATGACTATTATGACCCAATGTATGACTTGCCTATCTGGCAGTGATACCTAAAAGACTTGGGATAAAAGAGTCAACCCAACGATACATATCAGTTGAGCATCATTGAAAAGAATACATGCGTCCCCACCAAATCATTGGATCATTACTCAGGGCATTCAGAAAGTATCCAGCACAACGATGAATCTGTAAAGATTGCAAGACAAGAGTTCATCAACTATGCTTTTCCTGAGGTCAACGTCATCGAAAAGGATGACTCCTACAGTTCCACGGAAGTATGGGACACCTTAGGACAACCGAGTGGCAAGTACGACTTCTTGGTCAAGTACACCACTCTTGAAAGCTATCGTATCAGGCTTGAAGACATCCAGCCAACTAGATGGGGAGATCTTCCTGAAAATGAAAACATTGTGCAAGATACAACAGAAGAGTTCGTCTACGACAACTCTACCTGGGAGGAAGACTCCAATGATCCTGCTCCGCCAGAAATCAGCGTCATTTCTAAGGACAAACCAAGAAAGAAGGTACCTGACTTTGTGATTCACCGAGGAGTTTGCAAAAGTTGTTCATAAGTCTAAGTAATTGCCATCTTTGTTTTAACCTTTCACCCTGCCCAGGTGAAACAGATGTTTTTATAGGGCTCAGTTTCTGTAAATTTCTCTCTTCGCTTCGCCCAAAGTGACAGAGTTTTGTTTTATAGGGCTGTAGTTTCAAGAATCAACAAAATCATAAATAAATAACATCATTATGTAATTTCCGCATTTATTGTTGTTTTCACTTTTCGCTTTTCAGAAAATGATAATCCTAAAACAACCCAAAAATAAAAACAAGCATTTTTTTTAGAAAATACACTGCACACACTCTTGCATCCTCTCTATCTCTTCTAAAAAACAATCATCACGTCATGCAGATTGCTTGTTTTAAACCCCGTTGAAACATACGATCCAATGCCTTATCCCAACTTTGAATTCCCGGTATTTGAGGCTGAAGAAGAAGAAAATGAAGAAATTCTGGAAGAGATCTCCCGATTACTCAAACAAGAGGAAAGGTGCATTGAACCTCATAAAGAGCCGTTGGAAACGGTCAACTTGGGTTCAGAAGAAGAGAGAAAAGAAGTCAAGATTAGGGCACTGCTCAGTCTGACTGTCAAAGAAAGTTTGATAAAACTTCTCAGAGTTTCCCGATGTATTTGCTTGGTCCTATCAGGACAGGCCATGGTTGGATACCAGCATCTTGGAACATCATCTACCGTTAAGATCAGAATGTCCGTCGGTAAAACAAAGGTTGAGACGGACTCATCCAGACATGGCCATAAAAATCAAAGAGGAAGTGCAGAAACAGATTGACGTGTGTTTCCTCGCCACCTTAGAATATCCTCAATGGCTAGCCAACATAGTACCAGTTCCGAAAAATGACGGAAAAGTCAGAATGTGTGTAGGCTACAGGTATCTGAACAAAGCCAGACCAAAGGAAGACTTTCCCTTACCGCACATAGACATACTGGTAGACAGTACAACAAAGTTCAAAGTTTTCTCCTTCATGGATGGATTATCGGGCTATAATCAAATCAAAATGGCACCGAAAGACATAGAGAAAACTTCATTCATCACCTCATGGGGCACCTTTTGTTACAAGGTAATTCCATTCGGTTTGAAGAACGCTGGGGCAACTTATCAAAGGGCCATGACTACTCTGTTTCATGACATGATACACAAAGAAATCGAAGTGTATAACGATGACATGATTGCCAAATTTAAAACAGAAGAGGAGCATGTGACCCACCTGTCAAAACTATTCGAGTGTCTGAGAAAGTACAAACTTTGCTTGAATCCTAACAAATGCACGTTCGGTGTCCGCTCTGGAAAACTGCTAGGGTTCATCGTCATCCAGAAAGGAATTGAGGTTGATCCTGACAAAGTCAAGGCCATTCAAGAAATTCCTTCTCCAAAGACAGAAAAACAAGTCAAAGGATTCCTGGGGCGTTTGAACTACATTTCCAGATTTATATTCCTCGTGACCGCGACATGCGCGCCGATTTTTAAATTACTCAAAAAGAATCAGGACTGCGTATGGACAGAAGACTGCCAAACCGCCTTCGACAGTATCAATGAGTATATGTTGAATCCACCTATCCTGTCACCTCCAATGGAGGGAAGACCACTGATCATCTATTTAACAGTCTTGGAGGACTCAATGGGCTGTGTACTTGGTCAACAAGACGAAACAAAAAGAAAATAGGTTGCCATCTACTATTTGAGCAAGAAATTTACCGACTGTGAAACTCGGTACACTATGCTTAAGAAAACTTGTTGTGCTCTGGCTTGGGCAGCCAAACGTCTTTGCCAGTATATGATTTATCACACTGCTTGGTTGATCTCCAAAATGGATCTGATCAAGTACGTCTTTGAAAAACCTGCTCTCACGGGAAGGATCGGCCGTTGGCAGATGTTGTTATTGGAATACGACATTGAGTACCACGCTCAAAAATCCGTCAAAGGAAGTATTTTAGCCGATCATTTGGCTCATCAACCGATTGACGATCAAGAATCAGTTGGGTTTGACTTCCCAGACGAAGATGTCATGTACTTGAAAATGAAAGATTGTGATGAACCGCTACCCAATGAAGGGCCAGAACCAGGTTCCCAATGGGGACTAATCTTTGACGGAGCTGTCAACATCTATGGAAACAGAATTGGGGCAATCATCGTAACACCTTAGGGTACCCAAATTCCTGTCACTGCCAGACTGACATTCAAGTGTACCAACAACGAGGCCGAATACGAAGCTTGTATCATGGGTCTCGAAGAAGCAATTGACTTAAGGATTAAGAACTTAGATGTGTATGGAGACTCAGCCCTGGTTATCAATCAGATCAAAGGAGATTGGAACACATACCAATCAGGACTGATTCCTTACAAAGATTACGTGAGAAGGTTGTACCATTCTTCAACAGAGTCGAGTTTCACCATATCCCTCGTGAAGAGAATCACATGGCTGATGCATTAGCCACTCTCTCCTCCATGGTTAGTGTAGGCCAATGGAATGGCGTACCTAAGATCGACATAATGCGCCTTGAAAGGCCCGCCTACATCTTCATGATCGAAGCAGTCATAGACGACAAACCTTGGTATCATGATATCAAATGCTTCCTTCAGAAACAAGAATACCTACCTGGGGCATCAAGAAAAGATAGGAAAACCCTTAGAAGGCTGACAGACAATTTCTTCCTGAATGGCGACACACTCTATAGGAGAAACTTTGACATGGTCTTGCTCCGATGCGTAGACAGACCAGAAGCAAACATGCTGATGAAAGAAATTCATGAAGGATCCTTTGGCACTCATGCCAACAGACACACAATGGCTAGAAAAATTCTGAGAGCAGGGTACTATTGGTTAATGATGGAATCTGATTGCTACAAGTACATGAGGAAATGTCGCAAATGTCAGATATACTTAGATAAAATCCATGTACCACCAACGCATCTCAAAGTTATCTCTTCCCCATGGCCTTTTTCCATATGGGGAATCGACATGATTGGCATGATCGAACCCAAAGCTTCAAACGGACATCGGTTCATCCTGGTAGCCATTGACTACTTCACCAAGTGGGTCGAAGCAGCGTCATACGCCAATATAACCCGACAGGTGGTGGTCCGATCTATCAAAAACAATCTCATCTGCCGTTATGGTGTTCCCAACCAGATCATTACTGATAATGGATCTAACTTGAACAACAAGATGATGAAAGAATTATGCGTTGAGTTCAAGATCGAACACCATAACTCATCTCCCTACCGACCTAAGATGAACGGAGCGGTGGAAGTGGCTAATAAGAACATCAAGAAGATCGTTTAAAGGATGGTTGTAACCTACAAAGACTGGCATGAAATGCTACCCTTTGCTCTTCATGGTTATCGCACGTCTGTCCCCACTTCAACAGGGGCAACCCTTTTCTCTCTAGTATATGGCATGGAGGCAGTGCTTCCCATAGAAGTAGAGATCCCATCAATCCAGGTATTTATGGAAGCTAAGCTAACAGAGGCTGAATGGTGTCAAAGTCGACACGACGAACTGAATCTGATTGAAGAAAAATGAATAACGGCTTTGTGCCATGGTCAGTTGTATCAGCAGAGAATGAAGAAAGCGTTTGAAAAAAAGGTCTGACCCCGTGTCTTCAGAAAATGAGACCTTGTGCTAAAAAAGATATAATCATTCCTCACTGATTCCCAGGACAAGTGGACTCCGAATTACGACGGCCCCTATGTGGTCAAGAAAGCCTTCTCAAGCGGCGCCTTGAGACTCGCAACCATGGATGGATAGGAGTTTGCCTACCCCACAAATGTTGACGTAGTCAAGAAATACTTCGCCTAAACAAAAAAAAACGTCTCGGTGGATTGAAAACCCGAAAGGGCGGTCGTTATGTTTCAATGTAGCCCTTTTCCTTAAATTACCATTTTCTAACTTTGTAAATACTCTATGGGATCATATGCTTGGCTGATTTCCATCCTATCAAATAAAATTTAAGCCCTAGTGCTTTTGTTTGAAATTCTTATTTTTTTTAGCTTGACCAAATGACATTTTTAACATGATCAATGATTCTTGAAATAAAACAAAAATGAATTTACTTGTCAAAATTTTTCTGCTTTTAAAATAAAGATGGCAATTCTTTTGACTATCGAACATCGAAAGAACATCGATCGCTTCTCCAAAGGTGATTGAACCTCAAAGTACAGAATCAAAGTATTCCTTCTGAACCAGTGCACCTGAATGAAGGATCAAATTGTTTCAGATGTGATTCTCCTATATGATATCCCCGGCAGAGTGCATATCTCTTAAGACCGATTGAGCAATTCTTTCTCCCACAGGGACCGTCTTTCTTAAGCAAGGTAGGATTTCTATTTTGAACCAATGATACTTTTACCCCCCGCATTGGCCGAGTATCCCTTCGTGTTTATTCACTAGTCTGTATGTCGCGTCAGTTTTGTCAGCATAAATATACATACATCATGCATAATTGATTCACATTCATAATCATATTGCATCACTATCACTCTGGTCAATCTTACCCCCAAGTGGTAAAGTCCTTTTAATTAATCGAGTTATCAAGTTCTTTCCTCGTCAGGAGACGTATCGTCTGAACAATATTACTCCTCAGTTTATTTCTGGAGTGGAGACAGTCCTCGACCACTTTGATAACTTGAACCTCTAAAAGGCAAGAAGACAATCGACAAACATCACTCTTCACCATTAAAGATGATATCTTCGCTTTCTCGGATTAAGGAAAATCCCCAGAGAAAGCCTCGCAACTAAAGACTCTCAGCAACACATTGGTTTTTCTCTCCAAAAATTCAATGTTAATAAAGTCACCAACACCTCAAAATTGGATTACATCACATGACATTTCTCCGAGATGATCTCGAAGAAAATTATGATGTAATATCCCCAAGCGAAAAGCGGTCTCTCAAGAGACTCGTTTTTCCCTAGTAGAGTCGACAAATGACATCTAAAACAGAGAAGTTTGCATACCTCTACAGCTCAGACAAATGGGTGTCCCCAGCAAGCTTGAGCTCATTTTTCCGTCAAATGGCGTCTCCCCAGTAGAAAACTCGGCAAGAAGTTTGACGAAAATCGCTACAAATAGCATCCCTTGTCAAAAAAAATAATTGAGACCAGTTCCTTGGCTGAAGACCAGGATCGATGGGAAGTTTATTTCAAGAAGAAACTTAGACCAGTTCCTTGGCTAAAGACCAGGATCGAGGGGAAGCTTGTTCCAAAAGAAACTGAGACCAGTTCCTTGGCTGAAGACCAGGATCGAGGGGAAGTTTATTTCAAGAAGAAACTAAGACCAGTTCCGTGGCTAAAGACCAGGATCGAGGGGAAGTTTTTACCCTTTTCTAAGTATCATTGCTTAGCAAAAGAAGATGGATTAGCAAACTGCCATTCATAACCATAGTCAAAATTTGGGATATTCCGATATTTAATCCTCTTGCACCCCGAATGCCCGAATACCTTCGCCATTCACACCTTCGGGTCCAAGAAGATTAAATAGGGGAATCTGTCATACCCCAAATTTTGACCACCAAGATTTCCCATCATTGTGCAATTCATAACCACAATATGGATGTAACTTCAGGACTCATCAATCTCCTCAAGGATTGTTGAGCTTTCACTACAACCAAGAATTAGGGTTTCAAGCCCTCTCAGAGCATTTAGACAAAAGATCAATCAAGAAATGACATGATCTTCAACTTATCTAACCTCTCAAACACCTATAAAGGATCAAGAGGACTCCCACATCAAGAATCAAGCACAAAGTTGCAACATTCCAAGTGGATCAAGCCTCAAGATCGACAGTGTCACAAAATTAGGGTTTTGGTCGACCAAGGCCTCCAGGTGGAAATTTTCATCTGGGCATGAGCCAATGCTTCAAAGCACAATGCAAGATACTCCAAGGGACCTCATGGACCCAATCATCAAGTCAATTTAACCTCAGGGGATGCATTTACCAAAAATTAGGAATTAGGGTTTCTTGACCTAATTCACCCCTAAGTTGACTTTTGGGACAAAGCATGAGCCAAGACCTCAAGACATGATTTGAAGGCCTCCAATACACCACATTGATCCATTTGTAACAATGGATTGGCCCAAGAAGCTTGGCTCACAAGTTTCAATTTCACCAGGACCACAATTAGGGTTTTGAGGAAAAAGTCAACTGTGCCTTTGACTTTTGACCAAGACATGCTCCCAAACCTTGGGACATGATTCAATACACCCTATAACACCTATGGAATCCATCCATTAGTTTTTATTTAGGTCAAGGACTTGAATTCACAAAGGATCGCACAATTTGGATTTCATCCGATAAAAAGTCAACTGTGCACAAAATCAAGTTTGACATTTTGGAAATTTTCACAAACATGGTTCCCCTAAGTCAAAAATAATGTTAGTGTATGGTATTGATCATCATTAATTAAGAAAAATCAATAAAAGTGAGGTTTCTTGCAAAAGGGGCAACCATAAGAAACCTAATTTTTCTAAGTTATGGAACAAAAGTGGTTTTGGTACCAACTTCCAAGGACCATAACTTCTGATCCAAGAAACCATTTTAGGTGATCCAAAGCTGGATTTGTAGGTCTTTCTACACTCTACAAAAGCTTCAACTACCTCAGACTCCAATTCTTCATGGATTTTGAGTTACGGATTGATCAAAATCACAAAAACATGAAAATGACACTTTTTCCAACACTTAGTGAAAATCTGCCTAAGTTACCAGCCTTGAACATCAATGTTCATGGGGATTTTTCAGTTGAATCCAAATAGTTTCAAAATAAACTATGATCACACATGTTTTGTATCATATGAGGGCTTTCTAAAAAGTACAAGAGCCTCCCATAACTCAACCTGAGCAGGGAGATATGAATCCCTCAAAATCACCATTTTCAACTGTCTTGTACAAGGCAGATTTTGTGCATTTGCTCGGTTTGGCAAAACTGGACAACTCCAAGCCTTGTCATCCACTTGGACACATCAGAGGATAAAACAAAAGGAGAATGGTCTGATCCCCAAGCCTTCAAAGTCCAAAAATTTACACATAGCCATAACAAACCTAAAAAGGCTAAAAAGGTGCCAAGACTCTAATTTTGTTTCCAAGCATTTAATGGATGCACCAAGGTGGCATGGACTGACACATTCCTAACTGAATGAGTCAAGAATTAGCACTGAATCAAAGAACCATAGGCATGTGCCTTAACCTCAAGTCAATGGCTATAGGAGACTAAAGATTCCCTTGGATCAACATTGACCAAAGGTCTGTACCAGCTGCCATTCACTATTGCTTGCAAAACAAACTTGCTCTACTATAAATAGAGCTCATTTGTGCTCAGTTTGAGTACACAAAAGCACTACAACTGATGCTTCCCTCAAAATATCTCTCTCTCTCTTTAGGCCAAAATGCCTTCTTTTGCAAGTCATCTCTGAGTTTTTGAGTTAAAGAGCAATCCCACCACAGCTCATGATCCAAACACATCCAATATGTTATATCTAAGCTGTCCAAACACTCACTTGTGATCTGAAACACCAAAATCAGAAAATCCACCTCCAAAACCTCAAAATTGGACTTTTCTGCATTTTCCAAGCCATGCCTTGATTCAGTCACTTCCAAAACCAAACAAGGCCTCAAACACACTCCAAATATCATCCTCAAATTGTCCCAATTAGTTCCCCTCGTCTGGAATACCATTTGAGAGAGTTGCCATATTGGTCACTTTTGCCCCTTTTGCAAGAAAGAGCTAAAACTTGTTCCTGAGGATTCCAGCTGGTTTTGACCATCCTAAAAGCTTCTAAGTGATCAATCAAGAGTGTCCAAAGCATTGGATTACTTCTGGCGCAAGGATCTTGACAGTTACACAAGAAGCTCCAAGAGGTAAGTGCATGATAACTTGAACTCTTTGAATTATGCATTACTTTGAAGTCCACTGATCATAAACATCTCATGCATGTTGTATATGTTATGTTTGAACCAATTTGCCCTGCTATTGTTGACTGAGTAGTTAGATAGCACAGAATATGCAAATCACGGCCTATTTTGAAACCACTATCGGGTTTTAAAATAGGGACACTTTCTGAAAATTCTAAAAGAACCATTGGATTCCTCATGAAATTCTAGGCCAGATGCACCTAAATTTTGTCCAAATCCATGGAGAAATGAGAAAGTTAGAGGCTTCACGTAAATTGCCAAAACTTGCCTTGCCTTGGCCTTGGCCAGGCCTAAAAACAAGGCACCCTCATATACACATGGGGTGGTTTTGATACACGGATGTATCACCACCCCAGTGGTAGCGCGCAAGTGTGTTTGTGTATGAGGTCGTGGGTTCAAACCCCACCCATACCATTTTTGCTACCTTTCCACATTTTTTCTATTTTCAATATTTTTATGGTTTTTGATAATTAATCCAAAAATTAATTTCTCTCTCAATTTTAATTATTTTTTATTGATTCTTTTTTTGAAAAATCACAAAAATATTAAAATATTTTATTCCATGATAATTTCACGAAAATATTATTTATTTCCTATATTTGATTTTTTTGTAAAGAATTATATTTTTATTTGTTTTTAGACATTAAAAATATTTCTTTCTCTTGGTTTTGCAAAATTCAAATGATTTTTAAATCATCCCATGAATGAAACATGATTTTCCAAATATAAATCCAAGATCATAACCAATCCCTTTTTAACTAAAACCTTTTTGGGCCTCAGTCATGGTATAAGACCCACTGTGTTTTCAAAAACCTCGGCGCGATCGTCGCCTTTTGAACAAAATAACTTGGGCCTCTCCTAGAGTTGTAAGCTCCATCACTTGTACAAAAATAAACTTTGGGCCTCTCCTTGAGTTGTATGACCCAACCCTCTTTGTAAATAAAACCTTTTTGGGCCTCAGTCATTGTATAAGCCCCAGTACAGTTTACAAAACAACGATCCGATCACTGTTTTTCATATGGGACTCTCCTTGAGTATAATCCCCAACAATCTTTTCAAAAACAACTTTCCTTTTTGATTTAGGTTCAAATCCATGGTTGTTATCAAAACTTTCTTTAATTTCTTGAACAACTAACCATATAACTGTTACAATGGAAGCTTGCTCGCCTGTAAGTTTTATTAGCTTTCTTTACATGCTTTCATATATATATATATATATATATATATATATATATATATATATATATATATATATATATATATATATTTGTCTGTATTTGTGGAAGCTTGCTCACCTGTAAGTCCTTCTTTCATATCCTTTTAAATTTTTGTCATATATCAACTGTATATATACTTGTATATCCGCTTAGAGTTTTCCTCGACAATTAGGTCTAGAATTAGATAAAGCCAGTGGTCACTCTTTGAACACAGTCAAAACTAGTTCCCCATAGGAATTCCAGATACAGTTTTGCCTTCTCTTGGGCTTAAACAATATGGAACAAAGAGAAATGCAATATTTTCGGTGAAACTTTTCTCAGACTGTCACTATTAGAAAATAGTCAAAGGAATTCACTTCCCTAAAGAGGATTAATTCCCTTGAAACCTCTCTTGAATTTCTTCAAACCCTAGAACTGTTCACTAAAGAAAAGATTATTCCTGGTGAAACTTTTCTTGAACTTTTCTTAAGTTTGGACCCACAGGCTTCCTAAAAGCATCCCAGCCACCTCTTGAACTTTTCTCAGACTAATTTAGGGTCGATTCTCATCCCTTAAAGCACCAGCCTCCTCTTGGGCATGATACAAAGATAAACTCTTCTATACCAGTAGTCTTCTACAGTCTAATCCCCTCTTGGATCTCAAAGACATTCTCTAGTTCCCTACAAACATAGGAAGAAGCCCTGGTCATTTAACCAATCTCCAGTAGAGTTGAAACCTCTATAGGTTTTTAAAACTCGATCTTTAAACTCTCACTTTAAATTTCCCCAGCTAGGGTCAGCTTATCATCAGCATAACACTATCCCAAATCAGAACCTCAAGGCATCTGATTGTAGCGTGCGATTTTTATCGGTGACACGATCACCTTATCACAGAATTGGGTTTTCTCCTCAATGAAGAGGAGGGGGTGCTACTTTCTGATTTCTTATTTATCCCGTGAAGCTGAAAGGGAAAGGGAAGCTATCTAAAACTAACCTTGCACGTGAATGTTTAACTGAACAAATGCTTAAAGAAATTCGGGGAGTCCGGGGTCAGGTTATACAATGGGGAGTTAGCAATTACCCATCCTATATGTGGTTACCCACAGGTTGTTAGTTTTAGGTTCTGCTTTATACTTTATGGTCTTTATCTGTTGATGGGTTGGGAAAGTTTCTTGGGGAAATATGAGACCGAGAGTTTTTGATGGTTTTGGTGAGGTACTGAACCTAAGTTTTGATTGGTATGTGAAGGTACTGGACCTAGAGTTTTTGGTTGGTATGCTCGCTAAGATTTCGCAATCTTATGCCTACGTATTCCCGTTTAAAGAATCAGGGAAATCAGAGCAATCGTAGTTCCCCCTATTCTATGGGAGGAAAAGATATTATGTTTTAGTGTCTTGTTCAAAGCCCAAGATTGAAGCTAAAAGGAGTATTTGTGTCTTGTTCAGAGCCCAAGATTGAAGCTAAAAGGTTTGACTGAGAGGGAATTTGTCATCTCTAAAGGGAGACGTCTCGTCTGTTTATCACAATGGTTGGGTGACTGTTTATAAAGGAGGGTTACTTTAACTGGGATATGTGAATCCATCAATGCCATAATCTCCTTTATAGGGGTGTTATCTTGAAGGGGAAAACTTTAACTCAGTGTAGAGCAATGCAATCTTTCCTTAGGAATTTCTCATGCTAAGAGAGGGATAGTGGCGTGGATGTAAATAATCCAGAGGCTTTCCGCTTACAACAATTAGACGAAAAAAAAAAGGTTTACCAGGATAAAAGATGGACAACATCTTGGATGTTTGAATCAACAAGTGTGCCACTTACAACAATTATCTGGGATTAGGGTTTTGATTTGAGTTATCTGTTTTGAAAAGTGATAAACAGAGAAATGACTTCGTACAGAGGGATTTTGATTTTCTCTGAGGGGATGTTGATTTTTGTGTGCCTTGATCAAAGCCCAAGGTTGAAGCTAAGAGATTGATTGACTCCATTGGGGAAGTCCTTATGCAAAGCTTAAGAGGAGGCTAGAAAAGACTGACTCAATAAGACAATGTTTATATATGTCTTGTACAAAGCCCAAGATTGAGGCTGAAAAGAGACTGACTCTTTTGGGGATATTATTGTACAAAGCCTAAGAGGAGGCTAAAAGTTTGACTTTTTCTGGGAAAATATTTTGTCTGTCTTGTACAAAGCCCGGGATTGAGGCTAAAAGGGATTTCGACTCCGCCGGGGAGGGTTTGTATGTGTCTTGTACAAAGCCCAAAATTGAGGCTGAAAAGAAGACTGACTCTGTGGGAAAGAAATCTTTATCTATTTTGTACAAAGCCCAAGATTGAGGCTAAAATGAGACTCTACTGACTGGGCTGAGGGTATTTTAGGTGTCTTGTACAAAGCCCAAGATTGAGGCTGAAAGAATTTTGACTCTGTTGGAGAGTATTATCTATCTTGTACAAAGCCCAAGATTGAGGCTGGAAAGAGAATTGACTCTGCTTAGGAAATTTATATGGTGTCTTGTATAAAGCCCAAGATTGAGGCTGACCAAGCTGGAGAAATCATTATACACAATCCTGAGAGGAGGCTAACTTCTGCTAGGGGAAATCATTATACCAAGCCTAAGAGGAAGCTGAAAAAGATTGACTCAACAAGAGAGTTTTTTTATCTGTCTTGTACAAAGCCCAAGATTGAGGCTAAAAGGGTTGACTCAACAAGAGAGTATTGAAAGGTGGTTGACTCAACAAGAGAGTCTGAAAAGGTGATTGACTTACCAAGAGAGGTTGAAAAGGTGATTGACTCAACAAGAGAGTCTGAAAAAGTTAGCTCAGCTGGGGAAACTCTTTGTACAAAGCCCAAGAGGAGGCTGACTGTGTTGAGGAAAAGAAGGATCATTATACAAAGCCTAAGAGGAGGATAGCTTTTCTAGGGATTATTGAGATCCCGAGGCAGGTCCAAATGGGGAACCAACTCTTGCTGAGGGTTACAGAAGAGTTGAGATATCAGATGCCTTGAGGTTCTGATTTGGGATAGTGTTACACTGGTGATAAACTGACACTGGCTGGGGAATTTTAGGAGAAAGATTGGGTTTTAAAACCCATGGGTTTAACTCTGCTGGGGATTTATTAAAATGGCCAGAGTTTCCCCTATGTTTGTAGGGAACTTAAGAAAGTCTTTGAGATCCAAAAAGAGATTAGACTGTCTAAGTCTACTGGTATGGAAGAGATTATCTTTGTATGATGCCCAAGAGGAGGCAGGTGTTTTAAGGGATGAGAATCAACCCTAAAATTGGTCTGAGATTTGACTCTAGAAAGACTGCTCTAGCAAAGGATGACTAAGTTATGTCCTATACCTTTAAGAGGTCTTCAGGGTCCTTGTATTAAGCCCAAGAGAAGGCATGGGAACTTCTAAGAAGCCGGAGGGTCCTTGTACAAAGCCCAAGAGGAGGCAGGGATGCTTTTAGGAAGCCTGTGGATCCAAACTTAAGAAAATTTCAAAAAAGGTTTCACCGAGAATTAATCCTTTAGTGAGCAGTTCTAGAGATTGAAGAAATTCAAGAGACGTTTCACCGAGAATTAATCCTCTCTGGGGAATGAATTTCTTTGATAATTTCTAATAGTGACAGTTTGAGAAAAGTTTCACCGGGAATAATGCCTTTCTCTTTGTTCCATATTGTTTAAGCCCAAGAGAAGGCAAGACTGTATCTGGAAATCCTATAGGGATCTAGTTTTGACTGTATTAAAGAGTGACCAACTGGCTTTACCTAGTTCTAGACCTAGTTGCCAGGGAAAACTCTAAGTAAATATACTAGTATATATACAGTTGATATATGATAAGCATTTAAAAGGATATGAAAGAATGACTTACAGGTGAGCAAGCTTCCCACAATACAGTTATATATATATAAGCATGTAAAGTAAAGCTGATAAAAACTTACAGGTGAGCAAGATTCCATGTTGTTCAAACAAATATATACATGTATATCTGCAAGTACTTAAAAGAAAGGTGATAAAAACTTACAGGCGAGCAAGCTTCCATAGTTGTATCTTTAGTTGTTCAAGAAATTAAAGAAAGTTTTGATAACAACTGTATATTTGAACCTAAATCAAAAGGGAAGTTGCTTTTGAAAAGATTGTTGGAGCATATACTCAAGGAGAGGCCCAGATGAAAAAGAAAAAATTAACCGTACCATTTTTCTATAAACTCTACTGGGGCTTATACAATGACTGAGGCCCAAAGAGGTTTTCTGTACAAAGTGTTGGGTCTTACAACTCAAGGAGAGGCCCAAAGAGGCTTTCTGTACAAAGTGTTGGATCTTACAACTCAAGGAGAGGCCCAAAAGTTTGAAAAAAGAAAATAAATAGGACTTACAACACAAGGGTAGGCCCAGTTGATTTTTTGTTGAAAAGGCGACGATCGCGCCGTGGTTTTTTAAAAACACAGTGGGACTTATACAATGACTGAGTCCCAAAAAGGTTTTGGTTAAAAAGGGATTGGGTCTTACACTCTAATAGAGGCCCAAAGATGTTTGAAAAGATTTGTTAGGGTGATAATGATCAAAACCCTAATTTTTGGTTTTAAAATGTATTTTAATTGAATAAAAAGTCAATTAAAATAATCAAACATGTGAAAAAAGATTGTGATCTTGGATTTATATTTGAAAAATCATGTTTCATTCATGGGATTACTAAACAAGTCATTTGAATATTGCAAAACCAAGAGAAAGAAATATTTTTAATGTTTAAAAACAAATAAAAATATATTTCTTTACAAAAATATCAAATATATGAAATAAATAATATTTTTTGAAATTTTCTTGGAATAAAATATTTTAACATTTTTTGGAATTTTCAAAAAAAGAACCAATAAAAAATAATTAAAATTGAGAGAGAAATTAATTTTTGAATTAATTAACAAAACATGAAAATATGAAAAAAAAAATAGCAAAAAGTGAAAAATGGCCTAAAAGGTCTGGGTGAGGTTTGAACCCATGACCTCCTACACAAACACACATGCGCGCTACCACTGGGGTGGTGATACATCCGTGTATCAAAACCACCCCATTAATTCATAAGGCATGCCTTGTTTCTAGGCCTGGGCGAGGCATGGCAAGGCTAGCTTTTGGGCAATTTACGTGAAGCCTCTAACTTTCTCATTTCTTCATGGATTAGGACAAATTTAGATGCATCTGACCTAGAATTTCACAAGGAATCCAATGGTGCCCTTGGTTTTTTCAGATGAGGTCCCTATTTTAAAACCCGATAGTGGTTTTGAAATAGGCCAAAATTTGCATTTTCTATGCTAACACATCATACACACACTAATAGCATGGCCAATTGGTTCAAACACAACATATATAACATGTATGAGATGTTTATGATCATTGGACTTCAAAGCAATGCATAATTCAAAGAGTTCAAGTTATCATGCACTTACCTCTTGGAGCTTTTTGTGTTATCTGCCAAGTTCCTTGTGCCAAAAGTAATTTGATGTTTTGGACACTCTCAATTGACCCCTTAGAAGCTTTTGGAATGATTAGAACCAGCTAGAATCCTCAGGAACAAGTTTTGGCATTTTCTTGCAAAAGGGGCAAAAGTGACCAATATGGCAACTCTCTTAAATGGTGTTCCAGATGAAGGGAACCATTTGGGACAGTTTGAGGATGATATTTGGAGTGTGTTTGAGGCTTTGTTTGGTTTTGGAAGTGACTGAATCAAGACATGGCTTGAAAAATGCAGAAAAGCCAATTTTGAGGTTTTGAAAGTGGACTTTGGGATTTTGGTGTTTCAGGTCACAAGTGAGTGTTTGAACAACTTAGATACAACGTACTAGAGGTGTTTGGATTATGAGCTGTGGTGGAATTGCTCTCTAACTCAAAAACTCAGAGATTCCTTGCTAAAGAAGGCATTTTGGCCTAAAGAAAGATATTTTGAGGAAAGCAAGTGTTGTAGTGCTTTGGTGTACTCAAACTGAGCACAAATGAGCTCTATTTATAGTAGAGCAAGTTTGTTTTGCAAGCAATAGTGAATGACAATTGCAGCAGGCCTTTGGCCAATGTTGAGCAAAAGGAATCTCAAGTGTCCTCTAGCCATTGACTAGAGATTAGGGCACAGGCCTATGGTCCTATGATACATTGCTGATCCTTGACTCATTCAGTTAGGAATGTGTCAGTCCATGCCACCTTGGTGTATCCATTAAATGCATTGAAACAAAATTGGAGTCTTGGCACCTTTTTAGCCTTTTTAGGTTTGTTATGGCTAAGGTATATTCTTGGACTTTGGAGGCTTGGGGATCAAGTCATTCTCCTTTTGTTTTATCCTCGGATGTGTCCAAAATGATGACAAGGCTTGGAGTTGTTCAAATTTCCCAAATCGAGCAAAACAACAAAATCTGCCAAAATCTGCCTTGCCTAGGACAGTTGAAAATGGTGATTTTGAGGGATTCATATCTCCCTACTCAGGTTGAGTTATGGGAGGCTCTTGTGCTTTTTAGAAAGCCCTCATATGATACAAAACATGTGTGATCATAGTTTATTTTGAAACTATTTGGATCCAACTGAAAAAACCTCATGAACATTGATGTTCAAGGCTGGTAACTTAGGCAGATTTTCACTAAGTGTTGGAAAAAGTGTTATTTTCATGTTTTTGTCAT
Source organism: Lathyrus tuberosus (assembly GCA_022829125.1). NCBI lineage: Eukaryota > Viridiplantae > Streptophyta > Magnoliopsida > Fabales > Fabaceae > Lathyrus > Lathyrus tuberosus. Next base: position 5,390,888 of record JALAZF010000391.1, on the reverse strand, counting down.
TTTGATCACTTCATAACTTAAAATCCATAAAGAATTGGAGTCTGAGGTAGTTGAAGCTTTTGTAGAGTGTAGCAAGACCTACAAATCCAGCTTTGGATCACCCAAAATGGTTGCTTGGATCTCAAGTTATGATCCTTGGAAGTTGGTACCAAAATCACTTTTGTTCCATAACTTAGAAAAAATTTGGTTTCTCAAGGTTGCCCCTTTTGCAAGAAAACTCACTTTTATTGATTTTTCTTGATGAATGATGATCAATATCATTCATTAACATTGTTTTTGACTTAGGGGAACCATATTTGTGAAAAATTCCAAAAAAGTCAAACTTGACTTTGTGCACAGTTGACTTTTCATCGGATGAAATACAAACTGTGCGATCCTCTGTGAAATCAAGTCCTTGACCTAAATCAAACCTAATGGATGGATTCCATAGGTGTTATAGGGTATATTGAATCATGTCCCAAGGTTTGGGAACATGTCTAGGTCAAAAGTCAAAGGTACAATTGACTTTTTCCTCGAAACCCTAACTGTAGTCCTGATAAAATTGATACTTGTGAATCAAGCTTCTTGAATCAATCCATTATTGTAAATGGATCAATGTGGTGTAAATTATACCCTTAAATCATGTCTTGAGGTCTTGGCTCATGCTTTGTCCCAAAAGTCAACTTAGGGGTGAATTAGGTCAAGAACCCTAATTCCTGATTTTTGGTAAATGCACCCCCTGAGGTTAAATTGACTTGATGATTGGGTCCATGAGGTCCCTTGGAGTATCTTGGGTTATTCTTTGAAGCATTGGCTCATGCCCAGATGAAAATTTTCATCTGGAGGCCTCAATCGACCAAAACCCTAATTTGGTGACACTGGTGATCTTGAGGCTTGCTCCCCTGGAATGTTGCAACTTTGTGCTTGATTCTTGATGTGGGAGTCCTCTTGATCCTTTATGTGTGTTTTATAAGTTAGACAAGTTGAAGATCATGTCATTTCTTTATTGATCCTTTGTCTAAGTGATCTGAGAGGGCTTAAAACCCTAATTCTTAATTGTGGTGAATGCTCAGCCATCTTTGAGGAGATTGATGAGGCATGGAGGTACATCCATATTGTGATGATGTTTGCACAATGAAGGGAAATCTTGGTGGTAAAAATTTGGGGTATGACAGATGCCCCTATTTAATCTTCTTGGACCCGAAGGTGTGAAGGGCGAAGGTATTCGGGCATTCGGGGTGCAAGAGGATTAAATATCGGAATACCCGAAATTTTGATGGTGGTCATGAATGGAAATTTGCTCATCCATTTTCTTTTGCTAAGCAATAATGCTTAGAAAAAGGTGAAACTTCCCCTCAATCCTGGTCTTTAGCCAAGGAACTGGTCTCAATTTCTTTTGTCAATAAACTTCCCCTCGATCCTGGTCTTCGGCCAAGGAACTGGTCTCAGTTTCTGATATAAACTTCCCCTCGATCCTGGTCTTCAGCCAAGGAACTGGTCTCAGTTTCTGATGTAAACTTCCCCAAGATCCTGGTCTTTAGCCAAGGAACTGGTCTTAGTTTCTTTTGCTAATAAACTTCCCCTCGATCCTGGTCTTCAGCCAAGGAACTGGTCTCAATTTCTTTTGTCAACTTCCCCTCGATCTTGGTCTTCATCCAAGGAACTGGTCTAAGTTTCTTTTGTCAATAAACTTCCCTCGATCCTGGTCTTCATCCAAGGAACTGGTCTCAGTTTTTTTTCGTCAAGTTCTTTTCTTGACAAGGGACGCTATGTGTAGCGGTTTTCTTCAAACTTCTCGCCGAATTTTCCTAGGGAGATGCCATTTGATGGGAAAAAGTTTTGATATCAGACTTGCTGGGAAAACCATTCGTTTGAATTGTAGAGGTGTTCAAACTTCTCCGTTGGAGACGCCATTTGTTGACTCTACTAGGGAAAACGAGTCTCTTGAGAGGTTGTTTCCTGCTTGGGGATATTACATCATACTTTTCGTCGAGATCTTCTCGGAGAAATGCCATGTGATGTAATCCAATTTTGAGGTGCTGATGACTTCATTAACATTGACTTTCTGGAGAGAAAAACCAATGTGTTGCCGAGAGTCTTCAGTTGCGAGGCTTTCTCTAGGGATTTTCCTTAATCTGGGAAAGCGAGAACATCATCTTCAATAGTAAAGAGTGACGTTTGTCGAATGTCTTCTTGATTTTTAGAGGTTCAAGTTATCAAAATGGTCGAGGATCGTCTCCAATCTATAAATAAACTGGGGAGAGAGATTGTTCAGACAAAACATTTCCTAACGAGGAAAGAACTGACAACTCGATTGATAAGAGGACTTTACCACTTGGGAACAAGACCGACTAGAGTGATAGTAATGCAATATGAGTATGTATATGAATCAATTATGCATGATGTATGTATGTATATGCTGACAAAATTGACGTGACATACAGACTAGTGAATGAACACGACTGGATACTCGGCCACTGCGGGGAACGAAAAGTATCACTGGTACAAGATAGCAATCCTGCCTTGCTTAGGAGAAACCGTCCCCCTGGGGAGAAAGAAATGTTGATCGGTCCGAGGAGGTAAGAACTCTGTCGGGGATGTCAGATGAAACAGGGTCTCTGACACAGTTGATCCTTCATTCGGGCATACTGGTTTAGAAGGAGTACTTTGATTCTGCACTTTGAGGTTCAACCACCTTCGGAGAAACGATCGGTGTTCTTTTAATGTTCAACAGTCAAAAGAAATTGCCATTTTTGTTTTTATTTCAAGAATCGTTGATTATGGTAAAAATATCATTTTGTAAAGCTAAAACAAATAAGAATTGCAAACAAAAGCACTAGGGCTCAAATTTTATTGATAGGATGGAAATCAGCCAAGCGCATGATTCCATAGAGTATTTACAAAGTTAGAAAATGGTAATTTAAGGGAAAAGGGCTACATTGAAACATAACGACCGTTATCCTTCTACCAACTTTGAATTCTGGACATCCTGAGCTTCTGTCGAAGATGACCTTTACTGGAGTTTTCTAATGGATGGCATTACTGTTGAGGAGCTGAACTGATCAGACGTAGTTACTTGCCATTAATCCCTAACTTTTGCCTGGATTGTACTTTGAGATTTCCAACCCATCGGGATAATTTTTGTTTGTGTCTTTAATTTTTGCCTGGACCGCCCTTTCGGGTTTTCAATCCACCGAGACGTTTTTTTTGTTTAGGCGAAGTATTTCTTGACTGCGTCAACATTCGTGGGGTAGGCAAACTCTTCTCCATCCATGGTTGGGAGTCTCAAGGTGCTGCTTGAGAAGGCTTTCTTGACCACATAGGGGCCGTCGTAATTCGGAGGCCATTTGCCCCGGGAATCAGTGAGGAATGATTATATCTTCATGAGCACGAGGTCTCCTTTCCTGAAAACGCGAGGTCGGACCTTTTTGTCAAATGCTTTATTCATTCTTTGCTGATACAACTAACCGTGGCATATAGCCATTATTCATTTTTCTTCGATTAGGTTCAATTCATCGTATCGACTTTGACACCATTCTGCTTCTGTTAGCTTATCTTCCATCAATACCCGGATTGATGGGATCTCTACTTCTATAGGGAGCACTTCCTCCATGCCATACACTAGAGAGAAAGGGTTTTCCCATGTTGAATTGCGGACAGATGTGCGATAACCGTGAAGAGCAAAGGGTAGCATCTCGTGTTAGTCTTTGTAGGTTACATCCATCTTTTGAACAATCTTCTTGATGTTCTTGTTAGCCGCTTCTACCGCTCCGTTCATCTTAGGTCAGTAGGGAGATGAGTTATGGTGTTCGATCTTGAACTCAGCGCATAACTCTTTCATCATCTTGTTATTCAAGTTAGATCCATTATCAGTAATAATCTGACTTGGAACACCATAACGACAAATGAGATTATTTTTTATAAAGTGGACCACCACTTGTCGGGTTACATTGGTGTATGACGCTTCTTCGACCCACTTGGTGAAGTAGTCAATGGCTACCAGGATGAACTGATGTCCGTTTGAAGCATTGGGTTCAATCATGCCAATCATGTTGATTCCCCATATGGAAAAAGGCAATGGAGAAGAGAGAACTTTGACATGTGTTGGCGGTACATGGATTCTGTCTGAGTATATCTGACACTTGTGACATCTTCTCATGTACTTGTAGCAATCAGATTCCATGGTCAACCAGTAGTACCCTGCTCTCAGAATTTTTATGGCCATTATGTGTCCGTTGGCATGAGTGCCAAAGGATCCTTCGTGAATTTCTTTCATCAGCAGGTTTGCTTCTGGTCTGTCTACGCATCGGAGCAAGACCATGTCAAAGTTTCTCTTATAGAGTGTATCTCCACTCAGAAATAAACTGCCTGCCAGTCTTCTGAGGGTTTTCCTGTCTTTTATGGATGCCCCGGGTGGGTACTCTTGTTTTGCGAGGAAGCATTTGATGTCGTGATACCAAGGTTTGTCGTCTATGACTGCTTCAATCACGAAGATGTAAGGGGGCCTTTCTAGGCGCATTATGCCAATCTTAGGTATGTCGTTCCATTGACCTACACTAATTATGGAGGAGAGAGTGGCTAAGGCATCAGCCATATGATTCTCTTCACGAGGGATGTGATGAAACTCGATTCTGTTGAAGAATGGTAACAACCTTCTCGTGTAGCCTCTGTAAGGAATCAGTCCTGATTGGTATGTATTCCAATCTCCTTTGATCTGATTGATAACCAGGGCTGAGTCTCCATACACATCCAAGTTCGTAATTCTCAAGTCAATCGCTTCTTCGAGACCCATGATACAAGCTTCATATTCGGCCTCATTGTTTGTACACTTGAATGTCAATCTGGCGGTGAAAGGAATATGGGTACCCTGAGGTGTTATGATGATTGCCCCAATTCCGTTTCCATAATGATTGACAGCTCCGTCAAAGATTAGTCCCCATTGGGAACTTGGTTCTGGCACTTCACTGGGTAGCGGTTCATTGCAATCTTTCATTTTCATGACATCTTCGTCTGGGAAGTCAAATCTGACAGATTCTTGATCGTTAATCGGTTGATGAGCCAAATGATCGGCTAAAATACTTCTTTTGAAGGCTTTCTGAGCATGGTACTCGATGTCGTATTCTGATAACAGCATCTGCCAACGGGCGATCCTTCCTGTGAGAGCAGGCTTTTCAAAGACATACTTGATTGGATCCATTTCGAAGATTAAAAAAGTAGTGTGACAAATCATATACTGGCGAAGACGTTTGGCTACCTCAGCCAGAGCACAGTAAGTCTTCTCAAGCATAGTGTATCGAGTTTCACAGTTTGTGAATTTCTTGCTTAAGTTGTAGATGGAAGACTTTTTTCTTTTTGTTTCATCCTGTTGACCAAGTACACAGCCCATTGAGTCTTCCAAGACTGTTAAATAGATGATCAGCGGTCTTCCCTCCACTGGAGATGATAGAATTGGTGGATTCAACATGTATTCCTTGATACTGTCGAAGGAAGTTTGGCAGTCTTCTGTCCATACGCAGTCCTGATTCTTTTTTAGTAAATTGAAGATTGGAGCGCATGTCGCGGTCATGAGGAATATAAATCTGGAAATGTAATTCAAACGTCCCAGGAATCCTCTGACTTGTTTTTTAGTCTTTGGAGAAGGCATCTCTTGAATGGCCTTGACCTTGTCAGGATCGACCTCAATTCCTTTCTAGCTGATGATGAACCCTAGCAGTTTTCCTGAGCGAACACCGAACGTGCATTTGTTGGGATTCAAGCAGAGTTTGTACTTCCGCAGGCGCTCGAATACCTTTGACAGGTGGGTCACATGCTCCTTTTCAGTTTTAGATTTGGCAATCATATCATCGACATATACTTCTATTTCTTTGTGTATCATGTCATGAAACAGAGTAGTCATGGCCCTTTGATAGGTTACCCCGGCGTTCTTCAAGTCGAATGGCATTACCTTGTAACAAAAAGTGCCCCATGGGGTGATGAAGGAAGTTTTCTCCATGTCTTCCGGCGCCATTTTGATCTGATTATAGTCCGAGAATCCATCCATGAAGGAGAAGACTTTGAACTTTGTTTTACTGTCTACTAGCATGTCTATGTGTGGTAGGGGAAAGTCATCCTTTGGACTGGTTTTGTTCAGATCCCTGTAGTCTACACACATTCTGACTTTTCCGTCTTTTTTCGGAACTGGCACTATGTTGGCTAGCCATTGAGGATATTCTGATGTGGCGAGGAAACCTGCGTCAATCTGTTTCTGCACTTCCTCTTTGATTTTGATGGCCATGTCTGGATGAGTCCGTCTCAGTCTTTGTTTTACTGGAGGATATTCTGATTTCAATGGTAAATGATGTTCCACGATGCTGGTGTCCAACCCTGGCATGTCTTGATAGGACCAAGCAAATACATCGGGAAACTCTTTGAGAAGTTCTATCAAGTCTTCTTTGACAGTTAGACTGAGTAATGCCCCAATCTTGACTTCTTTTCTCTCTTCTTCTAAACCCAAGTTAACTGTTTCCAAAGGCTTTTTGTGAGGTTCAATGGACCTTTCCTCTTGTCTGAGTAATCGAGAGATCTCTTCTGGAATTTCTTTATCTTCTTCTTCTTCAGCATCAAATATCGGGAATTCAAAGTTGGGAGAAGGCATTGGATTGTATGTTTCAATGGGGTTTAAAACAAGCAATCTGCATGACGTGATGATTCGTTTTTAGAAAAGATAGAGAGGATGCAAGAGTGTGTGCAGTGTAATTCCTAAAAAATGCTTGTTTTTATTTTTGAGTTGTTTTTAGGATTACCATTTTCTGAAAAAGTGAAAAGTGAAAACAACAATAAATGTGAAAATTACAAAACAACGTTATTTTATTTATGATTTTGTCGATTCTTGAAACTACAGCCCTATAAAACAAAACTTTGTCTCTTCGGGCAAAGCGAAGAGGAATATTTATAGAAAGTGAGCCCTATCAAAACATCTGTTTCACCTGGGCAGGGTGAAAGGTCAAAACAAAGACGTTAATTACTTAGACTTATGGACGACTTTTGGGACATCGACAGCAACCCATTGGCGGTGAACTCCTCGGTGAATCACAAAGTCTGGTAAGTTTTTTCTTGGTTTATCTTCAGAAATGACGCTGATTTCTGGCGAAGCAGGATCGTTGGAGTCTTCCTCCCATGCAGAGTTATCGTAGACGAACTCTTCTATTGTATCTTGCACAATATTTTCACTCTCAGGCAGATCTCCCCATCCAGTTGGCTGGATGTCTTCGAGCCTGATACGAGAGCTTTTAGGAGCGGTGTACTTGACCAGGAAGTCGTACTTGCCACTCGGTTGTCCTAATGTGTCCCATACCTATGTGGAACTGGAGGAGTCATCTTTCTCGATGACGTTGACCTCAGGAAAAGCATAGTTGATGAACTCTTGTCCTGCAATCTTTGCAGATTCATCGTTGTGCTGGATATTTTTTGAATGCCCTGAGTAATAATCCCATGATTTGGTGGGGACGCAGGTATTCTTTTCAATGATGCTCAGATGATTATATCATTTGGCTGACTCTTTTGCCCCAAGTCTTCTGGGTACGGCTGCCAGATAGGCAAGTCATCCATTAGGTCATAATAGTCATAGTCAAAGTTGTCTTTCATCAGAGTGTCCTCCCCTAATGAGTTAGGTAGGGTACAACATCCTTCCAGATCACAATCTCCGTACATCATCTTGACGTCTGATCTTGGTATATATCTCGGACTTTGCATGGGATAGAAAAATGGCATACGCGTTTCTTCCTGAGACATATAATCGTCCTCGTTGAGATAGGACTTCCACTCTTCATCTATATCGGAGGAATCACCCTCATTGATGGTACGTACCTCTTGAGACACTAGGTGAAGGAAACCTCCACTGTGGAAGAAGTTCTGAATGGGATGAAAACTTTCCTCTTTAGTAGCAGTCTGGGTACAGGTTGAGGAAAAACCAAGACCTTTCTCCGTCTTGTTATCAGTAGGAATGACAAGCTGTCCCCATTCTTTTTCTTTGTTACTCTCGATTAATTTGAGAGCATCTTTATATGAGGAAATCGACGTTTCTTTTTTCAATTGATTCTCATTGCTCACCGAAAGTGCTTGGAACTGGGTTCCAACAACCTCCTCTGAATCTACACAAGATGATGATGATAAGTTTCTCACGATTAAAGTCTGCTCTCCACAGACTGTGACTAGCTTGTCATTCTTGACGAACTTCAGCTTCTGGTGAAGTGTTGAAGTAACTGCCCCAACCTCGTGTATCCAAGGTCTTCCTAATAAACAGTTGTATGCTGCCCAGATGTCCATGACCTGGAAAGTAACTTGAAAAGTGTGAGGACCGATAGTTATGGGAAGGTCAACTTCGCTGATAACTGTTTTTCTGGATCCATCGAAGGCTTTGACGATGACTTCACTGCCTCTCATCGGAGATCCCTGAAATGATAGTCGCATCAGAGTAGATTTTGGCATAACATTTAGAGTTGATCCAGTATCTACTAGTACGCTGGCTAAAGTATTGTCCTGACAATTGACTGTAATGTTAAGCGCCATATTTTGATTTTTGCCTTCTTCTGGCAGTTCTTCATCACTGAATCCTAAGTTGTTACAGGAAGTGATGTTGGAGATGATGATGTCAAATTGTCTTATCGTCACATCTTGTTCCACAAAGGCTTACTCAAAGACTTTCTGTAGAGCTTCTCTGTGAGCTTCGGAACTGAGTAAAAGAGATAGCACAGAGATTCTCGACGGAATTTGCAACAGTTGGTCCACAATGTTGTACTCGCTTTTTTGGATGAGTTTTAGCATCTCATCATTGTTCTTTGAAAGGTCAGGATTGTAGCAGAAAAATCGTGAGTGTAAGCTATTGATTAACTTAACTCGAAAAGCAAGAGTCGCCACCACACTTTTATTTTATCCAAAAAAGGAAAGGAAAAAGAGTGAACAAAACCTACACAAGCTCTACAACAAGAACAAGTGAAGAGAGATTGGATAAGGGGGGTTGGTTATGCAATGGGAAGGTGTTAGCACCCAAAACGTCTATAGTACTCTATAGGAGCCCTTTGAAATATCTACCGCTTTTGGTCTGAAAATGTTTGCTTGAAAAGTGATTGAGGAGATGAGAAGAGAATTTGTTTTTAAGATTTTTGTGTTTGGAGAGACTTATCGCCTCATGCCTACGTACCCTAAACGTGCAATGTAGGATCAAAACCCCGTAGTTCGTGGTACAAAGAATGAAATTTGTTTGTTTTGGTTGATTTTAAATGTAAAGAAAAGTGTCATTTCCAAGCGAATAATTCCGCTTAAAGAAATGAATCATGTCTAAACTTATAAAAAAAGTTAAAGGGAAAAGTGCGCGAGGGCACAAAAAGAGATTGATGAGTTTGGTGTTTTTTTTTAAGTCTTTTGAAAAATGTGTCAATACACTTATGTAGTTTAGAATTTGTTAAGAAATGAAAAGAAAAGAGTAAAATCACTTGACAAAGTCAAGGTTTGATTATGAAAGAGGTGAAAGTTTGAAAACAGGAAAGTTTTTGAAAAAAGGGGAGAGTTTTGAAAATTGAAAAATGGGTGGAGAAGAATTGACTATCCTAAAGCATAAGTAAAAGCTAAGGATAAGAATAGCCTAACCACGCAAGCAAGCTCCATCGTCTTCGAACCATAATTCCAAAGCAAAGGGAAAAGGTCTTAGTTCTAAGTCCAAGGTTCCAAGAATTGCATTGGATGTCCAAGGTCTAAGTCCAAGGATTCAAGAATAGCATTGAAGTCTAAGGTCTAGGTCCAAAACTCCATGTCCATTGCAAAGGATAGTAACCATAGTCCAAGATTAGAAACACAAGTTTTTTAGAGGTTTTGGCCTTTATTAATGTTTTTGGTCCAAGTGGACATAGAGAAAAAGGCATAATCATAAACATGTGTCCAACGGACAAAGGAAAAATTGCGGAAGCATAAACATATGTCCAACGGACAAAGGAAAAATTGCGGAAGCATAAACATGATATGAAATGATAATAATGGAGCATAAAAGTAAAAGAGAGATCGGGAGGGAGAAGGAATTGTAAACAAAGTTAGTACAATAGTATTGTTAGTAAGTTAGTGATTAGTTGTTAGAGTTAGTGATCAATAAGGATTGAATAATTGCACTTAGGTCAAGATTAATGAAAACTCATTAGAGGATTGATAAGACCAAAGCCTCCTAACAACAAGTTTCATAAGTTTTGAACCAAAAAGACAAATAATCAACCATTCTTGATAGTTTTCCGATGCGGGACAAATATTGCGCTATGTTAAGCAATCGCGGAGTAATTTACGGAGTAATTACTGTGAGAACAAGATTTGGTTCTGCAATATTTTCTCTAAGTTTTGATGATAACAAATGAATATTTGCATGAACAATTTTGTGCAACTAATTTTGTTATGTGTAAGAACCTAGCAAACAGGTTCTGCTTCCTTGAATTGGCGCAATGCTTAATGAAAGATGCTTCAAAGAACAAGAACTCAATTCGAAGATGAGACAAGGGTTTTGATGGAACAAAGTCAAAATTGCTGAAGCCTTATGATTTTCAAACTGGAAGTTTTGAAGACTCTGAAGACAGGCTCTGAAGATTCGGAAGACTTGAAGCAGAAAAGGATAACGCTCTTAAAAGACCAAGTACTGAAGTTCTGAAGACTGATTCCAAATGGACTTCTTCAATCAATGGAAGACTTGAAGCATCAAATATTCTCCTATAAATATTCCACTCATGCTTCATCAAAATTAACATCAGAAGCCTCTGGATATAAAAGAAAGTGGATTTAGAGAACAAGGTTCAAATGACAAGTTCTGAAGAGTCTGGAAGCGCAGAGCTGATGATTCGAAGACTTGATAATCACAAGAACCATACAATGTTTTCCCTTCTTACTCACGCTCACAAAAAGCCTCTGATGTTGAGAAGCCAAGAAAAACTGCCACACTGTACAGCTGTACCACCTTACAACGTTAAAATTCTCGAAGACTGTGCGAAATAACAAAACAATCTGACACAGACGGGACGCGCTGCATGCAGAAGATTTTGTACCTGTCCTCACGCTTCCAAGCCGTAACCCTACCTAGCTATCATGATTTCATTTCAACGGCTCTTTTCACTCGGCTATAAAAGGAAGCTCAAAAACATAAAGAAAGCTACACAAGCGAACAACGACAATACTTTCCATCTCCATTCTTTCTTAACTTATTTCTGATCTAAAAGCTTGTTTACATTATCAGCTTGATAAGAAGCAATTCTCTGTAAACTCATTGTGTTAGAACTTAAAGTTGTATTCCTTAAGAGAGTCTCAGTGATTAGATCTCTTGAGAAGTCTAGGACAAGTGTCTTAGAGGTTGTGCCTTGAGTAAGACCTGTGTGGTTGGATTACTTGAGAAGTCTAGGACGTGTGAGTTCTAGAGGTTGTGGTTAGTCACCAGCTGTGTAGCTTGTGCAGTGTACTATTTTGTTGAATAGTGGATTAAGACCTCGTTGAGAGAGGCGAAATCACCTTGGCGGGTGGACTAGACTAACTTGAGAGATTCTCAAGTGAACTAGTATAAACATAACGTGTTTATATCCTTTTATTTAACTAAGCAGTTCGATTCTTTGGAAAAACTTTTTAACAAGAAAGAAACTCTTAAGAAACAATTAATTTTGAAAAACCAATTCAAACCCCCCTTTCTTGCATTTTTCACACCTTCAATTGGTATCAGAGCTCCGGTTCTGAAGTGATAAAAAGATAGAATTTTTATCAAACCCTTAACAGTGTTCAGTACTGATCCAAGTGTGAAAAACAATGACTACACCACCACCAACAACTTCTGAAACAAATGTCATTGAAAGAGAATCTTACACTGCAAAACCTCCTATCTTTGATGGTGAAAGATTTGACTATTGGAAAGATAGAATTGAAAGTTATTTCTTATCATTTGATCTAGATCTATGGGATCTAGTACTTGATGGCTACAGTCATCCAGTAGATTCTGTAGGTAAAAAGATTGAAAGAAGTGAGTTTACAGATGCTCAGAAGAAAACCTACAAAAATCATCACAAAGCAAGAACCATTCTGTTGAACGCAATTTCTTATACCGAGTATGAGAAAATCACAAACAAAGAAACTGCAAAATCCATCTTTGACTCTCTTCGTATGACTCACGAAGGAAATGCTCAAGTCAAGAAGACAAAGGCTCTTGCGCTAATCCAGAAATACGAAGTCTTCAAAACGGAAGAAGATGACTCCGTTGAAACCATGTTCTCAAGGTTTCAAATGCTTGTTGCTGGACTCAGAGTTCTAAACAAAGGCTATTATACTGCTGATCATGTCAAGAAAATCATCAGAAGTATTCCAGCAAAATGGAGACCAATGGTGACTGCCTTGAAAGTTGCAAAGGATTTGAATAATATCAGTCTTGAAGAACTTATCAGTTCATTAAGAAGTCATGAAATAGAGCTTCAAGGAGACGAACCTCAGAAGAAAAACAAATCCATTGCACTAAAAGCAAAGCTAGAAAAGAAGAAGGCGTATCAGGCAGAAGAAGAGATGGAAGAATCCGAAGAAGATTCAGAAGAAGACGATATATCACTCATATCAAGGAAGATAAGTCAACTTTGGAAGTACAGAAGAAACAAGTTCAAAGGACCAAGGAGAAGATTTGAACCTACATCTGGTCAAAGAAGAAACTATGGAAAAGACGTTACGTGTTTTGAATGCAAAGAACCTGGACATCTCAAATATGACTGTCCAAAAGTCAAGAAAGAAGAAAGATCTAGGAAAACCAAAAAGGGTCTCATGGCAACCTGGGATGACTCAGAATCTGAAGATGATGCTGATGAAAGTCGAGTCAACATGGCATTCATGGCAGAAACCAGAAGCAACTCATCAGAGGAAGAGCTATCAGACTCCGACGATGAAAGAGAGGTACTTTCTTCCTTATCACGTTCTGAACTTGAATTAGGAATAACTGAACTTATCAAAAGATATCAAAATCTTCAAAGCAAATTCAAAATTTTGAAAAAGAGTTTTATAGTTTCTTCAGAAGATCTTACTAAAAATAAGAAAATCATCTCTGAACAAAATGAAAAAAATATTTGTCTTAGAAAACTCAAATTCTGTCCTAAAATGTAAATTATCTAAGGTAGAAGAAGAAATGGTCTCAAACTCAGTTAACACCAGTAAAGAAGACAAATATGATAATGCATTTAAAAACTTTCTTGCCAAAAGCATAGATAGAAGTAAAATGGCTTCACTGATCTATGGAGTCAGCAGAAATGGTAGTAGAGGTCTAGGATATTCAGGACCATCTCAACCATATGATGAAACCAAAAACATCAAAATAATACCTCTGTCTAAACAGTTTATTCCCTCTGGCACTAATCCTAAGCATTCAGAACCAAAAGGTTCAAACTCTAGGATTACACGAACACATCCACTGAAGAAATACTCTAAACACAAATACTATGCACAAACTCCACACCATTTTGATAACGTAAGAAAATCTAAAGGGGTCAGAACCTTTAGAAAAACTAATGAGAAAGGACCCACAAAATGGGTACCTAAGAACAAGATAATTTATGTTACAGATATCCTTAATAGCTCCATTGAAACACCAGTCATGGTACCTGGACAGTGGATGCTCGCGACACATGACGGGAGAAAGGATTATTTTCCAAGATCTGAAACTTAAACCTGGAGGTGTTGTCGGTTTTGGAGGAAATCAGAAAGGAAGAATCATTGGCTCCGGAACCGTTGGAAATGGTAAGCTTCCTTCCATTAAAAATGTTCTGTTAGTAGAAGGTCTAATGCATAATCTGTTGTCAATAAGTCAACTTAGCGACAGTGGTTATGATCTCATTTTTAATCAAACATCTTGTAAAGCTGTAAGTCAGAAGGATGGATCTGTCCTATTCAACGGAAAGAGGAAAAACAACACTTAAAAAATTAAGTTATCTGATTTAAAACATCAAAATGTAAAATGTCTTCTTTTTGTGAACGAAGAGCAATGGGTCTGGCACAGACGTCTTGGCCATGTCAGTCTGAGAAGAATCTCTCAACTTAACAAGCTTGGTCTTGTTAGAGGCTTGCCAAATCTGAAATATTCTTCAGACGCTCTTTGTGAAGCATGTCAGAAAGGAAAGTTTTCAAAAACCTCTTTCAAAGCTAAAAATGTTGTTTCCACCTCCAGACCGTTGGAACTTCTTCACATTGATCTGTTTGGTCCTGTAAAAAAGGCCTCTCTCAATGGTAAGAAATACGGAATAGTCATCGTTGATGATTACAGTAGATGGACATGGGTAAAATTCTTAAAACACAAGGATGAATCACATTCTGTGTTCGCTTTTTTCAGCACTCAAGTTCAAAATGAGAAAAATTGTAAAATAGTCTGAGTAAGGAGTGATCATGGTGGAGAATTTAAAAATAAAAACTTTGAGGAACTTTTTGATTCACATGGAATATCACACGATTTTTCTTGCCCTAGAACTCCACAACAAAACGGAGTTGTAGAAAGAAAGAATCGAACTTTGCAAGAAATGGCTCGCACCATGATCCAAGAAACTGACATAGCTAAACATTTATGGGCAGAAGCAATCAACACAGCATGCTATATTCAAAATAGAATCTCTATAAGACCTATCTTGAATAAAACTCCATATGAATTGTGGAAGAATAAACTACCCAGCATTTCTTATTTCCATCCGTTTGGATGTGTCTGATTTATGCTTAACACTAAAGAGAATCTTAGCAAATTTGATTCCAAAGCACAGAAGTGTCTGTTGTTGGGATACTCTGAACGCTCGAAAGGTTACAGAGTTTACAACACAGAATCAAGAATTGTGGAGGAATTCATTCATGTTAGATTCAATGACAAACCCGACTCAGAAAAGTCTGAGCTAGCTGAGAAACTTGCAGATTTAGAAATCAGATTCTCTGAATCTAAGGAAAAGGAAGAGGAGGTCAAAGAACAGCAAGATCCTACACCAGAAACCACTGAAGTAACTCCAAATACCCCATCTCAACGAAGAAGAAGACTGTCCACATCACACCCTGAGGAACTAATTCTGGGAAACAAAGATGCTCCTATCAGGACCAGATCAGCCTTTAAACCATCAGAAGAAACACTTGTTGGACTAGTATCGTTGATAGAACCAGCCACAATTGAAGAAGCTCTCATGGACAAAGACTGGGTTCTGGCTATGGAAGAAGAACTCAACCAGTTCTCCAAAAACGATGTTTGGGATCTAGTTCCTAAACCCAAGAATGTTCATGTCATATGAACCAAGTGGGTATTTAGGAACAAGCTAAATGAAAAGGGAGAAGTTGTCAGAAACAAAGCACGACTTATTGCCCAAGGATACAGTCAACAGGAAGGAATTGACTACAACGAAACATTTGCTCCAGTTGCAAGACTTGAAGCAATACGTTTGCTAATATCCTTTTCAGTAAATCATGACATCACTCTATATCAAATGGATGTTAAGAGCGCATTCTTAAATGGTTATATATCAGAAGAATTTTATGTCAAACAACCTCTTGGGTTTGAAAATTCAGAAAAATCAGACTTTGTTTTCAAACTTAAAAAATCACTCTATGGTTTAAAACAAGCTCCCAGAGCATGGTATGAAAGATTGAGTAAGTTTTTACTAGAAAACAATTTCACCAGAGGAAAGGTTGACACAACACTTTTCTGCAAGACATATAAAAATGACTTCTCATTGTTCAAATCTATGTTGATGACATTATTTTTGGTTCTGCTAACTCTTCTCTATGTCAAGAATTTTCAAAGTTAATGCAGGCCGAATTTGAAATGAGCCTCTTGGGAGAACTAAAGTTCTTCCTCGGAATTCAGATTGATCAAAGATCAGAGGCCACTTTCATTCATCAAACCAAGTACACAAAAGAACTTCTGAAGAAGTTCAATATGACGGATTGCAATATTGCCAAAACACCAATGCATCCAACGTGTTTCATGGGAAAGGAAGAAATAGAAGTTAAGGTTTGTCAAAAACTCTATCGTGCTATGATAGGTTCTCTTTTATATCTAACTGCTTCTAGACTTGATATATTATTCAGTGTACATCTATGTGCTAGATTCCAATCAGATCCAAGATAATCACATTTAACCGCTGTCAAGCGAATTCTAAGGTATCTGAAAGGAACAACTAACCTTGGCCTGATGTATAAGAAAACATCAGAGTATACTCTTTCTGGTTACTGTGATGCAGACTATGCCGAAGACAAATTAGAAAGAAAAAGCACATCAGGGAATTGTCAGTTCTTAGGAAGCAATTTAATCTCATGGTCAAGCAAGAGACAATCTACAATTGCTCTCTCAACAGCTGAAGCAGAATACATATCGGCTTCCCTATGCAGTACTCAAATGCTATGGATGAAAAATCAGCTGGAGGACTATCAGATATATGAGAGTAACATTCCTATCTTCTGTGATAATACTGCTGCTATCTACTTAAGTAAAAATCCAATTTTGCATTCTAGGGCAAAACACATTGAAATAAAACATCACTTTATTAGGGACTATGTTCAGAAGGGAACTTTATTCTTAAAATTCATAGATACAGACCATCAGTGGGCTGGCATTTTCACAAAACCCTTAGCTGAAGATAGCTTTCTAATTATTTTAACACGTCTGAATATGAAATACTGTTCAGAATAAAACATTTTTAGAACCTCAAGTGAAAAAACATTTTTCCATCAGAACCACTCTATTAACACATCTCAAGTTCTGATAATTTTGTGACATGTCATATTTTTGGAATTTTTTTTTCACGTGATTTAAGTAAAATTAAGTCACTTTAACTATTCAAATTAAATGAACAACATCTCTCTCGAGATTGACTCAACTTTATCGCATTTATTAGCCTATCCCCTCAAGAGTGTATCTGTCCTTTAAATACCTCGAGAATTTTTTTCCCTTCTCACAAACCCTAAAAAGGTTAATCAACTCTCATCTAACTCTCTCTCTATCCATCACTCCCTCAAAATCAACTCATAGACCAATATTCATCTCTTCTTACCACCGTAAGGATGAATATTCATCAACGAGACACTGTTCAAATCTCTCAAGAACTACCATCCTCATTAATCACACCCACTACTACTCCATCAACTGCTGAACCAGTTGGTTCAGATCCATTAAATCTTCCCTCAATTGTTGAAAACCATGTCACCCAGAAAACTCGCTCTGTGACATGTGTGACACATGCAAATGACCCAACTGTTCTGAAAGAGCTAGATGTTGATTTCGACAACCTTTCTGATAATGTGTTTAACCTAATTGATCAATTGGGCGCTCAAGAATGGAAGAATTACTTTGATAGACTAAGAGGTCCATGCTTTGATGATCTAGTGAAAGAATTCTGGAGACATGCAGATACAGGCGAATTCCATGTGGTATCTTTTGTTTTGGAGCAGAAAATCATCACCACTGAAAGATCTATCTCCGAATTACTAGGAATGAAGTTCTTGGAAGGACATAGGGTGTACGGAAAAACTGAGAATTCTGAGTCAGCCATCAACAAAGTTATCTTCAAGAGTTGTCAATCAGGAACAACGGACTACAAAAGTAAAAACTTGCGTGACAACCTAAGAATCTGGCAGAATATTATTCTTGGATGCATCAATCCAAGACCAGCAAAGAGTGCTACAGATTTTGCCAACGCAAATCAAAAACACATGCTGTACTACCTGCACAAACATGAGAAAATGTGCCTTCCCTCTATTATGTTCTACTACTTAAGGGATATGGTGCGCAAAACCAGAACAACGGCATCACCAGAAAAGAAGATTGTCAACTACATTCCCTTTGGAAGACTGATCTCTGACATCCTGGTTGAATGCGGATTAGTGGATTATCTGACCAAGGAAAAAAATTTCACGAAATATCTGAATAAAAGAGTTGGAGAAGTCTTCAATGCTGTAAATCTTAAACATATGAATATGATTGCAAATATAGAGGTGATACCAACACCAATTTCTCCTGACACGGTGAAAAAGATCAGAAATCCAGTGGGAAACTATCCATTCTACCGTAAAGAAGATAATCCAACAGAAATAACCTCTTACATTGCCATAATGAGAGAAACAGAATCCAGAATTGAAGAAATTGTCCCTCAGTCAAAGCATATTACCAGGAGTAAGAGGAAGCTTGCTGAAGAAGATGCAAAGGACAAAAAGAAGAAAAAGGATGAAACTGAAATCTTCAGAAAAGAAGCCCTCCTTCTTGAGAAAATCAATAAAGTTAATGTAAATCCATCCGTTGCTGCACAATCTATATCAAATACCTCTACCTCCAATCCACAAGTAAGGTTTAAACCTCCATCTTTCTCTATTCCTTTACCAACCACTAATCAATCAACCAACAGTCCTTCAACAACTACCTCAAAAAATCAGCCAAATGAACTAGAACCAACAAACCAAATCTCTGAATCTCTAGCTCCCATTACTGAATCTAGTTCTGAAGGAACCTCCTATGAGTCTCTAGAAATTATCTTACCTGAAAACCTCATGAACTCTGAAACACTAGAAGTCACCTCTCTTATCAATCAACAACAACCACCTGAACCTACTGCTACTGAGACTAACTTATCTCAGCAACCACCATCTGAAACCAACTCTGATAAATCCAACCTCGCTCTGGTTGTCTACAATTCTCCACCTCCAACTTCCTTTGAAGAATGTACAAGTCAATTTCATGAAAAAGCACTTGAAAAGTTTGCTAGGTTAAGAGCGGAACTTTGCACAAGCACAAAACTCGTGGAACTTGAGAGTGCCTGTCAAAGTTTTCAAAAATGGTTTGACATGGAACTTACAAGAATTGTAAGTTTCTCAAGCACAACCATAACTGCTGAACTAGCAAAAGCTAAGGAAAGAGCAGAAGTTGAAGCAAGAGTCAGGGTACTCAAGTTCTTAGCTGCTAAGCAGAAAGAAGCTGAAGAAAAAGCTGCTAAAGAAGCAGAAGAGTAAACTGCAAGAGAGGCACAAGAAGCTGCTGAAAGACCTAAAGAAAGTGTTATGATTGCTTCCACCTCTGATCCTGTTATCAAGCGTCTGGGAGACGCTGTTGATGAAATCAGAACAGAACATAAGAACTTCAGAGAAAGGTTTGACAAGCAAGATACTGTCAATGAAAATCTTCAGATCATGATACAGAAAATCTGGGACAAACTATCCTTGGACAGCAAATAAACCTCTGTTTTTTAGGCTTTAGTACTGTTTTTTCACCCTTGGACATCACTGTTTTAATCTTTTTTATTTATGACAAAAAAGGGGAGAGTATGAATGTGATAATTTTGATTATAGTCATTCTCGGAAAAACAATGCTGCTCTCATGCTGACAAGATAAAATCCTTCATTTCTATTAGATTGCTTCTCTGTACTTTTTATGTGTGCAGATAACTCAGAGTTCTGAGGATAAAGAAAGACTCAAAAAGTTAATGAAGTCAGGGGGAGCCTTAGCAAGAACCTCAATCTAATACGCAGGGGGAGCACTTCATAAAAAGGATAAGCAATTCTAAATACCTTTTCATCTTCCCTGTATTATATATATATCAAAATTGTGTCATCAAATTATATAGTTTTGTCATCATCAAAAAGGGGGAGATTGTGAGAACAAGATTTGGTTATACAATATTATCTCTAAGTTTTGATGGTAACAAATGAATATTTGCATGAACAATTTTGTGAAACTAATGTTGTTATGTGTAAGAACCTAGCAAACAGGTTCTGCTTCCGTGAATTGGCGCAATGCTTAATGAAAGATGCTTCGAAGAACAAGAACTCAATTCGAAGATGAGACAAGGGTTCTGATGGAACAAAGTCAAAATTGCTGAAGCCTTACGATTTTTAAACAAGAAGTTCTGAAGACTCTGAAGACAGGCTCTGAAGATTCAGAAGACTTGAAGCAGAAAAGGATAACGCTCTTAAAAGACCAAGTACTGAAGTTCTGAAGACTGATTCCTAATGGACTTCTTCAATCAACGGAAGACTTGAAGCATCAGATATTCTGCTATAAAGATTTCACTCATGCTTCATAAAAATTAACATCAGAAGCCTCTGGAAATAAAAGAAAGTGGATTTAGAGAACAAGGTTCAAATGACAAGTTCTGAAGAGTCTGGAAGCGCAGAGCTGATGATTCAAAGACTTGATAATCACAAGAACCATACAATGTTTTCCCTTCTTACGCACGCTCACAAAAAGCCTCTGATGTTGAGAAGCCAAGAAAAACAGCCACACTGTACAGCTGTACCACATTACAACGTTAAAATTCTCGAAGACTGTGCGAAATAAAAAAACAATCTGGCACAGACGGGACGCGCTGCATGCAGAAGATTTTGTACCTGTCCTCACGCTTCCAAGCCGTAAGCCTGCCTAGCTATCATGATTTCATTTCAACGGCTCTTTTCACTCGGCTATAAAAGGAAGCTCAAAAACTTAAAGAAAGATACACAAGCGAACAACGACGATACTTTCCATCTCCATTCTTTCTTAAGTTATTTCTGATCTAAAAGCTTGTTAACATTATCAGCTTGATAAGAAGCAATTCTCTGTAAACTCATTGTGTTAGAACTTAAAGTTGTATTCCTTAAGAGAGTCTCAGTGATTAGATCTCTTGAGAAGTCTAGGACAAGTGTCTTAGAGGTTGTGCCTTGAGTAAGACCTGTGTGGTTGGATTACTTGAGAAGTCTAAGACGTGTGAGTTCTAGAGGTTGTGGTTAGTCACCAGCTGTGTAGCTTGTGCAGTGTACTATTTTGTTGAATAGTGGATTAAGACCTCGTTGAGAGAGGCGAAATCACCTTGGCGGATGGACTAGAATAACTTGAGAGATTCTCAAGTGAACTAGTATAAACATAACGTGTTTATATCCTTTTATTTAACTAAGCAGTTTGATTCTTTGGAAAAACTTTTTAACAAGAAAGAAACTCTTAAGAAACAATTAATTTTGAAAAACCATCTCAAACCCCCCATTTCTTGGGTTTTTCACACCTTCAATTACTCTACAAATGATGCCGGTCAATAGATCTTTGTGCTAATGCATGCTAGATGAACGATATGTAAATCGTCATCCGAAAGCAATACCGCTCGAAAAGAAAAATGGTAACGATCTAGTCTTGATCGAAATTCAACAAAGGAATTCCAAGATCTCTTAGACTCTCATCGATCAAAAAGAAAAAGAATTAAGATGAAGAGAAGTGGATCTAACATTAATGATCCACACAACCAACAAATGAGAATCAAATTGAGAATTCAAAATAAAATCAAGATTAAAAGTGAAATCACATGATACATTTTTTATGAGTTTTCAAGAAATGTTTAGAAAAACAAAATTTAAAATGCAAAGATCTAAATTGAAAAAAAAATCCAAAAGGATTAAGATGAATTATTAAAAAAAACTAAAAGAAAATAAAATAAAATAAAATAAAAAAGTGGGAGGGAGGTGTATTAGAAAAGTGAAGGTGGTGGTAGAGTTGTTTCAAACGGGCCTACACGACCCAAGTTTCACTTAATGAAAAAAAAAGAAAAAAACTAATATAATTTAAAAGGAAAATCAAAGGAAAATGAGAGATAATCAGAAAAAGCAATTTTCATCATCTTTCTCTTGATACTCGTCGTCACTGTTCATGAACCATGGAGGTGCGAGATTTACCACGACGGAGCGACGACGGTTGGAGATGAGACGGAGCTGGTCGAAATTAGATGCAAATTCCAAATATGTTCTTGATTTTGAATAAAAGCGTCTTGATAGCTCGAATTGAAACCACGGAAATCTCGACAAAAATCTCCAAATATCCTTCGATTCAGGTCAGAAACACTTTGATTCTTCCTTCTCTCTTCTTCTGAGCTTGAAATGTTATTGTTGATGAACTTTATGCGAGGCGAATTTGTGAGAGTTTGACGTTGCGATGAATAGTGATATGCAGAATAGTTGTTGATGTGTTGATTTGGTGCAAGTTTATGAATGAATTGATGAAGGTTTATGAGTCAGTAGGAGAAAAAGTTGAAGAATTTGCAAAAATTTTCATGTGTTTGGATTGAAGATGGAAGAAAGGTTTGTGGTTATGGATTGAAGCTTTAAAGATTTATTGCTTGGTAGTATTTGTGCAGCGATTTTCTGGCTTTCCAAAGCTTGGTTAATTGTGTAGAAGTGAGTCCTATTTATAGAATTTGAAGTGATTTGAGCTGTAGAAATGAATTGCCGTTTTTTATTTTCTCTTTGCGTTTTGATCTTTTCAGACTGTCGTTTCATCCTACTGCAATATAAAGTCAAATGTTGGTATTGGCAGCGAGTTACGTGGGGACGACTTGTGTGGCTTGTGTGCGTGAAGTCTTGTGTGTCATTTTTCTTGGTCATGTGCGTGTAATTGTAGCTTGTATTAAGCTTGGAATTTGTCAGCTTGTATTGGTTTTGGCACGGTTGGCACGGCTGGGATTTTGTGTAGCTTGGCTTCAAGTTTCTTGCGCAAGACATGTAACTCATTTTCACGGCTTGGAAAGTGCCTTTTAGCTTGATTGTAGTAGCAAGTCACGTGAGGTTGTGTGTGTTGGAATGAATTGGTGGCTGAGATATTTTGGAAGGGAAAGGTGGGCCGTGGAAGTTTGTAAAAGCATGAGCTTGTTATTTTTCCTTTTTTTTGGCAATTTTTGTAATGTATCATGGGCCTTGATTGCAATATGTTTGGTTTTTTTGTAAAAGTGGAATTTTGGAATTGAATTGGTTTAGAAAAATTGAATGGATAATGTAAAAAAAAATTGGAAATGTGGATCTTGAAATGGATATGGGAAATATGGAAAATGGATATGGATATTCTAATATGGATTTGGATATTTGAAATGGGTTATGGATTTTTAAATGGATATTTGGAAATGGAAAGAATTATAAAAATGGATAAAATTGGATAAATTTGGAAAAAAGGAAATTTAAATAGATATGAATAATTGGATATGAATAATAGAAATGGGTATTAGAAAGTAGATAATGGATAAAAGGGTGGATTTAGAAAAAAATGAATTTTGAATGGGTATTTGGTTTAGAAAAATGAATAATAGAAATGGTTTGAATGGATAGCCAAAATTGAAATGGATATGGATCATGGATGGCAAATCTTTATTTTTTAGCCCAAAATCAATCTCGACTTTTTCCACAAGCCTTTGATAAAGTGCACACAGATATCACTGAATAAGCCACAAGTAAACAACAACCATTTGAATCTGACTTTCTGAACCCAAAACTCACATGAACCACTGCTTGATAAACTGAAGAATCTCAATCACAAGACATTTTGACTTTGAATCATCACTGCTTGAGAAATGAACCATTGGCACAAATGACAAGCAGATGAAACAAACTTGATAGTTTGACCAAGATTAAGTCAAACATCCATCTGAACTGGATCAAGAACAAACAGTCATATTTGACTTAAAATCACTTCATTGTCTTTGACAAATCTGCACAACACACAGAGAGAGAAACCGCAGCAAATTTTTGGTATTTTGGTTAGAGGTTAGTAAACACAGTCAAATATAAAGCAGGTAAGAATAATATACAGATGCTCAGAAGAAACAAAGATTGTGATCTTGTTTGTGGTATGAGATGCAAATGAAAAGTGCAAAATCTTAGGGGTAAAAATTAGGGTTCAACAGCTGCCCCTATTTAAGTTTCTTAAATCAGGGGATATGAAGGTTGAAAACTTCGTCTCGACAAGATTGAAGATACTTAAATACAGAAAACCAAATTTTTAGCCATAAGATGTCACAAGATGATATGAATGCAGAGGATGAAACAGACTGCGGGGAAACTTGAAACAAAGGGTATAAGGTAAATTGAGTGAGATGACGCGAAAAGACACGCCAGGGAACACAAGTTATTTCTGGAGATCTGTCAAGGTGACAAGAAGTATCCATCAATAGTTGGAAGGAGAGGGACAAGACCCTGGGAATACGAGTAGTGACATCCAAGAATAGCATTGGATGGAAACAACAAACGAGACAAAGTATGCCAATAGATGTCCAAGAATAGAATTGGACAACAACAAGAAAGTTTCTGGTAAAAGCAGCAACGTCATCCAAGAATAGCATTGGATGGAGGTGAAAAAATATCCAAGAATGGCATTGGATAACGGCTCTGCAACATTCAAAAAGGGCATTGAATGAGGCAACAACAAACATCAGAGTCATCCAAGAATAGCATTGGATATAAACAAAATTCCATTTAAAAACTTCACTGGGGACATCCAAGAATGGCATTGGATGGCAAGGTAAAACATCAGAGATATCCAAGAATAGCATTGGAGTTGGCTGGGGAAAAGGTGTCCAAGAATGGCATTGGACAAAAGAATCACAACATCCAAGAATGACATTGGATAAAAGGAATCTCAACATCCATGAATGGCATTGAATATAGTGAGAAAAGTTCTGGAAAATATATCAGAAGTATCCAAGAATGGCATTGGATAAAAAAGAGTTCTCGATATCCAAGACCAGCATTGAATAAAGTGAGAAGGAACTTTTAGGAATGGCACTGAAAGGTAAAGGTAAATCACTATATTCAAGAATGGCATTGAATGATAGTGAGAAAGAGCTTCCAGGAATGGAACTGAAAGGTAAAGGTAAATCACTTCATTCAAGAATGGCATTGAATGATAGTGAGAAAAGACATCCAAGAATGGCACTGAATGCAAAGGAGAAAACTCATTCAGGAATGGAACTGAATAAATAGGTAAAGACTTTCAGGAATGGCACTGAAAGAACATATAAGACTTCCAGGAATGGCACTGAAAGATATCCAAGCAAATATGTTGGGGATTACAGAAAAGAGACAAAACTTCTAGGAATAGCACTGGGAGAAACAAGAGGAACAAGGTATCCAGGAATGGCACTGGAAATCAAAAGCAACAGACATCCAGGAATGGCACTGGAGGGAAAGAAAACAAAGATCCAGGAATAGCACTGGAATGAAAGAAGACAAACATCTAACAACAGGACAAGATGCACAAGGAAACGACAATATCCATGAATGGCACTGGAAAGAAAGAAGACAGGTAAACGACAACATTCAGGAATGGCACTGAATGAAAAGACAGGTAAAAGTTTTGGTAGGCGCCAAGTATGTTGGACTTTGATCACAAGGTTAGATGTTGAAAGCAACAGGACCTCGGGAAATGCATATGAGCACGAAACACGCTTCGAGCTATAAAAATATTTCTATGTATGGTATGTGAATGATTTATGTATGCAATGCATATGATTGGGACAACTGACATAGACTCCTTTGTGAGGGAAGAATGGGAACTCTGATTCCTCAACACAGGGAACACTGCCCACTCTGCTTGGAAAGAAGATGTTGAACACATCTTTGTCACATTTGTGAATTGTATCAGGCTGATGGTCTATTGAGGAAAGACATCTTGAGGATTCTTAAAGAAGACTGCCCCAGATTGATTGACTGATGAGGATAAACTGATCATAGCTTCAGTTTGACTGCTGCAGGGGAAGAATGAACTGATCATGGCTTCAATTCTTGAAGTGAATGCTGAGAATAAACTGATCATGGCTTCAGCTTGACTATTGTTGGGGATGAACTGATCATGGCTTCAGTTCTTGAAATGACTGTTGAGAAGGCTAAACTCAGTATGAGTCTGGAAAGAGATCTTCTGGCTAACCAATTCTGAGAGTGAATTGCACTGAGCAACAAATCTTGAATTGATTCACAACAGGCTCTCGAAGTAGTGTGCCCCTGATAGGATCACTGACCAAGTTTCTCAACTGTTTGAAAATTCTTGATGAGGAAAGTCTGCCTGCATATAAGATTATTCAAACAAACATGGTAATTTTAATGCAAAGCTCATGCAATTTTGAAATCAAAAAATAATTTTTGGAATGATATTATTGATGTAAAGCAAAATGAATCACTTGAAAAAACACGGCGGTTTAGACATTCAAAAATGAAAGAGAAAGCAAAGGTATGGCAACAAAGCAAATGATTGGCAACAAACATAGGAGTCAATTTACGTAACCTTGCTTTAGTATGCTTTCAAAAGAAACCTGGCTTCAATTAGGTCTTTTGAAGGTTGTAACGCGGTCTGGTTCATGGTTTTTGAAACAAAGGATATAGGCTCAAATTTTATTTGTACCCAACCCATTCTCCATGATGATCTCCAGTTCTATGCTCAGTTAATTCAAACTATGCATTCAGGTTCCAAGTGATTTTGGAATTGCAACACTGTTATGATGATGGCTCAAGAGATTGTTGAGATGGCAGCCACTCTTTCTTACAACATTTTGTTTTTTATTATGAGGACCTCAGTCAACTCGTTTTGTCTTTGAGGATTTTGGTAACCTCTTGATTTTTCTTTTGTTATCCCTAACTTTTGCCTGAACTGTGTCATTTGAGCTTACAGTCAGCGGGATGCCCTAATTTTTACCTAAGTCTCCTTCATAGGTTTTGACTTAGCGGGCTTTTCTTTTGATTTTTTCATTCTCTCTTTTTTTTTTAAAGGTAGTGACTTCCTGGCTTAATGATTACAGTGAACCATCATTGGCTTTTGACTTGAAAGACATCTTTGACACATCTTTGATGTGTGCGAAGGAAAGCTTGTGATTGCAACCTTTATTGGAAGGCGTCTTGCATGCACAGTCAAATTAACTGAGAACTACCCATCCCCAGGTTAAGATTGCGGGTTTTTTCGTACAGAAAGAAAATCCAACTTCTAGGCTCAAAAGGGTTGACAAAGGATTAACTTCCTTATTTCTCCAGTGTTTGGGAGTTGAAACAATGCATGTACATCATCAGCCAAGTTTTAATTGAAAGCATACAGTTCAGCAATTTTAGGTATTTCGTTTTCATCATCCTTCCTCCAATCTTTGCATAAACAAAAGCTTGATAAAGAAAGTGAACAGGAGATAAATTTTTGTTTGGTGAAAAAGAAAGCATAAAGATGCACACAGTGGATATAAATGAATTGAATCAAAATATTGCAATGCTCATTTCATTGAAATTACCATGAAAGTACAAATAAAGTTCGAAAGCAAACAGTCAATATAGTTAAAGAAAAATGCAAACAGAAAGAAACAAGGCCTAGTGACTAATCAACAACAAGGATGAGTTGTCCTGTCTGAAACACTGGCTTTAGGAGATGATCCATCTAAACTGACTCAAACTTCACTTGGCATATTCTGGCAAAGGATTGTTGACAACATTGGGATTCTCATCAAGAAAAGTCAGAATCTTTGATTCACCAATTCTTGTACTCTAACTTTCAATGCATAGAAATCCTCCAGGTTATGGCCTGCCCCACCACGATGGAACTCACAGTGAAGATCAGCCCTATAGCCGGCTGGGAGAGGATTTGGAGGAGGAGGTAGATCCCTCGTTGTAATCAAACCTTTCTGAACAAGACATGGATACATCTCAGTGTAGGACATCGGGATAGGATCAAAGTTAACCCTATTGCGATTATGATTCTGTCTAACAGCCTGACGAGGAGCTTGAACTGGTTAAGCATTGACAACAGGAGCAACTGCAGCTACATATTGTTGTCTGTGACGAGGTTTCCCTTCAACTGAAATAGCATGGGTATCACCATCCTTTTTCTTTTGAAAATTCCCAACATACTTTTTAGCACCACTAAAGGCTTTAGCATTGGCAATCTTTCCTTTCTTGATAGCTTCTTCTAGTCTTTCTCCAATAGTGACTAGGTCAGCAAAACTAGATGATACACTGCATATCATCTTTTCCCAAAAGAGTGGCTGAAGAGTGTCCATGAACAATCCAGTCAATTCGTTTTCAGCCAAGGGTGGCTCCACTTAAGCGGCTAGCTCTCTCCAGCGCTGAGCGTACTCCTTAAAGGATTCTTTTTCTTTTTGAGACATGTTTTGCAATTGACGGAGATCAGGTGCCATATCCAGATTGTACTTATATTGTTTTAAGAAAGCATCACCTAAGTCCTTACAACTTTGGATACAGTTCTTATCAAGTCCCATATGCCATTTCATTGAAGCCCCACTCAAGCTGTCTTGGAAACAGTGAATGAGCAGTTTGTCATTTTTGGCATGGGCAGCCATCTTGCGGCAGTACATCACCAAGTGGGTTATGGGACAGGTGTGCCCCTTGTATTTCTCAAAATCAGGAGTCTTGAATTTTGGAGGAATAACCAAGTCGAAAACCAAGCACATGTCGATTACGGCAACATTAAAGACATCACTTCCTTCCACGTCTCTTATCATTTTGTATAGAGTTTGCCATTGTTCTCTGACTTCTTCAATGTATCCAGGTTCTCCCTAAATTTCAGATTATGGACCAGCAGCATGGTACATGAAAGGATTCTCAGGAATAGCTTGAGCAACAGAATGCACAACAGGCTGAGGTTCAGTGAACAATGGAGCTGAAGATACTGGCGAGACAAACACAGGAGTAGTTGCAATGGGTGGCAAGTAATTCGGAGGTAACCCAAATTCTGGCCAAGTAGAAGTTGGTTGCTGAGTCAGTGGAGGGTCAACAGCAGCATTTGAAGTTTCAACAATCAAAATCCTCTGAGGTGGTTCACCTCTAGCAATCAGAACTTGCAGCATTTCTGTGAGATTGGTCATACCGGCGTTTAACTCATCAATTTCCATTCTGACGTCGGTGTTGTGTTATTCTTGGTTTTCCATTCTCAATCTGACGGTAGCTCTAGTTCCGTAGTTGTGTTGAGGAAGCAGCTTGACGGGGAACAGATAACTGAAGAAGGAGACAATTGAAATGAGTTTCTGAGACAACTCGGAAGAATGCATATGTATGCTCATGGATGCAAGAGTGCATGGATTCAATAACCACAAACAAGATCACTCAAAGCACACGGGTTCAAAGGTTCAAGTCACGAGCATGAAGTCAAGGTTAAGAACCAATCCCACAAAGGTATGTGCTAAGGGTATAACACCTGCCGAACAAGCTTCTATAGAAGTTCCCAGAGTCTACAACCCATCTTTCGGATATTATCGATTTCCCAACTTCTTGGTAGTCAATAATATTCTAAAGAGAGTCTCGTTTGAGTGTGGTATCGCGTAACAACTGATTCAAGTTTGCACCTGAATAGCCACCGTACCACGTCCTAATAAGGCCAAGATGGGTTAAAGGATTCTAAAGTTCTCAGCTTCGGGTCCTCGGATCAAGAAGCATAACGGGTTTGCCATTTCTGGTCTGCCATTATTACCTCTTGGGAGGAGTGCCTCTACTGAGTCCTCGGGAATGGTCACCAGAGTCGACAGCTCTCTAGATCAACACCCTGAAATACGCAAGACACGCACGTCAGAATATCTCCCAAGAAAACCTCGTCTGGATGTGAATTTCGTGAACGCCAAACGTACCAAGACGGCGCGTAGATCCCACTACTTTCCATCCTAGTCCTAGGTGTACACTCAAGCATGTGTATTGGGCTTATCTCACCACACAGAAGAATTCCCAAACAGAACACACAAGTAACAAGCAAATCAGACAACAAGAAGTAAATAAATCAAAGTAGGCTAAACCCCTCAAGGGATGGACCAGCAAGAGGTCAATCTGTCCCCAGAAGAGTCGCCACTTTTCTATAGCGGCAAAATCGTGAGTGTAAGCTATTGATTAACTTAACTCGAAAAGCAAGAGTCGCCACCGCACTTTTATTTTATCCAAAAAAGGAAAGGAAAAAGAGCGAACAAAACCTACACAAGCTCTACAACAAGAACAACTGAAGAGGGACTGGATAAGGGTGGTTGGTTACGCAATGGGAAGGTGTTAGCACCCAAAACATTTATAGTACTCTATAGGAGCCCTTTGAAATATTTACCGCTTTTGGTCTGAAAATGTTTGCTTGAAAAGTGATTGAGGAGATGAGAAGAGAAATTGTTTTTAAGATTTTAGTGTTTGGAGAGACTTATCGCCTCATGCCTACGTACCCACGATGTGCAATGTAGGATCAAAACCCCGTAGTTCGTGGTACAAAGAATGAAATTTGTTTGTTTTGGTTGATTTTAAATGTAAAGACAAGTTGTCATTTCCAAGAGAATAATTCCGCTTAAAGAAATGAATCATGTCTAAACTTATGAAAAAGTTAAAGGAAAAAGTGCGCGAGGGCACAAAAAGAGATTGATGAGTTTGGTGTTTTTTTAAAGTCTTTTGAAAAATGTGTCAATACGCTTATGTAGTTTAGCATTTGTTAAGAACTGAAAAGAAAAGAGTAAAATCACTTGACAAAGTCAAGGTTTGATTATGAAAGAGGTGAAAGTTTGAAAACAAGAAAGTTTTTGAAAAAAGGGGAGAGTTTTGAAAATTGAAGAATGGGTGGAGAAGAAGTGACTATGCTAAAGCATAAGTAAAAGCTAAGGATAAGAATAGCCTAACCACGCAAGCAAGCTCCATCGTCTTCGAACCATAATTCCAAAGCAAAGGGAGAAGGTCCTAGTTCTATGTCCAAGGTTCCAAGAATTGCGTTGGATGTCCAAGGTCTAAGTCCAAGGATTCAAGAATAGCATTGAAGTCCAAGGTCTAGGTGAAAAACTCCATGTCCATTGCAAAGGATAGTAACCATAGTCCAAGATTAGAAACACAAGTTTTTTAGAGGTTTTGGCCTTTATTAATGTTTTTGGTCCAAGTGGACAAAGAGAAAAAGGCATAAGCATAAACATGTGTCCAACGGACAAAGGAAAAATTGCGGAAGCATAAACATATGTCCAACGGACAAAGGAAAAATTGCGGAAGCATAAACATGATATGAAATGATAATAATGGAGCATAAAAGTAAAAGAGAGATAGGGAGCGAGAAGGAATTGTAAACAAAGTTAGTACAATAGTATTGTTAGTAAGTTAGTGATTAGTTGTTAGAGTTAGTGATCAATAAGGATTGAATAATTGCACTTAGGTCAAGATTAATGAAAACTCATTAGAGGATTGATAAGACCAAAGCCTCCTAACAACAAGTTCCATAATTTTTGAACCAAAAAGACAAATAATCAACCATTCTTGATAGTTTTCCGATGCGGGACAAATATTGCGCTATGTTAAGCAATCGCCGAGTAATTTACGGAGTAATTACCCTACAAATGTGGTCGGTCAATAGATCTTTGTGCTAATGCATGCTAGATGAACGATATGTAAATCGTCATCCGAAAGCAATACCGCACAAAAAGAAAAATGGTAACGATCTAGTCTTGATCAAAATTCAACAAAGGAATTCCAAGATCTCTTAGACTCTCATCGATCAAAAAGAAAAAGAATTAAGATGAAGAGAAGTGGATCTAACATTAATGATCCACACAACCAACAAATGAGAATCAAAATGAGAATTCAAAATAAAATCAAGATTAAAAGTGAAATCACATGATACATTTTTTATGAGTTTTCAAGAAATGTTTAGAAAAACAAAATTTAAAATGCAAAAATCTAAATTAAAAAAAAAATCCAAAAGGATTAAGAAGAATTATTAAAAAAACTTAAATAAAATAAAATAAAATAAATAAAAGATGGGAGGGAGGTGTATTAGAAAAGTGAAGGTGGTGGTAGAGTTGTTTCAAACGGGCCTACACGGCCCAAGTTTCACTTAATGAAAAAAAAAGAAAAAAACTAATATAATTTAAAAGGAAAATCAAAGGAAAAGGAGAGATAACCATAAAAAGAAATTTTCATCATCTTCCTCTTGATACTCGCCGTCACTGTTCATGAACCATGGAGGTGCGAGATTTACCACGACGGAGCGACGACGGTTGGAGATGAGACGAAGCTGGTCGAAATTAGATGCAAATTCCAAATATGTTCTTGATTTTGAATAAAAGCGTCTTGATAGCTCGACTTGAAACTGCGGAAATCTCGGTAAAAATCTCCAAATATCCTTCGATTCAGGTCAGAAACACTTTGATTCTTCCTTCTCTCTTCTTTTGAGCTTGAAATGTTATTGTTGATGAACTTTATGCGAGGCGAATTTGTGAGAGTTTGACGTTGCGATGAATAGTGAGATGCAGAATAGTTGTTGATGTGTTGATTTGGTGAAAGTTTATGAATGAATTGATGAAGGTTTATGAGTCAGTAGGAGAAAGAGTTGAAGAATTTGCAGAAATTTTCATGTGTTTGGGTTGAAGATGGCAGAAAGGTTTGTGGTTATGGATTGAAGCTTAGAAGATTTATTGCTTGGTAGTATTTGTGCAGTGATTTTCTGGCTTTCCAAAGCTTGGTTAATTGTGTAGAAGTGAGTCCTATTTATAGAATTTGAAGTGATTTGAGCTGTAGAAATGAGTTGCCGTTTTTTATTTTCTCTTTGCGTTTTGATCTTTTCAGACTGTTGTTTCATCCTACTGCAATATTAAGTCACATGGTGGTATTTGCAGCGAGTTACGTGGGGACAGCTTGTGTGGCTTGTGTGCGTGAAGTCTTGTGTGTCATTTTGCTTGGTCATGTGCGTGTAATTGCAGCTTGTATTAAGCTTGGAATTTCTTAGCTTGTATTGGTTTTGGCACGGTTGGCACGGCTGGGATTTTGTGTAGCTTGGTTTCAAGTTTCTTGCGCAAGACTTGTAACTCATTTTCACGGCTTGGAAAGTGCCTTTTAGTTTGATTGTAGCAGCAAGTCACGTGAGGCTGTGTGTGTTGGAATGAATTGGTGGCTGAGATATTTTGGAAGGGAAAGCTGGGTCGTGGAAGTTTGTAAAAGCATGAGCTTGTTATTTTTCTTTTTTTTTTTTGGCAATTTTTGTAATGTATCATGGGCCTTGATTGCAATATGTTTGGTTTCTTTGTAAAAGTGGAATTTTGGAATTGAATTGGTTTAGAAAAATTGAATGGATAATGTAAATAAAATAAAATTGGAAATGTAGATCTTGATATGGATATGGGAAATATGGAGAATGGATATGGATATTCTAATATGGATTTGGATATTTGAAATGGGTTATGGATTTTTAAATGGATATTTGGAAATGGAAATAATTATAAAAATGGATAAAATTGGATAAATATGGAAAAATGGAAATTGAAATGGATATGAATAATTGGTTATGAATAATAGAAATAGGTATTAGAAAGTAGATAATGGATAAAAGGGTGGATTTAGAAAAAAAATGAATTTTGAATGGGTATTTGGTTTAGAAAAATGAATAATAGAAATGGTTTGAATGGATAGCCAAAATGGAAATGGATATGGATCATGGATGGTAAATCTTTATTTTTTAGCCCAAAATCAATCTCGACTTTTTCCACAAGCCTTTGATAAAGTGCACACAGCTATCACTGAATAAGCCACAAGTGAACAACAACCATTTGAATCTGACTTTCTGAACCCAAAACTCACATGAACCACTGCTTGATAAACTGAAGAATCTCAATCACAAGACATTTTGACTTTAAATCATCACTGCTTGAGAAATGAACCATTGGCACAAATGACAGGCAGATGAAACCAACTTGATAGTTTGACCAAGATTAAGTCAAATATCCATCTGAACTGGATCAAGAACAATTAGTCACATTTGACTTGAAATCACTTCATTGTCTTTGATAAACCTGCACAACACACAGAGAGAGAGAAACTGCAACAAATTTTTGGTATTTTGGTTAGAGGTTAGTAAATACAGTCAAATATAAAGCAGGTAAGAATAATATACAGATGCTCTGAAGAAACAAAGATTGACATCTTGTTTGTGGTATGAGATGCAAATGAAAAGTGCGAAATCTTAGGGGTAAAAATTAGGGTTCAACAGGGATTACTGGATTGCCTAATTAGTTGATTGGGAACTTCTGTTTGAGGTTCCTTTTCTCTGGTGGGTTCTCTAACTCCTCTGTTGAAGATACGACAGCTACGTGTTACTCGACTGATGTCTGCAATGTTCACTACAGAGGGTAAAGGAGTTTCCTTTCCATTTTCAATTGTTGTTGCACCATATTTGTAAGGGATAGCCTTATCAGATTTGTACGGTATTGATCCCGGCAGATAGATAACTACAGGAGTCCTTTGATTTTTCTGACCATCGTAGCCGACCTCAATTGGTTCGAGGTTGAGAATCTTTCTACTATAAAGAGGAACTCTTGATTCATGGAGAAGAGGGATTATGGCACATACGTCTTTGGTCACTTCTCGTTTAGGGATTAAGACAACATCTTTGCTTTGATCAGGAAGTTAATCTTGCATTACGTTGATCGACCCAAAACTCAAACATGGTTGAATCTCTTTGCGGTCTAACTGGTTTTGAAGGGTTGCTCGTACGAGGTTGCATCCTTGGTTGTTCTTTGAGCAAACTCTACAGCGCTCATAGTTGTGTGGTGGCACCCAGCCACGTCCGCTTTGTATGCAGTGTAGCCTCACTAGATCCATTTCCATCGCGCACATCCTGACTTTGATGCCTAGTAGGATTCTCGACAGTCATACTGACTTGTTGTGTGTCTTCATCTAGGTAGATCGGAAGCCACCAGTGGTTCAACAAGTGTTGAAGTGTTCTTTGGACAAATACACATCCTTGGTCGTTCTCACGGCAATTTTCATAATCTTGATAAACATGTGAAGCCAGAAAACCGAACCTGACTTGCTTAGCGTGTAATTCTACCAAACTGGTATTCATCAAGCGACTATCAAAGATTTGAATCATATTAACTTGATAATGACTTCTATCACGGTAATCCTGAATCCATCCGAGATCCATCTGACGCTGGAGGGCCTCTTGTACAAAAGAGCATTCCTGATTATTTATTGAGCAGATCGGACATGAATTGTAATCGTGCCGTGGCAGATCATGATGTTGGCTTTGCCTTGAGTGCATTGCCACCAAGTTGACATTCATTTCCAGAATGTTGTGGTTTTGAATGATTTGGAATTTGCGTGAGCCATATTGACCTCACGGATTCGATGATCTTGAATCCATCCAAGATTCGTTTGTTCTTGTAGAGCTAATTGCATTATGGAACATCCTTGATTATTCTTTGAGTAGATATGACGCTGGTGATAATTGTGAGACAGTACATGACCGTACCCGCTCTGTCTTCAATGCATCCTGATCAGGTTGGCTCCCAATAGGAGTACATTATGAATTTGATAGTTGTGGTTAGATTCTTCCTCTATCAAATTTACTGCAGCCTTCTCGTGTTGAGGCAACGGGTTTGTTTGAACATTTGGATTTGTATCCTTGAAGGATAAGACCCCGTTCCTGACAAGCTTCTGTACATCGGACTTAAAGCTGAGACAGTTTTCTATGTTATGCCCTGGTCCTCCTTGATGGTAAGGGCAAGTTTGATCTGCTTTGAACCAAAAAGTTGAATTTTCCGGTACTGTAAGAGGAGACCTGGTTTGGACGTGCCCCTTGGCCAGTAGTAGTGGAAACAGTTCTGCGTACAACATTGGTATAGGGTCAAACCCTGGTGGTCGCATTGTACGTTTGTTATTATTGTACGGTGGACGAGCATGTTAAAGAGGTTGTTGTGTCGTTTGTTGAAACTGTTGTTGATTTGGTTGGCTCTGAGCCACCTGAGGTTGATACGTTGGAACAGGCGTAGGGTTGATAGCAGGAGTTACCATCGCTATTGGTTGATACATTCGCCTTTGCTTTCTGAGAGAGATATTACCAATATCTTGCTCTTTTTTCTTAGGGAAAGCACTACCGTATCTTTTGGTACTGCTTGATAGTCCTGTATCTTTGACCAGACGTCCTTCTCGGACTGCCTCTTCAAGGCGTACTCCCATGTTCACCATCTCAGTAAATTCGTTGGGCGAACGCGCGACTATTTGGTCGTAATAGAATGAGCTCAAGGTTTTTAAAAAGATCTTTGTCATATCTTTTTCCTCAAGAGGGGGACAAATATGGGCAGCAATTTCACGCCATCTCTGCAGCATATTCCTTAAAAGTTTCCTTGTCCTTCTGCGACATTGCTCTGAGTTGATCTCTGTCTAGTGCCATGTCCAGGTTATACTTATACTGCTGAACGAAGGCTGCCCCAAGATCTCTGAAAGTAACAATCTTGGTGCGGTTTAAACCCATGTACCATTTGAGTGCGTCACCGGTTAAACTATCTTGAAAGTAATGGATCAGTAGCTGTTGATTCTCCGTCTGAGTTGACATCTTTCGAGCGTACATCACCAAATGACTTTGAGGGAAAGAGTTACCCTCGTATTTTTCAAAGTCGGGCACCTTGAATTTGTTCGGGATTTTCACATTGGGGACCAAACAAAGGTCTGCGGCGTCCT
Source organism: Lathyrus tuberosus (assembly GCA_022829125.1). Classification (NCBI taxonomy): domain Eukaryota; kingdom Viridiplantae; phylum Streptophyta; class Magnoliopsida; order Fabales; family Fabaceae; genus Lathyrus; species Lathyrus tuberosus. The sequence goes on along the minus strand of JALAZF010000391.1, from coordinate 5,354,729 downwards.
TTCCAAATAAATCCTGACCGCGAATGGCATTCAGTTCCTTCTGCATTTCCAGAAATTGCTCCTAGAACTCATTTATTCTGTCGTACATACTTTCATTTCCACCAGAGATTACTTGTGGAATCTGTCCTTTCAAGACAGTGTGTACCAGTGGTTGTGGTATAGTCATTACGGCGGTGACTTTTGGTGCTTCCCTATCCCAAAGTTTGTAACCTTCAGGAGTTCCTGTCATGACTCTTGCATTTTCGCTTTCCCGATGTTTGTAACCTTCAGGCCCAGTGGTTCCTGTTGCAGTTTTCGGGTCTTCCGTGACCGGCGGGATATATCCTTCAGGGATAAAGTTGATAGGCATGCCCCAGGGATGATCTTTAGACATGTTGTACCGAGGATCATATGTCTCCACTATGGGCATAGATGTGATCTCCGAGATCACAGTCCTTTGTTGTTGCCTCTGAGTTGTTGCCAGGGATTGCATGTCACTGTGAAGTTTTTTCATATCTTCCTTCAGAGCGTCAATTTCTTCTCTTAGCTCTCTGTTCTCTTCCTCGAGATCGTCCATTTTCTTTTGTCGATTGGCCCGAGTATTGTACGAATGAGACAGTTTGACTCTAGAATCGTGACACAGACGTGAGATTCAAAGGTAAGAAGAATGCGTTATGTGAGACTGATGAATGAAATGATATATATTAATTAATTTTTGTTTTAATCAAAAATAAACTTCAACAAATAGATTGCAAATATCATACAGAGGGGAGACCCCGTTTTATTGAATTTGAAAGATTGCAGAAATGTAAATACAGTTTTTTACAAAGTGTTGTAAAAGGAAAAGTCTAAGCTTATGGATCTTGAGTCCTCTTTGAGGAGAGCTCAGGTGCTGGTTCTAGTATTTTCCTTTTCTTTGACCGGGGCTCTTGAGCCGTTGTCGGGTTGTTAGTCCTTTGCCAAGTGAAAGAAGTGAGCAAGTTTCTTCGATCTTCTTGACTTTCTACAACATGTCGCTCTAATATCCTAATCAGATCGTCCTTTTCTTTTAATAGTTGCTGAATTATGGTACACTCCACATTGAGAATGCGGTACTTGTTCTTCCAAAATTTCTTTTCCCGTTGAACTTTGTTGAGAGTGATCTGGAGTTTTTCCGTATCAGACATAAAATAAAGGACAAATTCCTTTAACGGAAGAACTTCTTGAAGAGAGTGAGGCATCCTTAGCTTGAGGGCTCTAGTTTGTACCCAGTGGAGATAAGGTTCCACAGAGACACAGTCCGGTTTTCCTAGAGACTCTCTTCCTTTCAAGTGAACATTTTTCCAGGCATGCACTATTTTTGTCTGTAGTGCCCTGCCATTTTCTCCTTCCTTGAAGAAAAGACCTTCTAGATGAACATTACGCGGGATAAGTCCCATCGGGTATCCGAGTTGACGATGAACTAAAACTGGATGATAGTTGATTCCTCCTTTAGTTCCTATGAGGGGTACATTAGGGAAATTTCCACATTTGTCAATGATCCTTATCCCGTCATAGATTCGATTGTACCAATCTATGTTAGAGTTGGTAAGAGACATGATTCTCTGTGACCATCGTAGAGTACTCTTATGATCCCAAAAGGCAGCAGACTTGGGTAAATGGGAAGTGAACTATTTGTATAGCAGGGGTACACAGCATGTGATCATTCCTCCGCTGTACAAATTCCTTAAGTGTACAGAATGATAAGCATCTGCGAGCAAGGTTGGTACAAGGTTTCCAATTAGAAATATCTTAATGGCGTTGGTATCGATGAAGTTATTGATGTTGGGAAAAAGGAATAACCCGTATGTGAGTAGAACAAAGATATCTTCGAAAGCAGTAACGTTTCCAATACTGGCGAAGTACCGGGCTTTCTCTACCAAAAACTTGGCTGGTAAACCTTGGATTCCATCCTTAGCGGTCATGTGAGTCCTAACTTCTGACTCGTCCAAATAGACTGCTCTTGCAATGGTTTGATTTTTTGGAATTTCTTCCAGTCCAGAAAATGGAGCTTGGTCAGTGATGGGTAAATCAGCCAGGTGAGAATACTCCTCCAGTGTTGGTGCTAGTTGATAATCTGGGAACGTGAAACAGTGATAAACCGGATCATAAAACTGAATCAGCGTAGATAGGATTCCTTCAACTACATGGACCCTTAATAGAAACAGCAGTCTTACGTACTTAGCTCTGAAAGCATCAGGGTTGATGATCATCCTTACCAACCCTCTTAAATCCTCTAGTTTTGGAACCTTAAAGGTGTACTTGTGCGTCTTCCTTCTACCGAAATCCATAACGCAATCTTTCTCTCTGATATTTGCAATCATTGTTTTAGTTTAATTTGAAAAAAGGAGAGAAGAGAAAAGAAGATTTTTTCTTTGTTTTAAAAGTTTTTTAAATGAATGCATGAATGCAGCACACAAAAACATAGAAAAAATATGGGTTCAAAGGTTCAGCGTCACGAGCATGGAGTCATGGCTCTACCCATACCCAAAGGTTGTACTATGGTGAATTTTTGTACCTGTACTCAAAATCATTGACCCCCCTTCGGATAACAACAGCAGGCTGGTTCACCCGAGGGAGCTGTAGCTTCTTAGGGTAATCTCAATTGAGTGTAGTATCGCGTGACAGCTATTTCCGATAGCTACTGCACTACTAAATGGTCATATGGTCACTGTCTACTAAATCCTCAGTTTCATGGATACCACAATCGAACAATCTACTTTCACAACCGAAGTCGTTAGACAATAAATCCGCAAAGGGTATCTCCACTGATTTGATGATCTACTGGGACAGCTTATTCGGGATTCACTCCCTGTAAAACCGACCATCTCTGCCATCACCTATCTTAGGTATCACTCATACTTTCCACATGCGACATCACTCGCATTCCCATTAGCAGAAAAATAAACACGAATTCTAGTCTATAATCCTAAACAGACAAAATGGCTCCCCAGCAGAGTCGCCATTTATTTGTAGCGTGCAATTTTTGTCTGTGACGCGACCACCTTATCACAGAATTGGGTTTTCTCCTCAATGAAGAGGAGGGGGTGCTACTTTCTGATTTCTTATTTATCACGTGAAGCTGGAAGAGAAAGGGAAGCTATCTAAAACTAACCTTGCACGCGAATGTTTAACTAAACAAACACTTAAAGAGATTCAGGGAGTCCGGGGCCAGGTTATACAATGGGGAGTTGTCAATTACCCATCCTATATATGGTTATCCATAAGTTGTTAGTTTTAGGTTCTACTTTGTACTTGATGGTGTTTATCTGTTGATGGGTTGGGAAAGTTTCTTGAGGAAATATGAGAGAGAGAGTTTTTTATGGTTTTGGTGAGGTACTGAACCTATGTTTTGATTGGTATGTGAAGGTACTGGACCTAGAGTTTTTGGTTGGTATGCTCGCTAAGATTTCGCAATCTTATGCGTACGTATTCCCGTTTAAAGAAACAGGGAAATCAGAGCAATCGTAGTTCCTCATATTCTATGGGAAGAAAAGATATTATGTTTTGGTGTCTTATTCAAAGCCCAAGATTGAAGCTAAATGGAGTATTTGTGTCTTGTTTAAAGCCCAAGATTTAAGCTAAAAGATTTGACTGAGAGGGAATTTGTCATCTCTAAAGGGAGACGTCTCGTCTGTTTATCACAACAGTTGGGTGACTGTTTATAAAGGAGGGTTACTTTAACTGGGATATGTGAATCCAACAATGCCATAATTTCCTTTATAGGGGTGTTCTCCTGAAGGGGAAAACTTTAACTCATTGTAGAGCAATGCCATTTTTCCTTAGGAATTTCTCATGCTTAGAGAGGGACAGTGGCATGGATGTAAATAATCCAGAGGCTTGTCGCTTACAGCAATTAGACGAAAAAAAAAAGGTTTACCAGGATAAAAGATGGACAAAAGCTTGGATGTTTGAATCAACAAGTGTGCCACTTACAGAAGTTATCTGGGATTAGGGTTTTGATTTGAGTTATCTGTTTTAAAAGTGATAAACAGAGAAATGACTTCCTACAGAGGGATTTTGATTTTCTCTGAGGGGATGTTGATTTTTGCGTGCCTTGATCAAAGCCCAAGGTTGAAGCTAAAAGATTGATTGACTCCACTGGGGAAGTCCTTATACAAAGCCTAAGAGGAGGCTAGAAAAGACGGACTCAACAAGAGAGTGTTTATATATGTCTTGTACAAAGCCCAAGATTGAGGCTGAAAAGAGACTGACTCTTTTGGGGATATTATTGTACAAAGCCTAAGAGGAGGCTAAAAGTTTGACTTTTTTGGGGAAAATATTTTGTCTGTCTTGTACAAAGCCCAAGATTGAGGCTAAAAGGGATTTCGACTCTGCCGGGGAGGGTTTGTATGTGTCTTGTACAAAGCCCAAAATTGAGGCTGAAAAGAAGACTGACTCTGTGGGAAAGAAATCTTTATCTATTTTGTACAAAGCCCAAGATTGAGGCTAAAATAAGACTCTACTAACTCGGCTGAGGGTATTTTAGGTGTCTTGTACATAGCCCAAGATTGAGGCTGAAAGAATTTTGACTCTGTTGGAGAGTATTATCTGTCTTGTTCAAAGCCCAAGATTGAGGCTGGAAAGAGAATTGACTCTGCTTAGGAAATTTATATGGTGTCTTGTATAAAGCCCAAGATTGAGACTGACCAAGCTGGAGAAATCATTATACACAATCCTGAGGGGAGGCTAACTTCTGCTAGGGGAAATCATTATACCAAGCCTAAGAGAAAGCTGAAAAAGATTGACTCAACAAGAGAGTGTTTTTATCTGTCTTGTACAAAGCCCAAGATTGAGGCTAAAAGGGTTGACTCAACAAGAGAGTATTAAAAGGTGGTTGACTCAACAAGAGAGTCTGAAAAGGTGATTAACTCAACAAGAGAGTCTGAAAAGGTGATTGACTCAACAAGAGAGTTTGAAAAGGTTAGCTCAGTTGGGGAAAATCTTTGTACAAAGCCCAAGAGGAGGCTGACTGTGCTGAGGAAAAGAAGGATCATTATACAAAGCCTAAGATGAGGCTAGCTTTGCTGTGGATTATTGAGATCCCGAGGCAGGTCCAAATGGGGAACCAACTCTTGTTGAGGGTTACAGAAGAGTTGAGATATCAGATTCCTTGAGGTTCTGATTTGGGATAGTGTTATACTGGTGATAAACTGACCCTGGCTGGGGAATTTTAGGAGAAAGACTGGGTTTTAGAACCCATGGGTTTTAACTCTACTGGGGATTTATTAAAATGGCCAGGGTTTCTCCTATGTTTATAGGGAACTTAAGAATGTCTTTGAGATCCAAAAGGAGATTAGACTTTCCAAGTCTACTGGTATGGAAGAGTTTATCCTTGTATGAAGCCCAAGAGGATGCAGGTGTTTTAAGGGATGAGAATCAACCCTAAAATTGGTCTGAGATTTGACTCTGGAAAGATTGCTCTAGCAAAGGAAGACTAAGTTCTGTCCTATACCTTTAAGAGGTCTTCAGGGTCCTTGTATTAAGCCCAAGATAAGGAATGAGATTGTTGGGACTTATACCCAAGGAGAGGCCCAGATGAAAAAGAAAACAGTAATCCTACCGTTGTTCTGTAAACTGTACCGGGGCTTATTCAATGACTAAGGCCTAAAGAGGTTTTATGTACAAAGTGTTGGTTCTTACAACTCAAGGAGAGGCCCAAAGAGGTTTTCTGTACAAAGTGTTGGGTCTTACAACTCAAGGATAGACCCAAAAGTTTGAAAAAAGAAAAGAAATGGGACTTACAACACAAGGGTAGGCCCAGTTGATTTTTTGTTGAAAAGGCGACGATCGCGCCGTGGTTTTTTGAAAACACAGTGGGACTTATACAATTACTGAGGCCCAAAAAGGTATTGGTTAAAAAGAGATTGGGTCTTACACTCTAATAGATGCCCAAATATGTTTGAAAAGATTTGTTAGGGTGATAATGATCAAAACCCTAATTTTTGGTTTTAAAATGTATTTTAATTAAATAAAAACTCAATTAAAATAATCAAACATGTGAAAAAAGATTGTGATCTTGGATTTATATTTTAAAAATCATGTTTCATTCATGGGATGATTAAAAAAGTCATTTGAATATTGCAAAACCAAGAGAAAGAAATATTTTTAATGTTTAAAAACAAATAAAAATATAATTCTTTACAAAAATATAAAATATATGAAATAAATAATATTTTTGTGAAATTAACATGGAATAAAATATTTTAACATTTTTGGGAATTTTGAAAAAAAGAACCAATAAAAAATAATTAAAATTGAGAGAGAAATTAATTTTTCAATTAATTAACAAAACATGAAAATATGAAAAAAAAATAGCAAAAAGTGAAAAATGGCAAAAAAGGTCTGGGTGGGGTTCGAACCCACGACCTCTTACACAAACACACATGCGCGCTACCACTGGGGTGGTGATACATCCGTGTATCAAAACCACCCTATTAATTCATAAGGCATGTCTTGTTTCTAGGCCTGGGCAAGGCAAGGCAAGGAAAGGCAAGGCCAGCTTTTGGGCAAATTACGTGAAGCCTCTAACTTTCTCATTTATTCATGGATTGGGACAAAATTTAGGTGCATCTGACCTAGAATTTCACAAGGAATCCAATGGTGCCCTTGGTTTTTTCAGATGAGCTCCCAATTTTAAAACCCGATAGTGGTTTTGAAATAGGCAAAAAGTTGCATTTTCTATGCTAACACATCATACACACACTAATAGCATGGCCAATTGGTTCAAACACAACATATATAACATGTATGAGATGTTTATGATCAGTGGACTTCAAAGTAATGCATAATTCAAAGAGTTCAAGTTGTCATGCACTTACCTCTTGGAGCTTTTTATGCTATCTGCCAAGTTCGTTGTGCCAGAAGTAATTTGATTCTTTGGAAACTCTCAATTGATCCCTTAGAAGCTTTTGGAATGATTAGAACCAGCTGGAATCCTCAGGAACAAGTTTTGGCATTTTCTTGCAAAAGGGGCAAAAGTGACCAATATGGCAACTCTCTCAAATGGTGTTCCAGATGAGGGGAACCATTTGGGAAAGTTTGAGGATGGTATTTAGAGTGTGTTTGAGGCTTTGTTTGGTTTTGGAAGTGACTGAATCAAGACATGGCTTGAAAAATGCAAAAAAGTCCAATTTTGAGGTTTTGGAAGTGGACTTTGGGATTTTGGTGTTTCAGGTCACAAGTGAGTGTTTGAACAGCTTAGATACAACATATTAGAGGTGTTTGGATCATGAGTTGTGGTGGAATTGCTCTCTAACTCAAAAACTCAGAGATACCTTGCTAAAGAAGGGATTTTGGCCTAAAGAAAGAGATTTTGAGGAAAGCAAGTGTTGTAGTACTTTGGTGTACTCAAACTGAGCACAAATAAGCTCTATTTATAGTAGAGCAAGTTTTTTTTGCAAGCAATAGTGAATGGCAGCTGCAGCAGGTCTTTGGCCAATGTTGAGCAAAAGGAATCTCAAGTCTCCTCTAGCCATTGACTAGAGATTAAGGCACAAGCCTATGGTCCTATGATTCAGTGCTGATCCTTGACTCATTCAGTTAGGAAAGTGTCAGTCCATGCCACCTTGGTGTATCCATTAAATGCATTGAAACAAAATTAGAGTCTTGGCACCTTTTTAGCCTTTTTAGGTTTGTTATGGCTAAGGTAGATTCTTGGACTTTGGAGGCTTGAGGATCAGATCATTCTACTTTTGTTTTATCCTCAGATGTGTCCAAAATGATGACAAGGCTTGGAGTTGCTCAAACTTCCCAAATCGAGCAAAACAACAAAATCTTCCAAAATCTTCCTTGCCTAGGACAGTTGGAAATGGTGATTTTGAGGGATTCATATCTCCCTGCCCAGGTAGAGTTATGGGAGGCTCTTGTGCTTTATAGAAAGCCCTCATATGATACGAAACATGTGTGATCATAGTTTGTTTTGAAACTATTTGTATCCAACTGAAAAAACCTCATGAACATTGATGTTCAAGGCTGGTAACTTAGGAAGATTTTCACTAAGTGTTGGAAAAAGTGTTATTTTCTTGTTTTTGTCACTTTGATCACTTCATAACTTAAAATCCATAAAGAATTGGAGTCTGAGGTAGTTGAAGCTTTTGTAGAGTGTAGTAAGACCTACAAATCCAGCTTTGGATCACCCAAAATGGTTGCTTAGATCTCAAGTTATGATCCTTGGAAGTTGGTACCAAAATCACTTTTGTTCCATAATTTTGAAAATTTTTGGTTTCTCAAGGTTGCCCCTTTTGCAAGAAATCTCACTTTTCTTGATTTTTCTTAATGAATTATGATCAATATCATACATTAACATTGTTTTTTACTTAGGGGAACCATATTTGTGAAAAATACCAAAAAAGTCAAACTTGATTTTGTGCACAGTTGACTTTTTATCGGATGAAATCCAAACTGTGCGATCCTCTGTGAAATCAAGTCCTTGACCTAAATCAAACCTAATGGATGGATTCCATAGGTGTTATAGAGTATATTGAATCATGTCCCAAGGTTTTGGAACATGTCTAGGTCAAAAGTCAAAGGAACAGTTGACTTTTTCCTCGAAACCCTAACTGTGGTCCTGATGAATTTTAGACTTGTGAATCAAGCTTGTTCAATCAATCCATTGTTGTAAATGGATCAATGTGGTGTATCTTAGACCCTCAAATCATGTCTTAAGGTCTTGGCTCATGCTTTGTCCCAAAAGTCAACTTAGGGGTGAATTAGGTCAAGAAACCCTAATTCCTGATTTTTGGTAAATGCATCCCCTGAGGTTAAATTGAATTGATGATTGGGTCCATGAGGTCCCTTGCAGTATCTTGGGTTGTGCTTTGAAGCATTGGCTCATGCCCAGATGAAAATTTTCATTTGGAGGCCTCAGTCGACCAAAACCCTAATTTGGTGACACTAGTGATCTTGAGGCTTGCTCCACCTGAAATGTTGCAACTTTGTGCTTGATTCTTGATGTGGGAGTCCTCTTGATCCTTTATGTGTGTTTGAGAGGTTATACAAGTTGAATATCATGTTATTTCTTGATGGATCCTTTGTCTAAGTGCTCTGAGAGGGCTTAAAAACCTAATTCTTGATTGTGGTGAATGCTCAACCATCTTTGAGGAGATTGATGAGGCATGGAGGTACATCCATATTGTGATGATGTCTTGCACAATGATGGGAAATCTTGGTGGTCAAAATTTGGGGTATGACACTGATACCTCAACTCTTCTGTAACCCTCAGCAAGAGTTGATCCCCCGACTTGGACCTGCCTCTGGATCTCAATAATCCTCAGCAGAAGCCAGCCTCCTCTTAGGCTTTGTATAATGATTTTCCTCAGTAGAATTAGCCCCAACAGCACCTTTTTGTTGGGTCCATCTTCTTTATTAAAACATTCTCTTGTTGAGTTAACCCTTTTTAGCCTCAATCTTGGGCTTTGTACAAGACAAACAAAGTACTCTCTTGTTGAGTCAATCACCTTTCCTCACTCTCTTGTTGAGTAAAATCTTCTATCTCAAAAGCACTCTCTTGTTGAGTCAGTCACCTTAAAGCACTCTCTTGTTGAGTCAACCTTTTTTCAGCCTCCTCTTAGGCTTTGTATAACGATTTTCCCCAGCTGAGTTAGCTTTCAAAATACTCTCTTGTTGAGTCAATTACCTTTTCCACACTCTCTTGTTGAGTCAATGGTACAAAACATAAACACTCTCTTGTTGAGTCATTCTTTTAGCCTCAATCTTGGGTTTGTACAAGACATATATAAACTTTCTCCAACAAAGTCAAAATCTTCATAACCTTCTCTTAAGCTTGGGACAAATATCTTCCCCAGCGGAGTCTTCCTCCCAGCCTTCTTTTGGGCTTTGAGAAATAATATCCCTAATCAGAATCAATCTTCTTTTCAGCCTCCTCTTAGACTTTGTATAATGATTTTCTCCAGTAAGGTCAGCCTCAATCTTGGGCTTTGTACAAGACACCTAAAAATCCTCAGTTGAGTCAGTTAACTACCTTGCTAGCCTCAATCTTGGGCTTTGTACAAGACAGATAAAGATTTCTTTCCCACAGAGTCAGTTTCTTTTTCAGCCTCAATCTTGGGCTTTGTACAAGACACCAAATAAAACACTCTCTTGTTGAGTCAGTCTCATTTCAGCCTCAATCTTGGGCTTTGTACAAGACACCATGTAAATCTCTCTAGCAGAGTCAATCTTCTTTTGGCCACAATCTTGGGCTTTGTACAAGGCAGGTAAAACCTCTCACCAACAGAGTCAGTTTCCCCTTTCAGCCTCAATCTTGGGCTTTGTACAAGACAGAAAAAATATTTCCACAGAAAAGTCAACTTTTAGCCTCCTCTTAGGCTTTGTATAAGGATATCCCCCAAAGAGTCAGTCTCTTTTTTAGACTCAATCTTAGGCTTTGTACAAGACAGATAAACACTCTCTTGTTGAGTCAGCCTTTTCCAGCCTCCTCTTAGGCTTTGTATAAGGACTTCCCCAGTGGAGTCAATCAATCTCTTAGCTTCAACCTTGGGCTTTGATCAAGGCACAATAAAATCAACATTCCCCTTAGAGGAAATCAAAATCTCTTTTTAGGAAGACATTTCTCTATGTTATCACACATTAAAACAGGCATTCAAAACAAACCCTAAATCCCAGATAACTGCTGTAAGTAGCAGACTTGTTTATTCAAATATCTAAGATGTAGTTCATCTCTTATCCTGGTAAAACTTCCTCTTTCATCTAATTGTTGTAAGTGGCAAGCCTCTGGATTACTTACATCCACGCCACTGTCCCTCTCTTAGCATGAAAAACTCCTAAGCAAAATGGCATTGCTCAACACTGAGTTAAAGTTTTCTCCTTCAGGACAAATCCCCTATAAAGGAAATTATGGCATTGCTGGATTCTTATATCCCAGTTAAAGTAACCATCCTTTATAAACAGTCACCCAACAGTTATGATAAACAGACGAGATGTCTCCCTTTAGAGATGACAAGTTCTCTCTCAGTGAAACCTTTTAGCTTTAATCTTGGGCTTTGAACAAGACACAAACAAACCTTTTAGCTTCAATCTTGGGCTTTGAACAAGACACAAATGAACCTTTTAGCTTCAATCTTGGGCTTTGAACAAGACACCAAAACATCATTTTTTTCCCACCATAGAATAGGAGGAACTACGACTGCTCTGATTTCCCTGTTTCTTTAAACGAGAATACGTAGGCATAAGATTGCGAAATCTTAGCGAGCATACCAATCAAAAACTCTAGGTCCATTACCTTCGCATACTAATCAAACACTATAGGTCCAGTACCTTCACACCGATCAAAACTAAGGTCCAGTACCTCACCAAAATAATCAAAAATTCTCTCTCTCATATCTCCCAAAGAAGAAACTTTCCCAACCCATCAACAGATAAACACCATCAAGTATAAAAGTAGAACCTATTGCTAACAACCTGTGGATAACCACATATAGGAAGGGTAATTGACAACTCCCTATTGTATAACCTGACCCCGAATCTCTTAAGCATTTGTTCAGTTAAACATTCGTGTGCAAGGTTAGTTTTAGATAGCTTCCTGTAGTGAGCGATTTTGGACGCGGTTCTTAAGCGCTGGTCGCTCTCTGCGATTTGAGCTTAAACTACAGGTCGATTAATTTTTTATCCTATTGTGAGCTGAATAAGGAAGGGAAATAGATGTCTCCAATTAACCCTGCTTTGCATACTGAGTTTAAACAGCGGTCTGTTAGGTTACGAATGCTATCAATGTGGGGGGGCCTTTGTACTGGTTATTTGTATTTTCGCCAATACAGTTTCTTTCTTTTTATCTAGACAGAAGGTTTCTGGCGGGGAACTAGGATTAGGATGTTAGGACTGATGCTTTTGATAGATACATGAGAGTATGGGATTTTGGGTTTTTGTTTAGTGTGCTCGCTAAGATTTTTCTTTCAATCTTATGCCTATGTATTCCCGTTTACCAAAACAGGGAATTCAGAGCGTTCGTAGTTCCTCCTATTCTATGGGAGGAAATGGTTGTTTTGGTGTCTTGTACAAAGCCCAAGACGTGAAGCGAAAGGTGATTTGTATCTTGTTCAAAGCCCAAGATGTGAAGCTAAAGGGGTTTACTTTAGAGAGAATTTATCATCTCTAAAGAGGGGGTTGTATGTCACAATTGTTGGGTGACTGACTCTAAAGGAGGATTACTTTAACCGGGATACGCGGATCCTAGCAATGCCATAATTTCCTTTATAGGGGGTTTTAACCTGAAGGAGAAGACTTTAACTCAGTGTAGAGTAATGCCATCTTTCCTTAGGAATTTCTCATGTTAAAAGAGGGACAGTGGCATGGATGTAGATGATCCAGAGGCTTGCTGCTTACAACAATTAGATGGAGGGAAAGGAGTTGTTAATGTTTGTGTACTGTGAACGAGGCACAGCTTTGATGCTAAAAGGTTGATTGGATCAACCAGTGGTTTTCTTATACAAAGCCTAAGAGGAGACTAATATGTGTCTCGTACAAAGCCCGAGAGAGAGGCTAAAAAGTTTTGACTCGACGATGAAGTCTTTTGGTATCTCGTATAAAACCCGAGATGGAGGCAAAAATTCGTTTGGCTCAGTAAGAACCCTTTTGTATCTCGTATAAAGCCCGAGATGGAGGCGAAAGGGTAATTGACTCAACGAGGGAGTCCCTTATGTGTCTCGTACAAAGCCCGAGAGAGAGGCTAAACGTTGTTTGACTCCGCTGGGGAGGATCATTGTACAAAGCCCAAGAGGAGGCTATGGTTACTGTTTCAGTTTAGTGACAGGTCCAGTATACTGATTTTAAAGAGAAAATCAGTTCTTATATGAGCAACACTGTACTCAAGGATTTGATCCAAGGATCCAGGTTATTCCTGTTCTTTAAGGAATCGGGAAATCCGAAGGGTATTGAGACTGTCCGAGTTTACGGGTTTCCTTCCTATTTAACGAAGGGGTCACTTGAGAATGTCTTTGAGACTCAAGGAGATTAGACTGTCCAAGTCTAGAGTGTCATCTTCTATACTATGCTTTGAGAAACAGTAGTAGACTCAATGAAAGTACTTTTCTATGAAGATGACTAAGTTCTGTTCCTATACCTCTAGGAGGTCGTCGGGACAATTTGTACGAAGCCCAAGAGGAGGCTGGAAACTTTTAAGAAGCCGATCGGTCCTTGTACTAAGCCCAAGAGGAGGCGGGGTTGCTTTTAGGAAGCCTGTGGGTCCTTATACGATGCCCAAGAGGAGGCCGATGCTTTTAGGAAGCCGATGGGTCCCCAAACCCCGAGAAATTCAAGGCAAGCTATTCACGAGGAATAGATCAAGTCAGGAAAGTTCGAGAATTTGGAAGAAACTCAAAGATACCATTCGCAGAGAATACATTCATCTCTGGGAATAGAGTTTCTTGACAATTCCTAATGAGGATAGCCGAAGAGAAGACTGTATCTGGTGATCCTATTGGGGATCTAGTTGTCTATTTCTACGAAGTAAACGAAACGACGTCACCTAGTTCTAGACGTAGTTGCCAGGGAAACTCGAAATATCTATACTATTATTTCACAGTTGATATGAGTTTATGAAAGAAGACTTACAGTGAAACAACCCCACAATACAGTTATATGTATATGAAAGCGGTAAATGAAAGCAATAACCACTTACTCGGTTATAGAGCTTCCATGTTGTTTGGTTAGTTGTTCAACAAAGAAAGATTGAAAACAACAGTATATTCAAAATCAAAGGAGAATGTGCTTTGAAAAAGAAAGATTTGGGGCTTACAGCTCAAGGAGAGGCCCAGGGTTTTATCAGTGAGCGCATTGTTTGAATTTGTACAGAGGGACTTATACAAGTGACTGTGACCCAAAATGTTTTTCTGTACAAAGGGATGGGTCTTACACTCTTTCACGAGGCCCAAAAGTTTTAAAGAAAAAGAGTGGGGCTTATAACACGAGGGTAGGCCCAGATGATTTTTCCGTTTAAAATGGCGATTGCGCCGAGGTTTTCTTTTAACGCAGAGGGACTTATACAATAAGTGAGGCCCAAAGTGATTTTGGTTAAAAGGGGGTTGGGTCTTACACAGGCCCAAAAGTTTTGAATGGGTCTTATAGCTCGATGAGAGGCCCAGAAGGTTTTTTTTCAAAAGGCGACGATCGCGCCGTTTGTTTTTGACGGTATTGGGACTTATACAATACACTGAGACCCAAAAATGGTTTGGTCAAAAAAGGATTGGGTCTTACACTCTATTAGAGGCCCAAAGTGTTTTGAAAATGATTTATGAGGGTCGAATTAATCCAAAAACCCTAATTTGTTTTCAAAAATGTGTTTTAATTGAATAAAAATTCAATTAAAATGATCAAAATTGTTTAACATAGGAAAAACAAATTGTGATCTTGGATTAATGTTTCAAAAATTAAGTATTGACCTACAAAATAATTAGAAAGCATTAAAAGTTGCAAAATCAAGGTGGAAAAAATATTTAAAATGTCAAAAACAATTAAAATATTAATTCTTTGCAAAAATATCAATTATATGAAATAAATAATATTTTGGGGATTTTTTGGGAAAATAAAATATTTTAACATTTTTGTGAATTATTAAAAAAAGAATCAACTCAAAATCATTAAAACTCAGAGAGAAATTAATTTTTGAATCAATTAAACAAAATCACAAAATTCAAATATTTGAATTTGGAAAAAAGGCGCCAAGAACACGCGCGTGTTCTGGGTTTGGCTGATTAGCGTTTTCCATCCAATCTCACTGAATACTTAATCATATCATGTAATCCACATATCATTATGCTCGTCTCAACCTCACGATCATGTTTATAACACTTAATTTCATTTAAATTAAACATAAAAACATGAAATCACGAAGAAACCTCAAGAACCCTAATTTCTGCATGAAGGCTAGGATTTTTTATACACGATTAAAACAATGTAATTAATTGAGGGAAAACATTCCATGCATGATTATGAACATATGGCAAAATTATTGTGCGAGGAAATATGCATAGATTGAGAGATGACCAAGTTTATGCTTACCTCTAGGCCGTGACAGCAAGTGCAATGTGATTTTTGATTTGGAGGTGTTACAGATGAGCGGTGATGATCTGAACAGCTTCCTTACACCCTATAGAGCGTGTTTGAATGCTTGGACTTGATTGAAAATGGCTGGAACGATTTGTGGTACCTCAGCTGCAACTTGATTGAAAGTTTGAGCAACCAGCTGATGATTTTGTGATTTTGGTGTTCCAGATGTTATGTGAGTGTTTGGATCACTTCTATATGATGTATGTGAGGTGTGTGAGTGATTGGTTTGATTGGAAAAGCTCTCAAACTCAAAACCCGATTGCTACCTTGCTAAGAAAGACATTTTTGCCAAGAGAAAGAGATTTTGAGGAAAGCATCTGTTAGATAGATTTGGTGTACTCAAACTGATCACAATTGAGCTCTATTTATAGTAGAGCAAGTTTTTTTGCCAAGGAATAGTGAATGGCAACTGCAGTAGGTGTTTGTTCAATGTTGGCCAATAGAAATCCAAGTCTCCTCTAGCCATTGACTAGAGGTTAGGGCACAGAGCTTTGGTTCCCTTGGTCTTGGATAAGTCTTGACTGATTTCAGATGAGAATGGCTCAGTCCATGCCACCTTGATACTTCCATTGAATGGTTCAATCCAAATTTGGAGTCTTGTCCCTATTGTGGCCATTCTAGGTTCAATATGCTATTTCTTGTTCCATGGACTTTGGAGGCTTGGCTTAGTGATTGTCCCCTTTAGATTCAATCCTCAGATGCGTCCAATTGGATAGGAGCATTTGAATTTGGCTGATTTTGGTAAATCGAGCAAAGTTGTAAATTCTGCCTTGCCTTTGACAGATTTCAGCAAGGCAGCTTTCCAATGTCATAACTCATGGTGTAAGTTGAATTTGGTAATGCTCTTGACCATTTTGGAAAGCCCTTACATGATACAACAACTGTTTGAACATGTTTGGTTTTGATCTCTTTTGAATCCAAGTGAAAAATCCCTCTACATTTTGCAAAAAGTGAAGGCAGATTCTGACTTAGTGAAAATTTCACTAAGTGTTGGAAAAAGTGATATTTTCACATTTCAGCCACTTTGATCACTCACTAACTCAAAATCCTTAATGAATTGGACTTAGGTCTAGTTGAAGTTTTTGTAGAGGGTAATGAGGGCTACAAATCTATCTTTGGATGAAAAAAAATGGCTTTGTGGTTTAGGAGTTATGATCCTCCAAAGTTGGTACCCTTGTCACTTTATTTTTAACTTAGAAAATTTTCTAAGTTTTTATGGTTACCCCTTTTACAAGTTATCCCACTTTTCTTGATTTTTCTTGATGAATGATGATTCAAATCATACATTAACATCATTTTAGGGTTAAAAATCCATTTTGGTGAAAAATCTCAAAAAGTCAAAGTTGACATTTGTGCACAGTTGACTTTTTATCGGATGAATTCCAAACTGTGCAATTCTTCAAGAAATCATGTCCTTGACCTAAATCAAACGTGATGGACATGTTCCATAGGTGTCATAGGGTATATTAAATCATGTGTTAGGGTTTGGGAGCATGTCCTGGTCAAAAGTCAAAGTTACAGTTGACTATCCTCGCGAAACCCTAATTGTGGTGCAGATGAAATTGGAACTAGTTGCTCAAGCTTCTTGGATTAATCCATTGTTGTAAATGGATAAATATAGTTCATTAGAGACCCTCAAACCCTCTCTTGAGGTCTTGGCTCATGATTTGTCCCAAAAGTCAACTTAGGGGTGAATTAGGTCAAGAAACCCTAATTCCTGATTTTTGATGAATGCAACCCCTGAGGCAAAATTGACTTGATGATTGGGTCCATGAGGTTCCATGGAGTATATTAGGTTAGGTTTTGGATCATTGGCTTGTGCCCAGATGAAAATTTTCCATCTGGAGGCCCTGGTCGACCAAAACCCTAATTTGGTGACACTGTTGATCTTGAGACTTGATCCACCTAGAAGGGAGCAACCTTGTGCTTAATCCTTGAAGTGGGAGTCCTTTTGATCCATTATTGATGTTTGAGAGGTTAGACAAGTTGAATATCATGTTATTCCTTGATTGACCCTTTGTCTAAGGCTCTGAGAGGGCTTGAAACCCTAATTTTGATTGTAGTGGATGCTCACCCATCTTTGGGGAGACTGATGAAGTATGATGGTTCCTCCATATTGTGATGATGATTTGCACAATGATGGGACATCTTAGTGGTCAAAATTTGGGGTATGACAGATGCCCCTATTTAATCTTCTTGGACCCGAAGGTGTGAATGACGAAAGTATTCGGGCATTCGGGGTGCAAGAGGATTAAATATCGGAATACCCGAAATTTTGATGGTGGTTATGAATGGTAGCTTACGCATTCATCTTCTTTAGCTAAGCGAAGATGCTTAGAAAAGGTAAACTTCCCCTCGATCCTGGTCTTCAGCCAAGGAACTGGTCTCAGTTTTCTTTTGTCAACCTCCCTCCCGTTCTTGGATTCCTACCAAGGAACTGGTCTCAGTTGCTGATTTAAACTTCCCCTCGATCCTGGTTTCCCACCAAGGAACTGGTCTTAGTTTCTGATTTAAACTTCCCCTCGATCCTGGTTTCCTACCAAAAAACTGGTCTCAGTTTCTTTTGTCAATAAACTTTACTGACAAGGAACGCTATTTGTAGCGGATTTCCTCAAACTTCTCGCCGAATTTTCCTGGGGAGATGCCATTTGAGTGGAAAAAGTTTTGATGTCAGACTTGCTGGGGAACCCAATCGTCTGAGTTGTAGAGGTGCACAAACTTCTCTGTTGGAGACGCCATTTATCGATTCTACTGGGGAAAGCGAGTCTCTTGAGAAACTGTTTTCGTTTGGGGGCTTACATCATACTTTTCTCGGGATCTTTCCGGAGAAATGCCATATGATGGGATCCAATTTTGAAGTGCAGATGACCTTTTCATCGGTGGGTTTTTTGGAGAATGGCAGCTGTACTGCCAAATCTCTGCTTAGGAGGCTTTCTCTGGGGATTTTCCTTAATCCGGAAAAGCAAGGATATCATCTTCAATGGCGAAGAGTGACATCGGTCGAAGGTTCTCTGGTCTTTCAGAGGTTCAAGTTATCAAAGTGGTCAAGGGCCAATTCTGATCCAGAAATAAACTAGAGGAGAGAGAATGTTCAGACGCAGCGTTTCCTGACGAGGCAAGAACTAACGACTCGATTGGGAGAACTTTTATCACTAGGGGACAAGACCGACTAGAGTGATAGTGATGCAATATGAAATGTGAATGCAAATCAATAATGCATGATGTATGTATGTTTATGCTGACAAAACTGAGGAGACATACAAACTAACAGGTGAACACGACTGGATACTCGGCCCTCGCGGGGCGAAGAAGTACCGTTGGTTCAAAATAGCAATTCCGCCTTGCTTAGGAGAGATAGCCCCTGTTGGGAGCACTGTTGATTGGGCTTAGGAGATAAGAACTCGGCCGAGGTGTGTCAGACGAAACAAGGTCTCTGACACAGTTGATCCCTTCCTTCAGGCGTACTAGGCCTAGAAGGAGTACTTTGATTCTGCACTTTGTAGTTCGCTTACTTCTGGAGAAGCGGTTGATGTTCTTCTGATGTTTAACAGTCAAAAGAAATTGTCATCTTTATCTTAAAAGCAGAAAAAGTTTTAACAAGTAAATTCATTTTTGTTTTATTTCAAGAATCGTTAATCATGTTAACAACGTCGTTCTGTAAAGCTAAAACAAATAAGAATTACAAAAAAAAGCACAAAGGCTCAAATTTTATTGATAAGATGGAGATCAGCCAAACGCGTGATTCCAAAGAGTATATACAAAGTTTGAAAATGATAATTTACAGGGAAAAGGGCTACGTTGAAACATAACGACCACTATCCTTCTACCAACTTTGAATTCAGGGCATCCTGAGCTTCTGTCGAAGATGACCTTGACTGGAGATTTCTGACAGATGATGTAACTGCTGCTGAGGGACTTGCCTCTGTTGAACATAGTTACTTGCCACTATCCCTAACTTTTTCCTGGATTGTACTGTGATGTTTCCAATCCACCGGGATGATTTTTTTCTCTGTCTCTAACTTTTTCCTGGACCGCCCATTCGGGTTTTCAATCCACCGAGACATTTTTTTTTAGTTTAGGCGAAGTATTTCTTGACTACATCAACATTTGTGGGGAAGGAAAATTCCTCTCCGTCCATGGTTGCAAGTCTCAAGGCACCGCCTGAGAAAGCTTTCGTGACCACATAGGGGCCATTATAATTCGGAGTCCATTTACCTCGCGAATCAGTGAGAAATGATTGTATCTTCTTGAGCACGAGGTCTCATTTCCTGAAGATGCGAGGTCGAACCTTTTTGTCGAACGCCTTCTTCATTCTCTGTTGATACAGCTGACCATGGCATAGTGTCGTGATTCGCTTCTCCTCGATCAGATTCAGTTCGTCGTGTCGACTTTGACACCATTCAGCTTCGGTGAGCTTGGCTTCCATCAATACTCGGATTGACGGGATCTCTACTTCTATGGGGAGCACTGCTTCCATGCCATACACTAGAGAGAAAGGGGTTGCCCCTGTTGAAGTGCGGACAGATGTCCGATAACCGTGAAGAGCAAAGGGTAGCATCTCGTTCCAGTCTTTGTAGGTTACGACCATCTTTTGAACGATCTTCTTGATGTTCTTGTTAGCCGCTTCTACCGCTCCGTTCATCTTGGGTCGGTAGGGAGATGAGTTATGGTGTTCGATTTTGAACTCTGTACACAACTCTCTCATCATCTTGTTGTTCAAGTTAGATCCATTATCAGTAATGATCTCGCTTGGAACACCATAACGGCAGATGATATTGTTTTTGATAAATCGGACCACCACTTGCCGGGTTACATAGGCGAATGACGCTGCTTCGACCCACTTGGTGAAATAGTCGATGGCTACTAGGATGAACCGATGTCCGTTTGAAGCCATAGGTTCAATCATGCCGATCATGTCAATTCCCCATATGGAAAATGGCCATGGGGAAGAAAGAACTTTGAGATGTGATGGCGGTACATGAATTTTGTCGGAGTATATCTGACACTTGTGACACCTCCTTATGTACTTGTAGCAGTCGGATTCCATTGTCAACCAATAGTACCCTGCTCTCAAAATTTTTCTCGCCATTGTATGTCCGTTGGCATGAGTGCCAAAGGACCCTTCATGAATTTCTTTCATCAGCATTTCCGCTTCTGGTCTGTCGACGCATCGGAGCAAGACCGTGTCAAAATTTCTCTTATAGAGAGTGTCACCGCTCAGGAAGAAGTTTCCAGCCAATCTTCTGAGGGTTTTCCTGTCTTTTCTGAGTGCCCCAGATGGGTACTCTTGTTTCTGAAGGAAGCATTTGATATCGTGATACCAAGGTTTGTCGTCTATGACTGCTTCAATTGCGAAGACGTAAGCGGGCATTTCAAGGCGCATTATGTCGATCTTAGGTATGTCATTCCATCGACCTACACTAACCATGGAAGAGAGAGTGGCTAATGCATCAGCCATGTGATTCTCTTCACGAGGGATGTGATGAAACTCAACTCTGTTGAAGAAAGGTAACAACCTTCTTGCATAATCTTTGTAAGGAATCAGTCCTGATTGGTATGTGTTCCAATCTCCTTTTATTTGATTGATAACCAAGGCTGAATCGCCGTATACATCCAAGTTTTTGATCCTTAAATCAATCGCTTCTTCGAGACCCATAATACAAGCTTCGTATTCGGCCTCGTTGTTCATACGTTCGAACGTAAGTCTAGCAGTGAAAGGAATGTGGGTACCCTGAGTGGTAACAATGATTGCCCCAATTCCGTTTCCGTAATGATTAACTGCTCCGTCAAAGATAAGTCCCCATTGGGAACCTAGTTCTGGCCCTTCACTGGGTAACGGTTCCTCGCAATCTTTCATTTTTAGATACATGACATCTTCGTCTGGGAAGTCAAACCCGATTGATTCTTGATGGTCAATCGGTTGATGAGCCAAATGATCGGCTAAAATACTTCCTTTAACGGCTTTCTGAGCGTGGTACTCTATGGCATATTCTGATAACAACATCTGCCAACGGGCTATTCTTCCCGTGAGAGCAGGCTTTTCGAAAACGTACTTGATTGGATCCATTTCGGAGACCAACCAAGTAGTATGACAAATCATGTACTGGCGAAGATGTTTGGCTGCCCAAGCCAAAGCGCAGCAAGTTTTCTCGAGCATCGTGTACCGAGTTTCACAATCGGTGAATTTCTTGCTCAAATAGTAAATGGCAGACTCTTTCCTTTTGGTTTCGTCTTGTTGGCCAAGTACACATCCCATTGAGTCCTCTAGGACTGTGAGGTAAATGATCAGTGGTCTTCCTTCCATTGGAGGTGATAGAATCGGCGGATTCAACAGGTATTCCTTAATACTGTCGAAGGCGGTTTGGCAATCTTCTGACCAAACGCAATCCTGGTTCTTTTTCGGTAATTTGAAAATCGGCGCACACGTGGCAGTTATAAAGAATATGAATCTGGAGATGTAGTTCAAACTTCCCAGGAATCCTCTGACTTGTTTTTCAGTCTTCGGAGAAGGCATTTCTTAAATGGCCTTGACCTTGTCAGGATCAACCTCGAATCCTTTCTGGCCGATGAACCCTAGAAGTTTCCCTGAACGGACACCGAAGGTGCACTTGTTGGGATTCAAGCGAAGCTTGAATTTTCTTAGACGTTCGAACAATTTTGACAGAAGTTCAACGTGCTCACTCTCTGTTTTTGATTTTTCAATCATATCATCGACATACACTTTGATTTCTTTGTGTGTCATGTCATGAAACAGAGTAGTCATGGCCCTATGATAGGTTTCCCCGACGTTCTTCAAACCGAAGGACATTACCTTGTAATAGAAGGTACCCCATGGGGTAATGAACGAAGTTTTCTCCATGTCTTTCGGTGCCATTTTGATCTGGTTATAGCCCGAGAATCCATCCATGAAGGAGAAGACTTTGAATTTTGTTGTACTGTCCACCAGCATGTCAATGTGTGGTAAAGGAAAGTCGTCCTTTGAACTAGCCTTGTTTAGATCCCTGTAATCAACACACATTCTGACCTTTCCGTCCTTTTTGGGAACGGGTACAATGTTGGCTAACCATTGAGGATATTCAGATGTAGCGAGGAAACCCGCGTCAATCTGTTTCTGTACCTCCTCTTTGATTTTGATGGCCATGTCCGGGTGAGTCCGTCTGAACCTTTGCTTTATTGGCGGACATTCCGATCTCAACGGTAAGTGATGTTCCACGATGCTGGTATCCAACCCTGGCATATCCTGATAGGACCAAACGAATACATCGGGGAATTCTCTGAGAAGCTTTATCAAACTCTCTCTGGCAGTTGGACTAAGCAGTACCCCAATCCTGATTTCTTTTCTCTCATTTTCTGAACCCAAGTTTACAATTTCCAACGGCTCTTTGTGAGGTTCAATGGACCTTTCCTCTTGTCTGAGTAGTCGGGAGATCTCTTCTGGAATTTCGTTGTCATTTTCTTCTTCAGCCTCGAATACCGGGAACTCAAAGTTGGGAGAAGGCACCGGATCGTACGTTTCAACGGGGTTTAAAACAAGCAATCTGCATGACGTGATGATTCGTGTTTAGAAGAGATAGAGAAAATGCAAGTGTGTGCAGTGTTTTATTTTTTTTACTGCTTATTTTTATTATTGAATTGTTTTTTAGGATTACCATTTTCTGAAAAACAAAAAGAGAAAACAACAATTAATGCGGAAATTACAGAACGACGTTATTTTATTAATGAACAAGTCGATTCTTGAAACTACAGCCCTATAAAACAAAACTCTGTCGCTTTGGCCAAAGCGAAGAGGGAATTTTATAGAAAGCGAGCCCTATCAAAACATCCGTTTCACCTGGGCAGGGTGAAAGGCTAAAGATGGCAATTACTTTGACTGGTGAACGACCTTCGGAACCTCGACAGCAACCCATTGGCGGCGAACTCCTCGGTGAATCACAAAGTCTGGCACCTTCCTTGATTTGTCTTCAGAAATGACGCTGATTTCTGGTGGAGCAGGATCATTGGAATCTGTCTCCCAGGCAGAATTATCGTAGGAGAATTCCTCTGTTGTATTTTGCATAGCATTTATGCTCTCAACTGTATCTCCCCAACCAGTGGGCTGGATATCTTCGAGCCTGATACGAGAGCTTTCGGGAGCAGTGTACTTGACCATGAAGTCGTACTTTCCACTTGGTTCTCCCAGAGTGTCCCAAACTTCTTTGGAACTGGATGAGTCATCCCTCTCGATGACGTTGACCTCGGGAAAAGCATAATTGATGAATTCAAGTACTGCAAATGTTGCAAATTCATCTTCATGTTGAGTAGTTTCTGAATGACCTGAGTGTTGATCCCATGACATGGTGGGGACACAGGTATTCTGTTTAATGACGGTCAGCTGATTTTCATTGCTCGACTGACTCTCTTGCCCCAAGTTTCCTGGGTAAGGTTGCCACATTGGTAGACCATCCATTGGGCCATAGTAATCGTGGTCAAAGTTGTCTTTCATCAGAGTGTCCTCCTCTAATGAATTTGGCGGAGCACGGCATCCTTCCGGATCACAATCCCCGTATATCATTTCGACGTCTGACCGTGGTATAAATATCGGACTTTCTGTAGGAAAGTAAAAAGGCGTAGGCACCTCTTCCTGAGACATATAACCGTCCTCATTAAGATAGGATTTCCATTCTTTATATGGGTCAAAGGGATCTTCCTCATTGATAGATGTACTGCTTGAGACACTGGGTGAAGGAAACCTCCACTGTGGAAGAAATTTTGAAGGGGATGAAGACTTTCATCATTGACAGCTGTCTGGGTACAGGTTGCGGAAAAACCAAGACCCTTCTTTGTTTTATTGTCAGTAGGAATGACAAGCTGTCCCCATCCTGTTGTATCGGTACTCTCGACTGCTTTGATAGCATTATTGTATGAGGAAATCGAGGTTCCTCCTTTGAACTGATTGTCCTCACTCATCGACAATGCTTGGAACTGCGTTTTAATAACCTCCTCAGGTTCTATACCAGTAGATGATGACAAGTTGCTTACAAGCAAGGCTTGTTCCCCACAAACTGTGACAAGTTGATCGTTCTTGACGAACTTTAGCTTTTGGTGGAGGGTCGAAGTGACCGCTCCAGCCTGATGTATCCAAGGTCTTCCTAATAAACCACTGTACGTTGCCCGGATGTCCATGACCTGGAAAGTGACTTGGAAAGTGTGAGGACCGATAGTTATGGGAAGATCAACTTTGCCGATAACTGTTTTTCTGGATCCGTCGAACGCTTTGACGACGACCTCGCTGATTCTCATCGGAGGGCCCTTGAATGATAATTGCATCAAAGTGGACTTCGGCATAACATTCAGGGCTGGCCCTGTGTTTACTAGTACGCTAGCTAAAGCATCGTCCTGGCAGTTAACTATAATGTTGAGCGCCATGTTATGACGGCGACCCTCTTCAGGTAATTCCTCATCACTAAATCCCACATTATTACAGGAAGTGATGTTAGAGACAATGTTATCGAACTGTCTGATTGTTACATCCTGTTCCACAAAGGCTTGCTCCAAGACTTTCTGTAGCGCTTCCCTGTGGGCTTCTGAACTGAGTAACAGTGATAATACCGAGATCTTTGAAGGAGTCTGTAATAGTTGATCAACAAAGTTGTATTCACTCCTTTTGATGTGCTTCAGCATCTCATCATTATTTTTCAAAAGGTCGGGATTACTGGATTGACCGACTGGTGGATCGGGAGCTTCCGTCTGAAGTTCCTTTTCTTTGTTAAGTTCTCCAACACCTCGGTTGAAGATTCGACCGCTCTGTGTTACACGACTGATGTCTGCAATATTCACGACGGAGGGTAATGGAATTTCCTTTCCATTTTCAATTATCATTGCACCGTATTTGTAAGGGATAGCCTTAGTTGATTCATACGGTAGTGGTCCCGGTAGATAGATGACTATGGGAACCTTCTGATTTTTTTGACCATCATAAGTGATCTCGATTCGTTCCCGGTTGGGAACTTTAGATTCGTCAAGTAGAGGGATAATGGCAAAAACATCCCTGGTCCTGTGATGACCAGAGATCGTGACAACATCCTCGACTTGCTCGGCAAGGTAGTTCGGCGTCCAGTCGATGGGTCCAGAACCCGGATATGGACGAATTTCTCCACGATCCACCTGACTCTAAAGAGTTTCTCTTACAAGGTAACACCCTTGGTTACATTCCGAACAGACGCCGCAACGTTCATAGTTGTGTGGTGGCATCAGGCCACGCCCACTTTGAATACAATGTAACCTCACTAGGTTAGTGTAGCGAGAGATTTTGGACGCGGTTCTTAAGCGCTGGTCGCTCTCTGCGGTTTGAGCTTAAACTACAGGTCGATTCATTTTTTATCCTATTGTGAGCTGAATAAGGAAGGGAAATGTCTCCAATTAACCCTTCTTTGCATACTGAGTTTAAACAGTGGTCTGTTAGGTTACAGATGCGATCAATGTGGGGGGCCTTTGTACTGGTTATTTGTATTTTCGCCAATACAGTTTCTTTCTTTTTATGTAGACAGAAGGTTTCTGGCGGGGAACAAGGATTAGGATGTTAGGACTGATGCTTTTGATAGATACAAGAGAGTATGGGATTTTGGGTTTTTGTTTAGTGTGCTCGCTAAGATTTTTCTTTCAATCTTATGCCTACGTATTCCCGTTTACCGAAACAGGGAAATCAGAGCGTTCATAGTTCCTCCTATTCTATGGGAGGAAATGGTTGTTTTGGTGTCTTGTTCAAAGCCCAAGACGTGAAGCGAAAGGTGATTTGTATCTTGTTCAAAGCCCAAGATGTGAAGCTAAAGTGGTTTACTTTAGAGAGAATTTGTCATCTCTAAAGAGGGGTTTGTCTATGACAAATGTTTATAAAGGAGAATTACCTTAACCGGGATTTGTGAATCCGGCAATGCCAAAATTTCCTTTATAGGGATTTTAACCTGAAGGAGAAGACTTTAACTCAGTGTAGAGCAATGCCATCTTTCTTTAGGAATTTCTCGTGCTAAAAGAGGGACATTGGCATGGATGTAGATGATCCAGAGGCTTGCCGCTTACAATGATTAGATGGAGGGAAAGGAGTTGTTGATGTTTGTGTACTGTGAACGAGGCACAGTTTTGACGCTAAAAGGTTGATTGGATCAACCAGTGGTTTTCTTATACAAAGCCTAAGAGGAGGCTAATATGTGTCTCGTACAAAGCCCGAGAGAGAGGCTAAAAGGATTTTGACTCGATGAGGGAATCTTTTGGTATCTCGTATGAAGCCCGAGATGGAGGCGAAAATTTGTTTGGATCAGTAAGAACCTTTTTGTATCTCGTATAAAGCCCGAGATGGAGGCTAAAGGGTGATTGACTCAACGAGGGAGTCCCTTATGTGTCTCGTACAAAGCCCGAGAGAGAGGCTAAACGTTGTTCGACTCCGCTGGGGAGAATCATTGTACAAATCCCAAGAGGAGCCTGTGGTTACTATTTCAGTTAAGTGACAGGTCCAGTATACTAATTTTAAAGAGAAAACCAGTTCTTATATGAGCAACACTGTACTCATGTATTTGATTCAAGGATCCGGGTTATTCCTGTTCTTTAAGGAAGCGGGAAATCCAAAGGGTATTGAGACTGTCCAAGTCTGCGGGTTTCCTTCCTATTTAACGAAGGGGTCACTTGAGAATGTCTTGGAGACTCAAGGGTCTTAGACTGTCCAAGTCTAGAGTGTCCTCTTTTATACTATGCTTTGAGAAACAGTAGTAGACTCTATGAAAAGACTTTTCTATGAAGATGACTAAGTTCTGTTCCTATACCTCTAGGAGGTCGTCGGGACAATTTGTACGAAGCCCAAGAGGAGGCTGAAAACTTTTTAGAAGCCGATCGGTCCTTGTACAAAGCCCAAGAGAAGGATATCATTCCCTGAGGAAGTGATCATTATACGAAGCCTAAGAGGAGGCGGTGAATACTTCTAAGAAGCCGTAGGGTCCTTTAACTAAGCCCAAGAGGAGGCGGAGTTGCTTTTAGGAATCCTGTGGGTCCTTGTACGATGCCCAAGAGGAGGCCGATGCTTTTAAGAAGCCCGTGGGTCCCCAAACCCCGAGAAATTCAAGGCAAGCTATTCACAAGGAATAGATAAAGTCAGGAAAGTTCGAGAATTTGGAAGAAACTCAAAGATGCCATTCACGGAGAATACATTCATCTCTGGGAATAGAGTTTCTTGACAATTCCTAATGAAGACAGCCGAAGAGAAGACTGTATCTGGTGCTCCTATTGGGGATCTAGCTGTCTATTTCTACGAACTAAACGAAACGGCGTTACCTAGTTCTAGACGTAGTTGCCGGGGAAACTCGAAATATCTTTACTATTTTTACACAGTTGATATGAGTTTATGAAAGAAGACTTACAGTGAAACAGCCCCACAATACAGTTATATGTATATGAAAGCGGTAAATGAAAGCAATAACCACTTACTCGGTTGTAGAGCTTCCATGTTGTTTGGTTAGTTGTTCAACAAAGAAAGATTGAAAACAATAGTATATTCAAAATCAAAGGAGAAAGTGCTTTGAAAAAGAAAGATTTGGGGCTTACAGCTCAAGGAGAGGCCCAGGGTTTTATCAGTGAGCGCACTGTTTGAATTTGTACAGAGGGACTTATACAAGTGACTGAGGCCCAAAATGTTTTTATGTACAAAGGGATGGGTCTTACACTCTTTCACGAGGGCCAAATGTTTTAAAGAAAAAGAGTGGGGCTTATAACACGAGGGTAGGCCCAGTTGACTTTTCGTTTAAAAATGGCGATCGCGCCGAGGTTTTCTTTTAACGCGGAGGGACTTATACAATAAGTGAGGCCCCAAAATGTTTTGGTTAAAAGGGGTCTTACACTCTATTAGAGGCCCAAAAGTTTTGAATGGGTCTTATAGCTCGAGGAGAGGCCCAAAAGGTTATTTTTCAAAAGGCGACGATCGCGCCATTTGTTTTTGATGGTATCGGGACTTATACAATACACTGAGGCCCAAAAATGGTTTGGTCAAAAAAAGGATTGGGTCTTACACTCTATTAGAGGCCCAAAGTGTTTTGAAAATAATTTATGAGGGTTGAATTAATCCAAAAACCCTAATTTGTTTTCAAAAATGTATTTAATTGAATAAAAATTCAATTAAAATGATCAAAATTGTTTAACATAGGAAAAACAAATTGTGATCTTGGATTAATGCTTCAAAAATTAAGTATTGACCTACAAAATAATTAGAAAGCATTAAAAGTTGCAAAATCAAGGTGGAAAAAATATTTAAAATGTCAAAAACAATAAAAATATTAATTCTTTGCAAAAATATCAATTATATGAAATAAATAATATTTTTGGGATTTTTTGGGAAAATAAAATATTTTAACATTTTTGTGAATTATTAAAAAAAGAATCAACTCAAAATCATTAAAACTCAAAGAGAAATTAATTTTTGAATCAATTAAACAAAATTACAAAATTCAAATATTTGAATTTGGAAAAAAGGCGCCAAGAACAAGCTGAAGAACACGCGCGTGTTCTGGGTTTGGCTGATATGCATTTTCTATCCAATCTCCCTGAATACTTGATTATAACATGCAATCCACATATCATTATGCTCGTCTCAACCTCACGATCATGTTTATAACACTTAATTTCATTTAAATTAAACATAAAACATGAAATCACGAAGAAACCTCAAGAACCCTAATTTCTGCATGAAGGCTAGGATTTTTGATACACGATTAAAACAATGCAATTAATTGAGGGAAAACATTCCATGCATGATTATGAACATATGACAAAATTATTGTGCGAGGAAATATGCATAGATTGAGAGATGACCAAGTTTATGCTTACCTCTAGGCCGTGACAGCAAGTGCAATGTGATTTTTGATTTCGAGGTGTTACAGATGAGTGGTGATGATCTGAACAGCTTCCTTGCACCCTATGGAGTGTGTTTGAATGCTTGGACTTGATTGAAAATGGCTGGAACGATTTGTGGTGCCTCAGCTGCAACTTGATTGAAAATTTGAGCAACCAGCTGGTGATTTTGTGAAATCTGTGTTCCAGATGTTATGTGAGTGTTTGGATCACTTCTATATGATGTATGTGAGGTGTGTGAGTGATTGGTTTGATTGGAAAAGCTCTTAAAATCAAAACCCGATAGCTACCTTGCTAAGAAAGGCATTTTTGCCAAGAGAAAGAGATTTTGAGGAAAGCATCTGTTAGATGGCTTTGGTGTACTCAAACTGATCACAATTGAGCTCTATTTATAGTAGAGCAAGTTTATTTTGCAAGGAATAGTGAATGGCAACTGGCAAGTAGGTTTGGCCAATGTTGGCAAATGAAAATCCAAGTCTCCTCTAGCCATTGACTAGAGGTTAGGGCTCAGAGCTTTGGTTCCCTTGGTCTTGGATAAGTCTTGACTGATTTTAGATGAGAATGGCTCAGTCCATGCCACCTTGATGCTTCCATTGAATGCTTCAATCCAAATTTGGAGTCTTGTCCCTATTTTAGCCATTCTAGGTTCAACATGCTATTTCTTGTTCCATGGACTTTGGAGGCTTGGCTCAGTGATTGTCCCCTTTAGATTCAATCCTCAGATGTGTCCAAGTGGATAGGAGCATTTGAATTTGGCTGATTTTGGCAAATCGAGCAAAAATGCAAATTCTGCCTTGCCCTTGACAGATTTCAGCAAGGCAACTTGCCAATGTCATATCTCATGGTGTAAGTTGAATTTGGTAATGTTCTTGACCATTTTGGAAAGCCCTTACATGATACAACAACTGTTTGAACATGTTTGGTTTTGATCTCTTTTGAATCCAAGTGAAAAATCCCTCTACATTTGGCAAAAAGTGAAGGCAGATTCTGACTTAGTGAAAATTTCACTAAGTGTTGGAAAAGTGACATTTTTACTTTTCAGCCACTTTGATCACTCACTAACTCAAAATCCTTAATGAATTGGACTTAAGTCTAGTTGAAGTTTTTGTAGAGGGTAATGAGGGCTACAAATCCATCTTTGGATGAGGAAAAATGGCTTTGTGGTTTAGGAGTTATGATCCTTCAAAGTTTGTGCCCTTGTCACTTTGTTTTTAACTTAGAAAATTTTCTAAGTTTTTATGGTTACCCCTTTTACAAGTTATCCAACTTTTCTTGATTTTTCTTGATTAATGATGATTTAAATCATACATTAACACCATTTTAGGGTTAAAAAACCATTTTGGTGAAAAATCTCAAAAAGTCAAAGTTGACTTTTGTGCACAGTTGACTTTTTATCAGATGAATTCCAAACTGTGCAATTCTTCAGGAAATCATGTCCTTGACCTAAATCAAACTTGATGGACATGTTCCATGGGTGTCATAGGGTATATTAAATCATGTCTTAGGGTTTGGGAGCATGTCCTGGTCAAAAGTCAAAGTTACAGTTGACTTTTCTCGCGAAACCCTAATTGTGGTGCAGATGAAATTGGAACTTGTTGCTCAAGCTTCTTGGATTAATCCATTGTTGTAAATGGATCAATATGGTATATTAAAGACCCTCAAATCATGCCTTGAGGTCTTGGCTCATGATTTGTCCCAAAAGTCAACTTAGGGGTGAATTAGGTCAAGAAACCCTAATTCCTGATTTTTGATGAATGCATCCCCTGAGGCAAAATTGACTTGATGATTGGGTCCATGAGGTTCCATGGAGTATATTAGGTTTTTTTTTGGATCATTGGCTCATGCCCAGATGAAAATTTTCCATCTGGAGGCCCTGGTCGACCAAAACCCTAATTTGGTGACACTGTTGATCTTGAGACTTGATCCACCTAGAAGGGAGCAACCTTGTGCTTAATCCTTGAAGTGGGAGTCCTTTTGATCCTTTATGGATGCTTGAGAGGTTAGACAAGTTGAAGATCATGTCATTCCTTGATTGATCCTTTGTATAAGCACTCAGAGAGGGCTTGAAACCCTAGTTTTGATTGTAGTGAATGCTCACCCATCTTTGGGGAGACTGATGAAGTATGATGATTCTTCTATATTGTGATGATGATTTTCACAATGATGGGAAATCTTAGTGGTCAAAATTTGGGGTATGACAGATGCCTCTATTTAATCTTCTTGGACCCGAATGTGTGAATGATGAAGGTATTCGGGCATTCGGGGTGCAAGAGGATTAAATATCGGAATACCCAAAATTTTGATGGCTATGAATGGCAGCTTGCGCATTCATTTTCTTTTGCTAAGCAATGATGCTTAGAAAAGGCAAACTTCCCCTCGATCCTGGTCTTCAGCCAAGGAACTGGTCTTAGTTTTCTTTTGTCAACTTCCCCTCGTTCTTGGTTTCCTACCAAGGAACTGGTCTCAGTTGCTGAAACAAACTTCCCCTCGATCCTGGTTTCCTACCGAGGAACTGGTCTTAATTTCTTTTGTCAATAAACTTAATTGACAAGGGACGCTATTAGTAGCGGATTTCCCTCAAACTTCTCGCCGAATTTTCCTGGGGAGATGCCATTCGATGGAAAAAGCTTTAATGTCAGACTTGCTGGGGAACCCAGTCGTCTGAGTTGTAGAGGTGCATAAACTTCTCTGTTGGAGACGCCATTTGTCGATTCTACTGGGGAAAGCGAGTCTCTTGAGAGACTGTTTTAGTTTGGGGGCTTACATCATACTTTTCTCGGGATCTTTCCGAAGAAATGCCATATGATGGGATCCAATTTTGAGGTGCCGATGAACTTTTCATCGGTGGGTTTTTTGGAGAATGGCAGCTGTACTGCCAAATCTCTGCTTAGGAGGCTTTCGCTGGGGATTTTTCTTTAATCCGGGAAACCAAGGATATCATCTTCAATGGCGAAGAGTGACATCGGTCGAAGGTTCTCTGGTCTTTCAGAGGTTCAAGTTATCAAAGTGGTCAAGGGCCAATTCTGATCCAGAAATAAACTGGAGGAGAGAGATTGTTCAGACGCTGCATTTCCTGACGAGGCAAGAACTAACGACTCGATTGAGAGAACTTCTATCACTAGGGGACAAGACCGACTAGAGTGATAGTGATGCAATATGAAATGTGAATGCAAATCAATAATGCATGATGTGTGTATGTTTATGCTGACAAAACTGACGCGACATACAAACTAATGGGTGAACACGACTGGATACTCGGCCATCGCGGGGCGAAGAAGTATCGTTGGTTCAGAATAGCAATTCCGCCTTGCTTAGGAGAGATAGTCCCTGTTGGGAGCTATGTTGATCGGGCTTAGGAGATAAGAACTCGGTCGAGGTGTGTCAGACGAAACATGGTCTCTGACATAGTTGATCCCTTCATTCAGGCGTACTGGGCCTAGAAGGAGTACTTTGATTCTGCACTTTGAAGTTTGCTTACTTTTGGAGAAGCGACCGATGTTCCTTTGATGTTCAACAGTCAAAAGAAATTGCCGACTTTATTTTAAAAGCAGAAAAAGTTTTAATAGGTAAATTCATTTTTGTTTTATTTCAAGAATCATTAATCATGTTAACAACGTCGTTCTGTAAAGCTAAAACAAATAAGAATTACAAACAAAAGCACAAAGGCTCAA
This sequence comes from Lathyrus tuberosus, assembly GCA_022829125.1. Taxonomy (NCBI): domain Eukaryota; kingdom Viridiplantae; phylum Streptophyta; class Magnoliopsida; order Fabales; family Fabaceae; genus Lathyrus; species Lathyrus tuberosus. The sequence continues at coordinate 5,322,132 of JALAZF010000391.1, read as the reverse complement.
ATTTTATTGATAAGATGGAGATCAGCCAAACGCGTGATTCCAAAGAGTATATACAAAGTTTGAAAATGGTAATTTACAGGGAAAAGGGCTACGTTGAAACATAACGACCACTATCCTTCTACCAACTTTGAATTCGGGACATCCTGAGCTTCCGTCGAAGATGACCTTGACTGGAGATTTCTGACAGATGATGTAACTGCTGCTGAGGGACTTGCCTCTGTTGAACATAGTTACTTGCCATTATCCTTAATTTTTGCCTGGATTATACTTTGATGTTTCCAATCCACCAGGATGATTTTTTTTCATGTCTCTAACTTTTGCCTGGACCGCCCTTTCGGGTTTTCAATCCACCGAGACGTTTTTTTTTTTTAGTTTAGGCGAAGTATTTCTTGACTACATCAACATTTGCGGGGTAGGAAAATTCCTCTCCGTCCATGGTTGCAAGTCTCAAGGCGCCGCCTGAGAAAGCTTTCGTGACCACATAGGGGCCATCATAATTCGGAGTCCACTTGCCCCGAGAGTCAGTGAGAAATGATTGTATCTTCTTGAGCACGAGGTCTCCTTTTCTGAAGACACGAGGTCGGACCTTTTTGTCAAACGCCCTCTTCATTCTCTATTGATACAGCTGACCATGGCATAGTGCCGTGATTCTCTTTTCTTCGATCAGATTCAGTTCTTCGTGTCGGCTTTGACACCATTCAGCTTCGGTGAGCTTAGCTTCCATCAATACTCGGATTGACGGGATCTCTACTTCTATGGGGAGCACTGCTTCCATGCCATACACTAGAGAGAAAGGGGTAGCCCCTGTTGAAGTACGGACAGATGTACGATAACCATGAAGAGCAAAGGGTAGTATTTTGTGCCAATCTTTGTTGGTTACGACCATCTTTTGAACGATCTTCTTGATGTTCTTGTTAGCCGCTTCTACCGCTCCGTTCATCTTGGGTCGGTAGGGAGATGAGTTATGGTGTTCAATTTTGAACTCTGTACACAACTCTCTCATCATCTTGTTGTTCAAGTTAGATCCATTATAAGTAATGATCTCGCTTGGAACACCATAACGGCAGATGATATTGTTTTTGATAAATCGGACCATCACTTGCCGGGTTACATTGGCGAATGACGCTGCTTCGACCCACTTGGTGAAATAGTCGATGGCTACTAGGATGAACCGATGTCCGTTTGAAGCCTTAGGTTCGATTAAGCCAATCATGTCGATTCCCCATATGGAAAAAGGAAACGGGGAAGAAAGAACTTTGAAATGCGATGGCGGGACAAGAATTTTGTCGGAGTATATCTGACACTTGTGACACCTCCTCATGTACTTGTAGCAGTCGGATTCCATTGTCAACCAACAGTACCCTGCTCTGAGAATTTTTCTCTCCATTGTGTGTCCGTTGGCATGAGTGCCAAAGGATCCTTCATGAATTTCTTTCATAAGCATGTCTATTTCTGGTCTGTCTACGCATCGGAGCAAGACCATGTCAAAATTTCTCTTATAGAGAGTGTCACTACTCAGGAAGAAGTTTCCAGCCAATCTTCTGAGGGTTTTCCTGTCTTTTCTGAGTGCCCCAGATGGGTACTCTTGTTTCTGAATGAAGCATTTGATATCGTGATACCAAGGTCTGTCGTCCATGACTGCTTCAATCGTGAAGACGTAAGCGGGCCTTTCAAGGCGCATTATGTCAATCTTAGGTAGGTCATTCCTCTGACCTACACTAATCATGGAAGATAGAGTGGCTAAGGCATCAGCCAAGTGATTCTCTTCACGGGGGATGTGATGAAACTCAACTCTGTTGAAAAAAGGTAGCAACCTTCTTGCGTAGTCTTTGTAAGGGATCAATCCTGATTGGTATGTGTTCCAATCTCCTTTTATCTGATTGATAACCAAGGCTGAGTCGCCGTATACGTCCAAGTTTTTGATCCTTAAATCAATCGCTTCTTCGAGACCCATAAAACAAGCTTCGTATTCGGCCTCGTTGTTTGTACATTTGAACGTAAGTCTAGCAGTGAAAGGAATGTGGGTACCCTGAGGGGTAACAATGATTGCCCCGATTCCATTTCTGTAATCATTAACTGCTCCGTCAAAGATAAGTCCCCATTGGGAACCTAGTTCTGGCCCTTCACTGGGTAACGGTTCCTCGTAATCTTTCATTTTTAGATACATGACATCTTCGTCTGCGAAGTAAAACCCGATTGATTCTTGATCGTCAATCGGTTGATGAGCCAAATGATCGGCTAAAATACTTCCCTTAACGGCTTTCTGAGCGTGGTACTCTATGTCATATTCTGATAACAACATCTGCCAACGGGCAATTCTTCCCGTGAGAGCAGGCTTTTCAAAAACGTACTTGATCGGATCCATTTCTGAGATTAACCAAGTAGTGTGGCGAATCATGTATTGGCGAAGACGTTTAGCTGCCCAAGCTAAAGCGCAACATGTTTTCTCAAGCATCGTGTACCGAGTCTCGCAGTCAGTGAATTTCTTGCTTAGAAAGTAAATGGCAGACTCTTTCCTTTTGGTTTCGTCTTGTTGGCCAAGTACGCATCCCATTGAGTCCTCTAGGACTGTGAGGTAAATGATCAGTGGTATTCCTTCCACTGGAGGTGATAGAATCGGCGAATTCAACAGGTATTCCTTAATATTGTCGAAGGTGGTTTGGCAATCTTCTGACCAAACGCAATCCTGGTTCTTTTTCAGTAATTTGAAAATCGGCGCACACGTGGCGGTCATAAGGAATATGAATCTGGAGATGTAGTTCAAACGTCCCAAGAATCCTCTGACTTGTTTTTCAGTTTTCAGAGAAGGCATTTCCTGAATGACCTTGACCTTGTCAGGATCAACCTCAATTCCTTTCTGGCTGACGATGAACCCTAGAAGTTTCCCTGAACGGACACCAAAGGTGCACTTGTTCGGATTCAAGCAGAGCTTGAAGTTTCTTAGACGTTCGAACAATTTTGACAGATGTTCAACGTGCTCACTCTCTGTTTTTGATTTTGCGATCATATCATTGACATACACTTCGATTTCTTTGTGTATCATGTCATGAAACAGAGTAGTCATGGCCCTTTGATAGGTTGCCCCGGCGTTCTTCAGTCCGAACGGCATTACCTTGTAACAAAAGGTACCCCATGGGGTAATGAACGAAGTTTTCTCCATGTCTTTCGGCGCCATTTTGATCTGTTTATAGCCCGAGAATCCATCCATGAAGGAGAAGACTTTGAATTTTGCTGTACAGTCCACCAGCATGTCAATGTGTGGTAAAGGAAAGTCATCCTTTGGACTAGCCTTGTTTAGATCCCTGTAATCAACACACATTCTGACCTTTCTTTCCTTTTTGGGAACGGGTACAATGTTGGCTAACCATTGAGGATATTCAGATGTAGCGAGAAACCCGCGTCAATCTGTTTCTGTATCTCCTCTTTGATTTTGATGGCCATGTCCGGGTGAGTCCGTCTCAACCTCTGCTTTACTGGCGGATATTCCGATCTCAACGGTAAGTGATGTTCCACGATGCTGGTATCCAACCCTGGCATATCCTAATAGGACCAAGCGAATACATCGGGGAATTCTCTGAGAAGCTTTATCAAACTCTCTTTGGCATTTGGACTGAGCAGTGCCCCAATCCTGATTTCTTTTCTCTCTTTTTCTGAACCCAAGTTTACCGTTTCCAACGGCTCTTTGTGAGGTTCAATGGACCTTTCCTCTTGTCTGAGTAGTCGGGAGATCTCTTCTGGAATTTCGTCGTCATTTTCTTCTTCAGCCTCAAATATCGGGAACTCAAAGTTGGGAGAAGGCATCGGATCGTATGTTTCAATGGGGTTTAAAACAAGCAATCTGCATGACGTGATGATTCGTGTTTAGAAGAGATAGAGAAAATGCAAGTGTGTGCAGTGTTTTATTTTACTGCTTGTTTTTATTTGAATTGTTTTTTAGGATTACCATTTTCTGAAAAAGAAAAAAGAGAAAACAACAATTAATGCGGAAATTACAGAACAACGTTATTTTATTAATGAACAAGTCGATTCTTGAAACTACAGCCCTATAAAACAAAATTCTGTCGCTTCGGGCAAAGCGAAGAGGGATATTTTACAGAAAGCGAGCCCTATCAAAACATCCGTTTCACCTGGGCAAGGTGAAAGGTTAAAAGATGGCAATTACTTTGACTGGTGAACGACCTTCGGAACCTCGACAGCAACCCATTGGCGGCGAACTCCTCGGTGAATCACAAAGTCTGGCACCTTCCTTGATTTGTCTTCAGAAATGACGCTAATTTCTGGTGGAACGGGATCATTGGAATCTGTCTCCCAGGCAGAATTGTCGTATGAGAATTCCTCTGTTGCATTTTGCATAGCATTTGTGCTCTCAGCTGTACCTCCCCATCTAGTAGACTGGATGTCTTCGAGCCTGATATGAGAGCTTTCGGGAGCAGTCTACTTGACCATGAAGTCGTACTTTCCACTTGGTTCTCCCAGCGTGTCCCAAACTTCTTTGGAACTGGAGGAGTCATCCCTCTCGATGACGTTGACCTCAGGAAAAGCGTAGTTGATGAATTCAAGTCCTGCAAATGTTGCAAATTCATCTTCATGTTGAGTAGTTTCTAAATAACCTGAGTGTTGATCCCATGACATGGTGGGGACACGGGTATTCTGTTCAATGATGGTCAGCTGATTTTCATTGTTCGGCTGACTCTCTTGCCCTAAGTTTCCTGGATAAGGTTACCACATTGGCAGACCATCCATTGGGCCATAGTAATCGTGGTCAAAGTTGTCTTTCATCAGAGTGTCCTCCTCTAATGAATTTGGCGGAGTACGACATCCTTCTGGATCACAATCTCTGTATATCATTTCGATGTTTGACCGTGGTATAAATCTCAGACTTTCTGTGGGAAAGCAAAAAGGCATAGGTACCTCTTCCTGAGACATATAACTGTCCTCATTAAGATAGGATTTCCATTCTTCATCTGGGTCAGAGGGATCTTCCTTATTGATAGCATGTACTGCCTGAGACACTGGGTGAAGGAAACCTCCACTGTGGAAGAAATTTTGAAGGGGATGAAGACTTTCATCGCTGGCAGCTGTCTGGGTACAGGTTGCAGAAAAACCAAGACCCTTCTTTGTTGCATTGCTAGTAGGAATGACAAGCTGTCCCCATCCTATTGTATCGGTACTCTCGACCGCTTTGATAGCATCTTTGTATGAGGAAATCGAGGTTCCTCCTCTGAACTGATTGTTCTCGCTCACCGACAGTGCTTGGAACTGAGTTCCAATAACCTCCTCGAGTTCTATACCAGTAGATGATGACAAGTTGCTTACAAGCAAGGCTTGTTCCCCACAAACTGTGACAAGTTGATCGTTCTTGACGAACTTTAGCTTTTCGTGGAGGGTCGAAGTGACCGCTCCAGCCTGATGTATCCATGGTCTTCCTAATAAACAACCGTATGTTGCCCGGATGTCCATGACCTGGAAAGTGACTTGGAAAGTATGAGGACCAATAGTTATGGGAAGATCAACTTCACCGATAACTATTTTTCTAGATCCGTCGAATGCTTTGATGACGACCTCGCTGATTCTCATCGGAGGGCCCTTGAATGATAATTGCATCAAGGTGGACTTCAGCATAACATTCAGGGCTGACCCTGTGTCTACCAGTACGCTGGCTAAAGCATCGTCCTGGCAGTTAACTGTAATGTTGAGTGCCATGTTATGACGGCAACCCTCTTCAGGTAATTCCTCATCACTAAATCCCAAATTATTGCAGGAAGTGATGTTAGAGACAATGCTATCGAACTGTCTGATTGTTACATCCTGTTCCACAAAGGCTTGCTCCAAGACTTTCTGTAGAGCCTCCCTGTGGGCTTCTGAACTGAGTAACAGTGATAATACCGAGATCTTTGAAGGAGTCTATAATAGTTGATCAACAATGTTGTATTCACTTCTTTGGCTGAGCTTCAGCATCTCATCATTATTTTTTGAAAGGTCGGGATTACTGGATTGACCGACTGGTGGATCGGGAGCTTCCGTCTGAAGTTCCTTTTCTTTGTTAAGTTCTCCAACTCCTCGGTTGAAGATTCGACCGCTCCGTGTTACACGACTGATGTCTGCAATATTCACGACAGAGGGTAATGGAATTTCCTTTCCATTTTCAATTATCGTTGCACCGTATTTGTAAGGGATAGCCTTAGCTGATTCATACGGTAGTGGTCTCGGTAGATAGATGACTATGGGAACCTTCTGATTTTTCTGACCATCATAAGTGATCTCGATTCGTTCCCGGTTGGTAATTTTAGATTCGTCAAGTAGAGGGATAATGGCAAAAACATCCCTGGTCCTGTGATGACCAGAGATTGTGACAACAACCTCAACTTGATCGGCAAGGTAGTTCGGCGTCCAGTTGATGGGTCCAGAACCCATATATGGACAGATTTCTCCACGATCGACCTGACCCTGAAGAGCTGCTCTTACAAGGTAACACCCTTGGTTACCTTCCCAACAGACGCCGCAACGTTCATAGTTGTGTGGTGGTACCTGGCCACGCCCACTTTGAATACAATTTAACCTCACCAGGTTAGCTTCCACTGATCGGACATCCTGACTCTGACGCCGAGTGGGGTTTTTGTTATTGATACTAATCTGTTGAGTATCTTCATCCATATAGATCGGCATCCACCAGTGATTTAACAAGTGCTGAAGTGCCTCTTGGACAAGGGTACAACCTCGATCGTTTCTGCAACCCGCCTTACAGCTTTGGTAATCATGTGATATTAAGAATCCGAGTCGGACCTGCTCAGCATGTAACTCTACCAGGTTGGTATTCACCACGCGAATATCGAAGATCTGAACCATGTTGATCTGATAAGGGTTCCTATCATGGTAGTCTTGGATCCATCCAAGATCTATCTAACGCTGGAGGGCCTCCTGTATGAAAGAGCATTCCTGTTTGTTTACCGAGCAAGTCAGACAGGAATTGTAATCGTGCCGCGGCAGATTATGATACTGGCTTTGCCTTGAGTGCATTGCCACCAAGTTGACACTCATTGCACGGATGTCGTGGTTCTGAATGATGTTAGAGTTTGTGTAGACCATGTTAACTCCACGAACTCGGTGCTCTTGGATCCATCTGAGATCCATTTGTTCCTGTAGGGCTGCTTGCACCACAGAACATCCTTGATTGTTTTTAGAGCAGACATCACACTGATGATAGTTATGAGGTGGCACATGGCCATATCCACTCTGTCTACAATGCATCTTGACCAAATTGGTATTCAACAAAAGTACATCGTGAATTTGATAGACATTATTAGTCTCTCCTTCTATCAAATTGATTGCAGCTTTCTCGTGTTGAGGCAGCGGATTCGTAAGAACATTAGGATTCATATCCTTGAAGGATAAGACCCCGCTCCTAAAAAGTTTTTGCACGTCAGACTTGAAATTGAGACAAGTCTCTATGTTATGCCCTGAACCTCCTTGATGGTAAGGGCAAGTTTGATCCACCTTAAACCAAAAAGGCGGATTTTCCGATACTGTAAGAGGAGATTTAGTCTGAATGTGCCCCTTAGCCAGTAGTAATGGAAACAGCTCTACGTACGTTACGGGTATAGGATCAAATCCTGGTGGTCGTGTTGTACGGTTGTTGTTATATGGAGGACGAGCCTGCTGAAGAGGCTGTTGTGTCCTTTGTTGGTCAGGTTGGCTTTGCGCAACCTGAGGTTGATACGTAGGAACAGACGCAGGGTTGATAGCAGAAGTTACAGCTGCTACCGGTTGATAACGTTGCCTTTGCTTTCCGAGAGAGATATTCCCAATATCTTGCTCTTTTTTCTTAGGGAGAGCACTACCGTATTTTTTAGTACCGCTCGTCGATCCAGTGTCTTTTACCAAACGTCCTTCTCGGACGGCTTCCTCAAGACGTACGCCCATGCCGACCATTTCGGTGAAGTCACTGGGCGCACTGGCAACCATTCGGTCATAGTAAAATGAGCTTAAGGTCTTTAAGAAGATCTTTGTCATCTCTTTTTCCTCAAGAGGTGGACAAATTTGAGCGGAAATTTCACGCCACCTTTGAGCATACTCCTTAAAGGTTTCCTTGTCCTTTTGCGACATCGATCTGAGTTGATCTCTGTCGGGTGCCATGTCCAAATTGTATTTGTATTGTTGGACGAAGGCAGAGCCAAGATCTCTGAATGTGTTGATCGTGGCATAGTTTAAACCCATGTACCATTTTAATGCGGCACCGGTTAAACTATCCTGAAAGTAGTGAATCAGCAGGTCCTGATTTTCCGTCTGAGCTGACATCTGCCGAGCATACATCACCAGATGGCTTTGAGGGCAAGAGTTACCCTTGTATTTTTCAAAGTCGGGCACTTGGAATTTGTGCGGGACTTTCACATTTGGGACCAGACAGAGGTCTGCGGCGTCCTTTCCAAATAGATCCTGACCGCGAATGGCTTGCAGCTCCTTCTGCATTTCCAAGAACTGTTCCAGGAATTCCTCCATTCTGTCAAACATAGTTTCCTTCTTACCAGAAGATGTCTGTGGAAAATGTCCTTCCGGGACAGTGTGCACCACAGGGGGTGGTACCGTAACTACGGTAGTGAGTCTTGGCGTCTCCCGAAGTTTGTAACCTTCAGGAGTCTTCAGTATGCCCCTGGCATCTTCGCTTTCCCGAAGTTTGTAACCTTCAGGCCCAGCGGCTTCTGTTGTGATTCCCTGATCCTCAGTGATCGGCGGAACATATCCTTCTGGGACATAGTTAACAGGCATGCCCCAGGGATGATCTTTCGGTATCTGATACCTAGGATCATACTTCTCCACTATGGGCGTTGAGGTGATCTCTGAGATCACAGTTCGTTGTAGCTGAGCTTCTGCCATGGCTTGCATGTCGTTACGAAGCTTTCTCATATCCTCTCTCAGAGCGTCGGTCTCTTCTTTCAACTCTCTGTTTTCTTCCTCAAGATCATCCATCTTTTTCTGACGATTGGCCTGAGTATTATACGAATGAGACAGTTTGACTCTAGAACCGAGACACAAATGTGAGATTCGTAGGTAAGAAGAATACGCGATGTGAGAATGATGAATGCAATGATTATATTAATTGTCTAAGGTTTAATCAAAATAAACTTCGATAATTAGATTGCAAATATCAAACGGTGTGGAAACCCCTTTTTATTGAATTCAAAGAATTACAGAAACGAAAATACAGTAGATTACAAAGTACAGAAACAGAAACCTAAGCTAATGGGTCCCGAGTCCTCTCTGAAGAGAAATCGGGTGCTGATTCTGGTATCTTCCTTTTCTTTGACCGGGGCTCTTGGGCCGTTGTCGGGTTGTCATTCCTTTTCCAGGTGAAAGGAACGAGCAAATTCCTTTGGTCATCCTGATTATCCACAGCATGTTGCTCCAAAATTTCAATCAGAGCATCTTTTTCTTTCAGTAATTGCTGTATTTTGATGCACTCTATGTCGAGGGTGCGGTACTTGTTCTTCCAACACCTTCTCTCCTTTTGAACTTTGTTGAGAGTAACCTGAAGTTTTTCAGTTTCCGTCATGAAGTACATGACAGATTCCCTCGGCGGAAGAATTTTGTAACGAGGATAAGGCATCTTTAGCTTGAGAGCTCTAGTTTGTACCCAATGGAGATAAGGCTCCACCGAGACACAATTTGGTTTTCCCAGAGACTCTCGTCCTTTCTTATGAACCTGTTTCCAAGTGTGCACTATTTCCATCTTTAGTGCTCTGTCGTTTTCTCCTTCCTTGAAGAAAAGACCTTCCAGATGAACACCCAGTGGGATGTGCCTCATCGGGTATCCAAATTGACGGCGAACCAATACCGGATGGTAGTTGATTCCTCCTTTAGTTCCTAGGAGGGGTACGATGGGGAAGTTTCCACAACGGTCAATGATTATGATTCCCTCATAAATCCTATTGCACCAATCTATATCAGAGTTGGTAAGAGACATGATCTTCAGCGACCAACGTAAGGCACTCTTACAATCCCAAAAAGCAGCAGACTTGGGCAAGTGAGAGATAAACCATTTGTAAAGCAGAGGTACACAGCATGTGATCTCCCCTCCACTGTACAAATTTCCCAAGTGTACAGAATGATACGCATCTGCGAGCAAAGTTGGCACAGGATTTCCAATGAGAAAAACCTTAATGGAGTTAATATCGACGAAATTATTAATGTTGGGAAACAAAAATAACCCGTAGGTGAGCAAGACAAAGATGCTTTCAAAAGCAGTCACGCTTCCTATACTGGCAAAATATAGGGCCTTCTTTGTCAAGAACTAGGCCGGCAAACCTTGGATGACACCCTTAGTAGTAAGGTGAGTCCTAACCTCAGACTCGTCCAAATGAATTTCTCTTGCAATGGTCTGATTCTTTGGAATTTCTTCCAGTCTAGAAAATGGAGCTTGATCTGTGATGTGTAAATCGATCAGATGAGAATACTCCTTCAGCGTTGGTACTAGCTGGTAATCCGGGAATGTGAAACAGTGATAAACTGAATCATAAAACTGAATGAGCGCATCCATGATTCCCTCAATCACATGGACTCTTAACAGTGGTAGTAAACCTTCGTGCTTGGCTCTGAAAGCCTCTGGGTTAGTGATCATCCTCACTAACCTTCTCAAATCCTCTAGTTTTGGAACCTTGAAGGTGTAACTATGAGTTCTCCTTCTACCGAAATCCATTAGCGCAATCCTTTTCTCTGATATTTGCAATCACAGTCTTAGTTTAATTTGAAAAACAGAGACTAGAAGAAAAATTTTTTTGAATGTTTTAATGTTTTTTAAATGAATGCATGAATGCAGCACACAAAAACATAGAAAAAACATGGGGTCAAAGGGTCGTTGTCATGAAGTCAAGGCTCTACCCATCCCCAAAGGTTTATACTAGGGTGATTTTTGTACCTGTACTCATTATCATCAGCTGTTCCCAGGAAAGCAAAACAACAAGCGGATCGCCAGCAAGTTGTAGAGCAATCTTAGAGTAAGTGCCATTCACCGAGAATAAATCACCAGCCTCAAATGAGGGTAGTATCGCGTGACAACTATTTCCGATAGCTTCCGCACTACAAAAGGGTTTGGCTCCTCAGCTTCTCAGACATCACAATCGGCCCATTGTCTAGGTGAGAAAATGGGTTGCATTGGTCAGCCTCCACTGAGGTTGATGGTCGACCCCGTCGCCATCACTTATCTTAAGTGTATACTCAATCTTTCCACATACGGCATCACCCGCATTCCCATTAGCAGAAAAATAAACACGTATAGCAATTAGGAAAAGAAGTATATATATTTGTCCTAAAACATCCTAGACCTTTTAAAGCTATGAATCCTAAGTTCCTGACAGAAATGGGTTCCCCGACGGAAGCCCCAATCTGTGGTATTCACACAAGAGGTGAAAAGAAAGACCGTGCCTAGATCTAACTTTGAAAGGCCCCACAGTGGGCGCCATTTTTTCTGTTGGCGACCACCGCCATAAAAATGACTTACCCAAGGTTTAAATTATAAGAAAGAAAGAAAGAGCCCCACGGTGGGCGCCATTTTTCCTGTAGCGAGCGATTTTGGACGCGGTTCTTAAGCGCTGGTCGCTCTCTGCGGTTTGAGCTTAAACTACAGGTCGATTCATTTTTTATCCTATTGTTAGTTGAATAAGGAAGGGAAATAGATGTCTCCAATTAACCCTGCTTTGCATACTGAGTTTAAACAGCGGTCTGTTAGGTTACAAATGCTATCAATGTGGGGGGGCCTTTGTACTGGTTATTTGTATTTTCGCCAATACAGTTTCTTTCTTTTTATCTAGACAGAAGGTTTCTGGCGGGGAACAAGGATTAGGATGTTAGGACTGATGCTTTTGATAGATACATGAGAGTATGGGATTTTGGGTGTTTGTTTAGTGTGCTCGCTAAGATTTTTCTTTCAATCTTATGCCTACGTATTCCCGTTTACCGAAACAGGGAAATCAGAGCGTTCGTAGTTCCTCCTATTCTATGGGAGGAAATGGTTGTTTTGGTGTCTTGTTCAAAGCCCAAGACGTGAAGCAAAAGGTGATTTGTATCTTGTTCAAAGCCCAAGATGTGAAGCTAAAGGGGTTTACTTTAGAGAGAATTTGTCATCTCTAAAGAGGGGGTTGTATGTCACAACTGTTGGGTGACTGACTGTAAAGGAGGATTACTTTAACCGGGATACGCGGATCCTAGCAATGCCATAATTTCATTTATAGGGGGTTTTAACCTGAAGGAGAAGACTTTAACTCAGTGTAGAGTAATGCCATCTTTCCTTAGGAATTTCTCATGCAAAAAGAGGGACAGTGGCATGGATGTAGATGATCCAGAGGCTTGCCGCTTACAACGATTAGATGGAGGGAAAGGAGTTGTTGATGTTTGTGTACTGTGAACGAGGCACAACTTTGATGCTAAATGGTTGATTGGATCAACCAGTGGTTTTCTTATACAAAGCCTAAGAGGAGGCTAATATGTGTCTCGTACAAAGCCCGAGAGAGAGGCTAAAAAGTTTTGACTCGACGATGAAGTCTTTTGGTATCTCGTATAAAGCCCGAGATGGAGGCAAAAATTCGTTTGGCTCAGTAAGAACCCTTTTGTATCTCGTATAAAGCCCGAGATGGAGGCGAAAGGGTGATTAACTCAACGAGGGAGTCCCTTATGTGTCTCGTACAAAGCCCGAGAGAGACACTGTACTCAAGGATTTGATCCAAGGATCCAGGTTATTCCTGTTCTTTAAGGAATCGGGAAATCTGAAGGGTATTGAGACTGTTCGAGTTTGCGGGTTTCCTTCCTATTTAACGAAGGGGTCACTTGAGAATGTCTTTGAGACTAAAGGAGATTAGACTGTCTAAGTCTAGAGTGTCATCTTCTGTACTATGCTTTGAGAAACAGTAGTAGACTCTATGAAAGGACTTTTCTATGAAGATGACTAAGTTCTGTTCCTATACCTCTAGGAGGTCGTCGGGACAATTGGTACGAAGCCCAAGAGGAGGCTGGAAACTTTTAAGAAGCCGATCGGTCCTTATACTAAGCCCAAGAGGAGGCTATCATTCCCGGAGGAAGAGATCATTATATGAAGCCTAAGAGGAGGCTGTGAATACTTCTAAGAAGTCGTAGGGTCCTTGTACTAAGCCCAAGAGGAGGCGGGGTTGCTTTTAGGAAGCCTGTGGGTCCTTGTACGATGCCCAAGAGGAGGCCGATGCTTTTAGGAAGCCGATGGGTCCCCAAACCCCGAGAAATTCAAGGTAAGCTATTCACGAGGAATAGATCAAGTCAGGAAAGTTCGAGAATTTGGAAGAAACTCAAAGATGCCATTCACGGAGAATACATTCATCTCTGGGAATAGAGTTTCTTGACAATTCCTAATGAGGACAGTCGAAGAGAAGACTGTATCTGGTGATCCTATTGGGGATCTACTTGTCTATTTCTACGAACTAAACAAAACGGCGTCACCTAGTTCTAGACGTAGTTGCCGGGGAAACTCGAAATATCTATACTATTATTACACAGTTGATATGAGTTTATGAAAGAAGACTTACAGTGAAACAACCCCACAATACAGTTATATGTATATGAAAGCGGTAAATGAAAGCAATAACCACTTACTCGGTTGTAGAGCTTCCATGCTGTTTGGTTAGTTGTTCAACAAAGAAAGATTGAAAACAATAGTATATTCAAAATCAAAGGAGAAAGTGCTTTGAAAAAGAAATATTTGGGGCTTACAGCTCAAGGAGAGGCCCATGGTTTTATCAGTGAGCGCACTGTTTGAATTTGTACAGAGGGACTTATACAAGTGACTGTGGCCCAAAATGTTTTTCTGTACAAAGGGATGGGTATTACACTCTTTCAAGAGGCCCAAAAGTTTTAAAGAAAAAGAGTGGGGCTTATAACACGAGGGTAGGCCCAGATGATTTTTCCGTTTAAAATGGCGATCGCGCCGAGGTTTTCTTTTAACGCAGAGGGATTTATACAATAAGTGAGGCCCAAAGTGATTTTGGTTAAAAGGGGGTTGGGTCTTACACTCTATTAGAGGCCCAAAAGTTTTGAATGGGTCTTATAGCTCGAGGAGAGGCCCAGAAGGTTTTTTTTCAAAAGGCGACGATCGCGCCATTTGTTTTTTACGGTATTGGGACTTATACAATACACTGAGGCCCAAAAATGGTTTGGTCAAAAGAAGGATTGGGTCTTACACTCTATTAGAGGCCCAAAGTGTTTTGAAAATGATTTATGAGGGTTGAATTAATCCAAAAACCCTAATTTGTTTTCAAAAATGTGTTTTAATTGAATAAAAATTCAATTAAAATGATCAAAATTGTTTAACATAGGAAAAACAAATTGTGATCTTGGATTAATGTTTAAAAAATTAAGTATTGACCTACAAAATAATTAGAAAGCATTAAAAGTTGCAAAATCAAGGTGGAAAAAATATTTAAAATGTCAAAAACAATTAAAATATTAATTCTTTGCAAAAATATAAATTATATGAAATAAATAAAATTTTTGGGATTTTTTGGGAAAATAAAATATTTTAACATATTTGTGAATTATTAAAAAAAGAATCAACTCAAAATCATTAAAACTCAGAGAGAAATTAATTTTTGAATCAATTAAACAAAATCACAAAATTCAAATATTTGAATTTGGAAAAAAGGCGCCAAGAACAAGCTGAAGAACACGCGTGTTCTGGGTTTGGCTGATTTGCGTTTTCCATCCAATCTCACTGAATACTTAATCATATCATGTAATCCACATATCATTATGCTCGTCTCAACCTCACGATCATGTTTATAACACTTAATTTCATTTAAATTAAACATAAAACATGAAATCACGAAGAAACCTCAAGAACCCTAATTTCTGCATGAAGGCTAGGATTTTTGATACACAATTCAAACAATGCAATTAATTGAGGGAAAACATTCCATGCATGATTATGAACATATGGCAAAATTATTGTGCGAGGAAATATGCATAGATTGAGAGATGACCAAGTTTATGATTACCTCTAGGCCGTGATAGCAAATGCAATGTGATTTTTGATTTGGAGGTGTTGCAGATGAGTGGTGATGATCTGAACAGCTTCCTTACACCCTATGGAGTGTGTTTGAATGCTTGGACTTGATTGAAAATGGCTGGAACGATTTGTGGTACCTCAACTGCAACTTGATTGAAAATTTGAGCAACCAGCTGGTGATTTTGTGATTTTGGTGTTCCAGATGTTATGTGAGTGTTTGGATCACTTCTATATGATGTATGTGAGGTGTGTGAGTGATTGGTTTGATTGGAAAAGCTCTCAAACTCAAAACCCGATAGCTACCTTGCTAAAAAAGGCATTTTTGACAAGAGAAAGAGATTTTGAGGAAAGCATCTGTTAGATGGCTTTGGTGTACTCAAACTGATCACAATTGAGCTCTATTTATAGTAGAGCAAGTTTGTTTTGCAAGGAATAGTGAATGGCAACTGCAGCAGGTGTTTGTTCAATGTTGGCCAATATAAATCCAAGTTTCCTCTAGCCATTAACTAGAGGTTAGGGCACAGAGCTTTGGTTCATTTGGTCTTGGATAAGTCTTGATTGATTTCAAATGAGAATGGCTCAGTCCATGCCACCTTGATGCTTTCATTGAATGCTTCAATCCAAATTTGGAGTCTTGTCCCTATTTTGGCCATTCTAGGTTCAACATGCTATTTCTTGTTCCATGGACTTTGGAGGCTTGGCTCAGTGATTGTCCCCTTTAGATTCAATCCTCAGATGTGTCCAAGTGGATAGGAGCATTTGAATTTGGCTGATTTTGGCAAATCGAGCAAAGTTGCAAATTCTGCCTTGCCTTTGACAGATTTCAGCAAGGCAGCTTTCCAATGTCATAACTCATGGTGTAAGTTGAATTTGGTAATGCTCTTGACCATTTTGGAAAGCCCTTACATGATACAACAACTGTTTGAACATGTTTGGTTTTGATCTCTTTTGAATCCAAGTGAAAATTCCCTCTACATTTGGCAAAAAGTGAAGGCAGATTCTGACTTAGTGAAAATTCACTAAGTGTTGGAAAAAGTGATATTTTCACATTTCAGCCACTTTGATCACTCACTAACTCAAAATCCTTAGTGAATTGGACTTTGGTCTAGTTGAAGTTTTTGTAGAGGGTAATAAGGGATACAAATCCATATTTGGATGAAAAAAAATGGCTTTGTGGTTTAGGAGTTATGATCCTCCAAAGTTGGTACCCTTGTCACTTTATTTTTATCTTAGAAAATTTTCTAAGTTTTTATGGTTACCCCTTTTACAAGTTATCCCACTTTTCTTGATTTTTCTTGATGAATGATGATTCAAATCATACATTAACATCATTTTAGGGTTAAAACTCCATATTGGTGAAAAATCTCAAAAAGTTAAAGTTGACTTTTGTGCACAGTTGACTTTTTATCAGATGAATTCCAAATTGTGCAATTCTTCAGGAAATCATGTCCTTGACCTAAATCAAACTCGATGGACATGTTCCATAGGTGTCATAGGGTATATTAAATCATGTCTTAGGGTTTGGGAGCATGTCCTGGTCAAAAGTCAAAGTTACAGTTGACTTTCCTCGCGAAACCCTAATTGTGGTGCAGATGAAATTGGAACTTGTTGCTCAAGCTTCTTGGATTAATCCATTGTTGTAAATGGATCAATATAGTTCATTAGAGACCCTCAAGCCCTCTCTTGAGGTCTTGGCTCATGATTTGTCCCAAAAGTCAACTTAGGGGTGAATTAGGTCAAGAAACCCTAATTCCTGATTTTTGATTAATGCAACCCCTGAGGCAAAATTGACTTGATGATTGGGTCCATGAGGTTCCATGGAGTATATTAGGTTAGATTTTGGATCATTGGCTTGTGCCCAGATGAAAAATTTCCATCTGGAGGCCCTGGTCGACCAAAACCCTAATTTGGTGACACTGTTGATCTTGAGACTTGATCCACCTAGAAGGGAGCAACCTTGTGCTTAATCCTTGAAGTGGGAGTCCTTTTGATCCATTATGGATGTTTGAGAGGTTAGAAAAGTTGAAGATCATGTCATTCCTTGATTGACCCTTTGTCTAAGGCTCTGAGAGGGCTTGAAACCCTAATTTTGATTGTAGTGGATGCTCACCCATCTTTGGGGAGACTGATGAAGTATGATGGTTCCTCCATATTGTGATGATGATTTGCACAATGATGGGACATCTTAGTGGTCAAAATTTGGGGTATGACACTTCCCTTTGCCTTCCAACTTCACGGGATAAATATGAAATCAGAAAGTAGCACCCCACTCCTACCATTGCGGAAGAGGAACCCCAATTTGCGATAAGGTGGTCGTGTCACCGACAAAAATCAAACGCTACAAAAAGAAACCAAAATAGTTCCAAAACAAGCCAAAAAAAACACATTATGCACTGTGCAAATCGATTGCACCGGTGTGAAAATCAATTGCACAGTGCTAGACAACACATCCAGGCCAAAAAACACGATGCAAATCGATTGCACAGGGGTGCAAATCGATTTGCACCTACTATGTTAGCAAAAAACAGTTTGAAAATGCATTTCCATGATTTAATCATTTCTTCAAACAACTCATGATCATGTATGCAATTGAGCACGAAATCAAAAGCAAGATCCTAAGCATCAAAGAAGTGGTCCTTTTTTTGGACATGGAAGTTGAAGTGGGTTGACTGTTAATTCTCTAAAGCTGGCGATCTTTTGGTTGTTTCAGCATTTCCTGTTGTATTTTCTTTGCATGTTAAATATGTATCTGCTTGTAAGCTTTGTTGTTTTTTGAATTGGCAAGATTAATGAAACGTTTATGCATCTTTTGGGTCAATCCATTCGTATTCACTCATTTTTATTTTTTATTGTCATAAAAAGCAAAAAAAATATTTATCTTTTTTTCCATCCACTTAACTTTATCAAACCATTGTTTAAGCAAAGATTGGGGAGGATGACGAAATCATTATACCCATAATTTTTGTTGGTATGCTTTTAACTAAGCTTTGCCGATGATGTAAGGCATTGTTTCAATTCCCAAACACTGGAGAAATAAGGAAGATAATCCCTTGCTAACCCCTTTGAGCTTAGAAGTAGGAGTTTTCTTTCCTTATAAAAAACTCGTGATCTCAACCTTGGGGTGGGTAGTTCTCAGTTTAACTTGGGTATACATTCAAATGTAAGAGTTTCATGCAAGACACCTGTCAACTCTCTCGAATCAAGTGAACAAATGTTGTACAAGTTGTTCCCCAAAGTGATAAATAAGGGAGGATCGTTGAGAAATCCTTACCCGAAGAATGAGCCGAGTCCCTTTCAAGGCAAAAGCTAATAAAGATGGGAAGCTCATGACCCTTCCTTATACAAAAAGTTTTGTATGACAACCAAAAAGAAGTTGACCTTAAGCTTCCACTCTGAAAGCCCCAAGATGGTAAAGACAACCAAATGTTGTAAGGGAGTAGTGACTGCCCTAGGTGTCTAAATCATCACCAACTATCATCAGTTCAATTCCTAGCCTATGGGAACCTGAATGCATAGCCTGAGTTAACTGAACGTAGGATTGAAGTTCATCATGAAGATTGGGTGGGGACAAATAAACTTTGAGCCTTTATCCTTTGTTTCATGAGCCGTTAACCAAACCACGTTGAAATTCTGGTACATGTGCAGAATTCAGATGTCCTAGAACATGTCGTTCGACATCTGGTCTGACATGATCACAAAGGGCAAGGTATATTGCAATAATCATGGTACTGAAAAGATAAGTGCAAGACACACAGAATTGTTAACCCAGTTCAGATCTAACTATCCTACATCTGGGGGATACCAAGCCAGGGATGAAGTCCACTATCAGTAGTATCAATTCAAAGCTAAACTACCCGTTTACAGCTTATCACTTAATCACTACCCAATGACCCTTCTACCTAGATCCTCTCTAGATATGAGAAACCCTTCTCACTCCCAATCATCGTAATGATGTCTAGCAGTTGACAATCCGCCACTGCATCAACAGCTCTTTACCTACATAACAATTCAGCAAGGAAGACACCCTTCCAAGACACAACTTAGAGTTATTTAAAATCTTCCTCCAAGAACAATACTCCTCTTACTTAACAGTTTCGAGGATCACACTAACAAACTGTCCAACTCACAGATCGAGTGGTACAGGAACCAACCCTAATACTAGAACTTTTACATCTTTGGTTGCGTTTTTTTAAACTAAGTTACAAACCCTTCTATTTATAACCTGTACCCAACTAGATTTTGGGCCTTTAAAACACAGCAAATGAGCTGCTACAAATCAGCAGAAACTTCTGCTACATAATATGACTTTAATCTTTAACTTCCTAAAATATCTCCATATTTAGAAAGTGTATATTTTCCAATATTCTTCTCAATTTCAGACTTGAATCTTCAGACATATAAATCAGCGCCTCATGATTGCATAATATTTCAGAATATTCTGCATCAGTTAAAACCTAATAGAATTAACAAACCACTTCAGTTCTGGCGCGATGTCGAATGGACCTGCATGGGATATCTTGATACGACATGTTGTTCCAGATGTTAACACTACTTCAGCTCAACATGTTCCAATGCACACTAGGACTTCTTGCTCAACCTTTTCTTCTTTAGCAAGATAAACAAAACTATCTAACATATTGCTGCTATTATTTGTTTTACAAAATTGATGCCAACCCTTAAAATTAAAGAACTAACATTCTCCCCCTTTGGCAAATTTTGGCTAAAACAAATACATAAACATTACAACTCAGATTTCAGCAGCAATCACAATTCTATACTACTGTCAGTAGTCATCAGCAACTACTGAACCTACTTGTAACCATCAGTAGCTATTGTGAACAGCAATCCTGGAGAAACATCTTCTAGGGAATATTTGAATGATGTTAGGACATCATGTCTGATAACTCTTTTGGCAGCTCATTTCTATGAGCTCCATAACATCACCTTCGAGCATCCCACCACAATCACTTCAGGCAGAACATCAGGAGGTAAGAAGTAGAAAGTCCCGAAGTTATGCACATGAGGAAGAAGATATATGGTGTACATGAGGAAGAAGATTTCTGACTCCCCCTTAATCCTACACATTTCTTTTTCTTTCCAGCTCAGACCTGGATAATTGTAGAAGACTCCTCCAGAAAAGAAGCGTCTGTCTTCACACAAGAGACCAATGGTGGCATACGTGATTTCTGCACACCTTTCTTGATCAGACGCCCCCAGTCAACCTGTGGCATAAGATAAAACTTAAGAAGTATCAATCTATCATCCCAGGTAACTCAGAACACAAGTCATAACTGTGTTTATAACTCAGGACACAAGTCACAATCGGAACTCAACACCAACTCAAGGAAATGACACTCTCTTCGCAAAACATTGGAACTGCAGGTTCCAAACAAAGCATCTGCATCTGCATCACACACTCTTTCTCCCCCTTTTTAGCCAAAAATTGGCAAAGGAGGCCCTCACAGAACCAGACCCAGGTGATGCTAACCCAAATACGAACAAACGCCATAAAATTTGTGAAACAAGATCACTCACTTGGCTGAAGAAGAAGACAACAAACCCTATAAATAGCTGATCAGTTACTTTGGAATTAACGAGCTTTGAATATTTCAAGGTTCTTGGTCAAAGAAACGCTATTTTAGGTACCAAAAACGCCATACAACATTCAATGCCTACCTTCCAAAAACTGCCTTGACTGCCTTAATTGTTTCTCAACTGTATCTTACCATAAATTAAGCCAATAACGCTTCATGCATAGGCAGAGACACGTGTTTCACCTTATCCTTCCACTACCGACCTGAATAATTCCTTGTTTGGCTCAAGAGAAACATGTCCCGTACCATGTTCTGACATCCTACCAAAACAGTTTGTCTGCTTGCTCATAAAATTATCAGCCCAAGACTCCACAGAACCTTATACAAACCCATCTTCTTATCTAATGGATACTGAGACAACTTCTCTCAACCCCTTCTAGATTCCTTCAAAGCAGCAGAGCAAAAATAAAGTCACCCAGAACCACCAAGTCTTCTTTTTAGACCTCTCCTACACAGCTATGAAGTTTGACATCACACTGCACAAACTTGACCAGCACACATGCTACAATAGGCTATAGACAACAACCTTAACTCCCCCTAACATGAACAACTAATGCTTCTTATGAAGATGAACACTTGACACCAGATGATATTGCCACATTCTCAACATTAAGAACTGCCACTTCTTGTATTTGTTGAGCATAATCTCACCGTGTATATGCCAAGTCCAATATAAAAGCCCACTTGATTTGGAATTTCTCACATATTCCATAACAAATGCTTTTAGATTACTTGCAACACAAGACAAGGACTGCCACCACCTTTTACTCCTTCTGTCCTTTCATCTAATGAAGTCTTCATCATGAAAGTAGTCATGTATTGCCAGAACAAACTACTTAACATCAAGGTCAGAATCTGCCCATTCTAATTCACATTATGTCTGAACTGCCACTTCAGACAATAATGTTGCTTCTTCCAACTCCTTCATCCAGAATACACAACAAACAATGATGTTGTAACATTGTGTAGGACATCAGCATTAGATAAAAGATCACACCTTCAGTAATCACAACCACCTGATCACAACAGAGAGAAATAAACTCTCACACAATTCAGAAATCTGAATTGCATCCACACATCAGATAACAACCAAGCTCCCAACAAGGTCTTTACCATCAGTCACATACACGTCTCCATCAGACTCATACCTAGCTCCCGACAAGGTATTTGTTATCCAAGAAAGATTTACCAACAACCAGCAGATGATGCTCACTTCTTCATTCACACACTTCTGATACAGTCAGCTGATAAGGCTACCTCAGGTTGTTATCAATCATAACCACCATAATATCCAGACTGCAGACATGCATAATTCTCTAGACAAATACTTAGTCTCCCGTCAAAGTATTTACCCTTATGCATAACATCAATAATAGACAAATACTAAGCCTCCCGTCAAAGTATCTACTATAAGTCAGAATAAGATTGCCTTATCACACAAGGTATGACAATTTGTGTGTAATCTTCTGCATACGTCTAACAACATATATTCACAAGTTACTTTAACTTGGATCAGTGGCTTGATCTTGGACTTCTTTCTGTGCAAAACAACCTTGGCTGAACAGGCAATAACCACCTAAATTGATGCTCCAACATCAATCTCAGTTACACATCTTCACAGAGCTTTTCTGAAGATATCATCTATAGTCAAGCTCTAGCAGGGGAACACACGAGGAGTAACCATTAGTAGCTGATCAAGCTTCCAGGTCATATCACAAACACATTCAGCAGCAGGAACATCTCAAGGGTCTTCTCCTTAAATCACAGCATCTTGTCTGACTTTGAGATGTTGGATGTCATCAACATTCCACAACTAATCTGTCTCTTCTAATCCTTCAGCCAAACTCATCCCAGACAATTTGGCTGATAATCCAAGCACATAGTCACCAACCAACCCCACCGGTAGATTCAACTCCACAGTACTTAACCCTTGAAGATTCTCTGCTACACCAGAATAAGAGTTCCGTGCTCTCATAGACTTGATTAGTGTCATCAAGTTTGAGTAAACAACCTCCATCCTGAATCAGAGAAATAACTTCTTAACACAATGATGTCAAGACATGTCTTCAAGGTCATCAAAAACACCAGGTACTCTCCCTCAAAATCTGCCAAGAGCACTTCAGAGAATCATACATTCTCCCCTTTAATAGCAACCCAGACTGTGATTAGATCATATCAAACCTTAAGCACACACAGTCAATACTTATCTAGCTTCACAAGATCATTCAGATAATGCTTCCAAATAACAGAGAAAACTTATAACTTTATGATCTTTGACCTTCATGTCCAAGAAGTCTGCTAGAGATAATACTTCTTGAATCTCAGGTTCACCACTCCTGCAGCAAGGACCAGAAATAAACTGACCTCAGGAGTAAGCAACATGTTGATCACACCTTGACCAACTCACACAACTAAGATAAGTTCCAGGGCCAGAACCTTCTTAGACATACCACCCAGATGCCTCCTCTTCCCGATCAGGAGTAGGTTCCGAACTCATGTGATCAAACCACATTAGTTTAGCACCCAGAGCATCTGCTATGCCATTCCTTCAGACAACAAAAATTAGCACAATTCTGATGTTCTAGTACAAGATAGGACATCATTCCAAGGAACACATCAAGAGATCAAAGACTGGAGATTAGCCTTTTTTAAAAGAACAAAAGTAAATTACTTCTCAGATCTCTTCCTTACAATATCACTTATCAATGCCTTTATGAGTGGACTTGAACAATAAGCTTCAAGGGTCGTTGACAGAGTAAGTTGAAGCAGTCTTGCATAAATCCCATCACCATACATATAGAGAAGAACACCCTTCTCAGTTACAACCTCAGGAGTTTTTAGATAAATTAGCAGCGGATCAAAATACAAACTCCTCAAAGCCTCAGGTGTCATATATATCAGCCCTATCATCATAAATCAGGTGACACCTCAATACCACAGGTTTGAAAATAAATCAAACCTAACAAAACCACAACACAGCAGTTTTTCAACCACTAAGCCTTCAGCATATGCCACGAACAGTCCATCCTTTACTTCTAGGGACCATTCTCACAACTAAGTGAACTACTCCAAGTTCAAACAACTTTTCAGTAGAAATCTTCTACCTTGACCATGAACCCGAAAGTATCTTCCCTTGGATCTCATCTAGATACAGAACATAATGACCTGCTCTGATACCAATTGAAATTCTGGTACATGTGCAGAATTCAGATGTCCGAGAACATGCCGTTCGACATCTGGTCTGACATGATCACAAAGGGCAAGGTATATTGCAATAATCATGGTACTGAAAAGATAAGTGCAAGACACACAGAATTGTTAACCCAGTTCGGATCTAACTATCCTACATCTGGGGGCTACCAAGCCAGGGATGAAGTCCACTATCAGTAGTACCAATTCAAAGCTAAACTACCCATTTACAGCTTATCACTTAATCACTACCCAATGACCCTTCTACCTAGATCCTCTCTAGATATGAGAAACCCTTCTCACTCCCAATCATCGCAATGATGTCTAACAGTTGGCAATCCGCCACTGCATCAACAGCTCTTTACCTACACAACAATTCAGCAAGGAAGACACCCTTCCAAGACACAACTTAGAGTTACTTAAAAGCTTCCTCCAAGAACAATACTCCTCTTACATAACAGTTTCGAGGATCACACTAACAAACTGTCCAACTCACAGATCGAGTGGTACAGGAACCAACCCTAATACTAGAACTTTTACATCTTTGGTTGCGTTTTTTTAAACTAGGTTACAAACCCTTCTATTTATAACCTGTACCCAACTGGATTTTGGGCCTTTAAAACACATCAAATGAGCTGCTACAAATCAGCAGAAACTTCTGCTACATAATAGGACTTCAATCTTTAACTTCCTAAAATATCTCCATATTTAGAAAGTGTATATTTTCCAATATTCTTCTCAATTTCAGACTTGAATCTTCAGACATATAAATCAGCGCCTCATGATTGCATAATATTTCAGAATATTCTGCATTAGTTAAAACCTAACAAAATTAACAAACCACTTCAGTTCTGGCGCGATGTCGAATGGACCTGCATGGGACATCTTGATACGACATGTTGTTCCAGATGTTAACACTACTTCAGCTCAACATGTTCCAATGCACACTAGGACTTCTTGCTCAACCTGTTCTTCTTTAGCAAGATAAACAAAACTATCTAACATATTGCTACTATTATTTGTTTTACAAAATTGATGCCAACCCTTAAAATTAAAGAACTAACACACGTTACAACCTTTAAAAGACCTAATTGAGGTAAGGTTGTTTTGAAAGCATACTACAGCAAGGTTGGATAAACTGACTCCTAATGATCTTTGCTAATTGTTTGTGTTTATCACTTCATCTGTCATTCCGTAAATGACTAGATCCGCGTTGTGTTTGATTATTTAATCACTCCACTGTGTGTTTCATCAATAAACCTTATTTTCAAAAGCTTGCATGAATGTCACATTGAAATTGCCAATTTTTAATGAACGACACTGTTTGCAAGACAATTTAATACCAAAGGAATCCCAACATATGCAACCAACCAGGGAATTTGACTTGGTAAAAGAAGCTCAGCCTGGGGCAACAAATTTGGAGGATTTGTTAATTAATCATACCTTGAGTCATCGGATCAAGAGGCATAACTCTTTAAAGTTCAGAGTATTGGGGCAAGCCGTCTTGACATCATCTCATGGAAAGTTATTTCCCAAACTCCTTTCAAGCAAGGACTTTAATGACCCACCAATAGGGGCAGGTCTATTTCTAAGTTGTTATTCCCATAGTCTGAAGAGCAAGTCCGAAGACTTTGTTGTGCAAATAGAGTTAAACTGGGACAATTGAATCGAGATTCGATAAATCTCTCGAAGACCAGTCAATCAGAAGCAGTTAGGTCGAGATTCCGCAAATCTCTTGAAGACCAGTTAATCAGAAGCAAACAGGTCGAGATTAGACAAATCTCTCAAAGGCTAGTTAGTCTGGGGCATCTCCTTCACATATCAACTAGCTGGCAGGGGCAAGTTTGTTTCCCAGTTGTTATTCCCACTGTCCAAGGACTTTGTTGTTAAAATGTAGTTAAACTGGGGCAGTTACGTCGAGATTTGTGAATCTCTCCAAGAGTTTGAAGACATTGAGACATCTTGTACGCCAATTCTTCTATAAAATCCTCTTGGTATTTTCTTCCAATAGACCATGTAATCTAGGGAAGGTAAGACTTGAAGATGATTATCATGCAATTGAAGTACAGAACTACGTTGTTCTCGTAATATCTTTTGCCAGCTCCCCAATAAGTTGTTACTTCAGTTAATCTTGGAAAATCTCCATGGATCTCCTCCTCCAACAAGGAAATCAGGCTCATGATGGCAATCCTAGTGAAGTCATGACGTTATACTCCAAGCAGAATACTCTTTTCTCCAGATAAGGTTGTAACCTCGGAGATGAACAGCTGTTTCAACATGTTCATCCCTAGTGATGGTCCAATCTGATGAGGTTGGCTGGGTATCCTTGTCGAGATTCTTATTTCATCTCTGGTGTGCTTCCTCCTGTTTGTTTTGTCACCATAAGCATAAACATGGCATACATGCATTCATACATACGCATGGCATCTGAGCATTTTTGCTACCTCTCTGGTGTTTACCTATTTTGGTTCACTTTGGCGTTTACTCTCCAAGTGACTGGGTTTGTCTTTCTTTCCAATAGGGTCGTCACCTTTAGGCATAAAGTGTCCATTCTTTCTAAATTCCCCATAGAGTTTGATCCTTGTGGATGATGGTTGCTTCAGTTATCTTTTCCATGTTTGGATAAGATAAACCCCATTTGAGTTCATTCCTCAATGGTTGGAGTCTTGCTTGACCGTTTCTTTCTAGCTTGTTCCTAGATTGAACTTTGGTCCCTGGTGGGTGTGGCTTTCGAGCTAAATTAGGTCGCCAAACCTAGTTTGAACGTGCATTTATTTTGCACCGTGTCTTATAGGAAGAATCTTTTACGGATCCTCATCGAAGACAAAATCTTTTCTCCAACAGTGTTGTCATAGCAGCACCTCCTTGGAATTCATACTCAACAAGTGGCAATCTCTTTGAGAATCTTGTTTTATATGGAAATATGTGGTAGTCTCTCCCGAGAAGCCTATCTAACCTTGGTGTTGTTTAATCTATTGTAATTATAATGGGTACTCCCCTCGAAGTTTGTCAGAAGGATTTTGTCAAAGACCTTACAAACGGTTTCTCTTTATTTGAGTTACCCTCTCCACAAGGATTTTATTGTAACAAATGATTCCTCGATAAATCCTTTGTCTAGTTCACTTCTATCAAATGGCATCTCTATGAGAAATTGATAAAGACTCTGATGGTTTTTCTCTTTATTTGAGAAAATTTTCTTCTAAAGCAACTAGCCTGTATCTCTTTTGTGAGATCCCCAGTAAAGTCCAGTTGTGACTGGCATCTTTGTTAAGATCTTCGGTTGTCACCAATCCCTTTCCCAAACCAAGTCATAACTGGCACCTCTTTTGAGATCGTTGGTCGTCACTAGTTTCCTGTCCAAGTCTGGTTACTTCTGGCATTTTGTCAAACTGTGGTTATTGTCTGTATCCCTAGGAAGTTTAGTCGTTACTAGCAATCTTCGGTGAATTTCCATTTGTTGATTGACACTTATCGCAGGTTCAATCTTTATTGATGCTACTTGTCTGGTTATTACCAGCATTTCATTGATTTCTAGTTGTTATTAGTTCCCTTTAATATCTGTTTATCTGGTTATTACCAGTATTCTTGTGAGGTGTAGTTATTACTAATACTACTGTTTGTAAGTTCAACCGTCATTGACACCTTTAAGTATGCTGCTTTCAGTATCCTTTTATCTGGTTATTACCAATATCCCGGTGAAGTCCAGTAATTAGTGGCATTGTTTGAACCCCATTGTTGTTGGTTTTGGAGTCCTCCGTTATTACCAATTCTTTCTAAAGTCCAGTGATTATTGACATTGTTTGAAATCCAATCATAATTGGTCGGTCATAACTGTATTTTCTGTTTCAAATCCAATCATAATTGTCTTTCTCATGACTGTCTTTTCTTCTTTAAAATCCAATCATTATTGGTACCCAAGTCCAGTGATTACTGACATTGTTTAAATCCAATCATAATTGGTCAGTCTTAACTGTATTTTTCTATTTCAAATCCAATCATAATTGATCATTCCTAACTGTCTTTTCTCCTTTAAAATCCAATCATTATTGGTACCAAAGTCCAGTGATTACTGGCATTGTTCAAATCCAATCATAATTGGTCAGTCATAAATGTCTTCTCTCTTTCAAAATCCAATCATTATTGGTACCCAAAGTCCAGTGAGTACTGACATTGTTTAAAATACAATCATTATTGGTATCCGAAGTCCAGTGATTACTGGCATTGTTCAAAATCCAATCATTATTGGTACCTAGGTCCAGTGATTACTGGTATCACTTGAAGCCCAATTGTTTTGATCTGGTTCATCACTAATTCTTTTTCAAAGTCCAATCATTATTGGCACTTTTATTCAACTTTGTTCAATACCGTAAGTTTGGTTATTACCGACGTCCCCTTGAAAATCCAATCATTATTGGTATCCTAAGTCCAGTGATTACTGGCATTGTTTAAATCCAATCATAATTGGTCGGTCATAACTGTCTTTTCTCTTTACAAATCCAATCATAATTGGTTAGTTATAACTATCTTTCTCTTTACTGTCCTCCACTTTTCAAGTCCAGTCATGCCTGGTATCGTTTCGTTAGAAGCTGGTCATAACCTTTACTTGCGAACCAAGTCCAAATTATTGTTGGCATATACATAAGAGTTTAATTACCCTGTATTTTCCTGATGGCTCTTCGAAGGTCACATATGAATCTTCATTCTAAAGAGGTTCCAGAAGTTTGGATGTTATTCTTATTTGAAAACTCCAATAACATTTGTTTTGATTGATTTCTTCATAAAGAATCGTCATAACCCTTTTGTGGATGATCTTCTCATAAGAAGACTCCATTGTTTTGTTTTTGTGGATGACCTTCTCATAAGAAGGCTCCTGATCTTACCCTGTTTCCTTGGATGATTTTCTCATTAGAAAGACTCTAGTTTTGTCAACCACATTCTTCTCCTTTTAGGTCATATATGAACCTAAAGTCCAGTGATTACTGGCATTGTTTCAAAATCCAATTATTATTGGTACCTTAAGTCCGGTGATTATTGGCATTGTTTTAAATCCAATCATTATTGGTACATGGAGTCCAGTAATTACTGGCATCGTTTGTCAAAATCCAATCATTATTGGTACCTAAAGTCCAGCGTTTACTGGCATTGTTTGTCAAAGTCCAATCATTATTGGCACTTTTATTTGTTTTTGTTTGATATCGGAAGTTTGATTATAACTGACATTCCCTTGAAAATCCAGTAGTTACCGACATAGACTTGTCCAAAGCCGGTTATTACCTTTGCTTGTGGCCTAAGTCCAGTTTCTTTTGGCGCGTACAGAGTTGTGTTTTCCCTGTCGCTTTCTTGGTGTTTCTTGAAGATTCCGTTTGAACTCTTCATTCTAAGAAATTTCCAGGAAATCTTTTTTGTTTGATCTTCTTATCAGAATTCAACCTTTTTGTTCAAATTGATCCCCAGTGGAGATTATGGTTCTTTCTGGTTTTATCCCCAGTAAAGAGTTTGTCTTCCCGTCTTTGTTCTAGCGTCATTCGGTCACAACTGAACCTGTAGATTAACCTCTCTGGATATTCCCCAGTGGGACCATCTGTCTTAATTCTATATCTAGTGAGAAGTTTTGCTTCTAAGGTGGTATCTAGTCACATCTGAACCTGGTACCCGATCACTTTAGATTTCCCCACTTCGTTTCTTTTCCCCAGTGTTTTCTTTGGTCATCCCCAGTGAGTTGTTACCCTTGGTTTGTTGGCCTATATCCCTTTGTTTCCTGCTTCTGTTTACATCTTGCATCATCATAGCATCATATCATAATGTTAGAGTTCATGCCATGTCAGCATTTGCATAGTTTCTTTTGTTCTTAGCATAACAATCATTGCATCTAAGGGCAAAATTTTCGGTTATCTATATTTAAATATCTTTCGCCATGATTTCACGAAGATTATCATCACTCATGTCATTCGATGAAGATATTTAAATAGGGGCAACTGTCATACCCCAAATTTTACCCATAGATTTCTTGATCTTTTGCATGAGCATCATAGGTCGATCATCCTTGCATAACTTACCGAATTATCATACTTTGTTTATTTTAGTTTCATTTACGAATCAGGTTTTATTTCAAGAGGCTTCAAGGGTTGATCAATCGAGGTTTTGGATAGGTCACTCACCAATCAAGCCCTCATTCTCCTAAGAGACCTCATCTCCTCAATAATCCAACATAATTTGGTTTCATCACAAGTTCTCCGAGGCTCAAATCTTGAAAGACTAAATCAAGGATCAGGCAAGGTTATCAGGTTAAGGGTCTGTGTGTAGTGTTAATGGAATTCAGTGGAATTAGACCTATTTTAGGTCGAAGAAGTGGCTCGTTTCAGTATCAGGTTATCAGCCTGTGGCAGAGATTCAGAACTAGGGTTTTGGTTTTCAATCAAGTCAATGTTTTATCAGTGTGCACTCAAGACACAGCATTAGGGTTTCTCACCCTTCGTGTTTAAGTCGGGCAAGTGTCGTTCAGTTGAGTGTCACTTGAGGCTAGCAGGTTAAAGTGTATGTGTACAGTAGTTTTCAGTTCAATTGGATGTGATTTGGTCTTAGTCAAGAAAGAGGAGGTTGTATTTATTCTCAAGATGGATGTTGTCATGAATTTCGTGTCAATTTAAGTTTACCTGATGAAGTCAAGTTGTGAGAGCCATTTAAAGTCGAGACATTCAGTCAGTTACTTCAAGTCTTGATTATGTGGTTCATGTTTTCATTTCAAAGGAAGATTCAAACTTTATGTCCAATTCAACTTCATTTCAAGTTGGAATCAGAATGTGGTGTTATGTCTCGTAGATTTGATTCAAAGTCTCAACATATTTCTGATATGATTTTAATGAAGAGTGCGAGGTCCTGAAATATGGCTTCGAAGACAATTTGTTGAATCGAATCAGGAGTGTTAGTTATTCAAGATTGTTCCAAGTTTCACTCTTTGAATTAATTCATATTTGGTCAAGATTCAAGATTCAAAATTCCAAGTTATAACATTTCAAAACCATTTTCCATTAAATTCATTTATATTTTCCATAAATACATCTCCATGAATAAATCCACTTCATTTTTGTATCCATTGATATCTATTTGTAAATACCATTCCCAAATCCTTTTTATTTTTCCAAGTTCTTTTATTTTACTTTATTATCCAATTGAAATCCATTTTGTATTCCTAAATACCCATTCAATGCCCAAAATTCAAAAACATTGATCAATGTCCAAACTTCTTTTTATTCCAAGGTCCATCACTAAAGCCTATTGTACATTTCATTTTTTTTATCTTACAAAAAAATACAAAAAGCGTGAAGAGGAACAGTCCAAACAAATTTGCTCATTCAGCAACCCCACACTTCCTGTGCATCTCTTACACCTGCAAATCCTACAAGGACAGTAACATTACACTGCATCGCCTGCTACTAACACATACTGCACATAAAGTGACAAAATTTCTGCAACCATGACCATCCTATCACAAACATACGAGCATGGACTTGAACCAACAGCACAGCCTGGACCTGAACGTGACACAACCATAAAACTCTGCAACATCCAAACAAAACTCTGCAATTCAAACCTGCCATGAAAGTGATGCATCACGTTTTGTAAAACATAATCGCTCAACCAAACCTCTGCAGCGGGTTCCATCCTTCTTCCATAGCCCTTTTCCCCTGTCTCAATCTTCTAACCTTCCTTCATACATTTCCTCAAAAATAGAACCAGAGAAACACACTCGACACAATGAAAACTCCCTCAGCCATGACCAAAACAAAACAGTGACAACACAGACCTTCATCTCTCCAAAAATCCAATCTAACCGAAACCAAAAGAAAAATACTAGAAGAGAAAAAGGAGGAAAAACGGATAGAAAAGAAGATTAACAAAAACCTGAATTATTTCTTTAGTTACCACTCTCGCCGCGAATTCCATACCTTCAAACCATCGCGTCACCTCCACTTCTGGTCATCTTCATTGTTCGTCGCAACCCTGTTCAACTCGCCGGAAACAACATAAACTTTCCTCCAACCATCTTCTTCAACGTACATCAAACTTCAAAGTCTGAGGAACCGATTCACAACCGTATGTCACCTTCAATTTCAAATCGTGATCACATTTCATAAAGACCCAATTTCCAATCCAACATTCTTCAAACACTCCACGAAACCCCCTTTCACCACTACCTCACAACCCGAAATTCGAGTCCTCCACACTGGACTCGTGTTCCGTGATGACTACAGTGGATACCAACCTGCACCTCCATCATCGATTCACCTAAATTGCTCACTCCTTCCACTCAAAATCCGACTTAACAATGTCGTCGTTGTAACTGTCCAATCTCTGTTATCCTCTCCACCGCACGAACATTAAAAATATCGCTCGCGAATTTTCCGAATAGGACAAACCCTCCTTGTGTTGGAAAGGTCTTGTTGATCATCGATCACTCTCTTGATCATTAGGGGTGTTCATTGGTTCGGGCAAATCCGAACCAAACCAGAATCCAAACCAAACCATGGTGTTTGGGTCGGATATTTTTTTTAGTCCGGGCATTAACCGAACCAAACCAATGAAATCCGATGTTAATTGGTTCGGGCAACGGGTTCTAAAAATTCTACCCGCGAGCCCGTTTATCCGAACTAATCATATTAACTCATATAATATATATCATTATAAGGGAAACTAGTATAAAATATTCAACTTTAAGAAGGAAGAAAAATGAAACATTATTTGTGACATTCACAATCTATATGAAAACAAGAAAATAAATAAAAAATTATATTATTAAAGAAAATTAGTTGATGTAAATTAGAAAATTTTAAAAATATTATTCGCATATTGTTTTCTAATTTATCCGATTAATCCAACCCAAACCAACCCGTTATTTCTCGGTTTGGTTCGGTTTGGGTTTTATATAAAAAAAGAGAAAATCCAATCCAAACTAATCCATAAATTTTTTATCGGTTTGGGTATCGAATTCACTCAAAACCGAACCAAACCAGCCTGCAAACACCCCTATTGATCATATGGTGTGGCAACGAGGATAGCAGAATGAGCAGTGCCACGTAGGATGTTAAAAATTGAAGGCCAATGAAAAAATGTTGACCTAAGGTACTGAAAGCTTGTTTGTTTGAGGATTTAATTTGGAATAATGTTTTAGTATGCTTTGATGAATGGATCATGGGCTCAGCCCAATCGTGTTCTTGTTTTAGTATATACTGGTTGTTTTGTTCTTTTAACCAATTGTGGATGATGAGCTTTGAGTCCACATGATTCCACCAATCCTATACACATACCCATCCACACCCCCCTTTTTTCAAAAGAGATTCTATTTAATTTTCAATTACTCTTTATGTTAATAACTTCTTTTTTAATTAATTTTAAAAATTATTTCTTCGATTTTTTAATTTGTATTTAAGTATAAGTTTTTAGATCTTTAATCCTTAGTTTATATTTTATGTACTTTTTGATTTCTAATTTTGTGACTTGTAATTTAGGCATCTTTTGATTTCCGATTTTATCTTGACCTTGTCACTTGTTCATTATCTTGGGTTCCTCGTCATTCATTTAACTCATGTATTGTGCAATATCATATTATGATTCTTGTTTGGTTTTGACCTAACTTTTGATGTGTTGCCTATGTGAATATTTATGTTGCTTATTAATACTTTCCCGACATTATAATGTTGTTCATGAGTTGTTAATGAGAGTTTGGTGTTCTCTTGTCCGTTCTTGATTGTTATGCTTAAAGCTTCATCCTTGCTCCCTGTTGTTACTAGTCCCAATTCCAAAGGAAAGTTATCTCGTTGACTTATAAGTCATTTTCCTAAGTTAGTTAGATCTTTTCCTTTTCATTCCCAAGACCTCATTAGGATCATCTCCCATGTGGCCTTATTAGAGCCTTCCCTCCCTCTTTAACCTAGATTTAGGTTAGGTTTTTGTTAACCCTATGTAAGTATTATCATTATAGATATTTACTTTCCTCTCTTGGCCTTATTAGAGCCATCTTGCTTCATAACTTAGAGTTAGGTTTGGAGTTTTTGAACTCTGTGTAGGTACCATTATGGTGTGTATTCACTCCACCCTTTAATTTTATTTAAAGTCAATCATTTAGGTTAGTTTTTCAACTTAGACTTATAGAGTTCTTTAACTCTATGCCAGTATCATGATCATGAGTACTCATTCCCCTTTGGAAACTTGACCACAGTCAAGAGTTCCTCAACCCTAGTTAGGCGAACTACTGAGGCTCTGATTCTTCATTCCTAATTAGGATACGTAGGCACAAGATGTGATATCTTGTCGAGCCCTCTAACCTCTAGCCCTCTAACAACTAACAACAAACTCCTCTATCTCACGCGGTCGTGCGATCGACACTAGTTTACCTTTACCCTTTATCTTAGCTTTAGGATTGGAGTCGCCGCATTCCATGTGAATGTCATGATGATGAACACTTACTTTCCCCATTTTTCCTAGCCTTAGGTTTGGAGTCGTCGCACTCCATGTAAGTGTCATGTTTATGAACACTTACTCCCCCTCTGGAACCTTGATCATTATCAAGAGTTCCTCACCCCTAGTTAGGTGAACTACGAGTGCTCTGATTCTATCCTAGTCAGGATACGTAGGCACGAGATGTGATGTCTTGGTGAGCATACATTGTACATACCCTAGGTCTTTACCGTAGCACCTTAGCACAGTTCCCTTAGCAAGCAACTTTAGCATAACACAAATACTAACAAGAGGTTCCTATAGAGTACTACAGATACTTAGGATGCTAACACCTTCCTTATGTATAACCAACCCCCGAACCTAGATCTCTTGCACTATTTTACATTGCAATTAGGGTTTTTGATCTTTTCCCTTTCCTTTTGATAAATCAAAGTTCGGTGGTGAATTTCAAAGATGTGTGATTCAAGTTAATTAATAGCTTGATATCCGATTCTCACCGCAACAGTCCTTTTTTTTATTAAAAAAAAATCTCTAATATAATAACCTAAGTCATATACTAACAATAATAATACAAATAGATCTTTAAAAAATAATTAATAAAATCTCTAATATAATAACCCAACTTAACAATCTGATAAAAAAACCCGATTTCCCTAACAAATTTAATATACCAAAAAATTATAAGCTTAATAGATTAAATAACCACTTTAATCTAAAAACCTCCTCTAAAAGTGATAAATCCCTTAAATAATAATCAATAGTAATGTTTAAATTATATTGATCCTATAAATACACCACTTATACCTGATTAATTTTAAAATGAGGCAAAAAGTACCAATACTCCCAAAACCCTAGTGATATGGGTTAGAGAGCAAAAAACAATACTTTTAGCAAGTATTAAACCTCAATTTATGATGCCCAAAAATAGTAATTAAAGTAAAAAAAAGTCAAAATGGTCTCCTTTTGACTTTTTAGGTCATTGGGAGGACTAGATGACTGCAAAATATTGGTCAAAATTTAGGGTACGACAGTTGCCCCTATTTAATCAGATTTGAATCAGAATGATGATGTTGGTGAGCCTTCCTTTTTTTGAAGAGGAGACGATTAAATACAAGAAGGACCCTAATTTTGACTACGGAGTTTGATAGGTTTGGACCAATCTGTGGTGCTATGTTAATATCCCTATATCCATGTCTATAATATCCCCGGCTACAGAAGTCGAGTAGGATTTTGACTATCCTCCGATTTCATGCTGATAAACCCTGGTAGAACCCCTGATGGTAAACCCTTGATAAAATT
The DNA here is from genome assembly GCA_022829125.1 of Lathyrus tuberosus. NCBI lineage: Eukaryota > Viridiplantae > Streptophyta > Magnoliopsida > Fabales > Fabaceae > Lathyrus > Lathyrus tuberosus. The sequence goes on along the minus strand of JALAZF010000391.1, from coordinate 5,286,579 downwards.
GTCTGATAGAACCCGTCTATGCTGAATGTAAATTCGGTAGAACCCCTTTTGTGAAACCCTTTGATAAAAACCCTAATAGGAAGCCTGGTGAATTTGATGGAATATACCCTGTGTAAGGATAAGTTACTAAGCTGAAGATCTGAAAATCTGCCCACTAGTTGATGACGATCATTTAGGAAGACTCACGGTGAACGAGTTGCAGAAACCCTTTATTGAAAAGGTGGTTAATGGAAGTGTATTGGTATAGTTTGGGATTGAACCCCTAAGGATGATTATAAACCCTATGTCATGTATGCCTGTTTATGTGTATGCACCCATGTTTTATGTATGATGCATTATTTGGGCTAATGTCTCTTTTGTGCTATATGTATGTAATGCATGTCCCTGTGAGAAAGACCGGTGTTTTCCATAACATTCTTGCTTCCTAACCCTTGAGGCTTTGATATGGAACGGGCCATGATGTTCTTGCCATTTGAGAATGCGTAATGTGCTTTCGAAGAAACTCTCGTACTTGTTAAATTACGACTGTTGACGTATAGACCATATGTCTTGTTTGGATTACGACATTGGAAGAGTATAATCCCTTTAACATTCTCGAAATCGAAGTAAAATACGTTTTTCCCTTAAAAGCTTTTAATTATACCCAATGTTTCCATGCATTATTCACAATTAATTCATATTTTGAAATCAAGCAGAAAGAATTGGAAAGCAGAGAATTCGGATTTGAAAGACAAATATTATTTATTGAGAAATGACCCGCAACTGAGCGATAGTACATAAAGAAGGTAATTCTCGTAAGGAGAGATTACTGTAAATCTAAAAAGATGTAAAATTGTAATGAAAAACAAATTTATTTATGTCCTTATTGAATTCAAACACAAACTAATATCCCTAAGTCTCCGAGGCCACGACACTTCGCCTCCGAATATGACGGCTGGATTGATTGCTCCCTTCAAAATTCCTGCTGTATTGTGACTTGAGTGCTATCATTCATATGCCTTTTGGATATCCCTAATTTCTTCCTGGACCGCTCTTTTCAATTCTTAGTCCACCATGATGATATACCATTTTTTACTAAGCCGCCTTTTAGGGGTTTCAACTTATCGGGTTTTATTTTTTTTATTTAAGTCCCTAATTTTTGCCTGGATTGCTCTCTCCAGTTTTCAATCCACCGGGACTCCCTAATTTTTGCCTGAGTCTCCCTTTAGGGTTTTCGACTTAGCAGGCTTTTATCCTCTTTTTCTAGGCATAATATTTTTTGACTGAATCGGAGTTCACCGTTCGTGGTAAATCTGCTCCATCGATGGTAGTCAGCATTAGAGCTCCGCCAGAGAAAGAGCTCTTCACGACATATGGCCCTTCATAGTTTGGGGTCCATTTCCATAAGAGTCTTTATGGATGGGTAATATTTTCCTTAGCACCAAGTCTCCTTCTTCAAATACGCGAGGACGAACTTTCTTGTCGAATGCCCTTTTGAGTCTTCGCTGATATAATTGCCCATAACATATAGCAGCCATGCGCTTCTCTTCTATGATGTTTAGCTAATCGAATCTGGTTTGTACCCACTCTACTTCATCCAACTTGGTTTCCATTATAACCCTTAGTGAAGGAATTTCTACCTCAATAGGAAGTATCGCTTATGTACCATATACCAGAGAGAAAGGAGTTTCTCTTGTCAAAGTACGGACTGAGGTTATATAGCCATGCAGTGCGAATGGGAGCATCTCGTACCAATCCTTGTAAGTCTTCACCATTCTCTGGATAATATTCTTGATGTTCTTGTTAGCTACTTTTACAGCGCCGTTCATCTTTGGTTGATAGGGTGATGAGTTATGGTGTTCAATATTGAAACTCTCGCATAACTCATCCATCACTTTGTTGTTTAGATTAAGCCCATAATCCGTGATAATCTTGTAAGAAACCCCATGGCGATAAATTATATCTTTCTTGATAAATCATGTGATCACTTGTCTTGTCACGTTAGTGTAGGAAGCAGCTTCTACCCATTTAGTGAAGTAGTCGATGGAAACTAGAATAAAACGGTGTCCATTCGACGCTTTTGGCTCAATCATCCCAATTATATCTATTCCCCATATAGAGAAAGACCATGAACTTTATCTACATAGATCTGACACTTATGGCACTTCTTGACATATTTGAAACAATCTGATTCCATAGTCAACCAGTAATACCCCGCTCTAAGAATCTTCTTGGCCATTGCATGCCCATTTACGTGAGTTCTGAAAGATCCTTCATGGATTTCCTTGATAAGCATGTCTGCTTCGTATCCATCCAAACACCTGAGTAAAACCATGTTATGATTCCTTTTGTAAAGTACATCCCCATTGAGAAAGAATTGGGCGACCAATCTTCTAAGCATTTTCGTATCCCCACTTGAGGCAGACACAGGATACTGTTGTTTCTGGAGGATCTGTTTGATATCATGAAACCAAGGTTTATTATCTACTTCTGCCCCCACTGCTGCACAATAATCTGGCTCATCTAGACGTTGGATTACTATAGCCGGTGCTTCATTATACCACTTGACTTTGAACATGGATGCCAAAATTGCCAAGGCGTATGGTAACTAATTCTATTCCCGAGGAATATAATGAAATGTGATCTCATCAAAGTTGGTGATCATCTTCTGGATATATTCTAAATATCGAGTTAGCTTAGGATTATGTGTTCCCTATTCTCCCTTGATTTGATTGATGACAAGATCCGAAACCCCGTATACTTCTAAGATCTTGATTCTTAGGTTAATGGCCTCGTCGATTACCAAGATACACGCCTCATACTCCACTATATTATTAGTACATGTGAAGCATAATCTAGTGGTGAATGGAATATGAAACCCCGTTGGGGAAGTCATAAAAGCCCTTATCCCATGTCCTTCCACGTTTGAGGCACCGTCGAATATAAGCTTCCATCGAGATTCGGGTTCAGGTCCTTCGTCTGGGTCTAGGGTCTCATAATCCCTTATAACCATGAAGGCTTCATCGTGGAAGTCAAATTGAATAGGTTGGTAGTCATTCACTGGATGGTGAGCGAGATGATCTGCTAGAACACTCCCTTTTATAGCCTTTTGCGTGACATATTGGATGTCATATTCAATTAGTAACATCTTCCATCTAGTTATCCTCCCAGATACCGCCAGCTTCTCAAATATGTATTATATAGGATCCATTCTAGATATCAGCAAGGTAGTATGGCACACCATGAATTGTCTTAATTGTCGGGCGGCCCATACAAGAGCATAACAGGTCTTCTCCAAGAGTGAATATTTGGATTCATAATTGGTGAATTTCTTGCTCAAGTAATAAATTGCATGCTCTTTTCTCCTTGTTTCGTCGTGTTGCCCAAGTACATAACCCATAGAATTATCAAGTACTGTTAGGTATATTATGAGTGGTCTTCCAGGCACAGGTGGAACCAATATAGGTGGCACTTGCAAATACTCCTTGATTCGATCGAAGGCCTTTTGACAATCTTTGTTCCACTCGATGGTTTGACCTTTTCTAAGTAATTTGAAGATTGGATCACAAGTAGCAGTAAGGTGTGAGATGAATCTCGAAATGTAATTTAATCTCCCTAGGAACCCACGAACTTCTTTTTCTCTCCTCAGAGTTGGCATTTCTTGAATGGATTTCACTTTGTCAGAATCAAATTCTATAACCCTCTGGCTGACTATGAATCCCAATAGCTTCCCGGATCTGACTCCAAAGGTGCACTTTGCTAGATTTAGTCATATTTTAAACTTCCTCAGTCGATCAAACAACTTTTGTAAGTTGACTATATGATCCTCTTCAGTTTGTGATTTGGCAATCATGTCATCGACATAAACCTCTATTTCTTTATGCATCATGTTGTGAAAGAGCGTAACCATAGCCCTTTGATAAGTTGCCCCGACATTCTTTAACCCAAAAGGCATTACCTTGTAACAGAAGGTTCCCCAAGGAGTGATAAAAGTGGTTTTCTTCATATCTGAGGGAGCTATCTTTATCTGATTGTAACCAATACGTCAATGTGTGGAAATGGATAATCGTCCTTAAGACTTGCTCTATTAAGATCTCGGTAGTCTACGCACATCCTAACCTTCCCATCTTTCTTCGGTACAGGCGCGATATTGGCTACCCATTCTGGATATTATACCACGACTAAGAACCCTGCGTCGAATTGCTTTTTAACCTCTTCCCTGATTTTAAGAGTCATGTCAGGTCTAGTCCTTCTTAACTTCTTCTTGATCAGTGGGCATTCAGGTTTGAGTGGTAGCTTATGTTCAAATATATTTGTATCTATTCCAGGCATATCTTGGTAATACCAAGCGAACACTCCTACATATTCTCGTAGTAACTCGACCATCCTTTTCTTTATACCCTCATTCAAAGAAGCGCCGACTTTAACCTCTTTTTTGTCTTCTTCAGTTCCCAGATTGATCACATCCACTATTTCCTGATGAGGTTGTATTACTTTTTCCTCTTGTTTTAACAGTCTGGCTAACTCTTCAGGAAGCTCACAATCGTCCTCATCACCCTCTTCCACTTGGTTGATTGGGATTTCGAAGTTGTAAGGGATTATAACAGTGTCGCTTTTAATAAGTTCATTTTTAAATATGCACGAGGGAGATTTTATTATTATTTACTTATTGGGATGAAGTGTTGGGAATGACAGTACTGAAAGAAATTATATTGCCATTTTTTTTTTTGAAAAACTGGAAACAAAAGAAAAAAGGATCTTGATTGAAAACAAAATGCAATTTTATTGATAAATAATTCAATGAAACAAAAAGGTGACCCTACAAAGCTTGTCCATTTGCCTTGGGCATAGTAAAGGACTTATTATTTTTTGAAAAGAAAGAAAAAAACAATAAATTACTTTGAAACCAAAATCATCTCAGGAATCTCGATGGCCTTCTAATTGTTGAGAACTGTATCTGGTGAGCAGTGACACACAAAGTCAGGTATCCCTCTATATTCCCCTTCAATTGCAGCCACTTGATCTTTGTCTCTGAACCCAGCACTATGTAAATTTTCTTTGAGAGTAGGAAACTTCTTCTGACGAGTCTTCTGAACCACTTTATTAGCCAATTTGTAACCTAGCCCAAAACGATCCTTTTTCTCGGGTATCTCTAGCAACTTCCGCCATCCCCTTGTATCCCCATTCTGGATTAGATATGTGATCTTCCTTGACCTTTCTTTTTTCCGAGTGACTTGTTTAAGACTGATCATTGCAATCTCCAAAGCTTGAAAGGGTATTTTAAAGGTCTTCCCATCTACTTCTATGTATCTGAAGGACGAAAGATGGATGATAAACATGTCTTCCTAATCGTCAATAATTATTAACTTATCCCTAGATGTGAACTTCAGTTTTTGGTGAAGTGTGGAAGTAACTGCGTCTACAAGATGGATCCAAGGTCGTCCCAAAAGACAACTGTAGGAAGGGTTGATATCCATGACTTGGAAAGTAATCATGAAGGTATGTGGCCCCACCATTATAGGTATGTCGGCTTCTCAAATTACCATTCTTTTGGAACCGTCAAAAGCCCTAACAACCAAAGAACTGGCCTTCATAAAGGTTCTTACAGAGGTTAACTTCATGAGGGTATCCTTAGGCATGACATTTAGAGCAGACCCTGTGTCCACTAGCACCCTTGCGAGAATGGTGTCTTGACACTTGATTGATATATGTAAGGATTTATTGTGTGCTTTCCCTTCATGAGGTAATTCATCACTGCTAAAACCCAGAAAACTGCTTGCGGCGATATTGGAAACTACTTCATTAAACTGATTCACTGTTATATCCTTGGTGACATGTGATTCATTCAGGATCTTCAATAAGGCTTCTCGGTGAGCGTCTGAACATAGTAACAGAGATAGCATGGAGATCTTGGAAGGTGTTTGACTTAGTTGGTCCACCACCTTGTAGTCACTTTTCCTTATGAGTCTCAAGAATTCCTCAGCATCTTCTTGGGACACAGTCTTCTTGGAAGATCCTTCCCCCACATCTATAGTCTCTTTCCCTTTAGAACTTTCAGGATCTTTCTTCTAAGGTTTTTCAGAGGAATATACTCTTCTGCTACAGGTCATACCTCTGATGCTAGCTATGTTAGTAACGGATAGCACCAATATTATAGGGTTCCATCCCACGGAAACAGTAGTGTCATATTTCCAAGGTACTAACTTAGTACTTTCATACAGAAACAGTGTCGGAAGACGGAAGACGATAAGGCCCTTTTACTTTGCAGGAATTGGGATTTTGAATGGTACATGAACTATTATTTGAATTGGCGCCTGTGCAGGCGTCGAAAGTAGTATTTGAATTAGAGTCACAGCTTCCCTCATTCGGTAAGTAATCTCAAAAGGCACATGCCCCTGAGATTCTAAGGCTGACACCTCATTCATCTTCCTCGAATAACTGATTTGAACTATTCCTTGGTCCATTAATTTTTGCAGAACCCTCTTCATCTTTTTACAATTCTCTGGATTAAGCAGACAATCCTTACAATCAGCGTGTAACTTCTCAAACTCCTCATACCAATTAATAATTCCCTTATTTTTGTCATAGGGGTCTTCACTTGGTCAACCCCTCTGATCAAGATACCTTCTCCCATCCCTTCAATGGCATTAATATTTGCCCCAGCATGCCCCGGTAATGGATTATCTCCCACATTCGGATTTTTAGAAGTGAATGTGATAATCTTTTGGTCCAGTAGCTCTTGTACTTTGAATTTGAAAGCTAGACACTTCTCTGTTGTATGCCTCGAGGACACAGCATGATAATCGCATCTAGCGTTAGCATCATATCCTCGAGGAAGAGGTGTAGGAGGAGGCGCCAACGGCTTACTTTCCACCACTTCTTTTTGGATCAATAAAGGCAAGATTTGAGTGTATGTTGATGGTATAGGATCAAAATCCTTCCACGGCCTCTTTTTATCCCTTCGAGGATACCTATTTTGTTGTTGTTGATTCTGCGGAGGTGGCGCTCTTGGTTGTTGGATCTGAAGCATAGGATGCGCTTAGTTAGGAGCCACCACAACCACATAAGGATTGTAAGTTATTTGAGTATACCTATCAGCACTAATGGCATTGGTCTCACCCTTCTTCGAACTATTACCAGAGTACCTTTTGTTGTTATGTTGATTGGAAGATGATTTCCCAATCTTTCTGGTCTTCAACCCATTTTCAATCTTCTCCCCGATGATAACTAAATCAGCAAATCTAGTTAAGACTGACCCAATCATCTTTTTGTAATACTGCCCTTGTAATGTTCCCATAAACATATCCACCAGTTCACTCTCTAACAATGGAGGTTGCACGCGAGAGGCTAGTTCCCTCCATCTATGGGCATATTCCTTAAAAGATTCATTCCCTTTTTGAGACATATTCTGTAATTGTATATGATTAGGAGCCATGTCCACATTATACTTGTATTGTTTAAGAAAGGCATTTGCAAGGTCTTCCCAGGTCTTAATATGAACCCTCTCCAATTGCATGTACCAGTCCAAGGATGCCCCACTAAGGCTGTCTTGGAAAGTATGCATCATCAGCTTCTCTTTAGTGGCGTAGGCAGCCATCTTTCGGACAAACATCCAGAGGTGATTTTTAGGGCAGCTAACACCCTTGTACTTTTCAAAGTCCAGCACTTTGAATTTAGGAGGTATGACCACATCAGGCATCAGACACATTTCCAAAGCATCAACTCCAAAGACATTGAACCCTTCCACAGCCCTTAGTCGTTCTTCAATTATCTTATACTTGTCATCAGCCCTTCTTCCTTCAGAAACAATTGGTTTATTTTCATGGATCGCATGTCTCGAATCTTCCTCCTCATATTGGAGGTTACAGTCTTCATAGTTTTCACGAGGGAAAGGTATTTGTGTAGGGCGTGAAGCTCCATTAGGGCCAGGAGGAACACACCCTCCGGGTGGTTGATTACTAGCTTTTTCTCTAACCACTTCAGCTTTTTCACGTTCCAAGTCAACATTAAATCCCAAGAGAGGATTATTATCTCTAGATTGATGGGTAAGGGTGGGAATGTTCTGACAGTTGTTAGCTCGGCTTCTCTTGCCATCATATTTTGAATAGCCCAAGTTAGTTGGTCAATCTTGTCCTTCATTTCCTCTACATTTCCTTTAACAGCATCCACATCTCCCCTCAGAGCAGCTTGGTTATGTTCCAGTTGTTCCATGGCTTTCTTTTGGTGAGCGCGGGTGTAAGGTTGAGAATTCAAATTGTTATGATGATTCTGAGAGAAGATATTGAAGAAAATGATTTCCATTTTTTTGTTTTAATTCATGTTAATGTATGCATGAATGTATGGGTATGCAAAAATAACTTTTGTCTGTTGAAATCTTAAACATTCATCAATTATTAGCAAATTCAAGAATAATGGAAATTCAAACATTTATTGATTATAAAGGAAACATAAAGGGGCACGACCCTATTCATTATTCATAAAAACGCCAGGAAACAAACTTAACACAATACATAAGGAAATCTAACAACGATGCCTAATTCGAGCCCTAAATTCTTCCACCATGAAACGACATAGCTTGAGGAAGTCAGTGATTTCCTCCTTAGGCTTGAAAATTTCCGCCATATACTCTGCCTCTCTCAGTCTTCGAGGGATCTCGTGAATTAGGTCATTGGATAATATCACCAGCTTCAGATATCTTTCTCTGTATTACCCTTCTTTTCCTTGAAGTTCTTCCATGATCGCATTGTCCTCTTCGATGGTATGCTCCAATTGTTGACTATATTCCTCAATGTAACTGCCCCAATCCTTTACCTCCTCATAAATTCCTTCAAGGACTTACAATTGCCTTGTAAGTTCTAGATTCTCTTCTTGAGTTTCCCTCCATTCATGTGGTCATTGGGAAAGAAGTTCTTCGGCAGCTCTCCTTTGTAACATTGCATCTATGGCTTGACTTTTACTCTCACGGAGGGCATTGCCCAAGCTTCGGACTTCATCCTCCAAATTTTGAATGCGTCCTTCATACCTTTCCATGACTCCCATTTGAGTAGAGCTTAGCCATATATTCTTCCTTGTGGTTTTTAAGACTTGAACATAGGACTTCAAGGTCTGCGTAAGCTCGTTCTTTCTTTTTCTCCTCCACTTTAGCCATCCCTTCACTTACCCTTGATCGTTCCAGAGCTTCATTCAGGCTTCTACTCAATTGATTCTTTTTGCATGTGGCATGGTAAAATTCACCTTCCAACTCCTCTTTTTATTTTCTCAATTGTAGGACAGCTTCTTTGAGCCTTTCTCCCTCTTCCACAAAGATCACAGTTGATGGAGGGGCCATTGGTCTAACAGGATGATCCAAAGTGAAAGGTACATTGACTATGCTTACGCTTTCTCTCATCCACTGAGCATAGGGTATTACAGATTCTTCCCTTGGTCTTTTGATGCTACTTTTCCCCTTGATGCCTTGTCTCCAAGCTTGAACAATCTTGAGAACATCGTGATGATTGGCAGTCACGTCTGTAGCACCCCAAATTTTGCCTCATCTTTTCTCAATATTTTGGTTTATGTTTTATATCATTTGCATCATCATTTGTGCATAGCATTGGTTCTAAACATGGGATCAAGGTATCTTTGTGGGCTCTCAAGAGGAGGGTATGTTCCTCAAAGGTTCAAGCAAGAGGTTGTACTCAATATTATGGTATTCTCAAGCTTCAAAGTCCTTTCATCATCAAGGCATTCTCTCACACAACCATCTGGATTTGGATTACAAGATTTGATCATATTCTCCTATCTTTTGCATCTGGATTAGGGTTTTTGGTCAAAGGGCACCTGTGGCTATTTTCTTGAGCAAGGCAATGTTATATGGAGAAATACACATCCCAAGGGTTCCCTACTTGTATCATGTCTCATCAAAAGTCATCACATGAGCCTCAGTCAATAGAAAGAGGATTAGGGTATTCATCTGGTCAAGAAAGTCAATTGTGGCTTCCCAAAGTCAAAGTCTTAGATTTTGAGGTCAACCATGGACATGCCATATCATCTTAAGTGTTATCTTGTGTTTGGATCAATAAGAATCAAGGAGAAATATAAAGTCAAGAGATTTGGTGATTTAGGGTTTTAGTGGAGAAATTTCTAAGTGTGAAAATCTCAATTTCTAGCCATCTTGCAATATCCATAACTTTGTCATCCTTGATCCAAATGGGGCAAACTTGTTATAAATTTAAAGAGGACATCATGAACTACAATTTTAAAGAAGGAATGGTGTTCAAAAGATCCATGGATAAGAAGTTATGAGGTCATGAATTTGAGAAAGTGAATTGTGAACTTATGTACTTAGAATTTTTTCTAAGTGTCAATTTTCAAGTTCAACATTGGTTTTTCAAGGCCATTTTTCTTCATGATCAAGGTTTCAATTCAATTTCTTTCAAACATGAAAGTTGTAGAGCATCATCTAAGCTTTCCAAAGAGTGCAAGAACTCCCCATTTTCATTACTAGAACTCAAGTTATGGAACTTGGAAGTTAGGGTCCAAATGCCAAATTTAGTAACTTTGCATGAACTAGTTTTGACTATTCACTTCAAGTCAAGAATCCATGACTTTTTAAGCTCCAATTCAAGATGTTTTCAACATGAAAATTGCTCATCATCCTTTATGCTTCAATTTGATCACAAGACTTCATGATCATGACAAAATTCCATCAAGATATACTCATTTGAAGTGTCATACATGCATATGACCATAATGCAACATACCTTTGCCATAAGTGGCTTTCCTTTGAACTTTTTGCTTCAAAATTCTTTGTCAAGTGTACTACATCATCACTATCATCTTGCGTCACCAAATATTGCCTAATGTGACCAAGCATGGACCATGTACTTCATATTTTCATTTGAATTTTGTTGCCAAAAGAAGAAAAAATGGTGCCATACTTTCTCCCCCAATTCCATCACGTGTATTCTTTCCATACCTTTTTCTTTCCACTCCTTTGCTTCCAAAGTTTAGTTAGAATGCATATGAAGGAGGAGGAACCCGAGCTACCACTTTCTTCCCACTTTTCTCAACTTCAAACCATGTAACTAACTTCAAGCCTTAGCATTCATTCCACTCCTTATTCCAACCCTAAAACCCTCTTATTTAAACGTTCTCACTCCAAACCAAGCTTTATTCTACGAATTCTAGATCTGAAAAGAGCTCCCTCTCTCAAAAGTTTCAGAAACACGATTTCACTCTTTCTTCCAAGAACTCTCAACCTTATTGTATCATTCATCATCTGTGAGGATCTCTAAAGCTTGCAGGAATTTTCCCTTCACATTTTACTCAAGAACAAAGAGGCAGTGGACCTTCTTCACTGGGAAATTTTCAAATCCTTCCTTCTCATGTTTAGATGCCATATTAGGAGCATGTTGTGTACATCTGAAGACCTACAGCATGTAGGCAATGTTTGCGCATTTGGTTGTCTAGATTGGTGATGTTTCAGTTTGATTATGCAAATCTTTGTGTGTGCTTTTCATGGTTTTTAAGAGGTTATAAATGATTTTTGAGGTTGGATATGAACTCTACGTGAAGAGGGCTTCAAAATGATATAAGGTTTTGCTTGGTTTGGTGCTAGTTGCATGTGTCACCGGTGAGGCTCACCGGGGAAGACGACCGGAGCTAGGGCTTCGGCATCTGAGGTGTGTAGCTGAGGTGGCAATGTGTGGTTTTTTGAACTTCACGTGTGTGCATTGAAAAGTGATGTGGCGTGCCACATCCTTTAATGAAACGCAGTGTTCTGGCTGGTGTGGGGTTTCAGACTTGAATGGATTGGGCCTTGGAAACTTCTGATATTCAAACCCTTTTCTTTTCTTGTCCATAGCGCATGATAACTTATTTCAGCTCATTTTGGTTTTTCTTCTTGGCACCCCCATGCTCTTGTTTTCTTTTTATTTTTATTTTTCTTCTATATTTTATTCTGATTTTATTTTAATGGTTCCAAATATATTAAAATTCCACAAAAATATGATTTATATACTTTGGTATCTTATTTAATTTTCCATAATTTTTATTTTAATTTTCCATTTATTTTGGTATTTTATTTTGATTTAATTGTGTGATGTGTTTGCTTGACTTAGTCTTTGAACGAAAGCTTTGATTCTTGGTCTTTCCAATTGATTCTTGATCCATCCTTTTGCACACACTTAGGCACATGTATGTAGGGCATTTGAGTGTTTAGTTGATGTCTTGATCATTTATTTTGGGTTCATGTTTGGATCTCTTTTAATGCCTAACTTGTTTGATAAATGGATTGTGTATTTGCCTAATGTTTGAGATGGTTTGAGTATCCTTTGTCACATTCTTAGGCACTCTTTTAGAGCACATTGAGTCACTGCCCTCTTGATGTCATGACTATTTTTCCATTATTTTTGAACACTCTTAGCTATTTTTCATGTGTGATACAATGTATGCTAGCTTGTTGAGACGTGTTTGGTTTTTGTGGTTTGTCTAGAGGTGCACATGTGCAACCAATTAAGGTTTGCTCTTGCCTCTTATTCTTGATCGGAATACCATGTGGTAGAGCCGCATTCATAGCCCCACTTGATCTTCCTCCTATCTTTAATTGATGCATCCATGTGATCTTGCTTTGTGGTGTGTATACATGTTCACTTGGCCTAGTTTTGATCTTACTTGATTACATATGATTTATTGATGCTTAGGATTTTTAGAGGACATGAATGCTTGTTTGTCAATGCTACCTTGACTTGTGTTCATTGCCTAATTGCATGTCTTCTCACTTCTTGAACTTTACATGAACTTTGATTCCCCTTCATGAAGAACTTGGATTGATACATGCTTGTTTGTGTGAACTTGTTGTGATGTGATGCTTGTGTTTCTTGCTTGACATGTTGAACTTGACTTTGAATTGATCTTCACACACACAATACTTCCCCTACTTGGATTCATACCTTGATCTTACATGATTACTTCTTTGAGGTGTGTTTTACATGATTATTTGTTTGACAATTGATGGAGTTTGAATATGATGTATGACTTGAAATTTTGTGCTTTTCTTTTGGTCCATGGCATGAGTTGAATGCATCTTGACATAGCTACTGCCCTACCTTGGTTCTCACATCATTTGACTTCATTTCACTTTGCTTGATGATTGATAATGCTTCTTGGTTGATATTAAGTCATTTGTGTATGCATTGGTGCATTGTTTTGCCTAATTGTTTTGATTTCCAATCTGCGAACTTGGTTTGAAATATGTTCACATTCTTGTTATTTTGACTTAAATATGATGTTTACCTTGTGTGATTGAACCTAATTCTTGTATTGCTTGAACCTCATTGTTTAGTTACTTGATGTTGCATCTTTCTCTCATGAGACTTCTTCTCTCTCACTTGAATTACTTCTCATTCATCTCTCATTCTTCTTTCTTTTATTTTGAGTCTTGAGACTTGGCTAAGTCTTGAGTTTGCTTAGGTTTGTGATTGAATTGTATAATGTTTACTTGTGTTTGTTCACATGATCCCTTAGGATTCCTAGCTCAACTAAATTTCTGATTAAGTTAGAGGTAGGAGAGACATTAGGCTTTCAATCCTTTGCATGATAACATTAGGATAGTCCCTTTCAAACCTTAACTTTAGGTCCATCTCTTTGCATGCTAACATTAAGTAGAATTCCCTTTCTCATCCCAACTTTAGGACCATTGTGCATGACAACATTTAGGAATCAGTTTCCTTTAGTCGTTTCTTTTAAACCTTTGAGTCTTCTTTCTCATCTCAAAACAAAATCAAAACACTTAATAAGTATGATGTGCATTATGCGCCACGAGCTTTAAGCACATGGGAAAAGATGAGCGGATACATTTCTAACCTCATCTTAGGGTACTTTGTGCGCGAGACGTTTGGATCGTCAGCGCGAAGTATTCGATCATATGTCATAGACTTTAGTGCGATGCGCATTTCAAACAAAGTCAATACACTTCTGTTGAAAATTCACAAACCAGATTCAAATCATTTTATCCTTCGGGATTGTTGTCAAACCATTTTCAAAAAGAGTACGTTATTTCAGTTCTTCCGCAAACAGACGTCGACCCTAACTGCTGGAACGCGAACTTAACGTCGCTCATAAAAAACATTTAACCAATATGTGGTTGTGTCCCATGAACTACGATTGCTCTGATTTCCTCTTTCTTGTCCGATTGAGGATATGTAGGCACAAGACGGCAAATTCTTGGCGAGCAACCTCCCCCCATTCACCTGTAGTCCTCCGAACTACGTTGACTCTGACTTTCCCATTGTATGAGGGAATACGTAGGCCTAGGATGGCGAAGTCCTATCGAGTCTCCTTTAGTTTTTTTCCCTTTTCTTTTCCGTTTAGCAATAGAGCTTTAGATAACACACCCTTTGATTAGATAACAAATGTGGATCCCGTTGAGTACAACGTACGCGAGGGGGTGCTAATACCTTCCTCTCGCATAACTGACTCCCGAACCCAGGACTTGTTTGCGAGATCATGTCTTCTCCCTTTGAGGTTTCTTCGATCGCTTCCTTTCCCCCGTCGGGATAAATAGCGTTCGGTGGCGACTCTGTTTTTTCGCCGGTTGTTTTTCGCATTGCGAAAATGTCTTGTAGGACAAAACCCTCCAATAGCTTATCTTCGAGTTTGTAGGCCAACGGATGCCCCAATTGTCTCATTGCTAGAATAGGATTGTAGCTTATACATCCTCTTGATCCTATCAACAGTACATTAAGAAAATCGCCACAACTTAGGATCACGTCTTTTCGGTGAAAGACTTAAGCGAACCACAAGTTGTCCTTATCAGTGAGAGAAACCACGTATTTGGACCATGCGTACCCCTTCAATTGTTCAATATCATTTATGTCCCATACTAAGTGTGAGTCAAGCCATTTGTATAACAACAGAGCACAACATAACATTATCCTTCCCTTCCTTTCATACCTCTGATGGAGGGTAAGATACACGTCAGCAAGAAGGGCCGGTGTAGGATCTTCTCCCCCAATGGTTACAGCCAAGAATAGATTAACGGCAGTGATATCCACGAAATTCTTTTCACTTGGAAATAAGATCAACCCAAAAATAAGAAGTACCATAATATTATCCATTGCCTCCCAATTTTTGTTGGCAGCAAAATTAGTGGCTCTCTTCTCCAGAAAACCTTTAGAAAACCCATGGAAACTGTTAAGAGTCCCACATCGGACAATATATGGCATGAACATGTGTTTATAAGTGGAGGTAAACCTCACTCTACCAACCAGTTTTGTAGGGTTGAGTTAGGCCCAACCACATTTCTTAACATGGTATCAAGAGCCTCGTTTAAGATCTGGTGGGCCACCTGCTATCAGGTTTCCGCTATCGGGCCACCAACCATTTATTTCCATGTTCCGGATGTCCAATCTTGGGCATTAGGGGGTGTGTTAAGAGTTCCACATTGGATAATATATGGCATGAACATGTGTTTATAAGTGGGGGTAATCCTCACTCTACCAACCGGTTTTGTAGGGTTAAGTTAGGCCCAACCACATTTCTTAACAGAAACCTTCTTGAATTCTCAAATTAGCTTATAAGTCATCCTCATGAATATGAAGACACCTAGAAATTTCCTTAAGTGACTGGCGATATATATTATATTGAACGGACCCTTATTATTATTAGGAGACCCCAAGATCTTACGAAATTCTTCAAGTGTAGGGGCTATCTGAAACTCTTGAAATTGAAAGCAACTTAACTAGTGTCATAGAATTGAGCCAGGGAAGTCAAGCCTTCTTCTTGTACAGAAACGGTAACAAGATCCAATATGTCCCCATACTTACGAATTATGGGTTTTCTTCTTTCTTGTGGTAATTCCATGGCATAGGCCTTCACTCCCTCTATGTTAGATTTCTGTATCCTAATTGTGACAGTCCTTTTCTTCCTAAATTCCATTTTCCTTGACTTTGCCCCTTTTTTTTTTAAATATTTAAGATTCCCGTGACACATAATGCAAAATGGATTTTCATGAGGATGATGGATAAAATTTTCTTGGTTAATATATATTTTTGGTTAGGGTAAGGTGATATGTAAGCATGACCTAGCTTGGGTAGTTTCCCTACAATTTGGTTAGATCTAAGTTTTATCTACCCAATCCCTTCACATGTAGGATATACAGTTTTTTGGCAGCATAACAACCCTAGAATTTACAGACTACACCCTTGTTTTACCATGAGAAGAATCAGTCTTCCTACGGTAATCCTTCAGGATAAGTCTCATCTAGGCGGGACCCTAGTAACGACCCTTGGGGGTTGAATACATAAGGTCACCATGAGTTGATAAGGGTGGGCTAAAGGTTTCCATAGTCATGGACCATATCCAAATCATCCTCTATGTTAAGGGCTAGCCCTACCATGAAGACACCTTTGGAGGATCTCTTCTGAGTGTAGCATCAATGAATTGTTTAGATGTCACATCTCCCCAAAACATTTCCGTTCCACGTCCTAATATAGGGTTGCACTCCAAGCTTGAGTTGTGGGATCACACATAATCATATCCCAACCAATTTATGATGACAATATCATATGATATAAATAACATATATAATAATCAGGAAATATATAATGAACATACAAGGTTAGGATGGACTCTCTTTTTAGGGAAGTATAAGATCTTCCACAACAGAGTCGCCACCTGTCGCAGTCGGAAAAATGACAAAGTCGCCATCATCCTTTATCTGTCCTAAGAGACAGAAAAATAATGATAAAACCTAAATTTAAGGGTGAGAGACTAAGGTTTGGGATTAATTAGACAGGAGGAAGGTGTTAGGTACCCCTCACCTCTATTGTATCCAATAGGATCCTCCTTAAGTCTTAGGGTATGTTTGCTTACTAATTGAATGCTTGACTATTCATATCTATTCACAAAATCCTTATGTATTAGGTAGAAGAAATTATTTAAGTATGAGAGGGGGACCCTAAGTTTTTTATTATTATTGTACTCGCTAGGGTTTACAACCTTATGCCTACATACCCTCAAGTTTGAAGGATCCGAGTTTTCGTAGTTCATATCCCTAATTTTGGTTGGTTGGTTGATTTTATCCCTTAAAATAGTCCTCACACAATAGGGGTGGAGGAAGATTCATTTTCAAAAAAAATACATCAATACTCAAGGGTAGAGGACTTATAGTTTAAGTGAGTTAAATATTTTTTATCCCTTTATACCTTTAAGTTTGTAAAAATATCTTTTAATTTAATTATGAAAATGATATTTGTATTATATCATAAACCCATATCCCTTATCCCTAGTCCTATGTTTATACTCTTGGATCTTAAGATTTTTATCCCAATGTTTTTATCCCTTTCTATCCCAAGACTTATCCCTTTTAAACCCAATCTCATCCCTTTTATCCCATTCATCCCTAATACTTAAAAATCTTAAATTATTTAAGATTTTAAATCCATGATTTGTAATTAAACCGTTACCCCTACTTTTTATCTCAAATTGCTTATGAAAAGCCTAGTATTTACTTAAGCGCATAAATTAAATAATTTATTCCTTTATCCCAAATATAATAATCCCAAAAATGTAAGTTTATCCCATATTTAACTAATTATAAAAGTAATTAATTTATAATTTCCCAAAAAAGACAAATTAATCCCACTTATTAATCATAAAATAAATAGGGCAAAATAACCTTTTTCGTCCCTTAACTTTGCCCCAGGGTCCAGTTTTGTCCCTTAACTTTAAAAAGTGGCAAGTTCGTCTCTTAACTTTTAAAATGGTGTCACGTTTATCCTTCCGTCTGATTCTGTTAGTCAAAGGTTGAAAACAGGTGTCACGTATTTCCAGGTGGACTTTATGTGCACTGTTGGCAAGATATGAACAAAATGTTGTGGTTCTTGAGAGTCACGACGTTGCTGGAGGTGCTGATTTCTTGTCACGCAGAGGTCCTACTGAGTTTTTAAAGGATCTTCAAAACTATGCTGGTTCTGAAGCTGTTCAAGAATGGCAGAAACTTTTAGTCTGTTCTTCTCTCTTGCTACTTCCTGCAAACATGTATGTATGGTATGTGTTAAACAAAAGTAGTACGTAAATATTGTTTTATTTTTTTGACAGGATGCTATACGTCCTCAGTCTGCTCTTAGAATCTTGTAGTAATTATAGAAAAATCGGTGGAAATTAAATAAACTCAGAAGTTGGGCTCTTTAGTTATTTGTGATTTCGTGAGTTTGGAAGGCCACCTTCCAGGTATTTGTTGTACGACTGTACCCATCAGTATACCCCTAAAAATATTAAGTCCACAGCCTATCAATATTAGATTGCTATTTGAGGTATGATTCTGTTATTTGATATTTAATAATAGGAATGAAAGAAAAAGGAAGAAAACAACATCGCTTTTGCTTTGAAACAACCCGTGTTGATCTGCAGCTTCGGATCTACCTCTGTATGCCTACTTGAATGCTTGATATCTTACATGCACATATGATCATTACATATTTTGCACTCAAGTACTTTAACTTATGCTTGTGTTGTTTATATTTTTCATTTTTTTTTTCAATTAGAATAGAAAATAACTTTATTATTTCTCAGGGTCTTGGTTCGCCAGTATTTGACAAACTTGAAGCTGAGTTGGCCAAAGCTGCTATGTCATTGCCTACAACTAAGGGCTTATGCATATGAGCCAAGCTCTCAACTTCTAACTGGGGTTGTAAAAATATAGCTTGATGGATAACTGACAAACTCATACACTTTTTTATGATACCTATCTTTCCCTTTCCTGCATAAATTCTTTATTTGTTAGAATTATAATTACTCAATGTTAACACCATACTAGCATAGAGTGACTGGAAAATTAAATGCATTTTTAAATATATGTATGAGTTTGTCCCTTCTCTCACATTTTTAAAAGCTAATGAAACAGTGCTGGTTGAAGCATTAGTGAAATGTTGTTGCTAATAGTTGTTCTCCCTTCTCTCAGGTTTACAAGTTTGCAGAATGGTACAAACCAGTGGGCTGTCTTGAGTACCCACAGCTTTATTGGCATCAAGGTCAATATTGTACAAATAATCACTTCATCCATGCTTGAATAAAGCCTCTGCTCTGCCTCCTTAGAAAATGAATATGCTATCAAGTCACAATGACCCAAACACCTTTTAAAATTAGGTGAAACTATCAAGTTCTCTATATTTTGTGAACATTGACATTACGTCTCAATAATTATGTTTAATTAGCATTACTTATATTAGCTTAAAACATTCCTTCATCCAAGTAGTACAATTTAAGTATCTATTATTATTTTTTATACTATAAATAAATAATATTATAGAATTTAGAGGTTTTTATTTATAGGATAAGTTTCATTGTGTCAGCAACTATGAAAGGGTTTGGGGTTGTTTCAGGCTAAGAAGATTGGAAAAATAAGATGGTGTTTCTTTGAGTTATTTCCCAAGAGAGAACAGAGGTCTGAAAGTGTGAGAAAGATGATGTTCCAAATCCATGTCAGCTGCCACGTAACCAAGAATAAACGGACGTTTGAGCCAACTAACGGCAAGGACTACTTTGACACCATTTTAAAAGTTAAGGGACGAACTTGTCACTTTTTAAAGTTAAGGGATCAAACTGGACTTTGGGGTAAAGTTAAGGAACGAAAAAGGTTATTTTGCCAATAAATAGCCTATAATATCCCAAAATATAAAATAATTCCAATTATTTAATTATAAAACTTATAATGTCCCAATTACTTAATTAAATGACTTATAATATCCCAAAAATATAAAATAACTCCAATGATTTAATTATGAAATTAATAATATCCCAAAAATATAAAATAAATCTCATAATATCCAAAAATATAAAATAATCCCAATTGTTCCAAGAATATAAAATAATCTCAATTATTTAATCAAATAATTTGTAATATCCCAAAAAAATACAAAATAAATCTTATAATATCACAAAAATATGAAATAAATCTTATAATATCCTCAAAATATGAATTAATCCTAATTATCCCAAGAATATTCCAATTATTTAATTAAAACTTAAAATATCCCAAAAATTTAAAATAATCACAATTAAAAACTTATAATATCCCAAAATATGAATTAATCTCAATTATTTAATTGTGAGTTTAATAAAATAAATCAAAATAAAATCTCAATTAATTTGATCCTAATTATTTGAATTAACCCTAATTGTTAAATCCTAAATATTCCCACTTAATCCCTAATTGTGATTATTAATTTAATTAACCAAATAAAAAAAGTAATTAAATATGTAAATAAGAAAACAGAGGGGTGTATTTTATGTTAGATTAGCAATGGGCCAGATAATGGGGGGTGTGGTTAGCAAAGGGCCTTGAGCCCACTATCCATTGAGGCATGCGTGTGAGAGATGATCCATGCAAAGATGGAGTTAATGATTGACTCTCTCTGGGTGGCCTGATCGTAATCAGAGGGACCAAGCAGCGTTAGATCTCAACCATTGATTGAGGTTACTGGTCAAAGTCGGCGAAAGGAGCGGTTGAGATGTGAAGTTAACATTTGCCTATGATGGACGTATGCGTATGGGATTGTCCGTTGACTGGGATAGTCAAAAGATCTGGAGGGTAGAAAAGATGCCACTTGGCGTCCATTAACGTGGAGGAGTACAAAACCCTTCCCCTCATCAGTCTTCCCTCATTTCTCTCTTCTTTTTCTCTCTCTTTTTCCTTTCCACACTCTTCTTTCCCAGACGCCCTCATCTCTCTCTAGTTTTCTTAACCTCCGTCCACCCTCAGTGGCCTCCGGTCGCCATGACCACCTCCCCTAAGCCCCCTACTCTGGTTGAACTTCAAACGGAGTTCACCCAAAAAACCCAGAATTTCCACCATATTCATCTGGGTTCCATATGAACCCTAACCCTCCCCCTTCAACAAACCCAGAAACCCTAGCAAACCCCAAGAACCCTAAGGGTTCTGCGAAGAACCCTAAGTCCCCATATTAACCCTAACCACCAAACTATGAACCCTAGAGTTCATCTTATAAACCCTAACCCTAAATTACCCAGAAACCCCAAATTTTTACCCAGCAACCCCTAAACATAGCAACAACAACAAATTTACAACAACCACAGTTTACAGCAATAACGTAACATTTAAAAGCTAAGAAATCCTACATGTCCTGTCGTGTCCAACTTATGATGTTCCTTTCCTCTCCTTCTTTATCCCTCACTGTATTTCTGAATTGTTTTCTAATCCCTTTCATTTTCCCCTGCAGGTGATTATGATCGGCTTGGAGGCTTAGTGGCATACCCCAAATTTTGACCTTAGATTCCATCATCATTTTAGGAACATCAAGCATTGCATTGCTAACCCTAATATTATTCAAGTTTTTTCTTGTTTAATTCCATCTGAATTAAGGTTTTGGCACTAGAAAAATAAGAGGATCTTCATATGATCAGTCAATGTCTTGGATTGATCATCACCCTATCAAGTGTGCATACACTCAAGAGACCCCTCTTCATCAAGAATCAAGTGCAAATTGGTCTTGGTATATGTTCTTTGAAGCTCAATTTCATCAGGTCACAAATTAGGGTTTTTGCTTGGGAAAGTCAACTGTGCCTTTGACTTTTGATCAAAGCATGATCCCAAGCCTGGGGACCTGGTTCAAGACACTCAAATACATCCTTGGAGTCCATCCATGATGTTTTAAAGATTCAAGAATGCAAGATCATTGAAGATCACACAGTTGAATTCATCTGATACATAAGCTTTATCTGACAAAGTCAACCCTTTGACTTTTGGGTTTTTTGGTCCAAATTGAAGTGTTCAAGTCAAATTTCATCAATACATGTTTAATCAATGGGTTTGATCATGAAAAATAAAGATTTGAATGGTTTCTTGCAAAAGGGGCAAAGTTAAGAAAGTGAAAATTTTCTAAGTATGAAAGGAAAACCCTAGTTTTGGCACCAACTTTGGAAGGTCATAACTTTCAATCCACACATCCAATATTTGAGTTCCAAAGATAAAATTGAAGCCCTCACAATATACTACAACTTTGTCACTTTGAGTCCATCTCCAAAAAATGCTTAGATTTTGAGTTATGGAGCCATAAAGTTTGGGAAAATTTTTAAACACTTAGAAAAATTTTGAGGAAGATTTTGTTCTTCAAAAGTACCAATCTTTGGAGCCAATTTTCACTATGATCCCTTGAGATTCAAGACATTTGTTAAACATGAAAGTTGTAGAACATTTTTGGGGCTTTCCAAAAAGTACAAGAACTCCTCAATCCCATTCTTGAGCTATTAGTTTCGAAGAGATGAAGTTAGTGCTCCAAACATGATTTTTAGGTCATGCCCATGGTGATTTATGTTGCAAAACCATTTCAAATCTTCATGATTTCATTTTTCAGACCTTGTTGCTTGTTAATCATGTTTAAATAAGATAAGTACACATGCTTTTGGTGCATTATCCAAGTGGTTAAGGCTTTATCTCAAAGATTATTCCATTTTTGGCACAAAGTTGACAATGCCATTCTTGTAAAGCTACTTTAATCACAAGTCAACTTATCTTGAGCCCATACATGGTTTCTTCTGTAAACCATTTGTGTTTGGAAAAGAAACAATCTCTCAACCACCCTACATTACACAGTACTTGGTCATTGGAACCACAAAACCTCATGGAACCACCAAGTTGCATCTCAACCAAACCAAGTTGCATGAACTTGGATTCTACAGAGCTCTCTAACTCTCCACCTTGCCTATAAATAGAGAGAGTCTACAAGCCTTTTAGACACACAAAAACCTCACCAACTTGCCCTCAAAACCTCTGCATTCTCCTAGCCAATAGAATTTGCAAAAACACTTCATTTTGCAAAATCTCCAACCAAACACATTTCTCTCATGCACTTTGCAAAACAACACCACAAACCTTCTTTAAATACCTCTTAGAGCTTATTGCAACCCTTGGACAAGATTTGTACACATCATAACATCATCTACTATAGTTCTTGCTCACTTTGCAAGAAAGGTCGTGTGGAAATATTCAAGCAGTCTCTGGCTATTTTCTTTGTTCAAGTACTCTCATCAAGCATCAACAAGGCTCTTGGAATCTTATTCTTGCTCCTGTAACTCCATTTGAAGAGGCCTTGGACCTCCTCCAAGAGGTAAGATCTCTTGCTCTTTTGAAACCATGATACATGCGTCATCTGTTGTTATTTTGTGAGGTTACAATGTAGATATATTTATGATAAGTGTGTTGGTACCATTGTTTTCCGTGTGTGTTGCTCGTATGTAAAGCTTAGCATGACATGTCTTTATTTTGGTTGCACTGGTTTTAGGGCTACTACGTTTTGTACCCTTAGTTTTAGGGCAAACTAATAGCATATTTAGAATCCTTGGTTTTTTCCAAGCAGGATAGGGTTTTATTTTGTTAAAAAAGATGAAAAATGAGTGAGAAATATTGATGTGAAAATATGGAAAATCATTGAGTTAGGGCTCGGGGAGAGAGAAATAAAAAAGAAAATATTAAGGAAGAAGAAGGTGAGGTGGAGGTGAGGTGGCGCTGACTAGGCATTTTAGAGTATTCTTAAAATATATATTTTTCGAAGTAGATAGATTATTGGATGAGTGCGTAGCACCACTGGTTAAAAAGGAGGGTTTGTGTGTGTTTACAAGCGCAGGGTTTGGGGTTCGAATCCCCCTCTCCCCAGACCCTTTTGATTTGTTTTATTTTTCAACATTTATGAATCATGCTTAAAATATAATGTTGTGTTTCCATAGTTGATCAACTGCGTGTGTGTGGTTGGTTTGGTAATTGTTTTAACATGTATGGCGTGGGTTCAACACTCCCTTGGGCCATTTCCTTTTTTTTTATGACTTTATTTGCTCTATTTTGTTCACAACTTCATTTGATCATAACTTGTTCATCCTTTCACCTTTTTGATCCCTTCTTTTTGACATGTACTCATGCTACTATCTAATTTCATGTGGTATAAAATTTTTCCCAAAAATATTATTTTTCTCATACTTATGATGGTTTAAAGTGTATGATGTTTTAGGGTTTCCTTAGGACATTTTGTGATTCTTTTGAGTGATTCTTTGAATTATTTTGGTAACCATTGTATGACTGTTATGTAACATGTACAAACCTTGTGTCATGTTTTCAACTTGTATCTTTTGGTTTTGACATGATTTTTGGCTTACTTTTATGTATGTTTACATGTTTAAGTGCCTTGAATTTTGTTTTCCTATGCCATGAACCTTTGTACAACTATCTTGCCTTAACATGAGATGTCCTCTCTATGTTTACATGACCATGATGTGTATGCCTTTGTGAATGATTTCACCATGTTTGTGTGTTATTAAACACTTGAATTTTGTCATGAATATGCCATTAAATCCATGTTTTTTAACCGCCTTTGTGATGTTCTTACTTTTTTATGACCATGTTTGAACTCTTAACATGTATGTTGGTTGTTACCTATTAATCTCAACATGTTCAACTTGTATCCATGCTTAAAATATTCAAGTAATGCCTTAACTTGTTCACACGATGTTTAAGCTTTAAACTTGTCATCTTTAAGTATGCTCACATACCATCTCTTGTATGTTTGCATCTTCATCCACATGTTGTTGTCATAAACATGTCACTCATGCTCAAGTATGTTTGATTGTTACCTTTATTTATCCTAAATTGTAGTCATGATTAAGTTATGTTTTAACTTATGCATATTACTTTGAACTTTAAATGACACCATGACAAGTAATGTCTTGACTTGTATATGCCTTACTTCATCTTTGAACTTTAATCCATGTCTAAAGTATTGTTACAACTTTTACATGTTCAATCTAAACCTTGTCTTCTCTCACATGTTAACTTGAACCCTTGTTTCTATCCATGTTCAAAGTATTGCTATAACTTCTACATGTTAACTTGAAGCATGAATCTTACCATGTTTAAATGTTATAATAACTTATCCATGTTTGAAATGTTTAAATTGTATTCATGATTAAGTGTTGTTATAACTTATTCATACTTGTCTTGTATTCATTATTAAGTGTTGTTATAACTTATTCATACTTGTCTTGTATTCATGATGAAATGTTGTTATAACTTATTCATACTTGTCTTGTATTCATGATTAAGTGGTGTTAGTTAACACTAATGCATGCTTGCTTTGATAATGAACCTTAACTTATCATCCATGATGTTTTAGTCTTGTTAGAACTTTACTTCATGATTGTTTAGATGTTATAACATATTTGTTTATCTTGGTTGTCACCATGTTGTTTTGAACTTAAATCCTATTTTGAACATATGATTTTTTCAAAGGCATTGCTTTAAATGTTGTCACATTTATCCTTATGCCTTGGTTGTAACCATGTACTTTTATCTTGTCAATTAACATCATGCTTGAATGTTACTTTGAATACTTTTAATTGATATCATGTTTAAATATCATACTTGCTCATATCATCCATCTTTTCATACCTCTTTTAACTTTGTTAAGTTATTTCCCTCAAGTGATGTTAGCTTGTTAGCTTCCATCCTTAAGTTCCCTTTTGTTCCTTGATCCAAGGGAAAGTTTCTCTATTGACTCTTTGTCATAGGTAGCTTAGCATTACCCATTCCCTTTGACCTTGTTAGAGTCATTAGAACTTACAACTCTTTTGACTTTGTTAAGTCAAGTAAGTATTAAGACATAACACTTACCATCCCCTTTGAACCGTGATCTTAATCAAGTGTTCATTCATCCCTAGTGAGGTGAACTACAAATGCGCTGATTTCATCCTTGTAAGGATATGTAGGCACAATACCGCAACATTTTGGCAAGCATACTTAGTGACTAAACTCTTAGGCTCCTATCTTTCACCATAAAACCCAAACACAAAATAATAGAAAACGATATCACAAATACTAGCAAGAGGTTCCTATAGAGTACTATAGATTCTTAGGATGCTAACACCTTCCCTAGGTATAACCAACCCCTAACCCCCAAAATCTCTTAGCATTGTTGTAACATTGCAAACTTAGGGTTTTTTACGATCTTACCCTTTCCCTTGGATAAATCAAAGCTCGGTGGTGAATATTTAAAGATTTGTGATTCAAGTTAATTCAATAGCTTGATATCCGATTCTCACCACAACACTTAGCTCGAAGAACTTAAGGTTTCGATGTGAAACCTTAAGCGTTCAGAATTAGAGCTTTTGTTAAGGGTGAAGACTTACCGGCGCAAGGATTAATCTTAGGGTTTTCAATTTTTTTTCCTTCTCAAATCCTCTTTAGTTTATATAGGGTTAGGAATTAGGTCTTAGAATTAAATTAGGTTAGATTATTTTTAGAAAATTTTGATCAGATTATGATTTGATTCGTGTAATATTTGATTCAATCTGATTTTTTTGTAATTTTTAGATTTAGGTCTTAATTGTAACGCATTCGTGATTGTATGTATCCTCTAACTTGAATGAAAAGATTTGATTGTATTTTTTTACCAAGTTTGATCCATTTACCCCTCTGATTTGCGTAGGCTTAGGGTTTCAAATGAGAATTTGGGATTTTCGTGGGTCAACAAATTTGACCAAATAAGAAATTATTAAATTAGTAAATATAATCTAATAAAGACTAATATTGATAATAATAATAATAACAATACTAATAAATACCCTAAAAATAATCTTAGTATTAAAATTAAAATTAAAATATTCTTACTAAATAAAATTGAAAATCGATCCTCCATTTAATAATAATAAACAAAAATTATGAAAATCTAATTATTATCTAATGTTATAATTTAATAATAATAATAATAATAATAATAATAATAATAATAATAATAATAATAATAATAATAATAATAATAATAATAAGTTAAAAGTAAATAATAATTCCAATAACTAATATTTAACCCCATCCTGATTAATTATAATTTTAAAACCCGACCCCTAATTATTAATAATATAATTAATATTAAATTAATACTACTACTACTAATAATAACCCAATAACTAATACTAATAATTATGATAATCTTATTAATTTATAATTAATTCTCAATTGATAATATTTTACCTAAAACATTTGACTAAAATTTAACTAATTAACCCAAGCTCCCTAATAGTCCTTTTAAAAAAAAAAACTCTAATATAATAACCTAAGTCATATACTAACAATAATAATACAAATAAATCTTTAAAAAATAATTAACAAAATATTTACAATATTATGATTAAATCTAACTGACAACCCTTGACCTTCAATTACTAATAAATCTAATATAACCTATCTTAACGATCTTATAAAGAAAACTCAGTTTCCCTGACAAATTTAATACCCAAAAAATTAAAAACTTAATAATTTAAATAACCACTTTCATCTGAAAACCTCCTCTAAAAGTGATAAATCCCTAAAAAATAATCAATAGTAATATTTAAATTATATTGATCCTAGAAATACACCCCTTATACCTGATTAATTTTAAAATGAGCCATAAATTACCAATACTCCCGAAAAAAACCCAGTGATATGGGTTAGAGAGCAAAAAACAAAACTTTTAGCAAATTTTAAACCCCAATTTATTATACCCAAAAATAGTACCTAAAGTAAAAAAGTCAAAATGGTCTCCTTTTGACTTTTTAGGTCATTGGGAGGACCAGATGACTGCAAATCATTGGTCAAAATTTAGGGTACAACATAACCAATGTGATTTATGTACATTATTTTTCTTTGAATTTAATTTACGTGTCAAAGCTATGTCAAACACTTGGTTGCACAATTGTTTTTAATGGTTTCACTTGCTTGATTTAGGAAAAGAACACCAAGAAGATGATTGGTTATGGTGACAAAGTTCAAGACTTGTATTATCTAGTCATGTCAAATATAACAGTGTTTAGATCTAGCTGAAAAAATCGGTCATTTTCCCTGACAATTCCATTTGACATTTTAGACTAGGCCACATATCTATAAACATAATGAACACTTTACATTCTCAATTTCCTTTCTTCAATTTTGATAGTAAATTTGTATTTTATGTTTTCCATTTTGCAAAACAAAGGAAATTACCTTTTTGCAATAATTCAAGTAAAGCTTTACATCCTTTTGATCTTATAAACTTTGGTATTTGGGGGGAGATTGTAATTCCACATATACTTGGCCATGCATATTTTATAACTTCCATAGATGATTGTAGTAGATTTACCTTGTTGACTTTTATGAAACAAAAAGGTGAGGCCAGGAACATGTCATAGATTTCATAAACCTTTTTTTAACCCAACACAATCACAAGATCAAAACTATTGGAACTGACAATGGACCAAAGTTCAAAATCCCTTCCTTTTATGACTCATGTGGCACTGTTCATAGGCAAGTTGTGTGAAATCTCCCCAACAAAATAGTTGTGTTAAGAGGAAACACCAAGAAGTTCTGAATATTGCTAGAGCTCTCCTTTTCCAATTGAATGTACCAAAATCATATTGGTCATATGCTATCCTACATGCCTTATTCATTAAGAACATAAATTCATAGACCTATCATGAACAACAAATCCCATTACTTCATGATGTACCAACAAGATCCTAACAAGAACGACCTCAAAGTTTTTGGTTCTTTATCCTTTGCATCCACCTTACAAGCACAAAGAACCAAGCTTGCCCCTATAGCAAGAAAGTGTATTTTCCTTGGTTACAAAACTGGTATGAAAGGTGTAGTCCTCTTAGACATCAACAACAAATAAATATTTGTCTCAAGAAATCTAATACGTCGTGTGTGACGCCCCCAATCTAATACCCCCAATTAGCATGCATTTAAAGCAGTTAAAAGATAAATTCAAAAATTGATCAGAGTACATTTGAAAACACGGCATAGAAAGGAGACATCCCATCAACGTAACCAAAATATACACATAACATGCAACACCTGCCCATAATGATATGCAACTGTGGGGTAGCAATCAAACAGAGGAAACTTTGTTCCTTACACCCACTTTTCAGAAATTAGAATTAAAGCGGAAGATCTAAAATCTGATTAACATATACACATATAAACAGTTTGTCATACATCAAGTAGCATATGTACAACCAAAATATAATATATCATCAGATATACAAAACAATAGCACGCGGCCACCCTAACTACCCGGAGTCACATATCAGAGCCGACCGACCAAAATAATGAAGATGCAAAGCTTCACAAAAAGAATACCTCCAGCAAACCTAATCTGCAACGCCTCATAGAGCGTTATAAAACAGCAGAAGGGTGAGAAAAACAACCATAATATAATTGCATAAAATTATATATATTAACACAAAAATACACAAGCAACACATTCTCACCACAAATGCTCAACAGTCGCATATAATATCACACGGTACAATTCTCACTTATCGTATACCACATCGCATCAATCATTCACAATACAATCAAACACGTTCCAAGCACAATTACTCATGATTTATGCAATGCACATAGACCGACACAACGACTCTATGCACATGCCATGCGGTACCGACTTCAATTCTTGTAATTCATTAGTCCCCCAGGAACTCTTGGAATCATCGCTCGTTACATAGAGTAACTCCCCGTCGGGCCTACGATGTTCCCCGTCGCTATAAACCAATATTTCAGGGCGAACGACGTTTATGGATTGCTTTCTACCAGTATTTCAGGGCGCACAATCCGATTGCTTTCTACCAGTATTTCAGGGCGCACAATCAATTGGGATTAATCGCTTCTACCAATATTTCATGGCGTAAGACTATAAAACTGATTCATCTATGAATCTTCCCATGCAAGAATACATATCATGATACTTGACACATTAATGACTCATGCCAACATCAAATACTCATGCATCAACAATATTCATGTATTTCAAGTGCACACAAAGTAATGCACACAATTGCCCAAAATGGCCACAAACACCAATATACCACACTTAGCATTTTCTTGCCTCTCGGCCACAAATCGTCATCACAACAGCACATAAGGCATACACATCCAAAGCACAAACATATAACACAATACAAGTCAAATACGCACTATTAAAAACGACAAAAGTCGAGATTCGACACTATTCACATTTTCCGACCAAATTTAATCGGCTAACGATTCTCAAAACCTCATATTCACAAAGTACAACTCGATACCTTTCTAACGACACCAAGAATTCAAAAATCGGATAATCGGAACCAAAGTTACGGACAAAACCGAAAACACATTTTGAAAAATCACATTTTTGACATTCTCCTGTCCATACGCGTATCACTCATGTCCATACGCGTACGGACAGAACCCATTTCCTTCACAAATTCCTCGTTCCAAAACCCATACGCGTATTGGCCCATGGCTCGCCCATGTTACGCGTAATGCCAAGATTCATACGCGTATTGGCCCAAAAACAAGCCAATGATACGCGTATCGCCTTGGCTCATACGCGTATGGACATGCCCCTTACGCGTATGGCCAGAGCATACCCAGAAAAATTCTGCAGAACAATTTCTGCGTTTTCCTACCCAACATCAACCAATTTCTTCACCTAAAACTCAGAAAAACAGCAATTTGAAGTGTAATAGCATACCACAAACATGTATGAACAATCAACAATGCATTCAACAAGATTTTTACCACAATCAAATTCATTTCTAATCAATTCTTACACAATCTAAGTTTTACTAATATTCTCCAAATCAATCCAAAAACAACAACAAAACACATACATAATCATATACAATCATAGAATAATCGAGTTTCGCACCCTTACCCGATTAATCGATTCCTAGAAATTGTTCTTGATGATTTTTCCACTCTTTCTCCAATTTTCTCTCTTCTCCTCTTTTCTTCTCTTTTTCCTTCTTTCTTCTTTCTTTCTCTCTATTTTTCTTTCCCTTTTCTTTTCTATTTTCTTTTCTTTCTTACTAACTTAGTAAAAATATCTATGAAATGTCCAAAATACCCCCACACTCAAATATCCCGCAAATGTTCCCAAAACGCGATAAAATATAATCACGACGAAAAATAACATATTTCTAAATAAAAGTCGAAAATAAAATAATATAATAATAAAATAATCAATTAAACTCGATTAAATAAAACTGACCAAAATTGGGGCGTTACAATTCTCCCCCACTTAGACATTTTCGTCCTCGAAAATCTAACCGAGACGAACAACTCCGGACACGACTCTCGCATCCGACGAACAAACCAACATGCCAACAAAAGGCACACCACGAATAACACAAACTGACAAACCACCTTGCTAACAGCAGATACAACAACGACACGACAACAACAACGACAAGATGCAAAGCCCATACAATGTACTTGACGACAACCTCACAACTCAAAGAAAACCACGATACCAACACACAGGTTCACCTTAAAACCGAAACACAACAAGATCGTTACCCTACCATAGGTAACACTCCTCTAATTCACCACAAGGAATTAGCTACTCTCCTTAGAGCCAACACCATAGAAACGAGGCAACAACACAAACAAGAACACAAGTTCCACGACACCACATCGTCTCAACAACATCAACAAAACCAGAACACCAACCTCCCTGTCACACAACAACACTGCAACAATGCTACGATTCACCAATCGAACATATAACCAAGACACCCAACTACATAGTAGCCCATGGATAATATCTAAACCTTTTACCTAACACTTCCATTCTGAATCGTCCAATGGTCTCCTCACTCCTACATGTTTTCAATGTTCAACCTATGAACTCTTACCAGCCCCACACGCATATACAAAATGTGCCATATCACGCTTCCGCCGCGCACTCTGATTACTCGTAACCATCAAAACTACCAACCTCACGTCCAAAATCTAACTCTTTCTCATATCCACCAAAAATCACTGTTCACTGTTAATATACCCAACCTCACACTCTACTGTGTTATCTCACACACCAGACACAAGTCTCTGAACTGCTCAAATAATTCTAATCATCTGACCATCAAAACAACCATGTGTAAAAACTTCCAACTTAACTCTTCGGGCACAACATTAGCCTTTTCCGAAGGATAGTCCAAACCACATTCATAACTCGTCACAAATTCTAACCATCCTCATTGTCTCATACTCGATTCCTTCAAACCAACCAAGTACTTTAAACTCTTGCGATTACCAAACACTTCGAGCTGAGAACCATAAAAATAATACCTCCAAATTTCCAACACAATACGACCGCAACCAATTCCAAATCCAGAATAGTATAGATCCTTTTATAAATCCTCAATTGTCGTAAAGCATAAGCCACGACTTTACCCTCTTGCATTAACACACTGTCTAAACTCCTCAAAGACACATCTCACAAACGGTTCATTAGGATCACACAGAATCAAAACTGGAGCCGTAGACAACCCCTACTTCAGCTCTCTGAAACTTACTCACAACGAACATCCAAAGCAAACGATTTACCCTTTGCAAGCCAACTGAAATAACAGAAGTACAAACATAGCAAAGTCTTCCATAACCTTTCGTAACAACCGACTGAGCCCAAAAGTTTCTAATCTCCTTAACCAACTTCGGAACCTCTCATTGCAAAACCAGATCTACTTCCGATGAATTCATAACAAATACCATCCTAAAAAATAACATATCCAAGAAGACTAACCTTTTTCCAACCCAAATTCTCACTTGAATAACTTAGCATAAAACTTCGTCTCTTTCCAACACTTGTGATTCAAATCTCAAACACTCTACCTGTTCTTCTTCCGAGTTTATAACAGATTCGAATATCCTCAATTAAAACCACTACAACTTATTCAATTAAATAGGGAAGATACGCTTCATATACTTCACAAACATTACGGACACATTACTAACACCAAGCAACATCACCGTACTTCGTAATGTCCAACCAAATTCCAAAAGATATAAATTCTTAAAGCTTTTGCAAAACCTTGCACTAGGCAACTGGCTACTCACACACAAGCTTAACCGAGTAATTACCAGTCTATTCCGATGATAACAACATAACCAGTCACATCAAATCGATCAAAGTCTTAACTCGCACAATTCACCACTCTTATCAAACATTCCAAACAATCGCAAGTTCACTCAAACTCAGCCAAACCATTACAGTCATCTATTCCTGAAAGCGGACACTTATTCTCCACCATTACCTTATTCAACTGTCAGTAATCCATACACAATTTCTTCTCTTAACCGTCCAAATTCCATAAATCCCAACATGTAGCAACAACCAATCCAAAAGAACTCTCAAATAGTACATCCACACTTAAGGTTTTCTCAAAATTTCCATTAATGCTCTAAACTTCCAAAAACTCCAAACCTCTTCGGAACTCTAAGTTTGGCTTTCCATAGTCTCAATACCATTATTCACATCATGCTTGTTATTTCGGTCAATCATCCTTCCTTTTTGTCGCCAACAACACTGAAGCTCTCCAAAACGACACACTTGGCCTCACAATTCTCCTTTCCAGTAAATCTTCCAACTACTCTATCAGTTCGGGTACCTCTAATGCTAAAATCCAATATTCCATCCGGGAATACATCTGAAAATCACGCACAACCGGTAGCTCATCACTGTGTCCTTCTTGCCAATTTCTAGAAAACTATCATCACGAACATAACAACATCTTAGTTTCACTTCCTAAAAGTTCTCCTGCTTACTTAGCAGATCCAAACCTCAAATCCTTACCTTCGTACAATTTGAGTTCACACTTTTCTCTCTGAGAACCACCATTAACGATGCCCAATCATTCACTCTCAAAACTTCATACTGAACCAACATACCAAAACCTCTAATCCATTGCATCTTCTGATATTAACACCTTCATCGACTCATCAAAACAATCTGTAATCGTTCCCTTAAATTCCAAACACTCATTTCACACAATATCAAAGCCGGAAAGACACGTCTATTCCATCCAACACAATCTCCGTCTGCTATCAACAAGAGATTAAGGGTGATCAGTTCCTCAATTTGTCAATAGACAGCCGACAATCACGATGGGGCATAAACCGTCTTTACCAAACTATAATAACATTTCTTACATCCTGTACACAAAACTACCTAAGGCACAAATCCTTAGTTGACATAAACCTTACCTCCGCATCCCCTTCGGAACTGAGAACAACATTGTCCGAACAACACTTACAATCTTGCAATCAACGGTACACTGAGCCAACGCTCCACACCTGAAACAACATGGAGAAGTACCAGCTTCTCCCCCACTTATCTCAATCTCACACCTGAAGACAAAGGATTAGAAAACCAGAAAGCACTGACAGTGTTCCGCACACCTATCACGTACTAAGGGACAAACAACAACGACAGTATTCAACTGTCACACCAACTGACTCAACAACTTGGCCGGACGGACCGACCTGCTCTGATACCACTTAATGTGACGCCCCCAATCTAATACCCCCAATTAGCATGCATTTAAAGCAGTTAAAAGATAAATTCAAAAATTGATCAGAGTACATTTGAAAACACGGCATAGAAAGGAGACATCCCATCAACGTAACCAAAATATACACATAACATGCAACACCTGCCCATAATGATATGCAACTGTGGGGTAGCAATCAAACAGAGGAAACTTTGTTCCTTACACCCACTTTTCAGAAATTAGAATTAAAGCGGAAGATCTAAAATCTGATTAACATATACACATATAAACAGTTTGTCATACATCAAGTAGCATATGTACAACCAAAATATAATATATCATCAGATATACAAAACAATAGCACGCGGCCACCCTAACTACCCGGAGTCACATATCAGAGCCGACCGACCAAAATAATGAAGATGCAAAGCTTCACAAAAAGAATACCTCCAGCAAACCTAATCTGCAACGCCTCATAGAGCGTTATAAAACAGCAGAAGGGTGAGAAAAACAACCATAATATAATTGCATAAAATTATATATATTAACACAAAAATACACAAGCAACACATTCTCACCACAAATGCTCAACAGTCGCATATAATATCACACGGTACAATTCTCACTTATCGTATACCACATCACATCAATCATTCACAATACAATCAAACACGTTCCAAGCACAATTACTCATGATTTATGCAATGCACATAGACCGACACAACGACTCTATGCACATGCCATGCGGTACCGACTTCAATTCTTGTAATTCATTAGTCCCCCAGGAACTCTTGGAATCATCGCTCGTTACATAGAGTAACTCCCCGTCGGGCCTACGATGTTCCCCGTCGCTATAAACCAATATTTCAGGGCGAACGACGTTTATGGATTGCTTTCTACCAGTATTTCAGGGCGCACAATCCGATTGCTTTCTACCAGTATTTCAGGGCGCACAATCAATTGGGATTAATCGCTTCTACCAATATTTCATGGCGTAAGACTATAAAACTGATTCATCTATGAATCTTCCCATGCAAGAATACATATCATGATACTTGACACATTAATGACTCATGCCAACATCAAATACTCATGCATCAACAATATTCATGTATTTCAAGTGCACACAAAGTAATGCACACAATTGCCCAAAATGGCCACAAACACCAATATACCACACTTAGCATTTTCTTGCCTCTCGGCCACAAATCGTCATCACAACAGCACATAAGGCATACACATCCAAAGCACAAACATATAACACAATACAAGTCAAATACGCACTATTAAAAACGACAAAAGTCGAGATTCGACACTATTCACATTTTCCGACCAAATTTAATCGGCTAACGATTCTCAAAACCTCATATTCACAAAGTACAACTCGATACCTTTCTAACGACACCAAGAATTCAAAAATCGGATAATCGGAACCAAAGTTACGGACAAAACCGAAAACACATTTTGAAAAATCACATTTTTGACATTCTCATGTCCATACGCGTATCACTCATGTCCATACGCGTACGGACAGAACCCATTTCCTTCACAAATTCCTCGTTCCAAAACCCATACGCGTATTGGCCCATGGCTCGCCCATGTTACGCGTAATGCCAAGATTCATACGCGTATTGGCCCAAAAACAAGCCAATGATACGCGTATCGCCTTGGCTCATACGCGTATGGACATGCCCCTTACGCGTATGGCCAGAGCATACCCAGAAAAATTCTGCAGAACAATTTCTGCGTTTTCCTACCCAACATCAACCAATTTCTTCACCTAAAACTCAGAAAAACAGCAATTTGAAGTGTAATAGCATACCACAAACATGTATGAACAATCAACAATGCATTCAACAAGATTTTTACCACAATCAAATTCATTTCTAATCAATTCTTACACAATCTAAGTTTTACTAATATTCTCCAAATCAATCCAAAAACAACAACAAAACACATACATAATCATATACAATCATAGAATAATCGAGTTTCGCACCCTTACCCGATTAATCGATTCCTAGAAATTGTTCTTGATGATTTTTCCACTCTTTCTCCAATTTTCTCTCTTCTCCTCTTTTCTTCTCTTTTTCCTTCTTTCTTCTTTCTTTCTCTCTATTTTTCTTTCCCTTTTCTTTTCTATTTTCTTTTCTTTCTTACTAACTTAGTAAAAATATCTATGAAATGTCCAAAATACCCCCACACTCAAATATCCCGCAAATGTTCCCAAAACGCGATAAAATATAATCACGACGAAAAATAACATATTTCTAAATAAAAGTCGAAAATAAAATAATATAATAATAAAATAATCAATTAAACTCGATTAAATAAAACTGACCAAAATTGGGGCGTTACATCGTGAACATATACTATCTTACCAATCTTTATTCTTTTCTTCAAATACCAAACTTGTGACCCCACAGACCAAATTCTAATTCATATTCAACCTCAAAACATATACATTTATGCCACACGTAACATTGACCAACCAACCAATAATAACTACACAAACCAAAATTAAACCCAATGTCAATCCCAAAATACTGAACATGATGTCTCATCTGTTGAAATTTCAACCAATTTTATTCCCACGCAAAAGGATACCTCATATGTTGAATATCTTAATACCTTGGACAACACACAAGACACACATCTCATACCTGTTAGTCCAAAGCATGCTCCTTCCTATTTGAAGGACTATGTATGTAACTCTTCATCAAGTCACAAAGAATCATCAACTTCAAGTATTCTTTACCCTATTACATATTTCCATTCCTTAATCATTCCCTTATTTCTTAAAAGTCATTTTCTATGTCTATCACTAATTGTACTGAGCCAAGGGCCTATAAAGAAACATGTCATCCTAATTATTGGTTGAAGGATATGAAAACTAAGTTAGATGTATTAGCTGCTAAAAATACTTGGTAGTTGGTTGACAAACCACCAAATGTTAAACATATTGGTAGAAAATGAGTGTATAAGGTGAAACACAAAGTTGATGGTTCAATTGAGAGATACAAATCTAGATTGGTGGCCAATGGTTAAAATTGAATATAAGCTCTATATTTTTTATACTTTCTCACTTGTGGCAAAATTGACAACAGTCCAAAACTTTCATTGCTCTTGCCTCTATAGAGAATGGGAATATCCATCAAATCTATGTCAATAATTCTTTTTTGCATGGAGATCTACCAGAGAATATGTGCATGTCCGTTCCTGATGGGGTCTCAGCCAAACTCAATCAGGTATGCAAATTACAAAAGAACTTGTATGGTTTGAAGCAAGCAAGTAGTAAATGCTATGAGAAATTGACTCGGCTTCTCATCCAATAGGGATATCATCAATTCACGTCTAATTACTTTCCTCTTAATATATATTGATGATATTATTATAGATGGAACTTCCCTTGAAGAATTTACTATAATCAAAGGCATCCTAGACACAAATTTCAAGATCAAGGACTTTTGCACCCTCAAGTACTTTATAGGATTAGAAGTGGCTCACTCTAAAACAAGCATGTGTATTTCTCAAAGGAAATATTGTTTGGACCTTCTTGAATCATCTGGGCTCCTTTGATCAAATCCTTCTAAAACTCTCATTGATCATTTCACTAAACTTCATCAAGATAGCAGTAAGCCATTTAAAGATGTTTCGGCTTATAGAAGGCTCATTGCCAAGTTATTATACCTTAACACCACTAGACCTAATATTACCTTAGCCACACAACAACTGAGTCAATTCCTAAAATCACCGACCATTACTCATTTTAAGGTTGGTTGTAGAGTAACCTGATATTTGAAACAAAATCTTGGTGAAGGCCACATGTTTCCTAGAAAATCTATGACAAGTTCGAGGCTATGTGGATGCAGGCTAGGCATGTTGCTCTTATTCAAGAAGATCAACCACTAGCATTATCTTCTTCCTAGGTAATTCATTTGTGTCATGGAGAGAAAAGAAACAATAAATTATCTCAAGGTCATCCTCAGAGGAAGAGTATCGAGCTTTGTCAATTGCAACATGTTAATTGTAATGGTTTTTGTATATTTTGAAAGATTTAGGCATCACATGTAGCAAACAACTCGTGTCGTATTGTCATTCACAAAGTGAAATCCACATTTCCTTAAATCTGAATTTTCATAAGAGGACAAAACACTTAGAGATACATTTCCACTTTGTGAGAGAAAAGGTCCAAAAGAATTATCTTAAATTGCTATTAATTTCTACTGAAGAACAACTTTCTAATTTTTTATCAAAGCTTTGGCTCCACCAAAATTGAACACATTTGTCTCCAAGCTTAGAGTGATAGACATTTATTATGGTTGAGCTTGTGGGAGGGTGTTAAATGACAAAAATAATAAGTGATTGAAGTCTTCAAAAGCTAAGATCAAGCATTGTACATGATATGGATAAGGATCATCAGGCTACTTACTACATAAGTCACTGAAGATAGTAGTAGAAATTAGTTATAATTATCATAACAGAATTTTAAAATTCTTTTATGATTATTCCATTACATGCTTCTGTATGTTAGATACGGTGTAACATCATGATAAACATATATAATCTTGTAATCAGTTTGCAATGATTAAGTTGCACAATAATACATTGTATCTTCTTTCTCTTTAAACTTTGAGCTTCTTCCATGGAGTTTTTGTTCTTTCAACAATGCTTGTAGCTTATGGACAAGAAAGATGTAGTAATAGACAACAAATATGATTCAAGTGCAATAATAATCACATGAATAATGCTGGCACATCTGGTAAGTGGATGCGCCTATCATTTCCTAAGGGTTGTGGTTTGAATCCCATTTTTCATGTTATATTTCCCATTGTCCGCGTTATATTATTGGGATATGTTTTTTACCGAATGTATCTCTACCAATATAGAGATCAAGAACAAAATCCTGATATAATCCCTTTGAGTTTATATCATATGAACTCATATTCTTATAAACCATACCCGAATACAATATGAGAATGAAACAAAAGCATACCTGAGTTTGTCATTGGAATCGTTGAAGGTTTGCAGGCATGTGATCTTCCAATTTGTATAGTGCCTTAGGGTTTCTTGATTCTCTTCTGATAGGGATGAAGAGAGAAAACCTGATAAATTGTTTTATCGTATGTCTACAAATAAGAATCATAACCTATATAAATAACTCCCTTAGAGTTACTACTCAGTTTTCAATATTCTAATTTGGTCCCTCATCAAATTAGAATATTGACTTATGGTATCAACACAATAACATTTCATAACATATATGCCCTTCACCATAGACTTAATATCAATTAGACCAATTTAGTTTTGGCTAGTTAAATAATGACCCTAACACATGTAATATTACATTTGTGACCCAAAATTCTAACAATCCCCCACTGATCACAAATGTAACTTTACACGTGTGTTAGACTTTATGAGCTCAAAATTTGCCATTATATATACTTCAAGCATATCCAAATAATATCGTTTATTAGTTATGACAATACATAGAACCAAAGTGATTTTTGTTATATCAGTCATAATTAAACGCATCAAAGGTCACTTATAATGACATAATTAAATGACATAGAATGTCACGTGTACATATCGATTTTCAGTTGATCCTACTTTACTTTAGTGAGATCATTCAATAACCTTATTGTAGAAACTATAAATAGCTGAATATCAAACTTTATAAAATAGAAAAATATTCAAAACCAGAGTATGCATACATAATACCAAACATAGAACACAAAAATCATAAATGACTAACTCCCGCTAAACTAAATATTCCTCAAACCGTACAACAACCATATGAGCAGTGTGCTCATCAAAGACCTTGGGTGGAAGACCTTTAGTAATGAGGATCTGCTACCATGGAGTTTGTCCATTAGTGTTCTATGGGAATCTGTCCACTTTGTACTCGATCCTTACAACTAGAAACTTGATGTCAATATGTTTTAACTTAGTCAAACTCCTATTATTTTTTGAATATAGGACGGATGATTTATTTTCATAGTATAACTTAAGTGGTCTTTCAATTCCCTCCATAATTCACAACCTAGTGACAAGGTTCCTCAACCAAATCCCATGGTTAGATGCCTTAAAACATGCTATAAATTATGCTTTAGTGTAGATAAAACAATAAGAGTTTTCTTTGAATTGCGCCAAGAAACTCCGCCACCAGCCAACATGTAGATATAGCCTGAAGTGGATCTTTTACTATCTTAGCATCCAGCAAAATTAGAGTCATAATATCCAATGATCTCCAACCGGTATGACCTTCTATATGTGAGCATATAATCGTTTGTTCTCTTTAAATACCTCATAACCCTTTTGGCTGTTTTCCAATGATCCATTCCTGGATTCCTCAAATAGCTGCCTAACATCCCAACTATGAATGCAATATCCTGGCGCGTAAAACCTTGAGCATATCAGACTCCTTATTGGTTCTTGTAACACTTGTTCTTGACGATCTTGAGTTTGTTCTTCATGAATTACCAAATCATCTTGAGTACTGGAAAATTCAACAATGTCTTGTGGAAGTTCCATACTTGTTTGATCAAAAGCAACTGTATAAATCGGTTCTAGAATTATTATCAATTCTTCCTCTAAAATAAATTCTCTAACATTATTATTCTCCTTAAAATCAATATCTTCAAAGAATGTGATTTTTCCCGTCTCAAAAATTGAGTTTAATTTGGGATCCTAAAATTTGTAGCCCTTAGATATTTAAGTATAACAAAAAAAGTAGCAACTCATTGTTCAGGAGTCCAATTTATTTTCATTTGGCCTATAAGGCCTTACCTCAGCTGGACATCCCCATACGTGAAAATGTTTTAAACTAGGCTTCCGCCCTATCCAAAGCTCATAAGGTGATTTGGCAGCTGCAGACGTTGCCAATCGCAAGTGCACGGCGTTGTCAAGTAGTATAGTAAGATCGAACCCACATGGAGATATATATGAGTGCCAAATTTTACCCTAATGATGTTTATCTAAAGTGATCGCAATGATTGGTTGGTTTAGTGAAAGTTGAAATAAAGTTTAACAGATAAATAAAGCGGCACACGAGTTTGTGGTCGTGTATCCAAACTCACCCTATCGACTATCCATATTTGAATCACAAGAATTTCTAAGTTTATTTATAGAAAGGTAGATAAATATGTGTGACATCCACTTTCGTGGCATGCACATCTAGATGAGTTTATGGCTTAGCTAAACAATTCAACCAAGAGAGAAAATATGTTGTCACACGACACCGCAGCCTAATTGTTTCTCAATTGAGATCAAGTCGCCTTGTCAATGGTGCCTCAAACTCAATTCTTTATCAATCTGCAGTCCGATATCGATTCATATCCTTTCGTACTATGATTATATTTGGATTTCCTTTGCTTTTGCAATCGACATAGACATGTTTTTGGAAATTGGATTCTAAAAAAACTTGTGATTCTCGTGTTTCATATTCGGATAATCAATTAGGGATTGTCATAAGATAGACTCTCACAACCCCTTTCCCTTATAAGATTACTCACACATGGTGAGGTAAACAACAATTAAACAATGATAAGGCATGACATGCAATTAAATAAAAATAAAGCAATGGGACAAAACTAAATTGAAGTAAACTTAAAATAAAGAAGTGAGAAGTGTTCTACCAAAGTTGTTGAGCAATTACAACTAAAAGCAAGAGACAAATGATGGAAAACTACTAAAATGGAAGCAAGTACAAGTGATAAGTAGCAAGTGATAGATCTCCTAAGTGTCACTCTTAAGTGTCTCCCCCGTCTTGCTTGATGCTCAAGTACTATTTATACTAAAACTAACCATAATTCACTCATAATCAACAGTAATTTCATGCTTAATCATCATTACTCACTAACATAAAGCCTGGGGAGGTTATGGATATCCAAAAGTCACAAAAATGTCTAAAAATCAAATAATTCATAGTTATTGAAATTCTGGCACGTAGATACCAGAAGTCGAGACAGATATCACAACACTGGGATCAAGACAGTTTGATCACACAAATAAATATGCATAAACTTAAATGGAAGAAAGATAAGATAACACCAGTAGTTGTTAACCCAGTTCGGTGCAACTCACCTACACCTGGGGGCTACTA
Source organism: Lathyrus tuberosus (assembly GCA_022829125.1). Classification (NCBI taxonomy): domain Eukaryota; kingdom Viridiplantae; phylum Streptophyta; class Magnoliopsida; order Fabales; family Fabaceae; genus Lathyrus; species Lathyrus tuberosus. The sequence continues at coordinate 5,244,182 of JALAZF010000391.1, read as the reverse complement.
AGCCAGGAAGGAAATTCACTATAACAATTTAGTTTAAAGCTAATCTCCCCCGTTTAGAACTTATCATCTAATCACTACCTTGTGCAACTTCTACCTAGACACCCTCTAGATATGAGATCCCCATCTCACTTCCTATCAGTCACAAACTAGTGACAATTCAACAACAACCCAAAATAGAAGTACCAACCCTTCCAAGTACAATACTTAGTTTTGCTTAAAAGCTTTAACTAAGAACAATACACTCTTGCTTAAAAGCTTTAGAGTGAACAATTAACAATGAACAATCAGTCAACTCAATGCATCAAAAACGATACAAGAGTGACGTACAAAGAAAAACAAACCAAACACTAAAGAAACTCCAATGCACGGCTAATCCTTATTCTTCAAATTCCATCCCTTATTTAGGTTTATGAACCTCTTTAAATAAACATCACAGCTGCATGGGCTTGGGCTCTCAAAATAAAACGCAAATCACCAGGAATCAGCTTTAAATCAATTGCATAATATCCTGCACAATAATAGGAACAAAATAGAAAGTTTCCTAGAAAAGGCTCAAAGATCCTTTTTACGAAAACCAACACAATCTTTCAAAATAGAAATTCCCAAAATATCCCTCCTTGGATAACAATAATGTGTGAATTAAAACAAGCTCAAAATTCACACTTAAAATACCAAAACAGCCATGCCCTAACTTTGTGGTATAACATGTCCTGGCACATGTCACAACATCATGCTGAACATGATGTATGTCTCTCATAGCAGAACATTTGGCTTAACATCTTGCTGACAACATGTTTTACCAAAATGTTGCCAATCTAAAAACCACAGAACTTACAATTATCTAGGAAACTGACAAGACTCGTGTCAAGGGACACTGCCAGCCCGTGTCAGCCTCATCTTTTTTATATAGGCGTAAATTCTAGGGCCAACATGGTCCTTGTTAGGAGACACGATCAGGCTATGTTGGCCACGGAAATTTTGTATGGCAAAAGCTCCTTTTCACAGGATCGTTTGTCTTTTTTGCTTTGATTTGGTCAATTACCCTCTTATTTCTTAAAATCATAAAAGAAAGACAAAGGCACATAAAATCAAACTAAAATTTTTAAAACACACATGAAAATGGAAAGAAAACAAGCAAGAAATACGATGCAATTGTCACTTATCAAATACCTCCAAACATAAACTGTTATGTGTCCTCAAGCAACAAGTTTGCTTATGAAAAGTTAAGATTAAACGGTCTGGTTCCTCAAAAGCTTAAGATATGAAATTATTGATACTCATATGTGGTTTGTTGTTCCGACCGACTAAGATCTAGGTTCCCCCATACTCACTTACACCAAAAGCATTACAAGAACACAAATCTATAAAACAGATACAGATAACAATTTCCTATTTAGGTCACCTCTCTAGCTATGCTTTGGACTTAAGTCTCTTTTTCGATTTCCCCTCCCTTTTGTTCGGGAAACCAAATTATGGCATGTGCAATTATGATAATCATACCACGCAGAAGATCAGTCGAGTTTGTTTTTTACACCAAATAAGCAATTATTTGCCTTATTTATTTGTAGATGAAAGTATGCACTTTTGTGTGTTTCTTTTTATTGACGTTGGGGTTCAACCACCGTTTGGCTGAATAACAAGTGAGGATTACCCAACTTAGTGGGTGAACTTGCCTTTTTACTCCCATTTTTCATCTTTTTGGTGCTTATATTTTTTTCAATTGATCATACATACATGTGAATCAAGAATATGCCAGACTGTCAAAATAAACTACTCGGGAAATACTTCTCAGAATTCAGGTACTATGGTACAAAATACACGCTAAACTCGCAACCAACTCAAGAATTTAAGGATTCTCGGGTAATACCACTTTTATCAGTTTTCAATGGCCCCATAGACTTATTCAATCATTACTTCAATCCTATATACTTTCTCAGACATTTTCCAAATTCAAAAGCTTTTTCGAAAAAAAAAATTAACAGCTCAATTTTGGGGGGAAATTTGACAATGATACATGCAATTATTCAAACATAATATCTTAAACAACACAAAACAACACATAACAAACAAGTAAAAAAAACAAAAATAAGGGAAATACCCCCCCCCCCCACTTAAACCGGATATTGGCTTCAACGTTCCAATAAAAGTCAAGGGAGGTTAAGAGAAAACTCATAAAACACATCACAGGGGAGGCGGAAAGCGCAACAGAAGAGGAATCCAAAACAAGAAGAAAGAACACAAAAGGCATAAGCAATTAAAAGTGTGGGCTGACTCCCACAAAGCGCTTTGTTTAACATTGTTTTAGATCGACAGTTCATGAGTGCAAACACTTATGGCAGTTCCTTCAAAGATGGTTATTTGACCTTAAGCTTCGTGGTCTTAGGAACCCATGGCCACCTATATAGTAATCTCTTATATCCACTACTATTATTTTTCTTTTTCCTATGGGGGGTTCATACTTTTGAACCTGTAGGGGTGGTTCTGGTTCTATCCTAAGTACCAATTGTTCGGGTTTGACTTCCCTTCTTTATACCCTTCCTCAAAAGTCAACCTTACCCTCCTGGCACCAATAATTTCTCTAGTTTCATGTTCCTAATCTCTAAAGTGATTTGTGTATGAACCAAACTTGTTCATTTATGCATTCTCATGTCATCTTAGAATAGATATGCTACTGATCCATGTGCATTTGCATTCATAATTGTATTTCACCGTCATGTGTGACTTGTTTTGTAAATAAACCAACTTGTGTGCATACTCTTCAATTTTCATCTAATATGATTTTGATAAGGCACTTGTGCCACCTTGCCATGCTTACTTTTGTGTGAGATTATGTGGTTTGTCTATAGGATTATAGGTCATTATTGGTTCACTTATAGATCCTTTTGATTTGTGTTTACCTTTGATGTGTGTTTATGCATCTTTACTTGCATTTTTTACCTAATTCCTCATCTCATTCCTTCTTGAGCTCTACATGATTTGTGTTTGCATTGAATATGCCATTTTCATATCACCTATTGCATGCTACTAGTCCACTTGTATTCATATTCATTTTACATGTTATGCATCTTTAATATGTAGATTTGTGCATCTAATTGATACATGTTTATCTCCTTTACATTTCTTTTCATCTTGTTCTTCTACTTGAATCATCCCATTTCATACCTTGTATGTCTTTTCATATACATCCATATGCATTATAGTATGATGCATGCTTCTGACCTTGGCATTTCATTAAGCATAAATACATGTTCTTCTTGCATTTTTTGTTCATGTTTCATCAACTAATTTCATAATGCAACTTCTCGGGTGTTTAGAGCATTGTTTGTGCATAGTTTGTTGGTGTTTGATCTCTTAATCTTAGAGAACATCCTTATGGTTTAGGTTCTGACCTTGAGTGCATTTCAACCTTTAGGACTTTTGTTCTTTGGTTCTTAACTTGTTTGGTCTTTACTTGTTAGTCTTTCCTTGTTTCTTTACTTGTAAATGGTTTTGCTAACATTTTCAAAGGCTTATGGTAAGTCAAGTGTGTGGGGGTGCACCCACATACAATTTCTCTTCTCTTATCTCTTTAAGCTTTCAATTGGTGTTTGTGATAAGCATCTAATGCTTTCTTTGTTCAATATCTTTCATCCCCTTTGAGTTTTTAACTTAACTTCAACCTTTGAAGTAAGTTAGAACTCACTTCTCTTTTCTTTTAGAGCTAGGTTCCTAAACCACACTTAACCATTAGGAACATCCATGTATGATAATTTTAGGGTTTGAGTCTTAGTCTCCCTCATTATATTTTACTTTTCTCAACCATTTGAGTCTCTCTTTTCTTATCTCAAAACAAAAGTAAAAAAACACTTAATAAAGGCATGACATGTATTGTATTTGAGCCTTTCATGTGAGAATAAGATAATGAGGGGTCTTCTCTCACTTTCTTAGAATGTTTAGCGTACGTCCCGTCTTGGGTCGATATGCGATGCATTCGATCCTACGTGAGAGACTTAAATACAATATGTGTTATATACACACCAATAATCAAAATACTTCTTTCTAAAATACAAAAACAAACAAATTCTCTTCTCGTCTCCTTCATTCTATTCCTTAAGGACTCGTCATGTCTGTTCTACCACAAACAGGTAACGCCTAAGTCTCCATACAGCGAGCTGCAACACCTAACTGCTGGGACGCGCACTCTGACGTTTCCATTAAAAAACACAAATAAAGCAACCCTTGTTGAGCCGAACTACATTTGCTCTGATTCTTCTTTCTCGTCTGATTGAAGATACGTAGGCACAACACGGTGATGTCTTGACGAGCAACATTTCCCCGTAGTCCATCGAACTACGTTGACTCTGACTTTCCCATTGCACTGAGGGAATACGTAGGCCTAGGACAACGATAATGCCCTATCGAGTCACTTCTTTTTCTTTTCTCCGCCGTCTCTTCGTTCCTTTCAGTTCAGTTCCTTTCTCCTTTCCAGTAGCAGCGGAGCTCCAGACAACGACACCCTTGATCAAAACAGCAAGCATGGATCCCATCGGGTACGATGGATGTGAGGGGGTGCTAATACCTTCCTCTCGCGTAACCGACTCCCGAACCCCGTTCTTTTGGTCGCAAGACCATGCTTTTCCTTTTCCCCTAGGTTTATGCAGTGTTTCCTTTCCCTCTCTTGGGATAAATACACATTACTGGCGACTCTGTTTTGTGCCACTTTCGCGTTTGTACTTGGATGAAAATCCCGGGAGCGACATCTGGCGATTCTGCTGGGGATAAGCGAGTCAATCCTAGCGCTTGTTTGTTTTCTTTCATTGGGTGTTTATTGTGGAGCTGTATTTTGCTGTATTTCCTGTTTTTACTGTATTGTTGATTACTGTATTACTGCTTTACTATACATTCATGTATTTACCGCATTTTAGCAATTTCATTTCATATACTATACTATACTGTGATGTGCTGCTCTGTCTGTTTGGCGGGATGGGGTATTCTGAGAGATAGGCCCAATACACAGGCCTGAGTGCACTTATGTTTAGTGTGTTTCATGTCCTCTCATGTTCCATTTCGGTGCGAGGAGGGAATATGAAACACAATCTGGATGTGGTTCTCTCTAGAGAATTCTGCGTTGTGGGTCTGCCACAATGGTAGAGCTATCTGGAAGAGCTGTTAAGTCTAAATGACCTTTTAGGATGACCCCTCTTTATTTTGAGGTGAATCAGAGGACAATCTCTTTGTATGGCGATAGCATTGTATCCTTCGGGCTGAATGTGTTATTACATCTCATTCCGAGATCCGAATTTGAGAATCCTCACTTTCTAGTACATACATGTGAGATTGGGGGGATTGTTTATAGGTGTGCAGGAACCTTTGACCTTCAGCATACCCGGTTCCTTATACGTTCTGGATTTGTTACTGAATCTTTGATCCCGACTGGTTTCCTATTGTTCTAGATTTATTACTGGACCTTTGATCTTGGTTTTATGTATTTCACCAAATTCAGACTGCAGTACAGTGGGTTCAGTAATATATGTTCAACATTGATCACATGCCCTTGCATACATATCATCATTCGCATTTTTGCATTTAACCTTCATGTTTATTCATTTGCAGGGTATACTTCCTTTTGATTCTGGTTGATAGTTCCCTTTGCAGCTATGGAGATTCCAAGAAATAATAATGTGCATTACACGTTCTTTGACACCAAGGTGGGTCAGTTACAGAAGATGGTATCTCTTATTACTCCAGATCATGTGGGTATGTTCAGAAAGGCTCATGGAGAGATTCTGACTATGGTTGATGATTTGAATGCTTCAGAGAGGAGTCTTATTCATACTTGCTTGCATTTTTATGACCCACAGTTGAGGTGCTTCACTTTCTCGGACTTTCAGTTGGCTCCGATGCTAGAAAAGTATGCCCTTCTTCTAGGTGTGCCTCTCAAATACCAGATTCCTTTTAACTCTGATATGCGTCCTCCAAAGCATGAGGAGATAGCTAAGGCTCTCCATCTGAGCGTACCTGTGGTAGAAGATAACCTCGCCACCAAAGGAGGTTTATCTGGCTTTCATCTGGATTTCTTGGTTTCCAAAGCTGAAGAGTGTGCTGCTAAGGCTCAATGGGAAACAATTTGTGCTATTATGGCCTTGAGCATTTATGGGATTATGTTGTTTGCTGATGAGTCCAAGTTTGTAGACATGAGAGCCATCCATATCTTTGTGTTAAAGAATCATATACCTACGCTCTTGGGTGACTTGTATTATTCTGTGCATTATAAGAATGAGAAGAAACGAGGGGGTTGGTTCGATGTTGTGCACCTTTGTTTCATAAATGGCTCATGAGACACTTACCTAATTCTGAGGCTTTCCTGGATCCTCATCCTTCAATGAATTGGGCTAAAAGGATGATTAAGTTGACGGAAAAAGATATTCGTTGGTGTTATCAAAGAATAATGGGTAGGAATTTTATCAGCAGTTGCGGAAGACATTCAAATGTGCCACTCTTGGGAATAAGGGGCTGCATCAATTACAATCCTCTTATCTTATGAAGATAGTTGGGATTCGCTTTAATAGATCCTCCGAGGGATAGCGAATTAGAAGAATATTTTTTTTTTCCCTGTAAAGGATAATCTTTTGTTGGTAAGGCAAGCGGCCGGAGCCTGGGGCAATTTGCAAACAAAAGGTAAAGTTGTCTTTGGCAAGTGCAATAACGTGTATTCTTCTCAGTGTGATGCATGGTGTAGCGAGCGATTTTGGACGCGGTTCTTAAGCGCTGGTCGCTCTCTGCGGTTGAGCTTAAAACTACAGGTCGATTCATTTTTTATCCTATTGTGAGCTGAATAAGGAAGGGAAATAGATGTCTCCAATTAACCCTGCTTGCATACTGAGTTTAAACAGCGGTCTGTTAAGTTACGGATGCTATCAATGTGGGGGGGGCCTTTGTACTGGTTATTCGTATTTCGCCAATACGGTTCTTTCTTTCTTTTTTCTAGGCAAAGGGTTTCTGGCGGGGAATAAGGATTAGGATGTTAGGACTGATGCTTTTGAATTACTGCTTTTGATTGATGGAGATATGGGATTTGGGTTTTTTGTTGATTGCACTCGCTAAGATCTTTTCTTTCGATCTTATGCCTACGTATTCCCGTTTACCGAAACAGGGAAATCAGAGCGTTCGTAGTTCCTCCTATTCTATGGGAGGAAATTGGTTTTTGGTGTCTTGTTCAAAGCCCAAGACGTGAAGCGAAAGGTGGTTTGTATCTTGTTCAAAGCCCAAGATGTGAAGCTGAAGGGTCGATTTGTGTCTTGTTCAAAGCCCAAGACGTGAAGCTGAAAGACCTCGACTTTAGAGAGAATTTGTCATCTCTAAAGAGGGGAGAAGGAGAATTACTTTAACTGGGATACGCGGATCCGAGCAATGCCATAATTTCCGAAGAAAGGGTTTTAACCTGAAGGAGAAGACTTTAACTCAGTGTAGAGCAATGCCATCTTTCCTTAGGAATTTCTCATGCTAAAAGAGGGACAGTGGCATGGATATAGATGATCCAGAGGCTTGCCGCTTACAGCGATTAGATGAAGGGAAAGGAGTTGTTGATGTTTGTGTACTGTGAACGAGGCACAACTTTGATGCTAAAAGGTTGATTGGATCAACCAGTGGTTTTCTTATACAAAGCCTAAGAGGAGGCTAATTTCCGCTAGGAAAATCATTATACAAAGCCTAAGAGGAGGCTATTTTGTGTCTCGTACAAAGCCCGAGAGAGAGGCTAAAGGTTTTTGACCCAGTGGGGCATATCGTTATACAAAGCCAAAGAGGAGGCTAGCAAAGAGTTCGACTCTTGCTTAAGGGATTTATATCTCGTACGAGGCCCGAGATGGAGGCAAAAAAAGGGGTGATTGACTCAACGAGGGAATCTTTTGTGTCTCATACAAAGCCTGAGAGAGAGGCTAAAAGGTTATTTTGACTCCACTGGGGAGAATTTTGGTATCTCGTACGAAGCCCGAGATGGAGGCTATTGTAACTGTTTCAGTTAAGTGACAGATCCAATATACTGATTTAAAAGAGAAAATCAGTTCTTATATGAGTAACACTGTACACAGGGATTTAATTTGAGGATCGGGGATATTTCCTTTTCTTTGAGGAAACGGGAAATCCAAAGGGTATTGAGACTATCCGAGTCTGCGGGTTTCCTTCTTATTTAACGAAGGGTGCTTGAGAATGTCTTTGAGACTCAAGGAAGTTAGACTGTCCAAGTCTAGAGTTTTATCTTTTGTACTATGCTTCGAGAAACAGTAGTAGACTCTATGAAAGGACTGTTCTATGAGGATGACTAGGTTATGTTCCTATACCTCTAGGAGGTCGTCAGGATAATTTGTACGAAGCCCAAGAGGAGGCTGGAATCTTTTAAGAAGCCGACGGGTCCTTGTACGAAGCCCAAGAGGAGGTTATCATTCCCGGAGGAAGAGATCATTATACGAAGCCTAAGAGGAGGCTGTGAATACTTCTAAGAAGCCGTAGGGTCCTTGAATAATGCCCAAGAGGAGGCCGATGCTTTTAAGAAGCCCGTGGGTCTATCATCTCCTTTCCATTAGGAGAGATAACTCTTTTAAAGATGAAAACCACTGGTAAACGTGCGAGGTTTACTATCCAGCGACTTTTAGCTTTTAAAGAGGGTTCCTTAGTTAAGGTCCAAGATTATGACCGTAGTGGGTACCCAAACCCCGAGACATTCAAGGCAAGCTATCCACAAGGAATAGATCAAGTCAGGAAAGTTCGAGAATTTGGAAGAAACTCAAAGATGCCATTCACGGAGAATACATTCATCTTGGGGAGTAGAGCTTCTTGACGATTCCTAAGGAAGACAGCCGAAGAGAAGACTGTATCTGGTGCTCCTATTGGGGATCTAGGCGTCTATTTCTACGAATAAATGAAACGGCGTCACTTAGTTCTAGACGTAGTTGCCGGGGAAACTCAAAATATCTATACTATTATTACACAGTAGATATGAGTTTATGAAAGGAGACTTACAGTGAGCAGCCCCACAATACAGTTTATAATATGAAAGCAGTAAATGAAAGCGATAACCACTTACTCGGTTGTAGTGCTTCCATGCTGTTTGGTTAGTTGTTCAACAAAGAAAGATTGAAAAGAACAGTATATTCAAAATCAAAGGAGAAAGTGCTTTGAAAAAGAAAGATTTGGGGCTTACAGCTCAAGGAGAGGCCCAGGGTTTTATCAGTGAGCGCACTGTTGAATTTGTACAGAGGGACTTATACAAGTGACTGAGACCCAAAAAGGTTTTCTGTACAAAGGGATGGGTCTTACACTCTCTCAAGAGGCCCAAAAAGGTTTAAAGAAAAAGAGTGGGGCTTATAACACGAGGGTAGGCCCAAATGATTTTTTGTTTAAAAATGGCGATCGCGCCGAGGCTTTCTTTTAAATCAAAGGGACTTATACAATAAGTGAGGCCCAAAAAGGTTTTGGTTAAAAGGGAGATTGGGTCTTACACTCTAATAGAGGCCAGAGTGTTTTGAAAATGATTTATGAGGGTTGAATTAATCCAAAACCCTAATTTGTTTCCAAAAAATGTATTTAATTGAATAAAAATTCAATTAAATTGATCAAAAATTGTTTTACACATGGGAAACAAATTGTGATCTTGGATTAATGCTTCAAAAATTAAGTATTGACCTACAAAACAAATAGAAAGCATTAAAAGTTGCAAAATCATTGTGGAAATAATATTTCAAATGTTAAAAACAATTAAAATATTAATTCTTTGCAAAAATATCAATTATATAAAATAAATAATATTTTTGGGATTTTTTTGGTAAAATAAAATATTTTAACATTTTTGTGAATTATTGCAAAAAGAACCAATCAAAAATGATAAAAATTGAAGGAGTTATTAATTTTTCAAATCATTAAAAATAATAGTATGAAAAATAATGAAATAAAAAAGTGATAAAAAGAAGTCTGGGGCGAGGGGGATTCGAACCCCAGACCTTTCGCTTGCTAATACTCACAAAACCAACTGATGAACCGCTGGGGCGCAATGCCAATTCATTAAATATATGACAAGTGAAAATTATATAGAGAACTTGGTTGGTTTTCTGAAAATGGCGCCATGGCCATCTCCTTCCCCGAGCTCGTGCATGAAGCACCCTATCTCACTCATCCCTCAACCATTGGACATGATTCAAACACCAAACTCGTGCATTTTTTCACAAGGAACAAGATGGCAATACCCAATTTTATTCATTTTCAGTGTGGAGTGAAATAATCATGATGAACACAGATGAACCCTAATTTGCAAAAGCAATCGTGCAAGCATGGTTATGAGGTCTATGATCAAATTTATTGAGGCAAAATAATCAGCATATGATGGTAATCAAATGGCAAAATTATCATGCGAGGAAATATGCATGGATCATGGAGTTTGAGTTTGAAGCTCACCTTGATGCAAGCTGAAATGGAACTTTGCCCAGATGGTGTTCCAGTCGTGAATTGATGATCCCTACAGCTTCAATGGATGTTATGGAGTGTGTTGCAAGCTTTGGAAAACTTTGAAATTCTCTGGATCAAGCTGGAGACCTCCACCTGCAAAACTGAAGCAAAATGGCTTGGTTGAAGAGTGATTTTGAGCTGGGAGTGTTACAGATGTTGTTTAAGCACTTAGACACCTCAAATACATCATATGTGATGTCTTTGAGCAATTGGAATTGATTACTTATGGCTGCAACTCAAAACCCGATAGTGGTTACTCAAAAACAAGAAAACTTGAAGTTCAAGAAAGAATGAGAGAAAGCAGTGCTGTAACTGGCTTTGGGGTGAGTTGAGTGATCCATTGAGACCTCTATTTATATGTGATCAACTCTTGTCTTGGAGGAATAGTGAATGGCAGCTGGATCAGATCACATTTGCTTGGATTGGCTTGGCATAAATGCCTCTTGCACTAGGCATAACAGCTGCTCCAAATAGATCAGCTATGCCTTGACTGAAATCACATTCTTCAGATGTTTTTAATGTTGTTTAATCAGAGAACTTGACTGAGGAGAGTGAGAATCTTGACAATGCACTATTCCACATAAATGCATTTTGAATTCAAGGCAAAAAGTGCCAAAGTGGATGAATTTCAAGTTGGAAGGTTCTTTGGCTTTTTGACTCAGATTTATCAGTTGGATTAGATGCAATGTGATTGGTTTAAACACAAGTGGCATGCTGATCCTCAGTCTTTGGCTCAAAATCGTGTGAGATAAGCAAACATGCAAACTGATTTTTCCAAAACAGCTTGCAGCAGCATGACTTTGGGCATGGATTTCTCATGGCTTGAGTTGAATCAATTCATGCTGTTGAGCCCTTTGAATTCTTAGCAACATATGTAACAACATTGATGTTTAACTTTGGGACTGATTCAGCTTGCATCTATGTGCAAAAATCCCACAAGTTTTGGTGTTTCAACAAAATTCTGTTTTAGGCAGAATTTTTCTATGTTTTGGAAAATGGTATTTTTTCACATTTTCATCCACTTTGGCTCACTCATAGCTCAAAATCCATAAGGAATTGGAGTTAGGCCTAGTTGAAGTTTTTGTAGAGGGCAGTGAGATATACAAATCAAGCTTTGGATGGAAAAAATTGGCCTTGTGGTTTAGGAGTTATGGTCCTCCAAAGTTGGTACCTTTGCCACTTTATTTTTAACTTAGAAAAATTTCTAAGTTTTATGGTTACCCCTTTTACAAGTTATCTCACTTTTCTTGATTTTTCTTGATGAATGATGATTCAAATCATACATTAACATCATTTTAGGGTTAAAAATCCATTTTGGTGAAAAATCTCAAAAATTCAAAGTTGACTTTTGTGCACAGTTGACTTTTTATCAGATGAATTCCAAACTGTGCAATTCTTCAGGAAATCATGTCCTTGACCTAAATCAAACTTGATGGACATGTTCCATGGGTGTCATAGGGTATATTCAATCATGTATTAGGGTTTGGGAGCATGTCTTGGTCAAAAGTCAAAGTTACAGTTGACTTTTCCCTTAAAACCCTAATTGTGGTGCAGATGAAAATGAAACTTGTTGCTTAAGCTTCTTGGATCAATCCATTGTTCCAAATGGATCAATATGGTGTATTAGAGACCCTCAAATCATGTCTTGAGGTCTTGGCTCATGGTTTGTCCCAAAAGTCAACTTAGGGGTGAATTAGGTCAAGAAACCCTAATTCCTGATTTTTGATGAATGCATCCCCTGAGGCAAAATTGACTTGACGCATGGGTCCATGAGGTTCCATGAAGTATATTAGGTCATGTTTTGGATCATTGCCTTATGCCCAGATGAAAATTTCCATCTGGAGGCCCTGGTTGACCAAAACCCTAATTTGGTGACACTGTCGATCTTGAGACTTGATCCACCTAGAAGGGAGCAGCCTTGTGCTTAATCCTTGAAGTGGGAGTCCTTTTTGATCCATTGTGGATGTTTGAGAGATTAGACAAGTTGAAGATCATGTCATTTCTTGATTGATCCTTTGTCTAAAGCTCAGAGAGGGCTTGAAACCCTAATTTTGATTGTATTGGATGCTCACCCATCTTTGGGGAGACTGATGAAGCATAAAGGTACATCCATATTGTGATGATGATTTTCACAATGATGGGAAATCTAAGTGGTCAAAATTTGGGGTATTACAGATGCCCCTATTTAATCTTCTTGGACCCGAAGGTATGAATGACGTTAGTATTCGAGCATTCGGGGTGCAAGAGGATTAAATATCGAAATATCCGAAATTTTGATGGTGGTTATGAATGGTAGCTTACACATTCATCTTCTTAAGCAATGATGCTTAGAAAAGGTAAACTTCCCCTCGATCCTAGTTTTCAGCCAAGGAACTGGTCTCAGTTTTCTTTTGAAATAAACCTCCCCTCATTCTTGGTTTCCTACCAAGGAACTGGTCTTAGTTTCTGATTTAAACTTCCCCTCGATCCTGGTTTCTTACCAAGGAACTGGTCTTAGTTTCTGATTTAAACTTCCCCTCGATCCTGGTTTCCTACCAAGAACTTGTCTTAGTTTCTTTTGTCAATAAACTTTCTTGACAGGGGACGCTATTCATAGCGGCTTTCCTCAAACTTCTCGCCGAATTTTCCTGGGGAGATGCCATTTGAGTGGAAAAAGTTTTGATGTCAGACTTGCTGGGGAACCCAGTCGTCTGAGTTGTAGAGTTGTACAAACTTCTCTGTTGGAGACGCCATCTGTCGATTCTACTGGGGAAAGCGAGTCTCTTGAGAGACTGTTTTCGTTTGGGATCTTTCATCATACTTTTCTCGGGATCTTCTCGGAGAAACACCATATGATGGGGTCCAATTTTGTGGGGCCGATGACCTTTTCATCAGCGGCCCTTTCGGAGAAAAACTGGCATGCTGCCGAATCTCTGATCACGAGGCTTTCTCTGTGGATTTTCCTTAATCCAGGAAAGCGAGGATATCATCTTCAATGGCGAAGAGTGACATTTGTTGAAGGTTCTCTGATCTTTCAGAGGTTCAAGTTATCAAAGTGGCCAAGTGCCGACTCTGATCTAAAGATACACTGGTGGCGAGATTGTGCAGACGCAACACTTCCTGACGAGGAAAGAACTGACAAACTCGATTGAGAAAACTGTTTATCACTAGGGGACAAGACCGACTCAAGTGATAGTGATGCAATATGAAATGCGAACGCAAATAAAATGCATGAAGTATGTATGTTTATGCTGACAAAACAGACGCGACATATAGACTAATGGATGAACACAATTGGATACTCGTCCATCGCGGGGCGAAGAAGTACCGTTGATTCAGAATAGCAATTCCACCTTGCTTAGGAGAGATAGTCCACGCGGGGAGCTATGTTGATCGGGCTTAGGAGATGAGAACTCGGCCGAGGCGTGTTAGACGAAACAAGGTCTCTGACACAGTTGATCCCTTCATTCAGGCATACTGGCTTAGAAGGAGTACTTTGATTCTGCACTTTGAAATTCGCTTACTTCGGGAGAAGCAATCGATGTTCTTCTGATGTTCAACAGTCAAAAGAAATGCCATCTTTAATTTAAAAGCAGAAAAAGTTTTAACAAGTAAATTCATTTTTGTTTTATTTCAAGAATCGCTGATTAAGTTTAAACAACGTCGTTCTGTAAAGCTAAAGCAAGTTAAGAATTACAAACAAAAGCACAAAGGCTCAAATTTTATTGATAAGATGGAGATCAGCCAAACGCGTGATTCCAAAGAGTATATACAAAGTTAGAAAATGGTAATTTACAGGGAAAAGGGCTACGTTGAAACATAACGACCACTATCCTTCTAACAACTTTGAATTCGGGGCATCCTGAGCTTCCGTCGAAGATGACCTTTGACTGGAGATTTCCTCCGATAGATGATGTTGTAACTGCTGCTGAGGGACTTGCCTCTGTTGAACATAGTTACTTGCCATTATCCCTAATTTTTTCCTGGATTGTACTATGAGATTTCCAATCCATCGGGATGATTCTCTTTTTTTCCCATGTCTCTAACTTTTGCCTGGACCGCCCTTTCGGGTTTTCAATCCACCGAGACGTTTTTTTTTAGTTTAGGCGAAGTATTTCTTGACTACATCAACATTCGTGGGGTAGGCAAATTCCTCTCCGTCCATGGTTGCAAGTCTCAAGGCGCCGCCTGAGAAAGCTTTCGTGACCACATAGGGGCCATCATAATTCGGGGTCCATTTACCCCGAGAGTCAGTGAGAAATGATTGTATCTTCTTAAGCACGAGGTCTCCTTTTCTGAAGACACGAGGTCGGACTTTTTTGTCGAACGCCCTTTTCATTCTCTGTTGATACAACTGACCGTGGCATAGTGTCGTGATTCTATTCTCTTCGATCAGGTTCAGTTCTTCGTGTCGACTTTGACACCATTCACCTTCGGTGAGCTGAGCTTCCATCAATACCCTGATTGACGGGATCTCTACTTCTATGGGAAGCACTGCCTCCATGCCATATACTAGAGAGAAAGGGGTAGCCCCTGTTGAAGTACGGACAGATGTGCGATAACCATGAAGAGCAAAAGGTAACATCTCGTGCCAGTCTTTATAGGTTACAACCATCTTTTGAACGATCTTCTTGATGTTCTTGTTAGCCGCTTCTACCGCTCCGTTCATCTTGGGTCGGTAGGGAGATGAGTTATGGTGTTCGATCTTGAACTCTGCACACAACTCTTTCATCATCTTATTGTTCAAGTTAGATCTATTATCAGTAATGATCTTGCTTGGAACACCATAACGGCAGATGATATTGTTTTTGATAAATCGGACCACCACTTGTCGGGTTACATTGGCGAATGACGCTGCTTCGACCCACTTGGTGAAATAGTCAATGGCTACCAGGATGAACCGATGTCCGTTTGAAGCCTTGGGCTCAATCATACCAATCATATCGATTCCCCATATGGAAAATGGCCACGGGGAAGAAAGAACTTTGAGATGTGATGGCGGTACATGAATTTTGTCGGAGTATATCTGACACTTGTGACACCTCCTCATGTACTTGTAGCAGTCGGATTCCATGGTCAACCAATAATACCTGGCCCTGAGAATTTTTCTCGCCATTGTGTGTCCGTTGGCATGAGTGCCAAAGGATCCTTCATGAATTTCTTTCATGAGCATGTCTGCTTCTGGTCTGTCGACACATCGGAGCAAAACCATGTCAAAATTTCTCTTATAAAGAGTGTCACCGCTCAGGAAGAAGTTTCCAGCCAATCTTCTGAGGGTTTTCCTGTCTTTTCTGAGTGCCCCAGATGGGTACTCTTGTTTCTGAAGGAAGCATTTGATATCGTGATACCAAGGTCTGTCGTCTATGACTGCTTCAATCGCGAAGATGTAAGCGGGCCGTTCAAGGCGCATGATGTCGATCTTAGGTATGTCATTCCATTGACATACACTAATCATGGAAGAGAGAGTGGCTAATGCATCAGCCATGTGATTCTCATCACGAGGGATGTGATGAAAGTCGACTCTGTTGAAGAAGGGTAACAACCTTCTTGCATAGTCTTTGTAAGGAATCAATCCTGATTGGTATGTGTTCCAATCTCCTTTTATCTGGTTAATAACCAGGGCTGAATCGCCGTATACGTCCAAATTTTTGATCCTTAAATCAATCGCTTCTTCGAGACCCATAATACAAGCTTCGTATTCGGCCTCGTTGTTCGTACACTTGAACGTAAATCTGGCAGTGAAAGGAATGTGGGAACCCTGAGGGGTAACAATAATTGCCCCAATTCCGTTTCCATAATGATTAACTGCTCCGTCAAAGATAAGTCCCCATTGGGAACCTAGTTCTGGCCCTTCACTGGGTAACGGTTCATCGCAGTCTTTCATCTTTAGATACATGACATCTTCGTCTGGGAAGTCAAACCCGATTGATTCTTGATTGTCAATCGGTTGATGGTCCAAATGATCGGCTAAAATACTTCCTTTAACGGCTTTCTGAGCATGGTACTCTATGTCATATTCTGATAGTAACATCTGCCAACGGGCAATCCTTCCCGTGAGAGCAGGTTTTTCGAAAACGTACTTGATTGGATCCATTTCGGAGACCAACCAAGTAGTATGATGAATCATGTACTGGCGAAGACGTTTGGCTGCCCAAGCCAAAGCGCAACAAGTTTTCTCAAGCATTGTGTACCGAGTCTCGCAGTCGGTGAATTTCTTGCTTAGATAGTAAATGGAAGACTCTTTCCTTTTAGTTTCGTCTTGTTGGCCAAGTACACATCCCATTGAGTCCTCTAGGACTGTGAGGTAAATGATCAGTGGTCTTCCTTCCACTGGAGGTGATAGAATCGGAGGATTCAACAGATATTCCTTGATACTGTCGAAGGCGATTTGGCAATCTTCTGACCAAACGCAATCCTGGTTCTTTTTGAGTAATTTGAAAATCGGCGCGCATGTCGCGGTCATAAGGAATATGAATCTGGAGATGTAGTTCAAACGTCCCAGGAATCCTCTGACTTGTTTTTCAGTTTTCGGAGAAGGCATTTCTTGAATGGCCTTGACCTTGTCAGGATCAACTTCAATTCCTTTCTGGCTGACGATGAACCCTAGTAGTTTCCCTGAACGGACACCGAAGGTGCACTTGTTGGGATTCAAGCGGAGCTTGAATTTTCTTAGACGTTCGAACAATTTTGACAGATGTTCAACGTGCTCATCCTCTGTTCTTGATTTTGCAATCAAATCATCGACATATACCTCGATTTCTTTGTGTATCATGTCATGAAACAGAGTAGTCATGGCCCTTTGATAGGTTGCCCCGGCGTTCTTCAAACCGAACGGCATTACCTTGTAACAAAAGGTACCCCATGGGGTAATGAACGAAGTTTTCTCCATGTCTTTCGGCGCCATTTTGATCTGGTTATAGCCCGAGAATCCATCCATGAAGGAGAATACTTTGAACATTGCTGTGCTGTCAATCAACATGTCAATGTGTGGTAAAGGAAAGTCGTCCTTTGGACTTGCCTTATTTAGATCTCTGTAATCAACACACATTCTGACCCTTCCGTCCTTTTTGGGAACGGGTACGATGTTGGCTAACCATTGAGGATATTCAGATGTAGCGAGGAAACCCGCGTCGATCTGTTTCTGTACCTCCTCCTTGATTTTGATGGCCATGTCCGGGTGAGTGCGTCTCAACCTTTGCTTTACTGGCGAACATTCCGATCTTAACGGTAAATGATGTTCCACGATGCTGGTATCCAATCCTGGCATATCCTGATAGGACCAAGCGAATACATCGGGGAATTCTTTGAGAAGCTTTATCAAACTTTCTTTGACAGTTGGACTGAGCAGTGCTCCGATCCTGATTTCTTTTCTCTCCTTTTCTGAACCCAAGTTTACCGTTTCCAACGGCTCTTTGTGAGGTTCAATGGACCTTTCCTCTTGTTTGAGTAGTCGGGAGATCTCTTCTAGAATTTCGTTGTCATTTTCTTCTTCAGCCTCGAATACTGGGAACTCAAAGTTGGAAGAAGGCATCGGATCGTACGTTTCAACGGGGTATAAAACAAGCAATCTGTATGACGTGATGATTCGTGTTTAGAAGAGATAGAGAAAATGTAAGTGTGTGTAGTGTATTTATTTTACTGCTTGTTTTTATTTTTGAATTGTTTTTTTTAGGATTACCATTTTCTGAAAAAGCAAAAAGAGAAAACAGCAATTAATGCGGAAATTATAGAACGACATTATTTTATTAATGAACAAGTCGACTCTTGAAACTACAGCCCTATAAAACAAAACTCTGTCGCTTTGGACAAAGCGAAGAGGGAAATTTACAGAAAACGAGCCCTATCAAAATATCCGTCTCACCTGGGCAGGGTGAAAGGTTAAAGATGGCAATTACTTTGACTGGCGAACGACCTTCGGAACATCGACAGCAACCCATTGGCGGCGAACTCCTCGGTGAATCACAAAGTCTGGCACCTTCCTTGATTTGTCTTCAGAAATAACGCTGATTTCTGGTGGAGTAGGATCATTGGAATCTGTTTCCCAGGCAGAATTGTCGTAGGAGAATTCCTCTGTTGCACTTTGCATAACATTTGTGCTCTCAGCTGTATCTCCCCATCCAGTTGACTGGATATCTTCGAGCCTGATACGAGAGCTTTCGGGAGCGGTGTACTTAACCATAAAGTCGTATTTTCCACTCGGTTGTCCCAAAGTGTCCCAAATTCCTTTGGAACTGGAGAAGTCATCCCTCTCGATGATGTTGACCTCGGGAAAAGCATAGTTGATGAATTCTAGTCCTGCAAACGTTGTGAATTCATCTTCATGTTGAGTAGCTTCTGAATGACCTGAGTGTTGATCCCATGACATGGCGGGGACACAGGTATTCTGTTCAATGACGCTCAGCTGAGTTTCATTACTCGGCTGACTTTATTGCCCCAAGTTTCCTGGGTAAGGCTGCCACATTGGCAGACCATCCATCGGGCCATAGTAATTGCGATCAAAGTTTTCTTTCATCAGAGTGTCTTCCTCTAATGAATTTGGCGGAGCACGGCATCCTTCCGGATCACAATCTCCGTAGATCATTTCGACATCTGATCTTGGTATAAATCTCGGACTTTCTGTAGGAAAGCAAAAAGGCATAGGCACCTCTTCCTGAGATATATAGCCGTCCTTGTTAAGGTAGGACTTCCATTCTTCATCCGTGTCAGAGGGATCTTCCTCATTGATAGCATGAATTATCTGAGACACTGGGTGAAGGAAACCTCCACTGTGGAAGAAGTCTTGAAGGGGATGAAGACTTTCATCGTCGGCGGCTGTCTGGGTACAGGTTGTAGAAAAACCAAGACCCTTCTTTGTTTTATTGTCAATAGGAATGACAAGCCGTCCCCATCTTGTCGTATCGGTACTCTCGACCGCTTTGATAGCATCTTTGTATGAGGAAATCGAGGTTCCTCCTTTGAACTGATTGTCCTTGCTCATCGATAGTGCTTGGAACTGAGTTCCAATAACCTCCTCGGGTTCTACATAAGTAGATGATGATAAGTTGCTCACAAGCAAGGCTTGTTCCCCACAAACCGTGACAAGTTGATCGTTCTTGAGGAACTTTAGCTTTTGGTGGAGGGTTGAAGTAACCGCTCCAGCCTGATGTATCTAAGGTCTTCCTAATAAACAATTGTATGTTGCTCGGATGTCCATGACCTGGAAAGTGACTTGGAAAGTGTGAGGACCAATAGTTATGGGAAGATCAACTTCGCCGATAACTGTTTTTCTGGATCCGTCGAATGCTTTGACGATGACCTCGCTGACTCTCATCGGAGGGCCCTTGAATGATAATTGCATCAAGGTGGACTTCGGCATAACATTCAGGGCTGACCCTGTGTCTACCAGTACGCTGGCTAAAGCATCACCCTGGCAGTTAACTGTAATGTTGAGCGCCATGTTATGACAACGACCCTCTTCAGGTAATTCCTCATCACTAAATCCCAAATTATTGCAGGAAGTGATGTTAGAGACAATGCTATCGAATTGTCTGATTGTTACATCCTGTTCCACAAAGGCTTGCTCCAAGACTTTCTGTAGAGCCTCTCTGTGTGCTTCTGAACTGAGTAACAGCGATAATACTGAGATCTTTGAAGGAGTCTGTAACAGTTGATCAACAATGTTATATTCACTCCTTTGGATGAGCTTTAGCATCTCATCTTTGTCTTTTGAACAGTCGGGATTACCAGATTGACCGACTGGTGGATTAGGAATTTCTGCCTGAAGTTCCTTTTCTTTGTTGGATTCTCCAACCCCTCGGTTGAAGATTCGACCGCTCCGTGTTACACAACTGATGTCTGCAATATTCACGACGGAGGGTAATGGAATTTCCTTTCCATTTTCAATTATTGTTGCACCGTATTTGTAAGGGATGGCCTTAGTTGATTCATACGGTAGTGGCCCCGGTAGATAGATGACTATGGGAACCTTCTGATTTTTCTGACCATCATAAGTAACCTTGATCCGTTCCCAGTTGGGAACTCTAGATTTGTCAAGTAGAGGGATGATGGCAAAAACATCCCTGATCTGGTGATGACCAGAGATCGTGACAACATCCTCAACCTGATTGGCAAGGTAGTTCGGCGACCAAATGATGGGTCCCGAACCTGGATATGGATGAATTTCTCCGTGATCGATCTGACCCTGAAGAGCTGCTCTCACAAGGTAACACCCTTGGTTACTTTCCGAACAGACGCTACAACTGTCATAGTTGTGTGGTGGCACCTGGCCACGCCCACTTTGAATACAATGTAACCTCACTAGGTTACCTTCCATTAATCGGACATCCTGACTTTGACGACGAGTAGGATTCCTGTTATTGATACTAATCCGTTGAGTATCTTCCTCCATATAGATTGGCATCCACCAGTGATTTAACAAGTGCTGGAGTGCCTTCTGGACAAGGGTACAACCTCGATCATTTTCGCAACCTGCTTTACAGTTTTGGTAATCATGTGATATTAAGAATCCGAGTCGGACCTGCTCAGCATGTAACTCTACCAGGTTGGTATCCATTACACGGATATCGAAGATCTGAACCATATTGATTTGATAGGAGTTCCCATCATGGTAGTCTTGGATCCATCCAAGATCCATCTGACGCGGGAGGGCCTCTTATATGAAAGAGCATCCCTGTTTGTTTACCGAGCAAATCAGACAGGAACTGTAATCGTGCCGCGGCAGATTATGATACTGGCTTTGCCTTGAGTGCATCGTCACCAAGTTGATATTCATCACACGGATGTCGTGGTTTTGAATGACGTTGGAATTCGTGTAAACCATGTTAACTCCACGAACTCGGTGCTCTTGGATCCATCCAAGATCCATTTGTTCCTGTAGAGCTGCTTGCACTACAGAACACCCCTGGTTATCTTTAGAGCAGATATCACACTGGTGATAGTTATGAGGTGGCACATGGCCATATCCACTCTGTCTACAATGCATCTTGACCAGATTGGTCCCCAATAAGAGTACATCGTGAATTTGATAGACATTGTTAGTCTCTTTCTCAATCAGATTGACTGCAGCTTTCTCGTGTTGAGGCAGCGGGTTCGTGAGAACATTGGCATTCGTATCTTTGAAGGATAAGAGCCTGCTCCTAACAAGCTTTTGCACGTCGGATTTGAAATTGAGACAAGTCTCAATGTTATGCCCTGAACCTCCTTGATGATAAGGGCATGTTTGATCCGCTTTAAACCAAAAAGGCGGATTTTCCGGAACTGAAAGGGGAGACTTAATCTGAATGTGCCCCTTAGCCAGCAGTAACGGAAACAGCTCTGCGTACGTTACGGGTATAGGATCAAATCCTGGTGGCCGTGTTGTACGGTTGTTGTTATATGGAGGATGAGCCCGCTGAAGAGGCTGTTGTGTCCTTTGTTGGTCAGGTTGGCTCTGCGCAACCTGAGGTTGATACATAGGAACAGGCGTGGGGCCGATAGCAGGAGTAACAGCAGCTACTGGCTGATAACGTCGCCTTTGCTTTCCGAGGGAGATATTCCCAATATCTTGCTCTTTTTTCTTAGGGAGAGCACTAGCGTATTTTTTAGTACCGCTCGTTGATCCAGTGTCTTTTACCAAACGTCCTTCTCGGACGGCTTTCTCAAGACGTACACCCATGCCGACCATTTCGGTGAAATCACTGGGTGCACTGGCAATCATTCGGTCATAGTAAAATGAGCTTAAGGTCTTTAAGAAGATTTTTGTCATCTCTTTTTCCTCAAGAGGTGGACAAATTTGAGCGGCAATTTCACGCCACCTTTGAGCATACTCCTTAAAGGTTTCCTTTTCCTTTTGCGACATTGATCTGAGTTGATCTCTGTCGGGTGCCATGTCCAAATTGTACTTGTATTGTTGGACGAAGGCAGTGCCAAGATCTCTGAAAGTACTGATCGTGGCACGGTTTAAACCCATGTACCATTTGAGTGCGGCACCGGTCAAACTATCTTGGAAGTAGTGAATCAGCAGGTCCTGATTCTCCGTCTGAGCTGACATCCGCCGAGCGTACATCACCAGATGGCTCTGAGGGCAAGAGTTACCCTTGTATTTTTCAAAGTCGGGCACTTGGAACTTGTGCGGGACTTTCACATTTGGGAACAAGCAGAGGTCTGCGGCGTCCTTTCCAAATAGATCCTGACCGCGAATGGTTTGCAGCTCTTTCTGCATTTCCAGGAACTGTTCCTGGAATTCCTCCATTCTGTCAAACATAGTTTCCTTCTTACCAGAAGGTGTTGGTGGAATCTGTCCTTCCGGGACAGTGTGCACCACAGGGGGTGGTACCGTGACTACGGCAGTAAGTCTTGGCGCCTCCCGAAGTTTGTAACCTTCAGGAGTCTTGAGTATGCCCCTGGCATCTTCGCTTTCCCGAAGTTTGTAACCTTCAGGCCCAGTGGCTTCTGTTGCGATTCCCTGATCTTCAGTGATCGGCGGAACATATCCTTCCGGGATATAGTTAACAGGCATGCCCCAAGGACGATCTTTCGGTATCTGATACCTAGGATCATACTTTTCTATGATGGGCGTTGAGGTGATCTCTGAGATCACAGTTCTTTGTAGCTGAGCTTCTGCCATGGCTTGCATGTCGTTACGAAGCTTTCTCATATCCTCTCTCAGAGTGTCGATCTCTTCTTTCAACTCTCTATTTTCTTCCTCAAGATCATCCATCTTTTTCTGACGATTGGCCCGAGTATTATACGAATGAGACAGTTTGACTCTAGAATCGAGACACAAACGTGAGATTCGTAGGTAAGGAGAATACGCGATGTGAGAATGATGAATGCAATGATTATATTAATTGGGTGTAATTAAAATAAACTTCGACAATTAGATTGCAAATATCAAACAGTGGGGAAACCCCTTTTTATTGAAATTCAAAGGATTACAGAAATGGAAATACAGTAGATTACAAAGTACAGAAACAGAAACCTAAACTAATGGGTCCCGAGTCCTCTCTGAGGAGAAACCGGGTGCTGACTCTGGTACTTTCCTTTTCTTTGACCGGGGCGCTTGGGCCGTTGTCGGGTTATCATTCCTTTGCCAGGTGAAAGGAGTGAGCAAATTCCTTTGGTCATCTTGATTCTCTACAGCATGCTGCTCCAAAATTTCAATCAGAACATCTTTCTCTTTCAGTAATTGATGTATTTGGATACACTCTACGTCGAGGGTGCGGTACTTGTTCTTCCAAGACCTTCTTTCCTTTTGAACTTTGTTGAGAGTAACCTGAAGCCTTTCAGTTTCCGTCATGAAGTACATGACAATTTCCCTCGGCGGAAGAATTCTGTAACGAGGATAAGGCATTTTTAGCTTGAGAGCTCTAGTTTGTACCCAGTGGAGATAAGGCTCCACCGAGACACAGTCCGGTTTTCCCAGAGACTCTCGTCCTTTCTTATGAACATGTTTCCAAGCTTGCACTATTTCCATCTTTAGTGCTCTGTCGTTTTCTCCTTCTTTGAAGAAAAGACCTTCCAGATGAACACCCAGTGGGATGTGTCTCATCGGGTATCCAAATTGACGAAGAACTAATATCGGATGATAGTTGATTCCTCCTTTAGTTCCTATGAGGGGTACGCTGGGGAAGTTTCCACAACAGTCAATGATTCTGATTCCCTCATAAATCCTATTACACCAATCTATATCAGAGTTGGTGAGGGACATGATCTTCTGCGACCAACGTAAGACACTCTTGCAATCCCAAAAAGCGGCAGACTTGGGCAAGTGAGAGATAAACCACTTGTAAAGCAAAGGTACACAGCATGTGATCTCCCCTCCGCTGTACAAATTTCCTAAGTGTACAGAATGATACGCATCTGCGAGCAAAGTCGGCACAGGGTTTCCAATGAGAAAAACCTTAATAGCGTTGATATCGACGAAGTTATTGATGTTGGGAAACAAAAATAACCCGTAGGTGAGCAAGACAAAAATGCTTTCAAAAGCAGTCCCGTTCCCTATACTAGCGAAGTACAGAGCTTTCTTGGTTAGGAACTGGGCTGGCAAACCTTGGATGCCACCCTTAGTAATCATGTGAGTCCTGACCTCAGACTCGTCCAAATGAATTGCTCTTGCAATAGTCTGATTCTTTGGAATTTCTTCCAGTCCAGAAAATGGAGCTCGATCTGTGATATGTAAATCAGTCAGATGAGAATACTCCTCCAGCGTTGGTGCTAGCTGGTAATCCGAGAATGTGAAACAATGATAAACTGGATCGTAGAATTGAATGAGCGCATCCATGATCCCCTTAATCACATGGACTCTTAACAGTGGTAGCAAACCACCATGCTTGGCTCTGAAAGCCTCTGGGTTAACGATCATCCTCGCTAACTTTCTAAAATCCCCTAGTTTTGGAACCTTGAAGGTATACTGGTGAGTTCTCCTTCTACCGAAATCCATTAATGCAATCTTTTTCTCTGATATTTGCAATCACAGTCTTAGTTTAATTTGAAAAACAGAGAGACTAGAAGAGAAATTTTTTTTGAATGTTTTAATGTTTTATTAAATGGATGCATGAATGCAGCACACAAAAACATAGAAAAAACATGGGGTCAGAGGGTCGTTGTCATGAAGTCAAGGCTCTACCCATCCCCAACGGTTTATACTAGGGTGATTTTTGTACCTGTACTCATTATCATCAGCTCCTCCCAGGAAAGCAAAACAACAAGCGGATCGCCAGCGAGTTGTGTGCAATCTTAGAGTAAGTGCTATTCACCGAGAATAGATCACCAGCCTCAAATGAGGGTAGTATCGCGTAACAGCTATTTTTGATAACTTCCGCACTACGAAAGGGTTGGCTTTTCTAGGTGTATACTCATTCTCACCACATGCGGCATCACACGCATTCCCAGTAGCAGAAAAATAAACACGTATAGCAATTAGGAAAAGCAGTATATATATATTTGTCCTAATCATCCTAGACTTATAAAGCTATGAATCTTAAGTTCCTGACAGAAATGGGTTCCCCGGCGGAAGCCCCAATCTGTGGTTCCCTGCCTAAGAGATGGACCAGCATAGGTCAATTTTTCTCTTCGGTAGAGTTCCCATTTTTTGTAGAAAACGGGGATGATGGCCTAAGGCAGAAAAGGAGAATCCCCAGTAGAGTCGCCATTTTACAAGGAAAACAGACAGAAAGAAAAACAAGGGCCCCACAGTGGGCGCCACTTTTCTGTAGCGAGCGATTTTGGATGCGGTTCTTAAGCGCTGGTCGCTCTCTGCGGTTGAGCTTAAAACTACAGGTCGATTCATTTTTTATCCTATTGTGAGCTGAATAAGGAAGGGAAATAGATGTCTCCAATTAACCCTGCTTGCATACTGAGTTTAAACAGCGGTCTGTTAAGTTACGGATGCTATCAATGTGGGGGGGCCTTTGTACTGGTTATTTGTATTTCACCAATACGGTTCTTTCTTTCTTTTTTCTAGGCAAAAGGTTTCTGGCGGGGAATAAGGATTAGGATGTTAGGACTGATGCTTTTGAATTACTGCTTTTGATTGATGGAGATATGGGATTTGGGTTTTTTGTTGATTGCGCTCGCTAAGATCTTTTCTTTCGATCTTATGCCTACGTATTCCCGTTTACCGAAATAGGGAAATCAGAGCGTTCGTAGTTCCTCCTATTCTATGGGAGGAAATTGGTTTTTGGTGTCTTGTTCAAAGCCCAAGACGTGAAGCGAAAGGTGGTTTTTATCTTGTTCAAAGCCCAAGATGTGAAGCTGAAGGGTCGATTTGTGTCTTGTTCAAAGCCCAAGACGTGAAGCTGAAAGACCTCGACTTTAGAGAGAATTTGTCATCTCTAAAGAGGGGAGAAGGAGAATTACTTTAACTGGGATACGCGGATCCGAGCAATGCCATAATTTCCGAAGAAAGGGTTTTAACCTGAAGGAGAAGACTTTAACTCAGTGTAGAGCAATGCCATCTTTCCTTAGGAATTTCTCATGCTAAAAGAGGGACAGTGGCATGGATATAGATGATCCAGAGGCTTGCCGCTTACAGCGATTAGATGAAGGGAAAGGAGTTGTTGATGTTTGTGTACTGTGAACGAGGCACAGCTTTGATGCTAAAAGGTTGATTGGATCAACCAGTGGTTTTCTTATACAAAGCCTAAGAGGAGGCTAATTTCCGCTAGGAAAATCATTATACAAAGCCTAAGAGGAGGCTATTTTGTGTCTCGTACAAAGCCCGAGAGAGAGGCTAAAGGTTTTTGACCCAGTGGGGCATATCGTTATACAAAGCCTAAGAGGAGGCTAGCAAAGAGTTCGACTCTTACTTAAGGGATTTATATCTCGTACGAGGCCCGAGATGGAGGCAAAAAAAGGGGTGATTGACTCAACGAGGGAATCTTTTGTGTCTCATACAACGCCTGAGAGAGAGGCTAAAATGTTGTTTTGACTCCACTGGGGAGAATTTTGGTATCTCGTACGAAGCCCGAGATGGAGGCTATTGTAACTGTTTCAGTTGAGTGACAGATCCAATATACTGATTTAAAAGAGAAAATCAGTTCTTATATGAGTAACACTGTACACAGGGATTTAATTTGAGGATCGGGGATATTTCCTTTTCTTTGAGGAAACGGGAAATCCAAAGGGTATTGAGACTATCCGAGTCTGCGGGTTTCCTTCCTATTTAACGAAGGGTGCTTGAGAATGTCTTTGAGACTCAAGGAAGTTAGACTGTCCAAGTCTAGAGTTTTATCTTTTGTACTATGCTTCGAGAAACAGTAGTAGACTCTATGAAAGGACTGTTCTATGAGGATGACTAGGTTCTGTTCCTATACCTCTAGGAGGTCGTCGGGACAATTTGTACGAAGCCCAAGAGGAGGCTGGAATCTTTTAAGAAGCCGACGGGTCCTTGTACGAAGCCCAAGAGGAGGCTATCATTCCCGGAGGAAGAGATCATTATACGAAGCCTAAGAGGAGGCTGTGAATACTTCTAAGAAGCCGTAGGGCCCTTGAATAATGCCCAAGAGGAGGCCGATGCTTTTAATAAGCCCGTGGGTCTATCATCTCCTTTCCATTAGGAGAGATAACTCTTTTAAAGATGAAAACCACTGGTAAACGTGCGAGGTTTACTATCCAGTGACTTTTAGCTTTTAAAGAGGGTTCTTTAGTTAAGGTCCAAGATTATGACCGTAGTGGGTACCCAAACCCCGAGACATTCAAGGCAAGCTATCCACAAGGAATAGATCAAGTCAGGAAAGTTCGAGAATTTGGAAGAAACTCAAAGATGCCATTCACGGAGAATACATTCATCTTGGGGAGTAGAGCTTCTTGACGATTCCTAAGGAGGACAGCCGAAGAGAAGACTGTATCTGGTGCTCCTATTGGGGATCTAGGCGTCTATTTCTACGAATAAATGAAACGGCGTCACTTAGTTCTAGACGTAATTGCCGGGGAAACTCGAAATATCTATATTATTATTACACAGTAGATATGAGTTTATGAAAGGAGACTTACAGTGAGCAGCCCCACAATACAGTTTATAATATGAAAGCAGTAAATGAAAGCGATAACCACTTACTCGGTTGTAGTGCTTCCATGCTGTTTGGTTAGTTGTTCAACAAAGAAAGATTGAAAACAACAGTATATTCAAAATCAAAGGAGAAAGTGCTTTGAAAAAGAAAGATTTGGGGCTTACAGCTCAAGGAGAGGCCCAGGGTTTTATCAGTGAGTGCACTGTTGAATTTGTACAGAGGGACTTATACAAGTGACTGAGGCCCAAAAAGGTTTTCTGTACAAAGGGATGGGTCTTACACTCTCTCAAGAGGCCCAAAAAGGTTTAAAGAAAAAGAGTGGGGCTTATAACACGAGGGTAGGCCCAAATGATTTTTCGTTTAAAAATGGCGATCGCGCCGAGGTTTTCTTTTAACGCAGAGGGACTTATACAATAAGTGAGGCCCAAAAAGGTTTTGGTTAAAAGGGAGATTGGGTCTTACACTCTAATAGAGGCCCAAAGTGTTTTGAAAATGATTTATGAGGGTTGAATTAATCCAAAACCCTAATTTGTTTCCAAAAAATGTATTTAATTGAATAAAAATTCAATTAAATTGATCAAAAATTGTTTTACACATGGGAAACAAATTGTGATCTTGGATTAATGCTTCAAAAATTAAGTATTGACCTACAAAACAAATAGAAAGCATTAAAAGTTGCAAAATCATTGTGGAAATAATATTTCAAATGTTAAAAACAATTAAAATATTAATTCTTTGCAAAAATATCAATTATATAAAATAAATAATATTTTTGGGATTTTTTTGGTAAAATAAAATATTTTAACATTTTTGTGAATTATTGCAAAAAGAACCAATCAAAAATGATAAAAATTGAAGGAGTTATTAATTTTTCAAATCATTAAAAATAATAGTATGAAAAATAATGAAATAAAAAAGTGATAAAAAGAAGTCTGGGGCGAGGGGGATTCGAACCCCAGACCTCTCGCTTGCTAATACTCACAAAACCAGCTGATGAACCGCTGGGGCGCAATGCCAATTCATTAAATATATGGCAAGTGAAAATTATATAGAGAACTTGGTTGGTTTTCTGAAAATGGCACCATGGCCATCTCCTTCCCCAAGCTCGTGCATGAAGCACCCTATCTCACTCATCCCTCAACCATTGGACATGATTCAAACACCAAACTCGTGCGTTTTTTCACAAGGAACAAGATGGCAATACCCAATTTTATTCATTTTCAGTGTGGAGTGAAATAATCATGATGAACACAGATGAACCCTAATTTGCAAAAGCAATCGTGCAAGCATGGTTATGAGGTCTATGATCAAATTTATTGAGGCAAAACAATCAGCATATGATGGTAATCAAATGGCAAAATTATCATGCGAGGAAATATGCATGGATCATGGAGTTTGAGTTTGAAGCTCACCTTGATGCAAGCTGAAATGGAACTTTGCCCAGATGGTGTTCCAGTCGTGAATTGATGATCCCTACATCTTCAATGGATGTTATGGA
Organism: Lathyrus tuberosus; assembly: GCA_022829125.1. Classification (NCBI taxonomy): domain Eukaryota; kingdom Viridiplantae; phylum Streptophyta; class Magnoliopsida; order Fabales; family Fabaceae; genus Lathyrus; species Lathyrus tuberosus. The sequence goes on along the minus strand of JALAZF010000391.1, from coordinate 5,214,740 downwards.
GTGTGTTGCAAGCTTTGGAAAACTTTGAAATTCTCTGGATCAAGCTGGAGACCTCCACCTGCAAAACTGAAGCAAAATGGCTTGGTTGAAGAGTGATTTTGAGCTGGGAGTGTTACAGATGTTGTTTAAGCACTTGGACACCTCAAATACATCATATGTGATGTGTTTGAGTAATTGGAATTGATTTCTTATGGCTGCAACTCAAAACCCGATAGTGGTTACTCAAAAATAAGAAAACTTGAAGTTCAAGAAAGAATGAGAGAAAGCAGTGTTGTAACTGGCTTTGGGGTGAGTTGAGTGATCCATTGAGACCTCTATTTATAGGTGATCAAATCTTGTCTTGGAGGAATAGTGAATGGCAGCTGGATCAGATCACATTTGCTTGGATTGGCTTGGCATAAATGCCTCTTGCACTAGGCATAACAGCTGCTCCAAATAGATCAGCTATGCCTTGACTGAAATCACATTCTTCAGATGTTTTTAATGTTGTTTAATCAGAGAACTTGACTGAGGAGAGTGAGAATCTTGACAATGCACTATTCCACATAAATGCATTTTGAATTCAAGGCAAAAAGTGCCAAAGTGGATGAATTTCAAGTTGGAAGGTTCTTTGGCTTTTTGACTCAGATTTATCAGTTGGATTAGATGCAATGTGATTTGTTTAAACACAAGTGGTATGCTGATCCTCAGTCTTTGGCTCAAAATCGTGTGAGATAAGCAAACATGCAAACTGATTTTTCCAAAACAGCTTGCAGCAGCATGACTTTGGGCATGGATTTCTCATGGCTTGAGTTGAATCAATTCATGCTGTTGAGCCCTTTGAATTCTTAGCAACATATGTAACAACATTGATGTTTAACTTTGGGATTGATTCAGCTTGCATCTATGTGCAAAAATTCCACAAGTTTTGGTGTTTCAACAAAATTCTGTTTTAGGCAGAATTTTTCTAAGTGTTGGAAAATGGTATTTTTTTCACATTTTCAGCCACTTTGGCTCACTCATAGCTCAAAATCCATAAGGAATTGGAGTTAGGCCTAGTTGAAGTTTTTGTAGAGGGCAGTGAGATCTACAAATCAAGCTTTGGATGGAAAAAATTGGCCTTGTGGTTTAGGAGTTATGGTCCTCCAAAGTTGGTACCTTTGCCACTTTATTTTTAACTTAGAAAAATTTCTAAGTTTTATGGTTACCCCTTTTACAAGTTATCTCACTTTTCTTGATTTTTCTTGATGAATGATGATTCAAATCATACATTAACATCATTTTAGGGTTAAAAATCCATTTTGGTGAAAAATCTCAAAAAGTCAAAGTTGACTTTTGTGCACAGTTGACTTTTTATCAGATGAATTCCAAACTGTGCAATTCTTCAGGAAATCATGTCCTTGACCTAAATCAAACTTGATGGACATGTTCCATGGGTGTCATAGGGTATATTCAATCATGTATTAGGGTTTGGGAGCATGTCTTGGTCAAAAGTCAAAGTTACAGTTGACTTTTCCCTTAAAACCCTAATTATGGTGCAGATGAAAATGAAACTTATTGCTCAAGCTTCTTGGATCAATCCATTGTTCCAAATGGATCAATATGGTGTATTAGAGACCCTCAAATCATGTCTTGAGGTCTTGGCTCATGGTTTGTCCCAAAAGTCAACTTAGGGGTGAATTAGGTCAAGAAACCCTAATTCCTGATTTTTGATGAATGCATCCCCTGAGGCAAAATTGACTTGATGCATGGGTCCATGAGGTTCCATGAAGTATATTAGGTCATGTTTTGGATCATTGCCTTATGCCCAGATGAAAATTTCCATCTGGAGGCCCTGGTTGACCAAAACCCTAATTTGGTGACACTGTCGATCTTGAGACTTGATCCACCTAGAAGGGAGCAGCCTTGTGCTTAATCCTTGAAGTGGGAGTCCTTTTTGATCCATTGTGGATGTTTGAGAGATTAGACAAGTTGAAGATCATGTCATTTCTTGATTGATCCTTTGTCTAAAGCTCAGAGAGGGCTTGAAACCCTAATTTTGATTGTATTGGATGCTCACCCATCTTTGGGGAGAATGATGAAGCATAAAGGTACATCCATATTGTGATGATGACTTTCACAATGATGGGAAATCTAAGTGGTCAAAATTTGGGGTATTACACATGGTTGAAAAGAAGAGTTCAGATCACCCATTTGCCGTTCTCTATGGAAGGACCGTCAGATCCAGTTGCTGCTGAACCTGTGACCATGATAAGTGTTGTTGAATATAACAAGCTTAAGGAGGAAAAGGACAAGGCAGTCAAGATGAATGAGAAGTTAAGCGAAGGACTCCGAAAGACGCTTTGTGAAAAGCGTAAGGTTGAGCATGAAATTCAAAAGTTAATTGAGCGCCATGAGGAAAATGAGAAAAGAATTGCTGAGGATATTGTCTATATTCGCAAGATTAAACAAAATGAGATGGCGTTAAATGAGGCGTGCAAGCGTATCAACGAGCAGTTGGCGAAATCTGAAAATTCACTTTCCAAAGGGCAGCAGAGATGGGATGAGTTCTCCGAATGCCGAAGGAAGATTGAAGCAGGAATCAAGGCTGAAAATGATGAGTTGAAAAAGAATTTAAAGAATAACGAAAGCGAATTTCTCAAGAAACTTAGTTCAGCTAACCGAGAGATTGAAGATCTGAAAGTTCGCGCGGGAGTAAAGAAGGTAAAAGATTTAGCTATTAAAGATCAAATCAGGAAGCTGGAGGAAGCTGTCAAGATAAGGAGTCAGCTGATCAAGAGTCTTACAGAGTGCCCTAATGATCCAGTTACCGAAGCACTTCTCAAGGAGGTTCGGGAAGACTTGTATGGGCTTAGCGTATGAAGTATTTTCGTTATTGTTCTAAGAACTCACCATCAGGCTTGTTGATGGGTTTTTTTTTGTTTGTATTCATGCTTTCAGTTGTATTTGTTCAGAACAAATTTGTATTTGACAGTTCCGCACCTGTTTGTGGGTTTTCATTTTTGCTATGAGTATTTCGTTTTGGTATTATTGATTCTATGAGGTCAATTCTTCACTAGATTATACAATGGTTCACACACTCACTGGGCCGTATATGATGTATATTCTAATTCACTAATGTGCACCTCTGATGATCTATCACTATTAGCAGTTACAGGTGTATGTGTTACTCCATTGCAGTCAAACTGGAATCGAGGGAAGGAACGCCCCAAAATGAATAAACATGACATTGCATAGCATATAGCATGTTGCATTTTGTTGCTTGCTTTTCAGGTACTCGTTGCAGGGTCTCTAACCTTTATTTGGTTTCAGGCACTATAGCTGACAACCACGTCCACCGGTACGGTACTCGCAGAAACCAAGCTAAGATCATGGATCAGATGCAAACTGAATTTACTAAGATAAAGGTCCAGTTGGGGCATTTTATGGGGGACATTCAGGCGTTGTCACGAGGTCAGGAGCTGCTGAGAGAAGAAGTCAACCGGACGAAGGCTCAGATGGGCCGGATTATGGGAATTCTGAATGCAGTGTTAAGAAAGGAAAACAATCAGGTGTCCACTTCCACAGCAGAGGTTCTCACTCCTCCTATCTCTTTGGGGTCTCCTCTAGACCATGGATTTCCTCATGAACCCTCTCCACCGTCAGAGCTTTTTCATCAATAACTGTTTCTTGAGGGTCTTAAGCCAGAAAAGACTGAGAAGAAGTTTGATCCGATCCCGATGCCGTACGCTCAGTTGTTTCAGCACTTGCTCAAGCATCGGCTAATTGAATTGATTGTTGCGGGACCTCCACACACCAAGTTTCGTATGGGTTCCAATGTCCATGATAGGTGTGAATTCCATTCAGGGGTACCTGGTCATGATGTTGAAAATTGTAAGATGCTCAAGTATAAGGTCCAAGAGCTTATTGATTCAGGGGCAATCGAGTTTGCGCCCATCAGCACTGTCAAGCGAAGAGATGTTCCTCCAACTGCTGCTAAAGAGGTGGATATTCCTCCCTCCTCTCAGGGACCTTCCTCAATCCATAAACCTTGGGTTCCGAAACTACCGCATCAGCAAATTACAGCTGGGACCCTCCCGGTTGCATCCTTTCATCATCAACATAAGCAAGAAAAGGTTTTTGATCCTCTACCGATGGGTCATACCGAATTACTTCAGCAACTGCTTCAGTTAAGATTGATTGAGCTCTGGAAGTTGACTCCTCCTGCAAAGCTTCCAAAAGGATGGGATGCCAATGCTCATTGTGATTTTCACTCAGGGGCACCAGGCCATGATATTGAGGGGTGTAGAGTATTCCAGCACCAAGTGCAAGACTTAATTGACTCTAAAGCAATCGAGTTCAGACCGGATGGCATGAAGGTATCAGGTGATCTTACGCCAGTAGCTGCAGAGGAAGTGAGTATTCCTTTCCCTTCTCAAGGATCTACCCCAGGTTGTGGGCATACTCCTCAGCTCTAGGTTTCAAGGTCATCACGTCAGCAACCTTTGTTTGTTCCTCAGCCAAATGTGGAAAGAAAAGTACAAGGGCAGACTAGGCACCATTGGCAGCAAAACCGTCAGCAACAGAGGTAACGAGGACTCAGGAGGTCTGAGAGAGTGTCTGCTCCAGTTCCTATTTCTCAAAGCCAGCTTCTTGCTCGCCTTCTCCAAGGCTCTTTGATTCAGCTGGGCCAGGTAGCGCCAGTGCCGTTTCCTTGTCCTCCGGATTATGACATGAATGCCAGGTGCGAGTTTCACTCGGGGACGTTTGGATATACAATTGACAATTGCAGAGTGCTCAAACATAAGGTGCAAGACTTGATTGACTCAAAGATTATCACACCAGACGGGTGGCCCATAAATTGAACTTTCTTCATTATATTGGGCACCTAGTTTGCGAAGAGGTCTTCAGAATCAATAAGTCCCGACGGAGTCAAGCCTCCTCAACAAGGACAATCATTTAGCTTCTTTACTGCATTCTCATGTGTAGCTTTTTATGTTTGTCAAAACATTTGTATGCACGAATAAAATCTGTTTTTCTTTTTATGTTAATCCTAATAAAGCGTGCATGTTTTTCCTGAAGTAATCCATTCGTATTCACTCATAATTTTTGTATATGTGCATTGCAATACCAACTGTTGTACTTAAACTCTTGAGGGAGGAAGATGATTTGAAAATGCAAGAATCTCTAGGGGTGTGCTTTTGAATAAGAACCCTGTTGAGGATGTACATGCATTGTTTCGAACCCCCAAACACTGGAGATATAAGAGAGATAGACCCTCGTTAACCCCTTTGAGCCTTGAAGTATGAGTTTCTTTCATATGAAAAAACCCTCACATTTAACCCAGGGGCAGGGTAGGCGTCAGTTAATTGGACCGAGCGTTCAAATTTCAAAAGGAGTGTGCATCTGAGGGTCCATTACCTTCTATTCCACCGTCAAGAGGTCAAGAGATGTGAAACCACAATGGTTATCCATCAACAATCAAAGAGTGAGGCAGTCACAACCCTTTCAACAAAGTCAAGACAAGCCAGTGTCACACGATTTGTTCTGAGAAAAAAAAAAGAATAAAAAAAAAAAGAAAAAAGCCCACTAAGTCGAAACTTGAAAACAAGCGACTTAGGCAAAAGTTAGGGCATCCCGCTGGACTTCAAAATCTAAAGATTCAAAAGAATCAGTCCAGGCAAAAATTAGGGATAAAAAAAAGGGAAAAAGAATGCGAAAGCGAAAAACAAAAGGATTACAAAAGAAAATCCTCGAGCAAGAACAAAGTCGTGTGACTACGAACAAAGGACAAAGGGGTGACTGTCACTCCAAAGCCTCATTAGGTGTCAAACCATCAGAGGCATGGGTTCCTTAAAGATCACAAAATATTTTTGAGAGGCGAACGCTTGTGCAAATTAGTTGAATGTAGGACTGAAGAACATCACGAAGAGTAGGTGGGCACCAATAAACTTTGAGCCATAAACCATTTTTCTCAAAACCGTGAACCAGGCCACGATACAACCCTCAAAAGTCCTAATTGAAATAGGGTTATTCCGAAAGTGTACTACCAAGAGATAGCGTTCCTGACTCCTATGAGTTGTGCTAAAAGATCTTTGTTGGTGTTGCATGTGCATTGCATTCTTTCATTCAAAAATTAATGTCGTATCCTAATCCGTGATCCGCTCACAAAGGGTTTGCGACATCTTCAAGATTAACATGTGTGTTGCATTAGAATTTTCATTCTTAGAATAAAACATTTTCTGCTTGCATACATTTGTTTAACATCAAAAGAAGCTTACATATGGAAATTCAGTCCAGAAGCTTAATCTCGCCGAGTTGAGAATCCTGAAACTCCCAAAGGACAGACACATCCAGTGGTACTTCCTCAGGAAACTTTGTTGAGCGGGAGCTTTCCCAACAAGTTGTGTTAAGACGTAGCCGATCTGGGGCAATCACGTCGAATCATCTCTTTAAGGTGTAACCAAACTGAGCCAATCACGTCGAGAAATCTCTTCAGAGTTCAGCCAAACTGGGGCAATCACTTCGAGATTCAAATCTCTCCAAGGGCAGGTATTCTGGGTCTTCCTTCGAAGATCAGTAGTCAGGGGCAAAACCACTTCAAGGTTCATACTGGGGCAAGCCATCGCAAGAGCACGAGAAGTTAGTCCATCCAGGAGACTGATCAACCTATCCAGGGTTCAGAATACTGGGGCCGAATATCTCATGGTGATATGAGAGTGTTCATTGAGGTGTTTCGGATGTCAAGTCTTCTGTAAAATCCTCTTGAGACAGTTTCTTCTGGTGGTTCCCTGTTTTCAGCAGGATTCATTAATCATGTTCCCAGCAGGAGCTGCATCCAAACCTTTTTCCCCAACAAGTGGTGGTTCAGAGTTGGATTTTCTCAGTTGCAGAAGTCATATCCAGCACGAGGCATACGTGCATATCCTTTTGCTTGCAGGTAGCAACCTCGCATTAGGCTCAAAAGCAAGAAGGAAGCCTTTTCAAGAGTATGGGCCATTTCTTCCAGACAAATAATCACTTATCCCCATGCAGAATACTGGGACAATCATGTTCAGGAAAGGGTTCACATGTCACCCTTTTGTCCCAACGTTTACTGATTGAGTCCATTCATCAGCTGACGGTCGCTCACGACGATCTGATATCGACAAGTTAATGGCTATTGGGTACCGGTGTATCTTATTAAGTCGATTCTCTCATTCAGTACTTCTAACAGCTACAAGCTTTTCTGTGTCGATAACGGTTGCAAAATTCCCCAGTGGAGTTGCTTCGCAGACCTTGCAACTAATATTCAAGACTTAGTGAGTGTCCAGGAGTTGGAAGATGCCAAATCTTCTGTAAAATCCTCTTAGGACGATTTCTTCAGATCATCCGTGTAATCTAGGGCAAAAGCGAGTTTGTGACCTTGCCAAGCATGGGGCATCGTGAAATACCTCCGACAGGATGGGTTCCAGATCTATTATCTCCAGTAGAGTGACCTCTCAGTTATTGCATTCTAGCTCAAGTCTCGACATTTGTCTAAGAGTTTAAAGATGTTTGGTCTTCTATAAAATCCTCTTAAGAGACACTCCCCAGCACGAGACGCTTTGAAGCGGTTCTCCCCATCAGAGTTTGTTGTAAACTCATTATCTCCAGTGGAGTCGTCAAACGGAAAGTTCGCCTAACATGGGGCATTGTGGCACTTATCTTAAGCTCGACAGTTTTGTTCCTCAACAGATTACCGTGGGTTTGCTTTGAGTTTTCCCAGCAGATCTCTAGGGACTCTTTTTCAGCATGTTGCAACGGAACATCTTCCAACTAGGATTTGCGTACCCCCGACGGAGTAGCTCCGATCCCCAGTAAGATTGTGTCCCCAGCAGTTTATTCTCAGCAAGAAGAGACTGTAAATTCATTGCTTAGCAACCAGGGCTAAATACGGTGGCATCCCCACAAAGTTCAGCATTGAATCTTGTTAGTAACACTCCCCAGCTGAGTTATTATTTCTCCCCGCAGAGGTTTAGCAGATCAACAGAATCTCTTCCTCAGCAGAGTGTTAGTACATTCTTTCCCTAGCCGAGTAAGAAGGTTGATTATCCCCACAGAAGATCTTGGGTTTGATAGATCCCCAAGTAGAGTTAATGATGTTTTTCCTCAGCAGAATGTCATTCAAAAAATTCTCATCCCCAGCAGAGTCTTATGAGCAGAATAATATCTCTCTAAGGCGGAGTCATTTAAGTGGAAACTTCCTCAACAGGATCATCACACCTCAGCGCACCTGCAAGCCAATTTATTTTTGGCAATTTATGGCAAGCGTTATCCCTGGAAGAAGGGTTAATCCCCACAGAGCAATTGAAGGATCGAACAATGATCTTTTCCCCGCGGAGTTGGATTCCTCGTCCGGAGTCTCTTTTACATTTGCATATAGTTTGCATAGCATTTTCTAAAAGCGTAGCATTCCATTGATATGGAGCATTACGGCAAAACTCAAACATACGCATACGAAACATAAGCCAGGTTCAACCGTTTACCTGCAAGCCAGAATAGTTCACAGACAAAACATTGTCATGCAACCCCAGAAAAGCCTACTACAACGCTTGATCGTACGATGTTAATTCAATACCCGTCCGTATTGGCCTTTGACACTCGTCTGTGTCCTTTCAGCACCCGTCTGTGTCTGAACTTGTTAATTCAATACTCGTCCGTATTAACCTTGGACATCCGTCTGTGTCCTTTCAGCACTCGTCCGTGTTTGAACTCTTATTTCAATACACGTCCGTATTGACCTTTGACACTCGTCCGTGTCCTTTCAGCACCCGTATGTGTCTGAACTTGTTAATTCAATACCCATCTGTATTGACCTTGGACATCCGTCCGTGTCCTTTCAGCACTCATCCGTGTTTGACCTTTTATTTCAATACCCGTCCGTATTGGCCTTTGACACTCGCACGTGTCCTTTCAGCACCCGTCCGTGTCTGAACTTGTTAATTCAATACCCGTCCGTATTGACCTTGGACATCCGTTCGTGTCCTTTCAGCACTCGTCCGTGTTTGAACTTTCATTTTTCAATACTCGTCCGTATTGACCTTTGACACTCGTCCGTATCCTTTCAGCACTCGTCCGTGTCTGAACTTTTTAGCCAATACTCGTCCGTATTGACCTTCGACACTCGTCCGTGTCCTTTCAACACTCGTTCGTGTTTGAACCCTATTTCAATACCTGTCCGTATTGACCTTCGACACTCGCCCGTGTCCTTTCAACACTCGTCCGTGTCTGAACTTATTTCGATAATCGTATGTATTCACCTTTGAGATACTCGTTCGTATCTTATTAATCATCGTCTGATACTCGTCAGTATCGTCGACTTGATCACTTGTCGTGTACCTCTGATGATTGTCCGATGCTCGTCCGTATCGTTGACCCGAACACTTGTGTGTGTTCCCTTATTAATCATCGTCCGATACTCGTCCGTATCGTCGACTTGGTCACTCGTCATATTCCTTTGATGATTGTTCGATGCTCGTCCGCATCGTTGACCTTTGACACCCGTCCGTGTCCTTTCAACACTTGTCCGTGTTTGAACTCTTATTTCAATACTCGTCCGTATTGACCTTTGACACCCGTCCGTGTCCTTTCAACACTCGTCCGTGTTTGAACTCTTACTTCAATACTCGTCCGTATTGACCTTTGACACTCGTCCGTGTCCTTTTAGCACTCGTCCGTGTTTGAAACCCTTTCAATACTCGTTCGTATTGACCTTTGATACGCTTTCAACACCCGTCCGTGTTTTCTTTCCGTACTCGTCCGTATGGTCCTTGATAATCGTCTGTATCCCTATTTCGATACACGTCGTATCAATCTATGCAGTTATTTGCTGATACTTCCAGAAGGGTTTATATCCCTTTTCTTCTTCATTCAGCGTGCAAATTTTCTGGTTGTTTTGGTATTCAATCACAATTCACCTTGATTGTTTGAATAGTCGTTGCTTTCATCCTGCTCAGGTTAACAGATGATTGAATAGGGGCAGCTGTAACACCCCAAAATTTTCCCTCTTGTTGTTGCCTAGCTTATGTTTCATTGCATTGCATTTGGACCTCATTTCATCTCATATATCATCTCATGTTGCATAAGGGCATGTGATCAATGGATTGCAGAGCATTGATCATTCAGAGCCAAAGAATAAAAGCCAAGGGTCTCCCAACAAGCCTCAAGGGTCTCTTTCATCATATATCATGTCAATTAATCCCACAAGTCATTGGAAGAGGAGAATTCACCAAGAAGTTGGACAGTGCATCATCTCCTAACCAAAAGCAGCCCAAATTAGGGTTTTGGATTCAAGCAGTCTCCTGATGAAATTTTGGTTCAAACTTGATCTCAATGTTTTCTACATGATATTAAGTATCTAAGGATGGAAGATTGCTCATTGGTTCATTTCAGAAGAGGTTCAATTGGTCAGTTGCTTGAGAGTCAAGAAATTGGGGAAAAAGTCAACTGTGCAAAGGAAAAAGTCAACTCCTAATTTTTTAAGGTCAAATTCATGAAATTCAAGTTACATATGTTCATTGGACAAGATCTGATCAAGAAATGATGGAGGAATCATGAAAAATCAAGAAATGTACAAAGTTGCCATTTTTAGAAACTTAAGGTTTCCAAAAATGGCAAGTTTGGACCATTTTGCACCACACTTCAAGGAATTCTTTCTCCAAGATAAAAGCTTCAAACTTCAGGCCCAAGTTGAGCCAATTAAAGATCACACTCTAAGCTTCAAATACATATAAAGAACTCTTCCATTGGATCAAAATTGAGGGAGTTATGATCAATCAAAGTTTGGTAAAATCAAGGCCAAAACCAAGTCATGGCAAGGCAAGTTCAGGCCGCCAGGCCATAATTTCATCAAACACCTGGTGTGCCAAATGTCAATCCATTTTTCTCATTGAAGAAAGCTTCAAATGAAAAAATGTTGAACATCAAAGTTGTTCCTCTCCATGTCCTCTTCAACTTTGATGTTGGACATTTTTCCATCTGAACAAGTTATGAAGGAGTTATGAGGGCCCAAAGTTGATGGTTTCACTCTGAATTTTCTACAAGTCATGTTGCCATGCACGCACCAGGTCACACACCCATAAAGTCAGTTTTGTGCCTTGATGTTCTAAGCTATTTTTTATCATCTTACAAGTCTCTATTCCATTGGATTCCAACAACAAAAGTGTTCTACCATATGCCTCTTTCTAATGACCCCAAAACATCATCATTTCATCCATTGACATGAGAGAAATTCCTTCTAAAACATCAACATTCCCAATGATTTGATTGGCATTGTTTTGTTGTTGTCTCATTTGGTTTGCACGCATACACTACACACTTCCCCACTCTTTACTTCATTTGGATAGACATTCTCTTACACATGCCATGCCATACTATCCATCATACATGAAACAAGAAAGGTGGAAAACTTGCACAACAAGCTTGTTACGAAATCAGAAACATCACCACCATCCACTCTAAACCTCATCATGAACCTCTCCACACCATAACCAAGCTCACTAATTCGTGTTATAACTAACTAACTGACTCAGTTAGTTGACTCAGAAACTCACTTAACCCAACTCACTTAACTCTCCTCCTAACTGTTAACCACACTAGTTAACAACTAACTCAACCTATATAAGATCCCTTGCTCACAAACTTAACAACAACACTTCATTTTGCTCGATTTATCTCACATTCCACAAACTCTCATTCTCAAATTCTTCTCTGAAACTCTCTTTCTCTCTGCACGATCTCATCATCATCTTCATCTATTCATCACTCTTTCATCAATGGTTCATCAGTGAGCAAGAACAAGGAAGATTAAGATCATCTCTTCAAGTGTAGCTTCATTGTATTTGGAATTTCATTCTGATTCTATCAAGATTCAAGACTCCATAAGCATTTATTTTGCTCAATTGAAGTTCAGGATCACAACTACACCTCTGGTTTTCTTTTGATTCAAGCTTCTTCAAGTTTCAGGTTCAACATTTGTCAACTTTTTCTTGCATTTAATCACTGATTTTAGATTGTTTTTCTGTTGATTGAAGCTTACTAGAAGCAATGTAACATCTCCGGCTAGTGATAGGCTCATTAGGAGCATAGTTGTGAAACTTAGGGCAAAATGTTTGTGATCATTTCTTGCTGTGTGTGCTTGGTTTGGAGATTTCAGCGTGAGATTCGTAATGTGCGTGAGCTCCTCTTTCGAATGGTGTATGGTTTATGATTTTCTGGAAGGTTGGAGGAGTTGCAGGTGACGGAGATGGTCGGAGAAGACAACCGGAGGTCGTTCTCCGGCCGGTGAGGGTGCGCAGTTAGGGTTTCTCAACTTTATATCATGGTCATCCGATCCATTTAATCCAACGCTTCTTAAAGTGCCAACGCATTAAAAAATCATGTGACCTACGTGTGCTTTATTTTTGGTCTCAGACGATCACGTGTGTGTGCGTACGTGGTAGCTATTGTGTTTGTGCATTCTGATTCGTTTGATCTTATTGCTTTTCTTGATGATTGTTGACTGTTTGATCCAAAGGTTCAGATTGAGTCAATTGTTTGACTGCATGTGCACCTTATCACACACACACGCGCCTTATTGGGCTGGGTTGATATTTGCTTTTCACACACCCTGCATTGTGAGCCCAATTTTTTTTTAACGTGAATTTACTTTCGCTGCACCCCCACTCCTATTATCTTTTCATTTTAATTTTCTTTTTTATACATATTCTAGTTTCTTTTATTAAAAATACCAAAACCTTTATAAAAATTCCAAAAAAAATCATATAACATTTTTACACATTAAAATAATTTTCCATATTTTTTATTTCTGATTTTATTTTATTTTGGAATTATTTTCATAATTTCCTTTTAATTTCTTTTTAAAGTGTATTCTTCTTGATGCTTGGTTCATTTTTATTTTAATTGAACTAGTTCTTTTCTGAATTTTTTCATGAATTTTTGTATGATCATATTACATATCTTAAGGCACTTAATCCATATTTTTGTTGATTTTTAAAGTCATTTTATCATGTATTGTGGTGAGCATTTTTGTGCATCCTTTTGATTTGATTCCATGTGGTTTTGAGGACTTGGTTGAATTGGTTTATCATTGAGTTTTGCCATGAAAATTTTACATGTGATTCCATTCTGACTTAGATGATTGGTGTTATATTTTCACTTTTTTTTCAAGCATCTTTCTATTTTTTCCTTGTTGATTGATTACATGTGCCTTTGTGAGCTTCATTGTGTGCATATGCCATGGTTTTGTGTCCTATTGCCTATGGTTTCTTGAGTTGATTGATGTTATATTTTGACACATGTTTACTTGGATATTATAGGTCATGTATGTCAAATTATAGGTCTTCCATGTTTCCTTTTGACATGTTTTGCAATTGAGGTTCATCTTGCATTCACACTTAATTGTGCATCTATCACTTGTTCTTCTTCAACATGGTTTGTGTGTATCTCATGTTGGTATGCCATTATCATTCATTCTTGTATGTATCTCTACTGTATATAGACCATTTCAGCTATTTTCATTGACTCATAATGTCATATCATATGCATTACAATTATATGAACATTTGAAGCATGTTTCATTTTGTATAAATTTCAAATTGTGTTTTCTTCTTCCTAATCTCTAAAGTGATTTGTGTATGAACCAAACTTGTTCATTTGTGCATTCTCATGTCATATTAGAATAGATATGCTACTGATCCATGTGTATTTGCATTCATAATTGTATTTCACCATCATGTGTGACTTGTTTTGTAAATAAACCAACTTGTGTGCATACTCTTCCATTTTCATCTAATATGATTTTGATGAAGTACTTGTGCCACCTTGCCATGCTTGCTTTTGTGTGAGATTATGTGGTTTGTCTATAGGATTATAGGTCATTATTGGTTCACTTATAGATCCTTTTGATTTGTGTTTACCTTTGATGTGTGTTTATGCATCTTTACTTGCATTTTTGACCTAATTCCTCATCTCATTCCTTCTTGAGCTCTACATGATTTGTGTTTGCATTGAATATGCCATTTCACTTATGCCATTTGCATATCACCTATTGCATGCTACTGGTCCACTTGTATTCATATTCATTTTACATGTTATGCATCTTTAATATGTAGATTTGTGCATCTAATTGATACATGTTTATCTCCTTTCCATTTCTTTTCATCTTGTTATTCTACTTGAATCATCCCATTTCATGCCTTGTATGTCTTTTCATATACATCCATATGCATTATAGTATGATGCATGCTTCTGACCTTGGCATTTCATTAAGCATAAATACATGTTCTTCTTGCATTTTTTGTTCATGTTTCATCAACTAATTTCATAATGCAACTTCTCGGGTGTTTAGAGCATTGTTTGTGCATAGTTTGTTGGTGTTTGATCTCTTAATCTTAGAGAACATCCTTATGGTTTAGGTTCTGACCTTGAGTGCATTTCAACCTTTAGGACTTTTGTTCTTTGGTTCTTAACTTGTTTGGTCTTTACTTGTTAGTCTTTCCTTGTTTCTTTACTTGTAAATGGTTTTGCTAACATTTTCAGAGGCTTATGGTAAGTCAAGTGTGTGGGGGTGCACCCACATACAATTTCTCTTCTCTTATCTCTTTAATCTTTCAATTTGTGTTTGTGATAAACATCTAATGCTTTCTTTGTTCAATCTCTTTCATCCCCTTTGAGTTTTTAACTTAACTTCAACCTTTGAAGTAAGTTAGAGCTCACTTCTCTTTTCTTTTAGAGCTAGATTCCTAAACCACACTTAACCATTAGGAACATCCATGTATGATAATTTTAGGGTTTGAGTCTTAGTCTCCCTCATTATATTTTACTTTTCTCAACCATTTGAGTCTCTCTCTTCTCATCTCAAAACAAGAGTAAAAAAAAAAACACTTAATAAAGGCATGACGTGTATTGTATTTGAGCCTTTCATGTGAGAATAAGATAGTGAGGGGTCTTCTCTCACTTTCTTAGAATGTTTAGCGTACGTCCTGTCTTGGGTCGATATGCGATGCATTCGATCCTACGTGAGAGACTTAAATACAATATGTGTTATATACACACCAATAATCAAAATACTTCTTTCTAAAATACAAAAACAAACAAATTCTCTTCTCGTCTCCTTCATTCTATTCCTTAAGGACTCGTCATGTCCGTTCTACCGCAAATAGGTAACGCCTAAGTCTCTATACAGCGAGTTGCAACACCTAACTGCTGGGACGCGCACTCTGACGTTTCCATTAAAAAACACAAACAAAGCAACCCTTGTTGAGCTGAACTACGTTTGCTCTGATTCTTCTTTCTCGTCTGATTGAAGATACGTAGGCACAAGACGGCGGTGTCTTGACAAGCAACCTTTCCCCGTAGTCCGTCGAACTACTTTGACTCTGACTTTCCCATTGCACTGAGGGAATACGTAGGCCTAGGACAACGATAATGTCCTATCGAGTCACTTCTTTTTCTTTTCTCCCCCGTCTCTTTGTTCTTTTCAGTTCAGTTCCTTTTTCCTTTTCAGTAGCAGCGGAGCTCCAGACGACGACACCCTTGATCGAAACAGCAAGCGTGGATCCCATCGGGTACGATGGACGTGAGGGGGTGCTAATACCTTCCTCTCGCGTAACCGACTCTCGAACCCCGTTCTTTTGGTCGCAAGACCATGCTTTTCCTTTTCCCCTAGGTTTATGCAGTGTTTCTTTTCCCTCTCTTGGGATAAATACACATTGTTGGCGACTCTGTTTTGTGCCACTTTCGCGTTTGTACTTGGATGAAAATCCTGGGAGCGACATTTACAACTTATGGTTGTTACAGCGTCCACATGCTTCTTAGAAAAGCATCCTAGAGTGATAGAAGATGAAACTTATTGTTGTGCAACTTGGGAGATTTTGGTCTTCAATTCCTTGTTGTGAGTCGCGATGGGCTCAACTATAGTTGTCAACTGCCTAAGGACTTAATTAGTATGGAGATTTTGTTCTATAAGATCTTCATTTTGGTGATTTTGCATTGCAATAAAATTCTCCATCATAGTTTCTAGGTTAGATTTCCTAGGAGTTTGTGTGGCAACAAAATTCTCGATGAACTTTTCAAGGTTCGATTGTTGGGAACCCTGTGGTCCTGTGGCTTGCTTGGAGGGAGTTGTTTTAAGGAAAGTTTAGGTAGTTCCTCCACCCTAGATTATAGGTGTAGTGTATGGGTTTCTTAAGTCATTTTTCATGTAATCGCCCATCTCTTGAATAGATCCTCCAACAAGGATCATTCTCAAAAGAGGGACTTTTTGAAGGAAAAATAGAAGAAAAAAAAAAGATAAGAGTGCTTTAGTCTAGACTTTGTTGGAATAAAATTTCAATATCAAAACTATCTCCCCAGTAAAGATGCGAAAAACTAGACTTTGTCGAACCGCAAGTGCATGTCATTGTCAAGTAGTATAATAAGATCGAACCCATAGGGAGATATGTATGAGTACCAAAATTTACCCTAATGGTGTTTAGCTAAAGCGATCGCAATGACACGGGGTTGTGGTCGTCTATCCAAACTCACCCTATCGACTATCCATATTTGAATCACGAAAATTTCTAAGTTTATTTATAAAAAAGTAGATAAATATGTGTGATACCCACTTTCGTTGAGTACGCATGTAGATATGTTTATGGCATAGCTAAACGAGTCAACCAAAATCAAAAACGCCTTATCACACGGCGCTGCAGCTTGGTTTTTCTCAACTGAGATCAAGTCGCCTTGTCAGTGGCGCCTTAAACTCAATTGTTTAGCAATCTGCAGTCCGATATCAATTCATATTCTTTCGGACTATGATCGTATATGGATTGCCTTTACTTTCGCAACCGACATAGACGTATTTTTGGAACTCGGATTCTAAAAAAAAGCTTATGATTCTCGTGTATCATATTTAGATAATCAATTATAGATCATCATGATATAGACTCTCATGACCCCTCTCCCTTATAGGATTACTCACACATGGTGAGGTAAGCAACAATTAAACAATGATAAGGCATAACATGCAATTGAATTAAAGCAATACGACAAAACTAAATTGAAGTAAACTTAAAATAAAGAAGCAAGAAGTGTTACTTCTGAGCAAATAAAAGTGAAAGCAAGAAACAAATGTTGGAAAACTACTAAAATTGAAGCAAGTACAAGTGATAAGTCACAAGTGAGGGATCTTCTCTAAGTTCCACCCTTAGGTGTTTCCCCCTTCTTGCTTGATGCTCAAGTCTTGTTTATACTAAAACTAACTATAATTCACTCATAATCAGCAGTAATTTCATCCTTAATCATCACTACTCACTAACATGAAGCATGGGGAGGTTATAGATGTCCAAAAGTCACAAAAACGTCCAAAAATCAAAGAATTTGTAACTGCCTGTGAAGCCTACATGGTCCGTGTCGGGGGACACGACCAGCCCGTGTCAGCCTCATATTCTTTATACAAGTGTAACTTCAAAGGCCAATATGGCCCATGTCAGGGGACACGGCCAACCCGTGTTAGCCACAAGAATTATGTATGGCAAGAGCTCCTTTTCATGCGTTTTTGGCCTTTTTCGCTCCGACTTAGTCCATTATCCTCTTATTACCTGAAATTATAAAAGGAAGACAAGATCACATAAAATCAAACTAAAATGATGAAAACACACATGAAAACATTAAGAAAACAAGCAAGAATTATGATGCAATAACCGCTTATCAACTATGTTTGTTTGTACTCTATTTAGAATGTAAGCTGTAGAATTTAGTGTCTCTCCCCATAGTGACTTTGGCAAGGTAGAATGACAAATCATACTCTTTACCGTGTCCTTAAGAGTTTGGTTTCATCTTTCAGCTACACTATTAATGCTAGGTGACCATAACATGGTGTACTGTGGGACGATTCCACATTCCTCTAGGTATTTGGAAAAAGGCCTCGAACGTTGTTCACCTGAACCATCATATCTATTGTAATATTCACTACCACTATCATATTTAACACTCTTAATTCTTTTGTTGAGTTGATTCTCAATTTCAGTCTTAAATGATTTGAACACTTCCAATGATTTAGATTTTTTATGTATAAGAAATATGTATGCATATCTAGAGTAATCATCTATGAATGAAATAAAATATTGTTGACCATTCCATGAAGGCTTGGGAAATGGTTCACAAATGTCCGTACGTATCAATTCTAAGACTTTCACAGCTCTATATGCACAAAATTTCTTTGTTTTGGTCTGTTTATCTTTAACGCACTCATCAGAAACATCAAAGATTATGAAGTCAATGGAATCCAAAATCCAATCTCACACTAGTCGCTCAACTCTATTTTTAGAGATATGACCTAGGCGTTTGTGCCATAATGATTTGGAATCGTTATTATTAATTTTACGCTTAGTACCACGTGATTCCACATTTAAGGATTCGCTATAGGTAGTTATTGTGTCAAGCAAATATAGATTATCATGACCCATAAGTGAACCTGTTGCAACAATATCCGAATTAAAAGACAACTTAAACATATTGTTTCCAAATAAACATAGATAACCTGATTTGTCCAAATAAGAAACTGAAATTAAATTCCGTCTAAATGACGGTACCACAAAAGTGTCTTTCAAATACAAATAAAATCCAGTACACAATAATAATCTAAGATGCCCTATAGCTTCCACTTCCATCAATTTTCCAACAAAATTAGCACTTTTTGTCTTATCTTGCTTCAACATTTCCTCTTTTTGCACACAAAATTAAATGAGCTAATTAAGAGATCATTTCTCCTTTTGACAGTTATAAGATATCTTAAACTGACTGAAGTGTGAAGGAAGAGAATGTAATACTAAATGAATGAGTAAGTATTTCGACAACTCAATCTTTAGTGTCTTAAGTTTTGAAACAATGTTGGACATGCCCATAATGTATTCCCATATATTTCCTTTTCTTTGATACTTCATGGAAATCAAGTTATGAAGAAGAGTACTTGTTTCTGCCTTATCGCTTTTGGCAAAGAGCTTTTCAATCTCAGCAAGGAAATCTTTGTCATTTGTTATCTCTTTCGAGATAGTACCCCTAAAGACCTCAACAATGTCACGCTTAATGATCATGAGACTCATGCGATTGGAGCAATCTCATTTCTCATAATCTTTCCTCTATTTAGAGGTACTAAATTCTGTAGGAGAAAGTGGTTTCTCCATCCTTAATGCAAGGTCAAGATCCATGAAACCAAGAACAAAACCCATGTTGTTCTTCCAGTGCTTAAAATTTGTCCCATTAAGAACCGAAATAAATTTAAGATTAGTTGATATCGAAGCAATTGTAGCTGAAAATAGAACAAAGTAAACATGGTAAATATACTCACAAAAATAAAATTGAATCATTAATATGTTCAAATAATGACATAAATCATCTCAAGATACATAGTGCACCATCAATACCAAGTCTTTGGACTCTTAATATTGACTGCTAGTGGTACTCTTGTTGTAATGATCAAGCATTGATAATAAAACATGTCAAATAATAAACCCCTCTTTGAATTTCTTTATTATTCACTTGTGAAACCTTATAATTATCACATGTTTACCATCACAGGTGTGTATGAAATTTGATCATCACTTGTCCTTTGGGTCAGTTGACACTCGCATTGATAAACACATAAAAAAAACCTTTAACATTTCTCATAAGTAATTTCTATAAAAGAGGTCACTTTGTTGAATTTTCATTTTATTTAAAATATTTAAAATATTGTATAAAATATCAACTGTAGTCAAAATTTGAACAAAAATACCAAAATTAACGGATAAAACAACTAAAGAGCACGACCATGCAAACCAGCACGACAGACCCATATTCTAATACGTGTTTGCTTTGTTGTGGGAAGCACAACAAAACATTGCAATTCTGTATTTTAAAAAAGTCCAAAAACCAAAATAAAAATAATCATTGAATTTGAATAAAAGAAAATGAACGGTTAAACTGAGGACAATAGTAGTCCTCGTTCCTTATTACAAAACCTGACTTAATGGAGTTTTAGAAAGAGCATTGTGATATCTCACAAAGCCTAGTTTGAATTTTAAAAGATAGCAAAACACCAATTCTAAAAATATGACAAAAGAATTACTTAATTTGATCGATTTATCAATATAACAGATGTGATACATGTGTCTATGTGTCTTCGCACGAGTACAGGTCGGTGACACGCATTTATTTATATTTAAAATTTGAAAGAAAACAAATATGATTAATAAAAATTAGTAAATAAAAAAATATAATTTATATTAAAAAAAATAGAAACAATACCCGCGGGCAGTAGTTGGTGACGCGTATTTTTTTTGTTAATTAAAATAAAAAAGAAGATAATATTATTTTACCAAAAAAGTTTTTTATTTTTAAAAGAAGAATATATTTTTATTTATATTTGGAGCATAAATATAATTTTTTCATATATACAAATATATCCTAATTTATGTAAGTATGATTACAAATATCTATTTTGTTTAATTCCTATATATAAATATTTTTGTTTTAGAATTATTTATAAAAATATTTAAGTTAATACTAAAGTTGTTCCCGTTATTATTTAAAATTTAAATCATTACCTTAATATAAGCACCAAATGCTTGTACCATATCAGTACCCGTGTGTTTGTCCGGATACTTGTGTGGTACGCACGCTTTTGTTTTTAAAATGTAATAAAAATATAAATAAGAAAAATAAAATTGTTTTACCAAAATAGTTTATTATTTTAAAAAAAAACACATATTTTTAACATAAAAACAAATTTTTTTACCAAAATTGTTTTACATCAATAATATATATTTCAATTTTTCATATATTATGTTTAAAAAAATTGTATCGTAAATTAAACATAATTTCAAATATATGCAATCATTTAATTTTATAAATATCAACTAATAACATAGTATTTGAAAATATTATTTTAATTGTATATATAAATATTAGTAACAGAAATAAATAAAATATTTAAATCAATAGTAAAATTGTTTCTGTTATTATTTAATATTTAAATCAATAGCTTAATATCAGTACCATATGCATGTACTATATCAGTACCTGTGTGTTCGCTCGGGTACTAGTGTGGTACGCACGTATTTATTTTTAAAATTTAATATAAATGTAAAAAACATTAAAAAAAATTATTTAACCAAGAAAGTATATTATTTTTAAAAGAAAAATATTTTTTATTTATATTTTGGAGAATAAATATAGTTTCCTATATATACAAATATTTGGATCAACCGTATATTTTCCCGTACGTAAATAGTAATTTTGTTTTGACATTATTTATAAAAATATATATACAATATAGCTCAGTTTTCCATACATTATCTTTAAAAAAATATTGTATTTTAAAATATAAATAATTTCAGAATAAAAATAATAGTAACATAAATAATTTTTCCTGTGTTTGGATTCATATATTATTTTAAATATATTTACTTTTAATTTTTTTAATTGTACAAAAAATATAATAACTCGTGCGTTTGCATGGATATTGGTGAGTTATTGAAAAAGAAAAAGATTTGTCCCGTATTTTTTAGATAATCCTCGCGAATTGGAAAAGAAAAAGAAAGATTTGTTACATGTTTTATTTATTGTAGTAATTGAGAAATTAGTTACATAACTTCTATAATAAATTATATTAAAATAATCCTTATATTTTAAGATATGATTTATAAAATGAATAACAACCATTAAGAGTAATTTAATATAGTTGATCAAAATTAATTAAATACTTTAATATTGTTATTAATTTACATAAATATTAAAATAGTAATATAAAATAAGATTACAAATTTAAATATTAACTTTATATTTAAATATAGCCACATTTTTTACCTGCTGTGACATGACAGCACATGATAGTCTCATCATATTTCAACTTTTTTTTTTTTGTATTAGTTTAATATTATAAGATTTTTTCTTAAGATTTCATTGTCCTAATCTTTGTCTAACTTGACACTACATATTTTACCTCACATTTCTGTTTCCAATGTGTACTTCTCCTACTTCTTTTTTCCCTATCATAACTTATTAAATTTGTTTTTAATTTACAGCATACCTCTTTTGCGTTAAATTTTAAAATATTGGTGAAATTTTTAAAATAAAATACAAAATTTCTAAATATTGATTTGGCACTCGAGTATAAATAGTTAAATAATAAAAAGATAAAAATAGATCTATAAAATACAAATTAATGTCATGTATACATATAAAGATTATGAAATATGATATTAATAGAATTTGACTATAAACAACAGTAGTATGTTACAAATCAAAAATAAATATAAAATGTTAATATAAAATAATAATAATAATAATTATTATTATTATTATTATTATTATTATTATTATTATTATTATTATTATTATTATGATTATTATTATTATAAATGGTATTTGATTCTACTAAACAATAATAATGGGTCTCATAAGTTTTGATTCAATACATTTTTGTATGTTTTAAAAGTACGAATTATTAGAATATTCAATGCAATTTAATTATTTTTAACCTAATATCTGTAGACTCTTAAATGATACTTTACTCACTTTTGCGAACCCTGTCACTACTGCACCATACACTTCTGTCAATTTTTTTTTTTTTTTTATCATGAGTTATTATAAATTAGGTTTAAATGCACTTTTAGTTCCTCTACTTATAAATTTTTAACGTGTTAGTCCTCTTTTTAATTTTTTCAGCCTTTTAGTCGCTCAAGTTGTTATTTTTTGGGATTTCTTTTAGTCCCCCTCCTGTTTTGATTATGTGGCAATGATAATTGGGACAAAAATAATTGTTTTTGATGAGTTGGCAATATTGACTAGGATAATTAATTTATTAATAATATTTCAAATAATTAATTATTAAATTTATAATTTTAATTAAGATTTTTAAGAAATATTATTTTATAGAATAAATTAATTAATAATTAATTAAAATTTTGTTAGTTTCAGGCCCAAGCCCCATTCAATAACATTATCAGCCCAATATCCAAGATTTTATTTGTTATAAAAATATGAGCTTTATAAACACTAATAATATTTGATACAAAATCGATGTGGGACTAACAAAATCAATGAAAGACACTTCTTATACTTGCTGCAAGTTTTGCTTCTTTTCCAAATACCTTACTGAAGTAACATGTTCAACCATTTCCTCCATCCCTCATTAGCTTTGCCTCACGAACAGTTGAGAATCCTCCATCTCTGCATCATAACAAGAATTTTCAATGCATAACCAAATTACAACAGCTCAAGCCAACAAGTTCATAATAGCTTTTACCAATTAACCATTTAACTATTAACATTCCAATGACATATCACATCACGTTTGGGCACATGATACAATTAGGTTGCTCCACATCATTATCATTAAAATTAAAAACTGAAACCTAAAAAAAGTGTTCCTTCTATTTTCTATTTACCTTTTTTCTGTAATTTGTTAAAAACCCACTCTTGTGCATGGGTTTGGAAGTGAGAAAGGAATTTCAAATGTTAATGCATTCCGGTAGAGATTATGCTGTTGGTGAATATTTTGTTGAAGTTGAAGTTGGAACGCCAGGACAAAGCTTTTGGCTTGTTGCTGATACAGGAAGTGATTTAACATGGTTTAATAGCATACCTCGTACATTGGCTTAAAAGCATCGTCCTCAACATAAAAAACATCACCACCAGCACCATGGATATTGTTCAATCTTATAAATTTTGTTTATGATAAGCATGTTTAGTTTGATACTTCATAGAAATAACCGTTTACAATTTGACATCAATATGGTTGTAGTCATAATAATATAAAACTAAGAGGAGTGTTGGGAACTAAGTGGTTGACTTAGTGGATACTAATGGTGATTGGAACTATGATTTGTTGAGAAAGACGTTTGATTGGTGTCTCTGGTGTGATAAGTAGATTCAAAGCCAACATGTGTTCTAAACTTTGGAGCAAGGGTGCCTGAAAGAATTTAAATGATTATTTGAATGTTGCAACATGACAGTCTTATAACCAATCACATGCTTCATCAAATGAAGTAAAATATATGCTATAGTTTTAGAAACAAGTTAAATGATTTGCAGGAAGATAGATAATAGTAGAGAATTTGTTGGTTTTGTTTCTCACAAGTCCCACATTGATTGACTTATAGCATGTTTGGATTGACTTTTGGAAGACCCAGAATCAATTCTAGAGGTGTAGAATTGATTCTGGGTGATTTTGAGGTGTTTGTTTTTATCAAAAGTAGAATTGATTCTACCTCCAGAATTGATTCTACTTGAAACTAGAATTTGTAGCTTCTACCTCCAGAATTGATTCTGGGTGATTTTTACACTGAAATTTATTGTCTAACTCACTTTTACATAAATGTATCCAAACATAAATCAATTCTGCTAAACTCAATTCTGTTAAAATCAATTCTACCAAACTCAATTCTACTAGAATTAATTCTGTTCAACGCCAATCCAAACACACCCTTAATTTTACTTTAAGTGTTTATAAAGCATACATTAGTCAACTTTAATGTGAACTTGTGGGTTGTTGAAATGTTGTAAAGATATGGGCTTTGGCCCAACAATATTTATTTTAAAGTTAAATTTGTACTAGTTCACGTAAATTAAAAAAAAAACTTAATTAAAAACATTAATAATTAATTATTTAAAATATTATTAATAAATTAATTATCCTAGTCAATATTGCCAACTCATCAAAAACAATTATTTTTGTCCCAATCATCATTGCCACATAATCAAAACAGGAGGGGACTAAAAGAAATCCCAAAAAATAACAACTTAAGGGACTAAAAGGCTGAAAAAATTAAAAGGGGGACTAAAACGTTAAAAATTTGTAAGTAGGAGACTAAAAGTGCATTTAAGCCTATAAATTATTATAGGTGTCTTCATTTCCTATTCATATAAACTTGTTTGATTACACTTAACATTTGTACCATCACTTTATATATTATTTAATATTTAATTTATACTATTTATAATACATTGTTAGTCCCAAAATCTATTTAAACCATTTAAATATTTTTGATTAATAAACATACAAAAAAAGCTATTTTATTAATTTTACACTTAACATCTATTCTCACTTTCTTTCTTTTCACATCTCACACTTAACATAACTCTTCTTCTTCTTTAGAGTGGAAGACAACTGCATGTATTATTCACCTCAACAATGTTAAACTATCTCTATTGTTTTGTTGTTAATGATGATGCAAGTCTATACGGTTTTTGTGCTTAAAAAAAAAATTGTCTCAGAAATTGGTAAAAATAATAATAATTAGTTTTTTATGCTAATTTTTTTAAATTAAAAAAAAAATAGTTTATTTTTGTAAATGTTACAAAAACAATTTTTTTGGTTGATTTATAAAAAATAAATTATAATGTTATTCTTAACTTAAATAGAAAATAAATAAGTTATATATATTATGATTTTGTTTTTTTCTTGAAAAAGAAAGAAGCTGAAGTTTTTTTCTTAGAAATATTATAAAAAAAATCATATCTAAATTGTGAGATTTCATCAAAACTTATTTTCTATATAGATGTTTTTTCTCTCTCTCAAAAATTAGTAAAATAAACAATTAGTTTTTATGCTAATTTTTTAGATCTAAATAGTACAATAAAAAATTAATATTTTTAAAAATGTTTTAAAAACAATTTTAAGTTGCTTTGTAAAAACAGAGTTACAGAAAAAGAAAGAGATGAGGATTGGTAAGAAGGTTTGGAAAGTGGATTTGGTTTGGAAGTTGAAGAAAAATGAGAAAATCAAAAAGAGGTAGGTTGGAAGAAAAAAAAACCAAAACTGAAAAGTTGTGAAGGCATGTTGCATTTGGACACCTAAAGCCCTTGAAACGGAAACTTGATTAGTGGAAATGATAATTACAGAAAAAAAAATTTCACCATCTTTGTCTTTCATTTCTAGCTTTTAATATGCAAGATTCACAAACATTAAATTTATAGATCTGGATCTATTATCTTATCTTTGTAGTTCTGCATCCATTTTTTGTGATATTTGTAGATCTGGATCTAAACTCATTAGTCAAAGATAAAGAACAAAAAAATCAGTACATAATGAATGAAGATGCAAAAAAAATAAAAATAGAACAAAAATTACTGAAGAAACATGTAGAAATACCTAAAGATAATGGAAACAGAAATGTGTTAAACAATGAAACTAAATTTGAAAATCAATCGAAGTTAAAATTATTTAAAAAAAAAAGAAAAATGTGAAAATAAATAGAAGAAGATAGAACTTATTATTATCTTAAGAGAGGAATGAAAACAGTTGAAGTAAGAAATCGAAAGGGTCGTTTGAAAGAAAATTGTGACATGGGTTTGACAGAAGAGAGTTGAAGGATTTGATGGGAGAAAGATGATAGAAATGAGAGAGGTTAAAAGTAGGAAGAATAAGTGAATGGTAATAAATATGAAAGTTAGAAAGAGAAGGTTATGTTAGTCATGTGAAAGATGAAAGTTGGATTTGAATACGGTAGAAAAAGAACATTTTTCCAGATCATAAAATCTGAATAAAAGATTGGAACCAAAGGTTGCATGCGTGGCAAATGAAAATGAAATAGAGGCTTGTGAAGATAGCCACTTGTCATATGGGAAAGGCAGAAGGGAAATTTTGAGATTTCCGGAACACATAATGTTTATATGATAGATGTGAGAGTTTTTACTGTAGTGACACGACTTATGATCAAAACTACTTGTATCAATATCAACTATCTACCCATTACTAATAGGTTGGCTAAACTCCCTAAATTGCCCTTTCCACTAAAAAAAATAACACTACAAGAAGGACTTTTCTGTAACTACCTAATTCAACAGAAAGCTTCACTTTTTTTCCCTAACAAGAAGCCACGTGTTCACAACATACTGGTCCCAATTAAAATAATATTCTTCCCTCCAACAATACACTCATCTTCCACATTTCTCTCTCTTTCTCTCACGATTCTTTCTTCTCCCCCTTTCCCCCCTCAAACCCTAACACTACCACCGCCGTCCCATTCTCTCCATCTCTTTTCACTCTTACTCTCTTTGCTGGTAACCATCGTTCTTCGCTCCTTCTACTCATTCCTCTTTGTTTTTTCATCATTGCTTCAATCTTATTGTTGTAACACAATTTTCTATTATTAATTTCGTTAACAGGTATAAGATTTATCCTTGCCAAAACTCTGGTATCGAAGATGAGGTATTTCTTTCTCTTCACTTTACTCTCTATGAAATAATTTGTTATTTTTTTATTGATAGATGATGTTTAGGTTTCATTTTTAATGCTAATTTACAGGACTACTGCAATGGGTCATTTGCTGAAGAAGATATTGGAAGACATGGTATAAATGTCCCATCAGCGGTGGGAAATGCAACTGCTAGCCGGGGATTAGAAGTTGCAGTTGCTAATTTACAGGACTACTGTAATGGTCAGTATTTTACAACAAACCTGTTCAAATCAACTTTCCATTAAAATGTGAATTAGGATGTGATGAATGAACTAATGAATTCTGGTTTGAAATGTTTGAATGATAAAATGCTATGTTCGAGTGAATTGTATGCAAAACTTGGATGGAATTTGAATATGCAATGGTCTTTGAATGACTTTCCCTTTTGCAAATATGTTGCGGATCATTTCTTTTGACGAGTTTTGTCACTGGAATTTCGTGCAGGTTTGCGGAGGCAATTCATGTTGTGAATGGTGAGCACATTATCATCATTTTTGCTAATGGCATGGTTGTTGAAGGAAGAAGCTATAGTGAAGTAGAAGAGAGAGTGGTAGCGGAAAGATAGAGAATGGCATGTCTGCCATTCGTGGGGCGACGTTATTATGTAATTCATAAAGATTTCAGCAAAGGTAAAGTGCTTCCATTTCATAACAATTAGTAGATCCTTTTGCTGATTTTCCGTATTACATCTCCATGACGGTCCCATTAGTTTGACATATATGAATAACATCAAAATATAATTTAGTGTAAAAGTGTGTTCCAATAAAGTTTCACATGAGTAATGAGCATGACATGAAATTCTATGCATACAACCTTTGAATTTTGAATCAATTTCCAACCTTTTTTTCTCTCATTTTGTTGAATTTTCCTTTTTTTCTAATCTAATCTAATATAACAGTTGACAGTGAATCACGGTCTTATTGTATCATGTAGTTTGGAAGTCATGCGTCAGGCTGGTATTTTGTTGACTGATTTCGTAGTTGCAAGTCCAGTGTCTTCAACAACATTAGTGCACACTGACAAGTGATTGCCTCAATGTCATTTGACTTAGATTTTGTATATCACAGGTATCAATCTCTGCACACTGTGGTGATGGGTGAACTCAAGGTTCCCCTCAAAGTACAAGTTCGAATGAAAGATGTGCATTCACAAGCAGAATTCGGACTCGCCGCACATTTGAGGTACAAGGAAGATCACTGTCAGCATTCTTCCTATGTGCTTCAGTTGGTTGAGTGGGTTAGTTGGGTTTTCACTTAGCAGTGCAAAGCAATGAGTAAAGATTCTACTTCTGTTGGATGTGTTGATTCTACCAAACCATCTTGCAAATTCCCTTCTCATGCTGATAATTGTCCATATTCTTACAACCCTGATTGTGCCCAGGACGGGTCTGTGTATGTTATCATGATTGAGAATGATAAGGTATGTGCTAGATTTTAGTTAAATGTTTAGAATCTTCTGATGTGTTTGAACGTCTCTATTAACTGTCGCCGTGTTTGAGTGAATGTGCAGATGTTTGTTCAAAATTTTTGTGCAACCTCCACAGTACTGGATTTGTTGGAGAGGGTCGGGCGAGAAAGCTGTAGGTTGACAACATATAGGTTTCCTCTGAAGGAAAAATTGAGGCCAAGACTGAATCACAAGCCTATAAGTGATCCATATGGCAGGTTGAATATGGAGATGTGGTCGAGCTTACACCGGCCATACCCGACAAGTATCTTACAGAATATAGGGAAGAAATCCAGCGAATGTATGACAAATTCTATTATCCATATGATTATTCCATGTATTGGGTGTAGTTGATTACATTATGTATGTGATTGTTCAAATTTTCAGTTACAGAATCTCGAGGTGAAAGAAACGTGCAAAAGACGGACGAGTCAAATGAGAAAGATATTAGTGATAGTCAACCTGTTGAGGAACAGAAGTCTTGTAGTCCCACTATTGATCCAAAAGAATCTCCACACCTTGAGCCCAACCACCTCTTGATGAGCTGCTTTCAATGGAAGAGGATATGGACATTTGTAATACCCCTCCTCATGTCCCTGCAGTGACAGATTTCTCATCAGGAAAATGGTTTTACCTTGAATACATAGGTGTAGAAAATGGGCCTGCCAATTTGTGTGACATTAAGTTCCATGTTGATGAAGGGGTACTAATGTCAGATCATTTTATCAAGCACTTGGATAGTGATAGATGGCTAACAGTTTAAAGGGAAGTGTCACCATTGGCTGCTCAGAGTTTCCCGTTCAAAATCTATTAGAGGGTTATGAGTCATTCCTGGGTTGGAACTTGAGGCAGTAAAAGGTATGTTATGCTGTCAATGTTATTCTTTTGAATCTTAATAAGTGTGAAAAGATCTCTGAAACTTAATTTTTTCCCCCTATTTACTCTAAAATATCTATTCCAAACTTGGTAATTATTATTATTTATTTGCAGAAGCTTTGCAATTGAAATTTGAATATGCAAGGTAGTGTGATTTATTCTTTAAAATTTATTATGTAGATGCCTTTTGTGGAGATGATAAGTTGATTAAGGTATTACTATCCTATGAATCATACCCGTCCAGTTTTCCTCTTCAGTTGATTAAGATGTCTCTTTCTTGGTGCAGATAAGATGATAAGTGATAATTTAGACATCCTATGAATCATACCCGTCCAGTTTTCCTCTTCAGTGCAGATCGAATAATTTGTTTAACTCCAATGGTATTACTGTCTTCATAAGTTTCTTTTCAATTTAGCTGTTACAGAACATGTAATTTCAGCTGTGGGAGCACTGCTGCAGAGGAAGCTGTAATGGGGAGAAAAACAACAGTGGTAATGGTGGTAAGACTGAGAAATGAATACTGTCTATTTCTGCTTCTAGGTTTGTGACATATTTCTCACGAAGGGTTGTGACATACTTAGTCATGTTAGGATATTCGGCTTAATTTGAAGCTTATAGCATAAGCACTTATATGAATAAGCTATTTCTATAACACATGTTAAATTAAAGTCAAACTATTTTCTTGTAACCAATCCTGGAAAGCTTATGGAAATAAGTTGAAAACAAATTATCAACATATCAGAAGTTGTTTTATTAGTTCTAACAATATCATAAGTGCTTTTAAACTCAAATAAGCCTATTAAAACAAGTCCTAATAAATGTGTGCATTGAAACTGCAGATGAGGAAGATGTGATTTTTCAGGGAGTCAACAAGTACCATGCATCATTAAACTTGACTTCTCTAACAAGGAATGACAATGCTAATTGTTTTGCTGAAGAATAAGTTGACCAGTTTAAGAGTCAACCCTGTACAAATACCACAGGTGCCAACACAGTGCCAGATACTGAAAGTAACCTCTTCATCCATCCAGACGTTTTAGCAATATGCCACTTAAATATTTCTGAGACAAGGGATGGATCTATGATGCTTTTTTTGCTGTAAATGATTTCTGTCAGAATTATAAGTACATGGATAAATCATCAATGATATTTCTAACAATGTTGCAATTTCGTTAGTGTTATATGAAATTTTATTTACATATGCCTGAGTTCTGAATTTGAATCATTTTATGCTTCAATGGTGCCAGACAAATTTCAATGCTCCGGATGGAAACGATCCATTGGCTCTAGATATGAGTAGCATGGGAAAGGGTGAAATATGGGTAAACGGTAAGAGCATTGGTCGTCATTGGCCTGGATGGCTGGCTGAATATTCGATTGCTATCCTTAATTTGGTGATCTAAACATAGATTTGAACATTTCTGCATCATTCCTTCTAAGTCTTCTATGCAAGTTTGTGCTTAGATTTTCACATTTCCTCATTCAATTCATTTAAAGAACCATTTTTTTATATTGCAACACAGTTTGTTGTCGTTGCTTCACGGGACACTTTCATCGTATGCCATGTGCTGCAAATTCAATTCGTATCGACGGTTTTTACAGGTAAGCTTTAGTTATGTTTATACCTCTTATGTCTTACTTTATCGTGTTTAGATATGTCTTACGTTATGCTTATACCTCTTATAATTGACAGATCTATGCTGGTGATTTGGAACGAGTTTATCTGTGCTCGCTGCTTGTGGAATGCGAATAGACACAAATATAAGGAGGTGTAATTTTTGTGTGATATTGTGGAAACTGAAGTGATTGTATCTTTGACATCAATTCACAATGTTGCGGATTATCTTTAACAGTTTCATGGCCCTTACACCATTTGTGTTATTGTTGTGGATTATCTTACATAATTGCATTTGTAAAACATTTTTAAGATGTTGAACCATAACTACGAATGTAGAAACATCATGCTTTCAATCTTAGGTGTGGAACTCCCTTCACTTAGACTTCTATCTTTATTTTGGAATCTCAATTGAACATTCTACATGCTTTTTTTTCAATCAAACTACATACCATATAAGTCCTATCAATTTTATTGTCATATTTTGATTTAATAATCCTTATTTTAGCTTTTACAACAACATAGTTAATTTACCCGTGCGTCAGCACGGGTTTCTTACTAGTTCAATGATAAAAGAAAGAAAAATATACAATGAACATTTGTAACACCTTCACCTAAAGATGAATCAACCTCCCCTAGTCCTAAAATCCTTATTAGAAAAAAAAGTACACAAATAAATAGCAGGAGCCCAAATAATAAATTGGCATTACTGGCCTAAAAAAACATTATAAGGGAAATTGAAATTCTAGAAAACAAATCACAACCTATTAGATTCATTTTGTTGGCTTTAAAATGCCATATATAGTCTCTTTTACATAGTTACCTACTCTTTTCAAATTGAAAGATAAAAAGAAATCTCAATTTCTAATTAACAAAAATAAATCCCAAAAAATCAAATTGAATCAGATATGGATATCTCTTATACAACTTGTTACAATTTGTTCTTTACTGAATGTATCTCTAACCATATAGAGATCAAGAACATACGTCCTGATAATCCCTTTGAGTTAGTATCCTATTAACTCACATCCTTAGATATCCATACCTAAATACAATATGAAAATGAAAGTGGAAGCGTATTTGAATTTGCTATTGCAATCGTTGAAGGTTTGCGGGTATGTGATCTTTCGATTTGTAGAATGTTTTAGGTTTCTTCATTATCTTCTGGGGATGAAGAGAGAAAATATTATAAATCATTTTATTGTTTGTCTACAAATGGGAACCATAACTCGTATAAATAATTCTGTTAGCGTTACTACTTAATTTTCAATATTCTAATTTGACCTCTCATCAAATTAGAATATTAACTTCTGATATCTACACAATAACCTTTTATGACATATATATCCTTAGTCATATACTAAATATCAATTACACTACTATAGTTCTGTCTAATTAAATAATGACTCTAACACATGTAATATTACATTTGTGACAAAAAATTCTAACAAATATTTCTTTTAAACTTGTTAAAAATAACTAATTTTCAAATTAAATTTTACATAACCTAATTAAAATTATTAATTATTAATCTATTATGTAAGAAAATATAATTTTTTTAATTTTTAATTTTGAAGTTTGTTATTTTCTAAATATAATTAATTATAATATTCTTATATAATATATAAATATTAATTAATACATTTTTTTTAACTTAATAATCATTGTCACGTTATTAAAAATAATTTTTTTATTAAAATCATCACTATCACTTCTTCAAAAGTGGAGGGACAAAAATAAAATTAAAGTAAAATAAAAGTTTCAAAAAGTTAAAAACACCTAAATGGATGAATCAAAAGTGCATTTAAATAAAAAAGAAATTAATAAAATCTTATCCATTAAGATAACATGGACTTTGAAAAAATTTCAAGTGTGTCGATTCTCAAAAATCCAAAATTCATTTTAGTAAGAAAAATTCAAATCTAATTTTTATTGATTCAAATTTTTTATTTTTTTTACCTCATTTTCAAAGTCAATTTGAGTTAAAACCTCACTTTTACAAATATAAGTTGTATTGATGCATTTATTTTCAAGAAACTCACATCATTCTTTTTACTCAAACTGAAACTTGAAATTTTGAGGATACTTCCATACTTTTTACATATATCCTAATTTTGTGTGTGTGTTTTTGTTTTTTTTTAATTTTGATATCCGGTCTTGTGATTGACTAATTTAAGATGATCAATTTTACCGTCTATTAGCAGGAGTCCCGTTTAAAGTCAGACAAAACTCTGTATGGAGTGACCAAACACAAAGATTGTTAGCATCTAGTAGGATTTAAACTCAAGATCTTGAGAGGAGCACATTTGCAAAACCCAATCTTCCACCACTAAACCAATCCTAAAGATTACCTAATTTTTGTGTTATAAACCTCCGTCACCCTCTTTTGTTAGTGATTAGTTTTCTTGTAATAATGACATGTTGAAAAGAGGAAAATTATGTTTTTTAGGAAATTTTCATGTTTACTGGATTTTAATAAATTTTGTGAGATTTTATGGGTTTTTAAGGGGTTCATGAGTTTTTATCGAATTTTTTAGAATGTATGAATTTTTACCAAATTTTTAAAAACAAGTGTTAAAAACATACTTTTATACACATTTTAAAAAAATAGGTGTGAAATCATATATTTTTTCAAAAATTCTATGATTTTATACTGGTTTTTAAAAAATAAAAAAACAGGTGTAAAATCATACTTTTTTTGGTTACTAATTATTTATAAATTTTTTGAGATTTTATGGATTTTTAGGGGTCTTTCAGTTTTTAGCGGATTTTTTGGGATGCATGAGTTTTATCAGATTTTTAAAAGACAAGTGTTAAAAACATACTTTTTACACCTATTATTATAAATTAAATGTGAAACCATATATTTTTTCAAAATCTATGATTTTATACGTGATGTTTTAAAAATTAGGTGTAAAATCATACTTTTTTACACTTTATTTTGCGAATATGCGATATAAAATCATAATTTTCTGAAGAAAAAAATGTTTTTTATTGATTTTTCAGATATGCCCAAAAAACTACATAACATCTTAGATTTTTTTTTAAAATCCTGTAATGTTAACAAAAATGTTTTATGCTCGAATATGAATTACTGCAGTTTTCAAAAATTTGAAAAATTAACAAAGATACCGGATTTATCAAAACTCCGTAAATGTTAAATTCATTTTTTTTAAAAATAGGTAAAAATGCATATTAGATTTTTTAAATATACTATCAAAATTTTTAATTTTTATTGAAAAATTTCATTTGTTCTACTAGATTTTTTTTACGCATTTTATAATTAAAATTTTGTCAAAATTAATATAGGTATTAACGGAAAAATTTTGGACTTTGGTTTTGGTTATCATTTTCAAAACTTTGAAATTGTTTTTATTTTTGGCCTTTTTCACCATTGGTGTTCTTCCATTTGGCTAAATATATTCCATTCAAAATTGTGTTCTGCCTCATAAGTCTCTAATCATAATTTGAATGCATCCATTTTGTGGATTTTCATGTCAAACGCTGTGTGAGTTTGACTTTCTCTATATATTTTCTAGGGTTAAATATGTTTTTAGTCCCTATAAAGTTTGAAATTTTATTTTTAGTCCATCCCTACCTTTTGGCAACGGTTTTAGCAAAAAAACCGTTGTCAAAACTAGCTAAAACCGTTGCCAAAACTCAGGAGGGACTAAAAATGAAATTTCAAACTTTATAGGGACTAAAAACATATTTAACCCTATTTTCTAATAGCATAAATTATGAAATTGATTTAAAGTAAGTTATAAAAATATATTATTAATTGTTAATTTAGCGGTGGTGTTTAAACACAATATAGACTTTTTATACTGATAATATACCAAGTTAAATTTTATATTCATTATGTAAAAATAAGAGGAACACTTATCACGCTTTAATTCAAAATAAATGGATCAGTTTCAAAACTTCACTTTTAATAATACATGTATAGGGATGCAATGGCCAAAGTTTCCGCATGGAATTATAGTATACGTTTTTATGAAAAAATCGTCATATTCAAGTCTATATTCACATGAACATCAATGTTTGTAATCGTACTTATATTATATGGATACTTAAGTACTCACAATCATATTTATTTACACGTATTTTTAATAAAAATAATTAATCAATTATAATTTATTATATTATTAACTTTTTTCAACAACATTCAAAAAATTCAAAAATATTTTTGTCGAGTTAATATTTATATTAAAATACATATAAGTTTAATAATGATGTGTTTAATAAAATTGATAAATTAATGTGTATATATGGATTATGTGTCTAAATGGATGTCCATAATTAAGGATTTCAGTGGGCCTGAACGTGGTGGAGGCAGGAGGATTTAACCTTAACACTCCTTAGTTAGACCTAACATTCCCTCCCCCCTCCCCCAATGTGTATGAAAAGACAATACTGACCTTGCAAATTCATTTCCAAAAATTTCTAAGTTCACAATCCAGGGGCAAAAATTTGAAATCTGTGAGCAATACCGAAAATTTTGTGCAGCAACCGGAAATTTTTAAAATGGTGAGTTTTATTAGAGAAAATTTCAAAATTTTCGGTGTTGTGTACCGGAAATTTCAACATTTTCCGTATTTACCATGAAATATGTACCGTAAATTTCAAAATCTCCGGTGTTTATTTTGAATTGTATGTCGGAAATTTTGAAATTTCCGGTACAGATCCCATTCTTTATACCAGAAATTTCAAAATTTCCAGTAGTTATAAAAACCTGGTTTTGTATCGGGAATTCTGAAATTTTTGGTATATTCCATGATTTTGGTACCGAAAATTTTGAAATTTTCGGTATGTGTAGAAACTTTGTTTTGTACTGAAAATTTTGAAATTTTTGGTAGTTGTCAATATTTTTTTTAATTTTGATTTGTTTTTTTTCTTTTGCAGTGAAATCCAGAGGCAGAGACGACACTATTGCAGGGAGAGTTGTTGATCGAGCGGAAGATGATAACACTATTTTAGTGTGTCATGATGATCCATTTTTTGTTAGTAATTCAGCTAAGTTTAATTAGATTTATTTGTATTTTACTTGTTTGAATATGTCTTTACCTTTAGTGCACTAGTTGCACCTTTTATGGTTTATTGTGTGTTTTTGGTCTTAAAGAAAATCTGATAAAGGAAAGCTGAGGCATGATACCTCAAGACACAGTCTGGAGCAGAATGAAGATAAGAGGAAGGAAGATGTTAAGACTTGTTAATTGCAAATTCACCAAGAGCTTGGAAGAATGTCTATCACTAGGGCATACGTGGCAGAGGTTTATGTCAAGAAGGAGCTAGAGCATCAAGATAAGATCAAAGAAGCTAGAGGAAAAAAGGTGGTACAGTGAGGACCATGCCTGCAAAAGCCCATTCTGCACCCAGCCACCCGGTGTCTGCTCTGTGCCACTACCTGCTGCAGCAACCTACCAAAGATGCCTTGTCTCTCAATCCTGTTTGTACCTGGTAACTTGTTCACGAAGGGAGAAGGGGCAGCTGGAGTTATTAGTGATTTGATATGGGCTGAACCTTATTTTCACCAAAAGCCCATGATCCAAGACCCATCAACTTCCACTCTCATTCTCAAAGTCTATAAAAGCAAGCCACATTCAGCAATGAAGAGAGAGACCACAAGCCAGAAATCACACACTCATATTTTCTGTTTTAGTTTAGTTTAGTTACTTTGAGGATTAAGGCGATTAGAGAGTTTTCTTATTCTCATCTAATCTTGTATTTGCTGCTTGGAACTGTCGTGACTGCGGAGGTCTGATGTTGTTTACCCAATGCAAAGGATCTTCAAGTTATTACTAGGTTGTCATTTCTTTTACACATTTTGCTAAGAATATGTCATCTTGTAGTTTCATTCTAGTAGCTTGTACTCAGCTCATTATGAGCTAAACTCGTATTTGATGAGCAAAGTGAAGTTAATATAAAGTTGTTTTTATGTTGAAATGACGTGTTGAAGAGTGTCTTATTTTGTTATGTGTTTTTATTCTATACACCTGTTTCTTAGAATGATCAACTTAGAAAAAGGTACAAGTATGTTATTAAGAGAGATCCAATAACATGCTGATTTCATAACAAAAGTGGTTAATAAAGTAGGATAGAGATATTCACTTAATTCAACTTGCTTAGAGATAAAAAGTTGAGACCATAAATATTTTTCAGAATTAAGACCAAACGCATTTTAGGGTTATAAGTGAGGCTTAGAGATTTGTTCCCTTGCCTTAGTTATGCATGCTTAGATGTTGTAGAAATACACCACTAGATCACGTTCTGACCTTTTGAGGCACGACACTACACATCATGGATACATTTTAGCAACAATATATTAATGGATCTTATCTCATCAATCACTCTCTTTAATATCTTATCCTTTCTTATTTAGTGTTTGGTTTGTAGTGTGAATTTCTTACTGTTACCATTATTATTATTTTGTTACCTTGCTCATACTAGTTTTAAACAAGAATTGAATATTTTAAAGTTCAAAGCTACATCATAATCACTCCTTGTGGGTACGATCTCTTATTTCATTACTTGCTGCAATCAAACATACATCTATACTTACATGTGACATCTTTGCTTTAAAACAACTAACTTAGAGTAAACACTTAGAAAGCAGACAACAAGTTTTTGGCGCTGTTGTCGGGGAGTGGAAGATATACTTTGAATTAATGTATTTGTTATTTTTGTTTAAAATTTGTATTTGAGCCTTTAACGTTTTTGCTGTGATTTAGTGTTACGACAGTTTATAGTGGTTATCCTGAACCTGAAAGAATTCTAAGAGCACGAAGGAGATTTTTGCGTTCTCAATAACCATCTAGAGATCCATTTACATCAGCTGTGGCTGAACTAGAGGAAGAAGTGCACGTGGAGACTGACGAAGAATCTTCGTCATCATCATCAAACGAGACATAGCCAGAAGCTGTCATGGCTGATCAAGACATCATTGGCATTGCCAATGACCGGGCGCACAACATTAGGGACTATGTTGTCTTTGATCCAGCTGCCATAAGCACTGGTATTGTTAGACCAGAGATCACTGCACCACAGTTTGAGTTTAAGCCTATGATGTTCCAAATGCTGCAAACCATTGGTCAATACTCAGGCTCTCCTCATGAAGACCAACACTTGCACTTGAGACAATTTCTAGATGTTGCTGACAATTTCAAGATTCTTGGTGTGACTGATGATGCCTTTAGGTTAAGGTTATTTCCTTATTCTCTACGGGATAGGGCCAAGAGTTGGCTAAATTCCTTGGAACCAAATTCCATTACCACATGGAATACTTTGGCAGAAAAATTTCTGGCAAAATACTCCCCTCCTTCAAAGAATGCAAAGATGAGAAATGAAATTACTTCATTTAGGCAAGGAGATGACGAATCATTGTTTGATGCTTGGGAAAGATTTAAAGAGTTACTAAGACAATGCCCTCATCATTGGATCCCCATCTGCATTTAACTTGAGACTTTCTACAATGGATTAATTCCATCCTCAAGGAATATGCTAGATGCATCCAGTGGCGGAGCCC
This sequence comes from Lathyrus tuberosus, assembly GCA_022829125.1. NCBI lineage: Eukaryota > Viridiplantae > Streptophyta > Magnoliopsida > Fabales > Fabaceae > Lathyrus > Lathyrus tuberosus. The sequence continues at coordinate 5,176,099 of JALAZF010000391.1, read as the reverse complement.
TTTTGTCTAAATCTTATGAAGAAGGCTACAAGTTAATTAAGAGCATTACAACCAACACATACCAGTGGTCTGTCACTAGGGCTACTGCAAACTCAACTCGCAAAAAACCTATTGGAGTTCATGAAGTCACTGAGACAACAGCTCTTGCTGCTCAGGTGGCTGAAATTCACCAGATGATGAAGAATATGATGACCCCTAAAGTGGCAAGACCAGAGCCAGTGAAGGTGGTTACTGACACGTCTGCGATTGCCTGTGTCTTGTGGAGGACCTCATCTGTTTGAAGAATGTTCTTTAAATCCTGTTTCACTCAACTATGTTGGCAGCAACAACAATAGATACAACAATCCTTACAGCAACACATACAATTCAGGGTGGCGCAACCATCTAAATTTTCCTTGGAGTAATAAACAAAATCAACCGAAGCCTCAAGCAACACCAACACTACAAGCTTCTCCTGGTTTTCCTTCTCCTAACTATGTTGGGGGGAATAAGGGCAACAACCAGTTGGAGAATGTTTTGAAGTCTTTTATTCAAGAAGCAAAGAATCAGTTTTAAGCATAAGGAGTAAGTATCAAGAACTTGGAGAATCAAGTAGGTCAAATAGCTATTGCTTTGAGTTCAAGGAACATGGGAACTCTCCCAAGTTCCACTGAAACTCCAACTTCTTCTGTTGGAGTAAAGAACGTTGAAACATATCAAGCCATCAAGTTGAGGAGTGGGAAAGAAGTTGAAGAATCCATCTCGAAGAACAAAGACACAAGTGCAGAATTGCCTGCGCCAGACAGTTCGAGAACAAAAAAAAAATACTGATGGAGAACCATCTCAATATCAGAAGCAAAATGAAGAGGTTACTAATGCAGATTTAACCTCTCAAGAGACGCAGGAGGTCACGAATGACACCTGCAGGAAGCCAAAGTATATTCAAGAAAGGCCACCCCCACCTTTTCCACAAAGTATTTGGAAGGCCAAGGAAAAACAACAATTTGGAAAGTTCATGGAGATTCTGAAGCAGCTTCACATCAACATACCATCGATTGAAGCCATTCAACAAATGCCAAATTACTCAAAGTTCATGAAAGATGTGCTCACCAAAAGAAAAAGGGTAGGAGAATTTGCCACGGTTGCGCTCACTCAAGAGTGTAGTCACTTGGTGCAAGGAAAGTGTTGTACCCCAAATTTTACCCTTAGATCCATTGATTTTTTGCATGTCATGTTAGGTCAATCATGTTGCATAGCTAACCCTTTTGCCAGGTTTTGTTTGTTCTTGTTTCATTTGTGAATCAGGTTTTATTTTAAGAAGATTCAAGAATTGATCAATTAAGATTTTGGATGGAGCATTGAATCAAACAAGTCTCTCATTTCAAAGAGATATCTCCATAACCCTCTCCATGATCTTCTCCATAACCAAATATCTATCCATTTTATCTACCCTCAATTGTCATTTTTAATTCCTAACCAATCTCAATAGTCATTTATTAACCAATTTTATCCAATGTCTCTATTTGTCAATATCCATTTTCCTAAACCATAATCACTTCAAATACCAAATTCACCTATTTATTTATTTATTTTCCTAACCATTTCTTTTATAACAAAAAAAGAAGAGAAAACCAATTCTAAAAATATTTGATCTTTAAGCCCATCATCATAGGCCCAACGTTGCAAATTCATGTTACAAACCATATTGGAATGAACTCATTGGCTGAGGACCAATAGGAATCAAGCAAGGTGCTTTGACTTTTCAACTATACCTCTCTGACCAATGAAAAGACGCCGCGTGGCTAGCAAAGAAGCAAAACAACCAAAATGTTCTTCTCCTTTGTCGTGTTTGCAAGTTTCAGAAGAAGAAGGAAATTCAAATACAAGTGTATCAAACTCATCTCAATCACTTCTATAATCCAATTCCTTGGCGCGTTTTCTTACTTTTGAATTCCAAACCACTTCCCGTTTGAGCTTTCGTGGTTTGCTTCATTAAAAGTGGTTCTGAGGAGTTACTTGTTTCAGCATACAGACTGTGTTCACCTGCAGATACCCTTGCGTGATCCCAACCATTGCCTCATCTGGTACCCTCTCATATGATAACAGAGAAGGAGTTTCAAGCAATGCACTGAGTTGTGAAATTGGCCCTGCAACCTCTGAGGTATTTGTGCAGCAGAGCAGCGTGTTTGTCTCCAAGAAGTGGACCAAGTTTGAATTTGAAAAGAGACGTTGCAAACCCTAATTTTCCATTAAGCATACCATGTGTTTGATCATTGGACTCAAGGAACCAAGGCCCATTTGCTCATCCTATAAAAGGAGCTCACCTCAACACTTAAACTCACCAACAACTTTTCACAAAATACTCAAATAGTTTCTGAGTTCTAAGCTTCACGAGCAAGGAAGGAGAAGGCTTGCTTTGGAGTTCTCTTGTTAGTTCAGAAGTAGAGCATTCAGCATACTCGAAGGTGCAGTGGACATTACTCCACTTGGTAACCATTCTTTCCCTTTTAATGTTCATGCTCAACTGATATCATTTTGTCATGCGTATTTTGTTGTTCTATACATATGTAGCTTGTTAATATGTGCTTGAGTTTGTTGATTGCTTGCTCATGGTCTGATTTTATGAAGTAGAATGGTTTTGATTGTTGTACTGATATGTTGAAATATACATGTATGCTGCTTTTTGTTAAATCATTATGCTTGAGATATCACCATGATGATTAAGTTTTGTTCATTGGTTGGCTGTGAGGATATAAGTTTCACTTTGGTATTATACTGTCAAGCTTAGATGGTTGAATTTGTTAACCTACTTATGTATGTCATATGTGCTTGGATGTGATTTTGAGATGAGAGATTCATGAATCTTAGTTCCCTATGTATTTCTGATATGCTCATAAGTTGTATGGTGGATGAACTTATCAATCACTTTGTTGGTATGTTTAATATTTGACTGAATGCTGTTAAGTTATTCTCATTAAAGTAGCACTAATTTTATTTTTCTGTCACCATCAGTGTATGATCATTTTGTATACTCAAAATCATGGTTTTGAAACTTTGTTATTGATGATGCTTGTTGTATTAAGGTTGACATTTTTGCTATTCATGTATGTGTTTACATTTGTATGCACCACTCTGCCTTGGCATTGAATTTTGGTAGACTAATGTACCTGAGTTTGGTTTATTTGAACTGCTAATGTATGCAAGTAATTGCTTAGTGTTTTAGCTTATTGTGTTGCAACCTACTGGTTTAATTTTGGTTCAATGTATGAAGGCTAGACATGTTCTTAAATACTAAGTTTGTTATTTAGGGTTTGATGTTGTTTTGCTACCTTTTCATTTGTCTGTCTAGCAAAGGCTCAGCTTGTGTAAACCACCATTTTAATGTTGTACCCAATATATGTGTAAATGTTTTGATCTTTACATTAAGGTTTTGTATGAAGGGTGTAAATTTGAAGCATGTCCTCAATATATTGTTTTGTTCTGCCTAGTAGCAATTTGTGTTTATATACTGTTTATTTGTGGATTTTGGTCTTTTGATTGAAATTGACTGCAAGTTCACCTTGCTTTTGCCCTGAGTCATTGTTGTTCCTACATGATTGACTGTTTGTGGGATATGAGTGCCCTTGATAACCATACTTGATCATAGTTATGACATGCCTATATTTTTTATGACCATTTGATTGCCCTCTTCCTTGAATCAGAGTTGGTTTGGTCCATACACTTAGGTTATCTTTGTATCCTTCATATGTTAGTATGACAAGTGTTTGCCCTCACCATGCTATGAATATGCCACTGTTTGTTCTAAATAACATTACTTAAGTGAACTTATTTGCTATACTGTGTGTCTTGTTTTGCTCTGAATATATGTATTGGCTTTCAACTATCAAGATGTTGCCTATGTGTGGAATCCTTGCCTAATTGTTATTTGATACGCACAATTCTGTTTGAACCTATGCTTCATGATGTATCAAAATGCCATGAACCTAAGTGAACTTGCCTTGACATTGTATTTAATTTGTGTGCCCTTAATCTAGCTTTGATATATGAATCGTCACTATGCCCTTTACCATTATGACTGAATGCATTTTTCCTTGACATTATGTTTAATTGGTATGCCTATAATTTTTCCTTGATGAGCAGTTGAGTTGTATGGACTATCATCATGTTCTTTGTTTGCTACCTTTGTGGAAGTTATGTATGCTGCCTTGTTTAATAACCACAATGTATCATGACATGTGAATCTTGCTATTTGATTATATGCTAGCATTAGTAGTTGCATTATGAACTCATTGCCTTGTGGAATGTACCATAACAGATCTAAATGTTGGTTACTTGTTAGCACTGATGTTGTTGTTTGTTGATGTTCTACCCTGATGATAGCATCCTATTTTAACACTCATTTAGCATGTTTTCACTACAAGAAAAATGGCCTACGGCCACGCTAAATTTTTCCACAACTCAAAAACTGTGGCCACATACATGCTTTGGCCAGGGTTTTAAAATCGTAGACATATGTTTAAAAATATTGAATCCGGAGTGTGAAACTGTGGCCTTTTCTTTAATTGCCACGATTTCAAAATCACACTTATATTTAAGCCACGGTCATAAAACGGTAGATATTTTAAGCCACAAAGAAAAACCGCGGACTTATAATTTTCACTAAAAACTGTGGCCGAAGCCCAAAAAAAATGCCCCGCCAGAAATTCCCTCGTTTCCCTCTCGTAAATTATTTTGTTTTCTAATTTTTTATAGATTAAACAAATTAAAGGAAAACAATTGAAAAAGTCAATACTCTCACTCACTCACTCGCTGTTCAAAACAAAATACTCCTCCGTCTTCTCATCTTCTACTCCGTTCGCGTCTCCTCCGTTCTCCTCGCGTCTCCTCCGTCTTCTCATCTTCTGATGTTCTCCCCTTCTCCTCTTCTACTCCATTTCTCCTGTTCCTCATTCCCCTGTTCCTCGTTCTCACTGTTTATATCTATATTTTTGATGCATGTAGTTTTTGTTTTGACCTAATCTATATTTTTGTTTTGCAGTTCCGATACACAAGCTTCCCCTTGCCGATTTCCGTTGGAGTTTCGTCTGCTAATACCGAAGGTAGGGTTTCATTATTACTTTTGTTATGGTTTCATTTTTACCCGTTTTGTTATCACTGTTGTGTTTATTAAGGTTAGATTTTGTTATGGTGATTTGAAACTCAGTGGATTGAGGTGAGTAACTAGGGTTGAAGGTCTTGACAATGAGAGTGGCACTGAGTTTTTTTAGGGTGAGTAACTAGGGTTGAAACTGATATGGATTTGAGGCTAGGTTGGAGGATTTAAGGTCTAGGTTAGGTTGACTGAGGTTTTTTATTTTGATTAAATTATTCCTAATGTTATGTTTTTTTCAATGTTAACAGAAAATGAAGAAGGTATCAAACTTACAAAAGAAGACGAATGCAGCACGAAAGGGTGAACAAGTTACAGCCAATTTCCGGTTGCCTCTATTTAGATCTAGTGCTGAATTGGCTAAGAAGTATGATATAAAATGTGAGATGGTAAATAGTAACAACCAACTCACGAGAAAAGTAGGCATCCGGCCTCCATTTATGCCTGCATCTGGGGAACTAATCAAGCTATCTAACCTTGAAACTACTGGTCAAGCAATTGATAGTTCAGACAATGTGTTATATCCAACCAAAAAAAGGACAACGACACCAAGAAAAACAGGGGCTGAAGTTACTGATTCAAGGACCAGACAGCAAGCTTCCAGAAAAACAAGGGCTGAAGTTGCTGATTCAAGGACCAGGCAACAAGCTTCCACAAAAACAGAGGCTGAAGTTGCTGATTCAAAGTCAAAAAAACAACCTTCAAGTGCAAAGCAACAACCTTCAAGTGCAAACCAGCAACCTTCAAGTGCAAACCAGCAACCTTCAAGTGCAAACCAACAACCTTCAAGTGCAAAGCAGCAACCTTCAAGTGCGAAGCAGCAACCTTCAAGTGCAAACCATCAACTTAAGGAGAAACAGGTGGTTGACACTACTGATTCAAGGTCAAACCAACAACCTTCAAGTGCAAACCAACAACCTTCAAGTGCAAAGCAGCAACCTTCAAGTGCGAAGCAGCAACCTTCAAGTGCATACCATCAACTTAAGGAGAAACAGGTGGTTGACACTGCTGATTCAAGGTCAAAGAAGAATCCTATGAAAAGGGCAGTGATGGAAGATGATGGAAATTCAAGGACAGAGCAAGAAAGTGCCTTGAAGAAGACAAAAAGAATACCAATGTGTAAATCGGCTTCAGTTGAAAAATTCCTCGAAGAAAATGGGGAAAATGGTGAAGACGAAGATGAAGGTGAAAACTTTGAGGAAGAAGAAAATATAATGGGTGAAGAAGAAAACACCGAGCAAATTGAAAGTGAAAAAACTGATGGTAGTAAAATTTGTTTGTGGCATGCATTATTCTTAATTATTATTTCATTCAAATTTATATCCCATTTTAATAGTTTATCTAACACAGGAACAAGTAAGAAAAGGACACGTGGACCAACACAATGTTTGAAATTCATGCTAGAAAGAGCGAGGATCGTGAAGAGGTGGTATTAGACGATGATGGAGAGCCTATTGGACCTAATGATCGAACCGTGTCAGATTTGAGTTGTTTCCTTGGCACTGTCGCAAGGAATTCAGACTTGTGTCCTTTAGTTTTCACTAACTTCAAAGCTTTGAAGAATGCTAACCAATACCGTATATGGGAATTTGTTACTGTAAGATCAAAAGGAGTTTTTCTCATTTTGTTACTAGTGTCCTTTAATTTGTTACTTGTATCTAATTTCCTTCTTTGTTGTAGGATAAATTCATTATCTCTGAAAACGGAACTAAAGCAGTTTTCTCTCGCATAAATGATGCTTGGAGGCGTTACAAGAAAGATATCAAAAAGAGTTGCTTTTTAAAGTACACTACTATGAGTGAAAGATTGAAACATCGTCCCCAGACCGTACCTGTAGCTCATTTCAAGAAATTGATAGCCTATTGGAAAAATAGTAAAATCCAAGTAAGATAATTTTATGACTTATTCAAAACTTTGATATTTTATTGTCTAACATTAATTTGCTTTTCCACAATGTAGGCAATAAGCAAAGTAAATGCTGCGAACAGATCTAAGCAAAAGTACATGCATCGTATGGGACCAACGAACTTTGCAAGGATTCGTGCAAAATTGGTAGGGTGTTTATACATTCTTTAATTTATAATTCTTTGTTGGTTGAGTGATTCATAATTGTCTGTGTTTAATATCAACCAATGTAGCGTGCAAAGAAAGATGACGGAAAGGAAGTTAGCCAAGCAGAGATGTTCATTGAGACTCGACAAAGTCGAAAAGGAAAACAAGTGGATGAGGAAACACAAACTGCAATTGTAAGTTTTCTGTTTTATTGATGGATTTAGTTGCTAAGAAAAGAGACATGTATGTTGATCTCACCTCATCAATGACTGTTAGCAACAAGTCTGTCTTTTTGCTTTGCTCTAAATGGTTGAGGACTGGTTTTTAAACCATGCCTTTTGGTTAGAATATGAGTTTTCAAACCATGCCTGTTGAATTTGTGTAACCTGGACACTACCAGTTTGGAAATTTGGAGCAGGGAAAGTATGTTTTATTTTGTTACAGTCTGAAGGTCTTAGGATATGCATAAGTCTACTACTGCATGACAATATAGAATGTTGTTTGGTCTTGTTTTAGAGATGCTATGTTCGTAACATGCTTTTTTCCAATTGGTTTTTCTTCACTGATCCTGTTTGGTTTTAAAACCTATATCACTTTGTAATCTATGACTTGAGTTAGTTTGAGATGTCGTTGTAATTTGTGTCATTTGGAAAGTGTTGGAGACATGACTGGTGGATTGATTTGAGGAGTGATCATCTGTTGTTGTTGTTCTTTTTTAGCTCACTATGTTTTCATGGTGTAAAGTATTGCTTTCATTGGTGTAAAGTAATTTGCTGTTGTTGTTGTAAAGTATTGCTGCTGTTGTTGTAAAGTAATTTGGTGTAAAGTAGTTTTCAGCTCATGCACATATACTTATAGTATCTTGAGCTGTTGTTGAAGTTTGTGTTTCTTACAGTAGTGTTGAATATTTTTTAATTAGGATAAGCTTCAAGATTCAGTTCAGAACTCAACTGAATCCGAGACATTTAAGTCATTGTTTGGGAAAGAAAAATCTGGTCGAGTTCGTTGCTATGGAAGAACAACGACACCAACCATGCTTAAAAGAAATGAAGAAATTTTGGTTATTAAAAAGCAGCATAGTGATGAAGTGGCTGGCATGAAGAGGGAGATGGATGGTATGAAGGCACTTTTTAAGACCATGATGAAGCAACAAAACCCACACATGAGTGACGAAGAGATCTCTAATATGATGGCAACTGCTTTGGGAAGTTCCAATAGTACTAATGATGCTCCTGCTGCTCCACATTCGTCTGCATCAACTCATATGCCTCATTGTGAAGAGGTATACTCTAAACTACTGCCTGTTCTCTTTTTGTCTATTTTTGCCTACAAATGAACCACATTCCTACAAATAAATGATATATGATTTCAAAATGCATTAAAATCTCCTAAAATACATTAAATTTATAAAATTGCTTATATTAATTTATGTATCATGTTCCTTGCAGAATGGCGACGAAGAAGCGTGTCATCAAGATATGGAAGAAGAAGAAGAAGAAGGAGATGATGTAGAAGAATATTATGATGCATGAGTTAATTAATAGTAGTTGTGTTTTATATTATCTATCTCTTAGAAGTTTTGTTTTGAATTTGGGATGACTCTCGAGAGCGAAACTTGGTTTCGTTTAAGAATGATAGTATCAAAACTTATCTATATTTTTGCGACTTATTAGTCGGTAGCGTCACTTGATGTATAGACTTACTTATTTCTTAATGAATATTTTGACGTTGTGGCTTAATGTTTTATTGTATAATTAGATTTTAATTTTTTTAATCAATATCTACAAAAATGAGTATTGTTGGAAGACATTATATTAATCTACAATGGTTCATGAAGAAAAACATGGTTACACATATATTTCACAAATAGAAACCGTGGCCTACGTAAATGGTGTAAAACCATGAGCAAAATGTAGCCGCGGTTTTAATTAGTGGCCATAAATTAAAACCCTATTCATTAAATAATAACCGTGGCAAGCTTCAGCCACTGTTATGAACCGCGGCTCATGATAAACCGCAACCTTAACCTAGGTACCTAAACCGTGGCCTATTAAATCCACGGATGTATATAAAACGTGGCATAAACACAAAAACCGCAGCTTATTCTTTAGGCCACGACTGCATATCCCACTGTTGATTTCTCGTGGCCAAACTGTGGCTAAAGCTTTCAACCACGGTTATTTTACATATAACCGCGGTTTTCTGTCCATTGCGGATGACCTTTTTTTTGTAGTGTTTTAAGGCCTGTCACTGATGTTTGGATTTATCTTGGAACTTGTCTTTGTTTAACCTGTCCTTTTTCCTATTTTTACAAATAGATTAACATGTTTGAGTTGCTTCTGAATTTTAAGAATGTATCATTAGAACTGACTGCATCATGCTTTAACTTGTCCTCTTGTTTTCTTGCATTTTGAGCAATTAACTTTGTCAATCGTGTGATTTGGTCCTAAAAAAAAAGCTCTACTACCCTTCATTAAGCATGCTAAGTTTTGAGAATGTTTTGATACACATGAAACTAAACCTAATGCCATGCTGATTTGGATCCATGATCTACACGTTTGTTTATTAGTTGTATCCAAGATGTATCATTTCATTGAGCCCCTTTCGAATATGTTGTATGCTTGCTGCTGCCATACCTGTGTTAGAATTGCTACACCTTGTGTTCAAGTGTTCCATTACTTTGTAAATGTTAGTTTGTATGTTAGAAGCTTTGCTTGGTATTTAATGTGTGCGGCAATTCATTATGTTGAGGTGATAATTATGTGCTTCTGTTTCCTTCTGATTGGCAATGATTTGAGTGATGTTTGGCTTGGCAACAATATCTTCTATTGTGAGCAGATTATGGTTGCTTTGTTAAATTTGAATTATATGCACGCGTTAGGTTATGTATTTATTGAGTTGAGTTTACTACCGGATGTAACAGCCACCCTAGTGGCAAGCACACACTAGCACGCGCCTATCTGACCCTTAGGACTGGGGTTCGAATCACCCTCGCCCCAGTCCTTTTGTTTTTTTTCTGAACTTCGCTTCACTTCCCATATATACTTGTGTTACCATTGTATGTTAAGACGCGCGCATTGGATTGGTTGGTATTGTTTTAAGCCTGTACACGAAGGGTCTTGGGTTTAATCCCTAGGAATGCCCTTTCCTTCTTTTTTATTACTTGTTGCCTTATTTATTTTTAAATTTGTGCTTTAACTTCAAACTTTCATAACTTGTTCATTTCTCATCCTTTTTCTTCCATTCTTTTTGATATTTGTTTCTAATTGGATCTACTTGTTGAATATAAAAAGAAATGGTTGAAAATGTTTAATATTATTGGCTTTTATTCATGTTGAAATTGGAAATTCTCTTAAAGTTTTACAGTACCTTTTTATTCATTTCATGATGCCATCTTTGTTTATCATGTTTGAGCATTGTCTAAAATGTATGATTCTAACCTTGCATGATTTTATAAACTTTGTTTCATCCTAATATCTTGTTTATGTCTTTTTATGTCATCATATTGAATTCATATAACTCTTTATTTCTTGGTAATTTTAAAACTATTACCTTCCCCCCATTCCAAAGGGAGATCCTCTTAAATTGACTCATGAGTCACTAAACAAACCATCCTACCTTATCCTTTTAAGTTTACCTCATTTCTTGGCCTCATGAGAGCCATGAAATCATAACTTAGAAATAGGTTAGAGTTTTGAACTCTATGAGATTCTCACCATCATGAGAACTCACTTTTCCCTTATAACTTAGATATAGAGAGTTATCGTGAACTCTAAAATGAGCTTACACTCATTTCCCCTTGGAACTTTGGCCATAGTCAACGGTTCCTCCCTTACCCTTAGATCGGTGAACTACGGTTACTCTAATTCTTTAGTCAGATATGTAGGCACAAGATGCGACATCTTGGCGAGCAAACTTAGTGTACATACCCTTAGGTCTTTACCTTTACCTTTAGCAGATTACTTTAGTAAGCAAACATAACATAACACAAACATTAACAAGAGGTTCCTGTAGAGTACTACAGATGTTTAAGATGCTAATACCTTCCCTAGGTGTAACCAACCCCTGAACCTTAGATCTTCCCCCTTTAGGTTTCCTCGATCTTGAACCTTTCCTTTGGATAAATCAAAGTCGGTAGTGAACTTCAAAGTTTTGCGATGCAAGTTAATTAATAGCTTGTTATCCGATTCTCACCGCAACAGAAATGGCGACTTCACTGGGGAAGTATTTTGAGAGTTAAGTCCACCTTGTTTTTGCTTGCTTATTCGCTATATTTGTATATATCTATTTGAATACCTGTATATATGCTTTTCTTAAGATCTATTGTTGACTTGGTTCTTGAGTGGTGAGATAAATCCTAACCCGGATTTGAGTGCACTTATGATAGGACGATGGTATATTCAAGGAGGCTTTGAGGGAGTCGATTCCTGAAAAAGTTAACTTGAGACACCATCACTCAGTCGAGGCCCTCTTGAGAATGTAGTCATGTTGAACGAGTCTATTCGTGAAAACGTGCTACTCTCGACCTAGGAGCCCTTGATATTGAGAACCGTAGTTACCAAACCCCACTTGGCCTTTTAGGATGTAGTGCGGTGACCATGATGGAGTCTATTTCTGAATTGGTTGTCACACGATACTACACTCAGACGAGATTCTCTTGAGAATTTTATTGATTACCAAGTCATCTGGGAAGTCTATAAAATCCGAAAGATGGGTTGTTGACTCTTGGAACTTCTTAGAACCCTGTTCAGTAGACGAAAACCAGTAGTACATACCAATGGGAGGGGTAAACCTTGGCCCCATGCTCAAACCTTCCCCTTTGTTTGTGATTTGCGTGTCTTTGTGTGTGCTTTGCATTCATACATCATAAGCATTCATGTTGCATCTATTTCATGGGACTCAGACTTCTCTTTTTGTGAATATCAGAGGGATATTATGGACAGTTCAAGAAGAAACACCATCAAATACACTTTCAAGAGTCCAAAATTGGATGACCTAAGGAGGTTGGGAGATTTGCTAACAGACCCTGAAGGATTCATAGACAGATATGGGAAGTTGTGGGTTTTGTTGAAGAAGAACATTGATGAAGGACTCCTTTCAACTTCACTTCAGTTTTATGACCCAAAGTATCACTGCTTCACGTTTCCTGACTATCAACTTTTACCCACCTTTGAGGAATACTCTCAGATAATTGGTTTGCCTATCAAGGATGAGTCCCCATTTCCTATCTTCGAGAAGGATCCTAAAGAGGAAGAAATAGCTAAGAAAACTCATCTGGAGTTAGTTGACATCAAAAGCAATTTAACTTCTAAGGGAGGAATTTTTGGGTTAACTGCTAAGTTTTTGTTTGAAAAGGCTCGTTATTTTGCTAAACACTCCAACCGGGATGCCTTTGAAGCTGTTTTTGCATTACTCATCTATGGACTGTTCTTGTTTCCAAACACTGATAACTTCGTGGATCTGAATGCAATCAAAATCTTCTTGAAATAGAATCCGATACCTACCCTGCTTGCTAAAGCTTATCATTCAATCCATACAAGGAACGCTCATGGAAATGGACAGATTACTTGTTGTGTCCTCATATTGTATAGATGGTTTATTTTGCATCTGCCAAAGGCAAGTGCATTCTGGGATTCCAAGAGAGGATGGTGGTCTCAGAGAATTATGGCACTCTCCCATGCAGACATTGACTGGTATAATCAGGTGTATAATGGAATCCTGATTATAGATAGCTGTGGAAACTAAGGCAACGTGCCTCTTCTTGGCATTAAAGGTGGAATCAACTACAACCCTGTATTAGCACGACACCAATTAGGGTATCCTTTGGAAGATAAACCTCTCAGTATTTATGTGGAAAACATCTACTTTGAAGCATATGACAAGAACGAAGAACAGAAGAAGCTGATCTTGAACGCTTGGGGTAGCAAACGTAAAAGAGGAAGAAGTTCTTTGGGGAGACCTAACTGTGTGTCATTGGAGCCCTATCTCCAATGGGTCAGAAGAAGAGCCATAGAGTTAAAGATGCCCTACAAAAGGCAGGAACTAATTGCTTTGAAGAAAGAGCCTATTTTATACTTCATGACAAAAGAAGAAGAGCTAGAAATTTCTTTGAGATAAGCCCAACGGTCAGAAGAAGCCTGGAAGCTCAAATATCAAGTGGTTGTTGAAGAAAACCTGGAACTCCATAAACAACTACATGACAAGAATGAAGAGTTACTTTCATACAAGAAGAGAAAAGCCCTGGAAGATCCAAGCTCCTCTAACACTCAGCCTCCCGCTTGGAAATCCATCATCAACAACCTTGTTGCAGAAAGGGACGAGATAGAGAAAGAAATCAGAAGACTCAATACGAGACTCTTAGGAGAGCTTCCTTAGGACTTTCTAGCTTTTATTTAGCTTCATGTTTAGGGCTTTTGAAAGTGTATCAACTCTTGTATTTCACCTTTTATTTAATGAAAATGAGGTCTTTTGATATCTCTTGATATTCTGCGAGTGTCTGAATTCCATGAAACTTTGCATTGCATCTTGTATTCTTTGCTAAAATATCAAGATACTAATTTTGTTTTGCAGATTTTGTAGAAATGGATGCTGCAGGGAAAAGAGTTTGGCCTTATTTCTTTGAACTACCAGAGGTGGAGCGTTTGTTGTGGTTGGGAGAGATGGTTGAAGACCAGTCAGCCTTCGCTGATAGATATGGGTGTATCATTCCACTGATGAAGACACCAGTGGCTGTAGGGCCCCTTGAGGTTTTGGTCCAGTTGTATCATCCTGCGTACCACTGTTTCGTATTCCCTAAATTCCAGTTGGTGCTAACCCTAGAGGAATTCTCAGCCATGATAGGGATTCCAGTCAGAGAAGCTCCCATCTTTTCTGGGATTAAAGAAATGCCTTCCGCCAGAGACATCGCCAGAGCAACCAGAATCAGATTATCTGACATACAGGCTAACCTGACCAACAAAGGAGGAAAGCGCGGGCTGCTCGCTCAATTCTTGCTGGAAAAGGCTCTTTTCTTCAAAAACAGAGGAAGCGAGGCTTTGTTTGAATCAACCCTCGCTCTGATGATATATGGTTTGTTTCTGTTCCCAAGCACCAAGGACTTTGTGGATACTCAAGCCATTCAGATTTTTACAGTCAATAATCCAGTTCCAACACTGCTAGCTGATGTCTACCACGCCATACAGACCAGATACACAAGGGGCTGTGGGCTAATTGTCTGCTGCGTAGCCCTCTTTTACAAGTGGTTTGTCTCTTATCTACCAAAAACTCTGACTTTCTGGGAGGTCGAAGACTGTAAGATTTGGTCCAAAAAGCTGATGGAATTGAAGCATACCGACATGGAATGGTATGATTCAACTGAAGAAGGAATTATTATAATCCATAGCTGTGGGGATTGCCCCAATGTGCCTCTCATGGGGAGAAACGGTTGTATCAATTACAACCCTGTCCTTGCACGCCGTCAACTGGGTCATCTGAAGGAGGGAATTCCAGATGACGAGGATATGCAGATGATGTTTTATGATGAGAGGGGAGGTTTTGAAATGAAGATGCGATTGGAGCGCGCTTGGCGCCAAATTAACAGACAGCTATGGAAAGCTGAATGTCCAGTCACAGAGGCCCACTTACAATGGTCTCGTGGCATAGCCCGTGTGATGATGAAGCCACTCCCTCACCATGAATCATCTTCAAAGACAAAGCAAAGAATGGTGGAAGCTTTGGGAGAATTGGTTCTTGCAAGAGAGGAGACAAAAGAGTGTATCAGCAAATTGATGAGATTGATTAATGGAGGAGAGGGATCATCAACCAACGGATCCAATTCTTAGTTCCTTTGATGTTACTGTTGTTATTTCCTTTGTTGCTAATGTTCCCTTCATATTGATGTATTTCTGCTTATGTACTTGGAGTATGAGGATACACTGCTCCTGATGTAATGCTTACCAGACTCTTGAATGAAGAGGTTTATTTTGTCAAAGAATCTATTGTCTATATTATTTGCAAAATTTCTTTGGTTTCTTGATAGTTTAGCTTGCATTTGCATTTGCATCCTCATTTGCATCATCATGTGCATTTTCCCTTATCTTTATCTCATGTCACCGTGTTCTCCTCAGATCGTCACACTGAATCCCAGACACAACTACAACACTCGGGCCCAAGCTCGATTCAGAATGTCAGAGATATACGGAGAAATGGACAGAGTCAACAATGAATTAAATGAAATACGAGGAGGGATGGGACAAATCCTCAAGGCTATTAATGTTATGAGAGCAAAGATGGAGACCCAGGCCACTGTGGTTTCTGAAATCATCACTACAACGGTAGAACCTCCTATCATCCCTGTCATAAACCATACGTTGGGCATGCCAGGTGATTTTATCCGTGCTACAGTTCCTTTGACAACACAGCAAACAGTTCCTTTGGTCAATGAGACTCTGTAAGCTATTCCTACCTATGCTCCACCAGCAGTACAAACACAAGTGCATCCGGTTTTCCAAAACCACCATCCCTACGATTACATTGATGTGTCAGAAGAAGGGATGATCGACATGAGAAATTAAGAGAGAGTGTTGAAACAATGCAGAGGAAGATGAAGGCGATGGAGTTAAGTAATGCATTCAGTACTGATATTAAGGACATGTGCTTAGTTTCATACTTGGAAATTCCACCAAAATTCAAGTTGCCGAATTTTGAGTTGTATTCAGGTGCCACATGTCCCAAATCCCATCTGATCATGTACTACTGAAGAATGGTTGCGTACGTACGTAATGACAAACTAATGATCCATTATTTTCAAGACAGTTTGAAGGGGGCTGCTGCTAAGTGGTATTTGAGTCTGGACCAGTCCCAGGCCCATTATTTCCAGGATGTGACTGATGCCTTTGTAAAACACTACAAGTACAATATGGATCTAGCCCCTGACCGAAGGCAGTTATTGAGTATGGCCCAGAACAGTACTAAGTCCTTCAAAGAATATGCACAACGGTGGAGAGAGACTGCCTCTCAGGTTGAACCACCCTTGACTCAAAAAGAGTTGGTTGATTGGTTTGTAGACACAGTAAAGCCTGAGTTTTATGAAAGAATGATTAGTAGTGTCGGTGCTAATTTCGCTGATATTGTTGTAATTGGCGTGAAGGTAGAGGCGGGATTAAAGAGTGGAAAGGTAATCAGCTCTCCGAGCACTTCAACTAGCGTCAGTACTAAGAAGTCTCCTAGTCATTCTCACAAGAAGAGGGAAGGAGAAACTAATGTCGTCATGGTAGGAAAGACCCAGAGCCCTCGATGGAAGAAACTAATGTACCAGCAACAACAGAGACCAAACTTTGCTCACCATCCAATCTACCAGATGCAGTATGCTCAGCAACCCTACGTAGCTGCTATTACACCTACTTTCAACCACCAAGCAGCGCAGCAGGCGCCAACTTATCAACAAGCAGCTTATCAGCAATGGCCTAAAAACCAGAATTATCAACAACCAAGGCCACAGGTTCCACAGCAGAATTCTTCCCACAAGAGGCAAGGAGGAAAGCCAGCGTTTCCACCTATACCAATGTCTTATACAGAGCTCTACCCTTCCTTAGTGGAGCAAGGGTTGATCGTTACTAGACCTTTGGGACCACCAACCGAGAAATCTATGCCTTTCTTCAACCCAAATGCGACTTGTGCTTTCCATCAAGGAGGGGCTGGTCACGACTTGGAGGGCTGTTTAGCGTTGAAAAATGTAGTGAAGGGGTTAATGGAGAAGAATACCCTTTCATTTGCTGATAATCAACCGAATGTGAAAAACAATCCTTTGCCTACCCATGGGGCTACTAATGCCATCGAAGATGAAAAGGATGAGGTATTAGTTTTGGATGCAACAAAAATCAAAACTCCTATCAAGGCTTTTCATGCTAAGCTTTTTAAAGCTGGGTTAGTCAAAGTTTGCCACGATGACTGCAAAGAATGTAGTGTCAGTATCAAAGGCTACCATTTAGTCCAAGATGACATTCAGTATCTGATCAATGAAGGGTTCCTACAGGTGTTCAACAAAGAAAAGGAAAGCAGAGTTGCAGCAATCGAACCCGTGTTTAACTTACCGAAGCCAAAAGGGCAGGTATCCGGGTCCAACACACCAAAGTCTGGATCTACAGTTCCTGTATTTAATAAACCAGTACCAATTTTCAACAATCCTGGAATGGCTGATGCTTCCACTATTAATCATTCCAAGCAATATGACACCCGACAACCTGTTCCATTTAGGTTCAGAGGGACCAAGGCCGTGCCATGGGTCTATGAGAATGTTATGAGTAGCAGGAAACGAGAAGACGTGATTCCAAGGAAAGAGGTGGGAATCGTTGTTGAAGACGTAGTTCCAAGGAAAGAGGTGGGAACTACTATTGAAGATGTGACTAATATAGTTGGAACTGGGAAGATGACCCGAAGCGGTAGAGTATACACTCCTTCTTTCAAAGAAACCACAACCAGGGAAACTGTTATCCCCACACCGTCTAGAGACAAAGGAAAGAAGGTAATTTCTCAAGAAGAAGATGAAGAGTTCCTAAGGATTATCAAGAGGAGTGATTACAAAGTGATAGATCAGCTCCATCAGACACCATCTAAGATTTCGATCTTATCTCTGTTAGTCAATTCGCCTGTTCACAGATCAGCTTTGCAGAAGGTGTTAGCCCAGGCACATGTGGCCCAAGATATAACAGCTGGGCAGTTTGACTATGTCGTCGCCAATATTACAGCCTGTAACACTCTCTGCTTCAGTGACGAGGAGTTACCTCGAGCAGGAAGGAATCATAATCTTGCCTTACATGTATCAGTGAAATGTCAGGAGGATACGATGGCCAGAGTTCTTGTAGATACCGGTTCATCCTTGAATGTTTTGCCAAAAAGAACTCTTGAAAAGTTATCTTACCAAGGAGCTATAATGAGACCCACTTCACTCATTGTCAAAGCTTTTGATGGCTCAAGAAGATCGGTGATGGGAGAGATTGAGCTACCTGTCCTGATTGGCTCTTAAGTATTCAACATCCTCTTTCAGATCCTGGATATCAACCCTGCCTAGAGTTGTTTGTTGGGTAGACCATGGATCCATGAGGCTAGCGCTGTAACCTCTACCTTGCATCAGAAGATGAAGTTCGTGGCCGTGGAGAAATTAGTTATTATACATGGTGAGGAAGACCTGATGGTTAGCAATCTATCCTCGTTTCGTTACATTGAAGTGGATGAAGATGCTTTGGAAACTTCTTTCCAGGCTCTTGAAATAGCGAATGCCGTTATGCTTGATGATAAGGAACCAGTGGTCTCCGGTTGTCCATCTTTTGCTTCTTTCAAAAGCATTCAATCTGCTCTACGAGGAGGAGTACCCGAAGGCTGGGGCAAGATCGTCGAAGTCCCAGAAAGAGAGAAATACCAAGGGTTGGGTTACAAACCAACTTTTGAGGGAAGAGCTGCTCCAACAAAGGAAAGACCAAGGACCATTCAAGAGGTGTTCGTCAGTGGAGGACAACAGGTCCACACCATTATTGAAGACGCTGAAGACGAAGATATCAATCACTTGGTATTTCGGTGTGACGCCGCTTTAAGTAATTGGGAAGCCATTGAGATACTGACTTTATACCCTATGCCAAAGTAATTTGCTTGTTTTTGTTGATGCTTTCAATTCCGCATCCTTGCCCAAGGCTATCAGATTATTTTGTATGGGCCACCGCTTTTAAATCTTATTAATCAATGAAAGTGTTTGTTTTGTTAAATTATTTGTCTCTATTCTTGTTTTCGTTTTAAGAAAAATGGCAATCTTTTCAAAACTACAAAATTTCTCCTTCTTGCGTTCATGTTTGTGCATTTTTAATAAATAAATCCCTCCATCATGCAGAGTAATTCCCAAACCTGTTGTATTCAATGACCCTACTCTCACTATCGACTTTGATACGCCTATTTATCAAGCCGAGGAAGAAGAGGATTATGAGGTCCCCGATGATTTGGCAGAGATGTGTGAGTATCAGTACACGGATCTCCAGCCACACGAAGAAAAAGTTGACGTCATCAACCTTGGCACTGAAGAAAAGAGGAAAGAGGTCAAGATTGGGGCAATACTTGGGGCAGAAATCAGACAACGACTAGTACTGCTTTTGGAAGAATATGTAGATGTGTTCGCTTGGTCTTATCAAGACATGCCTGGATTGGATACAGACATAGTAGTTCATAAGCTACCACTCAAGCCTGAATGTCTACCTGTGAAGCAGAAGCTCCATAGAAGTAGACCTGACATGGCTCTCCAAATCAGAGATGAGGTTAAGAAGCAATTGGATGCAGGATTCTTGGCAGTTTCAAAATACCCGGAATGGGTAGCCAACATTGTGATAGTTATGAAGAAAAACGACAAGGTGCGAATGTGCATAGATTGCAGGGATCTCAACAAAGCTAGTCCCAAGGACGATTTCCCCCTACCGCATATCGACATTCTTGTGGATAATACGGCCAAGTTTGCAGTGTTCTCCTTCATGGACGGTTTCTCCGGTTACAATCAAATTAGAATGGACCCAGCTGACATGGATAAAACTACCTTTATCACCCCGTGGGGAACCTACTATTACAAAGTCATGCCCTTTGGTTTGAAAAACGCAGGGGCAACCTACCAAAGAGCTATGGTGACCTTATTCCACGACATGATCCACAAGGAAATTGAAGTATACGTGGATGATATGATTGCTAAATCCCGAAGTGAGGAGGAACACTTGGACCATCTTTTGAAGTTGTTCAAAAGACTCCAGAAGTATCAGTTGAAGTTGAATCCGGCCAAATGTACTTTTGGTGTCAGGTCAGGGAAGTTGCTTGGTTTCATCGTCAGTCAAAAAGGAATTGAAGTAGATCCCGACAAGGTACGAGCCATTCAAGAGATGCCAGCTCCGCAGACCGAATCACAAGTGAGAGATTTTCTGGGTCGTTTAAACTACATATCCAGATTCATATCCAACATGACTCCAATTTGTGAACCGATCTTCAAACTGCTCCGCAAAGACTAAACAGAATTCTGATTGCCAACAAGCTTTTGAAAAACTCAAGAACTATTTGCAAGAACTACCTATTCTGATTCCTCCCATTCCTGGAAGACCTCTCTTCATGTATATGACTGTTTTAGAAGGATCTATGGGTTGCATTTTGGGCCAACATGACGAAACTGGTCGCAAAGAGCACGTCATCTATTACCTGAGTAAGAAGTTCGCTGATAGCGAAAGCCGTTATTCACTGCTTGAGAAAACCTGTTGTGCTTTAGCATGGGCCGCCAAACGTTTGAGGCAGTATTTAATATGTCACACCACTTTGTTGATCTCGAAAATGGATCCAATAAAGTATATCTTTGAGAAGCCTGCTCAAACAGGAAGACTTGCTCGTTGGCATATGCTATTGTCAGAATATGATATCCAATATGTACCTCAGAAGGCTATCAAGGGTAGTGTATTATCAGAATACCTTGCAGATCAGCCTGTTGAAAATTATGAACCTCTCAAATTTGATTTCCTTGATGAAGACATTATGGTAGTAAAAGAATGTGAGCGGCCTGGCCCTGATGAAGGTCCTGAGAATGGTTTTAGATGGAAGATGAAGTTTGATGGTTCTTCCAATTTTAAAGGACATGGTGTAGGTGTTGTATTGATAAACCCCGATGGTGGTTATACTCCTTTCACAGCAAGGTTGGACTTTGGATGCACGAACAATATTGCCAAGTACGAAGCGTGTATTTTGGGTCTAGAAGCTGCAATTGACCTTCGAATAAATATTCTTGAAGTTATGGGTGATTCTGCCTTAGTCATTTACCAAGTCAAGGGTGAATGGGAAACCAAGGATGAAAAACTCATTCCATACCGTGCTTACATTATGGAATTGATTAAGTGTTTTGATGAGATCCCTTTCCGGCATGTACCTCGCACCGAAAATCACATAGCTGATTCCCTAGATGTGTTAGCTTCAATGTGGCAAGTCAGGTTTCACAATGAAGCACCTCTCATCAGTATCGAGCGCAAGACCGAACCCCCTTATTGCCAGGCAATTGAGAAAGAGACAGATGGAAAACCATGGTTTCGCGATATCATGAATTATCTGAAAACTCAAGAGTACCCCGCCAATGCTTCCAATCTGGATAAGAAAACTTTGCGAAGGTTGTCATCCAAATTCTTTCTCAGTAAAAACGTACTTTACAAGAGGAATCATGATATGGTCCTGCTAAGATGTGTTGATAAACGAGAAGTAGACCTATTGATTCATGACATTCATGAAGGAGCCTTTGGCACTCACGCCAATGGATATGTCATGGTTAAGAAAATCTTGAGGGCTGGATATTATTGGTTGACTATGGAAGCTGATTGCATCCAATACGCCAGGAAATGTCATAAGTGCCAGATCTACGCTGATAAGATGCATGTTCCTCCGACCTTGCTGAATGTGTTGTCATCCCCTTGGCCTTTCACCATGTGGGGTATTGATATGATTGGAGCTATTGAGCCGAAAGCTTCTAATGGCCATCGTTTCATTTTAGTGGCCATTGATTATTTCACCAAGTGGGTTGAAGCTGCTTCTTTTACTAATGTGACTAAGCAAGTGGTTGCCCGTTTCATCAAGAATAACATCATTTGTCGTTATGGAATCCCCAACAAGATCATCACTGACAATGGAATAAATCTGAACAACAAAACAATGAAAGGGTTATGTGACAATTTCAAGATTGAGCATCACAATTCTTCACCTTACCGTCCCAAGATGAATGGAGCCGTCGAGGCTGCTAATAAAAACATCAAGAAGATCCTGCAAAAGTTGGTTAAGACTTATAAGGATTGGCATGAAATGTTACCATTTGCTTTGCACGGATACAGAACTTCAGTTCGAACCTCAACAGGGGCAACCCCTTTTTCTCTTGTGTATGGAATGGATGCGGTCCTCCCCATTGAAGTAGAGATACCATCCCTGAGAATCCTGATGGAAACTAAACTTGACGAAGCTGAATGGGTTAGAGAAAGATATGACCAACTGAACCTCATTGACGAGAAGCGACTGACTGCTATGTGTCATGGTCATCTGTATCAGAAAAGAATGAAAAGAGCATTTGACAAGAAGGTCTGTGTTCGGGAATTTCGAGAAGGAGGGCTTGTACTCAAGAAGATTCTGCCATCTTAAAGGGATACTCGTGGAAAATAGGCACCCAACTACGAGGGTCCATTTGTAGTAAAGACTGTATTTTCAGGAGGTTCTTTATTCCTCACAACAATGGATGGTGAACAGCTCGCACATCCTGTAAATGCTGACTCAGTACGAAAATATTACGCTTGAGAATCTAGGCCCTCTTGTCTATATCAGCAGCAAAGAATTCTAGAATTTTTTAGTCATTAGGGGGGTAGTGGTCATTGAATATGATGTAATCTTTTCCGATTGCCATTTTTCAATTGTAATGATCCATGGAACTTCGCTATTGGCAAGTTACCATTCTAATGAAATCAGATTTTTGAGCCATTCTTTGTTTGTTATTTATCACTACTTTGATTTTTTCCTTGTTATGCAAAACTTCACTTATTTATTAATAATGGTTTTAAAAGCAGAAAATGTTTTGAAAACTTTGAACTCTCTTTGTTACTAAAAGAGGATTGACGATATTTCCCTGAATTAAACGTTTTAACAATGGCTGACCACTAATACAAAGGACGTCTCACCAGTATCTTTGCAAGATGATTGTTGAAAAAAATTGATTCCCCAGCAAACTAAAGATGTTCTCACATTGGCTTTAAGACTGATTACCTGCTCAGATTTTAGTGTGATTCCCTGTAGTGGACACGGTGTTTTTCCTTTCGCTGTCCCCGGTCTACCGGCTCTTGTTGGTGTCGTTTCTTGCATATCATTAAGCATTCGCATCATGCCGTAGCATTGAGCATCTTTTGCATTTGGGCGTTTTGTTAGTGTGGTCTTTTTCCCCTTCTCTCTTTTACTTTTTTGGTTTTTGGATCTTTGTCTTTGTTTTGCTTGTGTCCGGCTTTTCACCTCTGTGCGCCAGATTTTGACCCTTTATGCAGTATTCCCCAGGAAGTCTAACCTGCAACCATTTTGTTACTTAATCCTCATTTGGATACCTAAAGTCCAGTAAACTACTGACACTGTTTATACCAGGTTATCGTGAACCTAAACTTCTGGTTATCGTGAACCAGTTGTTTATACCAGGTTATCGTGAACCTAAACTTCTGGTTATCGTGAACCAGTTGTTGATATCAGGTTATCGTGAACCTAAACTTTGAGTTGTCGTGAACCCGTTGTTTGATATCAGGTTATCATGAACCTAAACTTCGAGTTATCGTGAACCCGTTGTTTGATATCAGGTTATCGTGAACCTAAACTTCGAGTTATCGTGAACCAGTTATATATATCAGGTTATCGTGAACCCAAACTTTCGGTTATCGTGAACCCGTTGTTTATATCAGGTTATCGTGAACCTAAACTTTCGGTTATCGTGAACCTGTTGTTTATATCAGGTTATCGTGAACCTAAACCTCAGGTTATCGTGAACCAGTTGCTTAAACTCAGGTCAAATATGAACCTGAACCAAAATTTCAAATCCAACCCATGCTGGTTTACCTCATAAAGTAAATTATTTGTTATCTCAACCAACTTACATGAGTACCAGAGTTCATTCTTCGCTCATTAACCCTGTTCCCATTTGAACTCCAGTTGTTTTATCATCTGGCGCGCAGAGTTCGTCTCTGTCTTTTCTGGTTTTTTCTTGAAGATCCCGTTTGAACTCTTCAGTATAAGAAATCCCAGAAAATCTATTTGGGTGTCTATCCTTTTATTTCAAGCTGATCCTCGTTGGATCGTGTCTTCTTTCTGGTTTCACGCCCAGTAAGAATGTGTCTTTTTCCCCAGTGTCGTTCGGTCACATTTGAATCTGTCGACCATCTCCCTGGATCTTTCCCTAGTGGAGATTACCTTTTTGGCTTCTATCCCCAGTGTTGCCTCGGAGTCTCCCCAGTGAGTCTCTTTTGTTGGTTAACCTGCATCCCCAAGGAGTTTTCCTCGTGGATACTAACCTTCATCCTTCCCCGTAGGGCTCACTTGTGATTGTTTGCTTTCTTTTTTGTCTCTTGGTGTCTTGTTTTGTCTACATCTTTGCACTATCATGGCATCATATCATCATATTAGTAGCATTGCATCTCTTTGCATCTAAAGGAAAAATTTTCGGTTATCTGTATTTAAATATCTTTCACCACGATTTCATGAGGATTTTCATCTCTCATGTCATCCGGTGAAGATATTTAAATAGGGGGAACTGTTGTACCCCAAATTTTACCCTTAGATCCATTGATCTTTTGCATGTCATGTTAGGTCAAACATGTTGCATATCTAACCCTTTTGCCAGGTTTTGTTTGTTCTTGTTTCATTTATGAATCAGGTTTTATTTTAAGAAGATTCAAGAATTGATCAATTAAGATTTTGGATGGAGCATTGAATCAAACAAGTCTCTCATTTCAAAGAGATATTTCCATAACCCTCTGCATGATCTTCTCCATAACCAAATATCTATCCATTTTATCTACCCTCAATTGTCATTTTTAATTCCTAACCAATCTCAATAGTCATTTATTAACCAATTTTATCCAATGTCTCTATTTGTCAATATCCATTTTCCTAAACCATAACCACTTCAAATACCAAATTCACCTATTATTTATTTATTTTCCTAACCATTTCTTTTATAACAAAAAAAGAAGAGAAAACCAATTCTAAAAATATTTGATCTTTAAGCCCATCATCATAGGCCCAACGTTGCATATTCATGTTACAAACCATATTGGAATGAACTCATTGGCTGAGGACCAATAGGAATCAGGCAAGGTGCTTTGACTTTTCAACTATACCTCTCTGACCAATGAGAAGACGCCGCGTGGCTAGCAAAGAAGCAAAACAACCAAAATGTTCTTCTACGTTGTCGTGTTTGCAAGTTTCAGAAGAAGAAGGAAATTCAAATACAAGTGTAACAAACTCATCTCAATCACTTCTATAACCCAATTCCTTGGCACATTTTCTTACTTTTGAATCCCAAACCACTTCCCGTTTCAGCTTTCGTGGTTTGCTTCATTAAAAGTGGTTCTGAGGAGTTACTTGTTTCAACATACGGACTGTGTTCACCTGCAGATACCCTTGCGTGATCCCAACCATTGCCTCATCTGGTACCCTCTCGTATGACAACAGAGAAGGAGTTTCAAGCAATGCACTGAGTCATGAAATTGGCCCTGCAACCTCTGAGGTTTTTGTGCAGCAGAGCAGCGTGTTTGTCTCCAAGAAGTGGACCAAGTTTGAATTTGAAAAGAGACGTTGCAAACCCTAATTTTCCATTCAGCATACCGTGTGTTTGATCATTGGACTCAAGGAACCAAGGCCCATTTGCTCAGCCTATAAAAGGAGCTCACCTCAACACTTAAACTCACCAACAACTTTTCACAAAATACTAAAATAGTTTCTGAGTTCTAAGCTTCACGAGCAAGGAAGGAGAAGGCTTTCTTTGGAGTTCTCTTGTTAGTTCAGAAGTAGAGCATTCAGCATACTCGAAGGTGCAGTGGACATTACTCCACTTGGTAACCATTCTTTCCCTTTTAATGTTCATGCTCAACTGATATCATTTTGTCATGCGCATTTTGTTGTTCTCTACATATGTAGCTTGTTAATATGTGCTTGAGTTTGTTGATTGCTTGCTCATGGTCTGATTTCATGAAGTATAATGGTTTTGATTGTTGTACTGATATGTTGAAATATACATGTATGCTGCTTTTTTTTTAAATCATTATGCTTGAGATATCACCATGATGATTAAGTTTTGTTCATTGGCTGGCTGTGAGGATATAAGTTTCACTTTGGTATTATACTGTCAAGCTTAGATGGTTGAATTTGTTAACCTACTTATGTATGTCATATGTGTTTGGATGTGATTTTGAGATGAGAGATTCATGAATCTTAGTTCCCTATGTATTTCTAATATGCTCATAAGTTGTATGGTGGATGAACTTATCTATCACTTTGTTGGTATGTTTAATATTTGACTGAATGCTGTTAAGTTATTCTCATTAAAGTAGCACTGGTTTTATTTTTCTGTCACCATCAGTGTATGATCATTTTGTATACTCAAAATCATGGTTTTGAAACTTTGTTATTGATGATGCTTGTTGTATTAAGGTTGGCATTTTTGCTATTCATGTATGTGTTTACATTTGTATGCACCACTCTGCCTTGGCATTGATTTTTGGTTGACTAATGTACCTGAGTTTGGTTTATTTGAACTGCTAATGTATGCAAGTAATTGCTTAGTGTTTTAGATTATTGTGTTGCAACCTACTGGTTTAATTTTGGTTCAATGTATGAAGGCTAGACATGTTCTTAAATACTAAGTTTGTTATTTAGGGTTTGATGTTGTCTTGGTACCTTTTCATTTGTCTGTCTAACAAAGGCTCAGCTTGTGTAAACCACCATTTTAATGTTGTGCCCAATATATGTGTAAATGTGTTGATCTTTACATTAAGGTTTTGTATGAAGGTGTAAATTTGAAGCATGTCCTCAATATATTGTTTTGTTCTGCCTAGTAGCAATCTGTGTTTATATACTGTTTATTTGTGGAGTTTGGTCTTTTGATTTAAATTGACTGCAAGTTCACCTTGCTTTTGCCCTGAGTCATTGTTGTTCCTATATGATTGACTGTTTGTTGGATATGAGTGCCCTTGATAACCATACTTGATCATAGTTATGATATGCCTATATTTTTTATGACCATTCGATTGCCCTCTTCCTTGAATCAGAGTTGGTTTGGTCCATACACTTAGGTTATCTTTGTATCCTTCATATGTTAGTATGACAAGTGTTTGCCCTCACCATGCTATGAATATGCCACTGTTTGTTCTGAATAACATTACTTAAGTGAACTTATTTGCTATACTGTGTGTCTTGTTTTGCTCTGAATATATGTATTGGCTTTCAATTATCAAGATGTTGCCTATGTGTGGAATCCTTGCCTAATTGTTATTTGATATGCACAATTCTGTTTGAACCTATGCTTCATGATGTATCAAAATGCCATGAACCTAAGTGAACTTGCCTTGACATTGTATTTAATTTGTGTGCCCTTAATCTAGCTTTGATATATGAATCGTCACTATGCCCTTTACCATTATGACTGAATGCATTTTTCCTTGACATTATGTTTGATTGGTATGCCTATAATTTTTCCTTGATGAGCAGTTGAGTTGTATGAACTATCATCATGTTCTTTGTTTGCTACCTTTGTGGAAGTTATGTATGCTGCCTTGTTTAATAACCACAATGTATCATGACATATGAATCTTGCTATTTGATTGTATGCTAGCATTAGTAGTTGCATTATGAACTCATTGGCTTGTGGAATGTACCATAACAGATCTAAATGTTGGTTACTTGTTAGCACTGATGTTTTTGTTTGTTGATGTTCTACCCTGATGATAGCGTCCCATTTTAACACTCATTTAGCATGTTTTTAAGGCCTGTCACTAATGTTTGGATTTATCTTGGAACTTGTCTTTGTTTAACCTGTCCTTTTTCCTATTTTTACAAATAGATTAACATGTTTGAGTTGCTTTTGAATTTTAAGAATGTATCATTAGAACTGACTGCATCATGCCTTAACTTGTCCTCTTGTTTTCTTGCATTTTGAGCAATTAACTTTGTCAATCGTGTGATTTGGTCCTAAAAAAAAAGCTCTACTACCCTTTATTAAGCATGCTAAGTTTTGAGAATGTTTTGATACACATGAAACTAAACCTAATGCCATGCTGATTTAGATCCATGATCTACATGTTTGTTTATTAGTTGTATCCAAGATGTATCATTTCATTGAGCCCCTTTCGAATATGATGTATGCTTGCTGCTGCCATACCTGTGTTAGAATTGCTACACCTTGTGTTCAAGTGTTCCATTACTTTGTAAATGTTAGTTTGTATGTTAGAAGCTTTGCTTGGTATTTAATGTGTGCGGCAATTCATTATGTTGAGGTGATAATCATGTGCTTCTGTTTCCTTCTGATTGGCAATAATTTGAGTGATGTTTGGCTTGGCAACAATATCTTCTATCGTGAGCAGATTATGGTCGCTTTGTTAAATTTGAATTATATGCACGCGTTAGGTTATGTATTTATTGAGTTGAGTTTACTACCGGATGTAACAGCCACCCCAGTGGCAAGCACACACTAGCACGCGCCTATCTGACCCTTAGGACTGGGGTCCGAATCCCCCTCGCCCCAGTCCTTTTGTTTTTTTTTCTGAACTTCGCTTCACTTCCCATATATACTTGTGTTACCATTGTATGTTAAGACGCGCGCATTGGCTTGGTTGGTATTGTTTTAAGCCTGTACACGAAGGGTCCTGGGTTCAATCCCTAGGAATGCCCTTTCCTTCTTTTTTATTACTTGTTGCCTTATTTATTTTTAAATTTGTGCTTTAACTTCAAACTTTCATATCTTGTTCATTTCTCATCATTTTTCTTCCATTCTTTTTGCTATTTGTTTCTAATTGGATCTACTTGTTGAATATAAAAAGAAATGGTTGAAAATGTTTAATATTATTGGCTTTTATTCATGTTGAAATTGGAAATTCTCTTAAAGTTTTATAGTACCTTTTTATTCATTTCATGATGTCATCTTTGTTTATCATGTTTGAGCATTGTCTAAAATGTATGATTCTAACCTTGAATGATTTTATAAACTTTGTTTCATCCTAATATCTTGTTTATGTCTTTTTATGTCATCATATTGAATTCATATAACTCTTTATTTCTTGGTAATTTTAAAACTATTACCTTCCCCCCATTCTAAAGGGAGATCCTCTTAAATTGACTTATGAGTCACTAAACAAACCATCCTACCTTATCCTCTTAAGTTTACCTCATTTCTTGGCCTCATGAGAGCCATGAAATCATAACTTAGAAATAGGTTAGAGTTTTGAACTCTATGAGATTCTCACCATCATGAGAACTCACTTTTCCCCTATAACTTAGATATAGAGAGTTATCGTGAACTCTAAAATGAGCTTACACTCATTTCCCCTTGGAACTTTGGCCATAGTCAACGGTTCCTCCTTCACCCTTAGATCGGTGAACTACGGTTACTCTGATTCTTTAGTCAGATACGTAGGCACAAGATGCGACGTCTTGGCGAGCAAACTTAGTGTACATACCCTTAGGTCTTTACCTTTACCTTTAGCATATTACTTTAGCAAGCAAACATAACATAACACAAACATTAACAAGAGGTTCCTGTAGAGTACTTGATGTTTAGGATGCTAATACCTTCCTTAGGCGTAACCAACCCCCGAACCTTAGATCTCCCCCCTTTTGGTTTTCTCGATCTTGAACCTTTCCTTTGGATAAATCAAAGTCGGTAGTGAACTTCAAAGTTTTGTGATGCAAGTTAATTAATAGCTTGTTATCCGATTCTCACCGCAACAGAAATCTTCCACCTAAATTAAAAGATCCTGTTAGTTTCACTATTCCATGCGCCATTGGAAATACTTTCTGTGGAAAAGCTCTGTGTGATCTTGGGGCCAACATTAATCTTATGCCCTTATCCATCTTTAAGAAGTTAGGGATAGGAGCTGCCAGACCTATAACTATCACCTTGCAACTGGCATATAGGAGTATTTGTTACCCATAAGGAAAGATAGAAGATGTTTTAGTAAGGGTTGACAAATTTGTCTTCCATACTGATTTCATTATCATGGATTTTGATGCTGATGAAGAAACCCCTATATTGTTGGGAAGACCATTCCTAATAACTGGTAGAACTTTGATTGACGTGGAAAGAGGAGAACTCACCATGAGAGTCAATGGACAGCAAGTGGTATTTAATATACTCAATGCTCTACAGTATCCTGAAGAAGATGTAGCTGACTGTTCCATGATATCCAGCTGGGAAGGTATAATTCATAAAAACTTTCTCAAGACTAATGATGTATTGGAGCAAGAGCTAGGGAAATTAAAAGAAGAGAAAGAGCCACAAGGTGGAATCATTTATGGTCCAATGAAGAAGCATGAGGAAGAAATTGTGGAAGTAATAGAATCAACAGTTGTTGGTCATAGGTAGCAACTACCTTCCATGGAAGAACCTCCTGAACTGGAACTAAAGCAACTGCCCGAGCACCTACAATATGCTTATCTAGAGGCAGGACATAAGTTACCAGTCATCATTGCTACAGATTTGAAAGAAGAACAGAAAGAGAAATTATTAGTATTTTTAAGGAAGCATAAAAAGGCAATTGCTTGGCAGATCTCAGACATAAAGGGGATTAGTCCAACACTTTGTATGCATAGAATTATGTTGGAAGAAAATGCTAAGAATAGCATTGAAAGTCAAAGAAGGTTGAACCCAATTATGAAGAAAGTTGTCAAGAAGGAAATTATTAAGTGGTTGAATGCTGGAATTATCTACCCTATCTCTGATAGTGTGTGGGTAAGTCCTATTCAATGTGTTCCAAAGAAAGGAGGCATGACTGTGATTGTCAACGAGAAGAATGAACTAATCCCCACAAGAACATTTTTCAGTTGGAGAATTTGTATGGACTACAGAAAGCTGAACAAAGCAACAAGGAAGGATCATTTCTCCTTCCCTTTCATTGATCAGATGCTGGACAGATTGGCTGGAAAAGAATACTATTGTTTCTTAGATGGATACTCGGGGTACAATCAAATTGTCATAGCCCCGAAAGACCAAGAAAAGATGACATTCACTTGTCCTTACGGCACTTTTGCTTTCAGAATGGCACTTTTGCTTTCAGAAGAATGTCGTTTGGACTGTGCAATGCTCCAGCCACCTTCCAACGCTACACGATGGCCATATTTTTAGATATCATTGAAAATTCCATGGAAGTATTCATGGATGACTTCTCTATTTTTGGAGAATCATTCAAGAAGTGTTTGGAGAATATAGATTTGGTATTGGCTAGATGTGAAGAGAATAATTTGGTCCTTAATTGGGAGAAGTGTCATTTTATGGTAAAAGAAGGAATCGTTCTTAGGCACAAAATCTCTAAGAAGGGTTTAGAGGTAGATCAAGCAAAAGTGGAGGTGATAGAGAAATTACCACCCCCTGTGAACAATTAAGGAATCAGAAGTCTTCTAAGGCATGTTGGCTTTTACAGAAGGTTCACCAAGGATTTTTCAAAAATTACCAAACCTCTGTGCCAGCTGTTGCAGCATGACGTGCCATATGTTTACTGTCAAGAATATGTGGAATCCTTTAATCTGTTGAAGATAGCCCACATCTCTGCACCCATTGTGAATACTCCTGACTGGTCAAAACCCTTCGAGTTAATATGTGATGCAAGTGACTTTGCTATGGGAGTTGTACTAGGTCAAAGACACAACAAGGTTTTTCACACCATCTACTACCCTAGTAGGACATTGATTGAAGCACAAATCAACTACACCACAACTGAGAAAGAGATGCTGGCTGTAGTGTTTGCATTTGATAAGTTCAGGCCCTACTTAGTTGGATCAAAAGTCATTGTATACACAGATCATGCAGCTATCAAGTACTTAATTGCTAAGAAGGATGCAAAATGAAGGCTCATAAGATGGATTCTCTTATTGCAAGAGTTTGACCCAGAGATTAGAGACAAGAAAGGGCTAGAAAATTCTGTTGCTGATCATCTCTCAAGACTACCAGAGGAGGTACAAAGCAATAACAGTGGAGACATTCAAGAAACTTTTCCTGATGAGAAGTTACTGTTGATAAGCACTGACGTGACACCATGGTATGCTGATATAGTGAATTATCTGGTCAGCAGATATGTGCCCCCTGATTTCAACTTCCAGCAAAGGAAAAGGTTCTTTCATATAGTCAAGAGCTACTTTTGGGATGAACCTTTCCTTTACAAAAAGTGTGCAGATTAATTGCTAAGAAGATGTGTAGATCAAATAGAGGCACGACATATCTTGTCTGCCTGTCATGAAGCTCCATACGGAGGACACTTTGGAGGAACCAAAACTGCTGCAAAAGTCTTGCAATCAGGTTATTTCTGGCCCTCCCTTTTTAAAGATGCTCATGAGCTAGTTAAAAGATGTGATAGATGCCAGAAGGTAGGAAATATTTCCATGAGGCAAGAGATGCCACTCACCAATATACTTGAAATTGAAATTTTTGATGTATGGGGCATTGACTTCATGGGGCCTTTTCCTCCATCTTTTGGTAATCTATACATTCTTGTAGCTGTGGATTATGTCTCTAAGTGGATATAGGCAGTAGCAACACCCACTAATGATGCTAGAGTTGTGACCAAATTTTAGCTTAAGAACATTTTGACAAGGCATGGCACGCCTAGAGCAATCATTAGTGATGGTGGATCACATTTTTCCAATAAAACTTTTGAGAATTTAATGGCAAAATATGGGATCAAACGCAAGCTTGCTACAGCCTACCATCCTCAAACAAACGGCCAAGTGGAGCTATCTAATAGAGAGATTAAAAAGATCTTGGAAACGGTTGTTAACCCCACAAAGAAGGATTGGTCCAAGCATTTGGACGAGGCTCTTTGGGCATACAGAACTGGCTACAAGACTCCCCTAGGCATGTCTCCTTATAGACTTGTTTATGGAAAGGCTTGTCATCTACCTATTGAATTAGAGCACAAAGCATTTTGGGTCGTCAAGCAATTAAATTTCAACCTAAAATCTATTGGCCAAGCTAGAATGCTCCAACTCAATGAGTTAGAAGAACATAGGCTATTCATTTATGAAAATGCTGAGCTCTATAAGGAAAAGACCAAAAGACGGAATGACAGGAAATGCCAGAAAAGGGAATTAGTGGAAGGTCAAAAAATTTTGCTTTTTAACTCTAGACTGAAATTATTCCCTGGAAAATTAAAGTCAAGGTGGTCAGGACCCTTCAAGTTAGTGACAATTTACCCTAATGGAGCTGTGGAATTGATGAATGAAAAGGATGGTGAAAAATTCAAGGTTAATGGCCAAAGGATTAAAACCTATTTTGGCGACCCTTCAAGTAACACTAGGGGAACCATTCATTTTATTGATTAAAGATTTTTGCGTTGGTCAGACTATAAGACCTTAAAATAGCGCTACTGGGAGGCAGCCCAGCTTAATGAATTTTTATTTTTTTAGTTGTACAGTTGAGTAGTTTCAGATGGCATCAACATGCATTTGGAGTCATGACAGCTGGTATGATGACAAATGAAAAAAGAGCAAAGTGACATTCAGAGCAATTATTCCTAAATCCTGAGTATTAAATAAAATGCTGTGATGGCAATTTATTTATTCTTTTGGACGGAAAATTGAAAAGTTTGAATGATGGAGAGATAAACTTAAAGGGTGGACTGCACGCGCCTAGAGCATTGTGCTAGGAAATCATGATGACAGTCTGGCACGTCAGACTCGTGAGACGTAGCAGCACGCAATACCTCTTCCATGCCACAAATTCAAAATTTTTGTCTTTTCCCATCCGTTACATCAACTAGCCTTTTCAGCTTCTTGCCCTATTTTTCACAAAAATACTTTTCACTTTTCTCTTTCCAACAATCCCACTTCACTATCACAATATCTCACTTTCTCTCTCTGTAGCGTGTGATTTTTATCGGTGACACGACCACCTTATCGCCATGGGTTTCTCCTCACCGCAATGGTAGGAGTTGGGTGCTACTTTCTGATTTCTTATTTATCCTGTGAAGCTGGAAAGGAAAGGGAAGCTATCTCAAACTAACCTTGCACGCAAATGTTTAACTAAACAAATGCTTAAGAGATTGGGGAGTTCGGGGTCAGGTTATACAATGGGGAGTTGTCAATTACCCATCCTATATGTGGTTATCCACAAGTTATTAGCAATTTCTACTGCTTTCTACTTACTGGTGTTTGTATGTTATGGGTTGGGAAAGTTTCTTCCTTTGGGAGTATTTGAGAGAGAGAGAGTTTTTGATGATTTTGGTGAGGTACTGGACCTAAGGTTTTTGATTGGTATGTGAAGGTATTGGACCTAAAGTTTTTTATTGGTGTTCTCGCTAAGATTTCACAATCTTATGCCTACGTATTCCCGTTAAAGAAAACAGGGAAATCAGAGCAATCGTAGTTCTTATAGGAGGAAAGATATTTGGTGTCTTGTTCAAAGCCCAAGATTGAAGCTAAAGAGTATTCGTGTCTTGTTCAAAGCCCAAGATTGAAGCAAAAAGGTTTGACGGAGAGAGAATTTGCCATCTCTAAAGGGAGACATCTCGTCTGTTTATCACAACTGTTGGGTGACTGATTATAAAGGAGAATTACTTTAACTAGGATATGTGAATCCAGCAACACCATAATTTCCTTTATGAGGGATTTGTCCTGAAGGAGAAAACTTTAACTCAGTGTAGAGCAATGCCATTTTTCATTAGGAGTCTTTCATGCTAAGAGATGGACAGTGGCGTGGATGTAAATAATCCAGAGGCTTGCCATTTATAGCAATTAGACGAATGAGAGGATTTGCCAGGATAAAAGATGGACTACAGCTTAAATATTTGAATCAACAAGTGTGCCACTTATAGCAGTTATCTGGGATTAAGGTTTGTTTTGATTTTCTATGTGATATACAGAGAAGTGTCTTCCTACAGAGAGATTTTGATCTTTCTCTGAGGGGATTTGATTTTTTTTTGTGCCTTGATCGAAGCCCAAGGTTGAAGCTAAAAGGATGACTCTACTTAGGGAGTTTTATTTCTGTATTGTACAAAGCCCAAGATTGAGGCTGAAAAGAGACTGATTCTTTTGGGGAGATCATTATATAAAGCCTAAGAGGAGGCTAAAAGTTGACTTTTCAAAGGAAATATTTTGTTTGTCTTGTACAAAGCCCAAGATTGAGGCTAAAAAAGGATTTTTTGACTCCACTAGAGAATATTTGTAGGTGTCTTATACAAAGCCCAAGATTGAGGCTAAAGGGAGACTAACTCTACTAGTGAGAGGTTTTATCTGTCTTGTACAAAGCCCAAGAATGAGGCTAGAAGAAGTTTGACTGACTCAGCTGAGGATATCTTAGGTGTCTTGTACAAAGCCCAAGATTGAGGCTATAAAGGTTGACTCAACAAGAGAGTGCTGAAAGGTGATTGACTCAACAAGAGAGTGCTGAAAAGGTGATTGACTTAATAAGAGAGTGCTTTTGTTTGTCTAACTCTGCTGAGGGAAATCATTATACAAAGCCTAAGAGGAGGATGTCTTCTGCTGAGGATTATTGAGATCCAGAGGCAGGTCCAAGTCGGAAGATCTACTCTTACTGAGGATAGAAGAGTTGAGGTATCAGATGCCTTGAGGTTCTGATAGGCTAGTGTTATACTGATGATAAGCTGACCTTAGCTGGGGAAATTTAGGATAAAAGACTGAGTTTTAGATTCTATTAGGGTTTTAACTCTACTGGAGATTGGTTAAATGACCAGGTTTTTTTCCTATGTTTGTAGGGAACTTGAGAATGTCTTTGAGATCCAAGAGGAGATTAGACTGTCCAAGTCTACTAGCATGGAAAAGTTTATCTTTGTATGATACCCAAGAGGAGGCTGGTGCTTTAAGGGATGAGAATCAACCCTTAAATTGATCTGAGGTTTTGACTCTTTAGAAAGACTGCTCTAACAAAGGATGACTAAGTTCTGTCCTATACCTTTTAAGAGGTCTTCAGGGTCCTTGTATTAAGTCCAAGAGAAGGCATAAGAACTTCTAAGAAGCCTGGGGGTCCTTGTACAAAGCCCAAGAGGAGGATGGGGATGCTTTTAGGAAGCCTGTGGGTCCAAACTTAAGAAAAGTTCAAGAAAAGTTTCATCGGGAATAATCTTTTCTTTAGTGAATAATTCTAAGGTTTGAAGAAATTCAAGAGAGGTTTCACCGGAAATTAATCCTCTCTGGATGAAATGAATTTCTTTGACAATTTTCTAATAGTGACAGTCTGAGAAAAGTTTCACCGGGAATAATACCTTTCTCTTTGTTCCATATTGTATAAGCCCAAGAGGAGGTAAGACTGTATCTGGAATTCCTATGGGGAACTAGTTTTGACTGTGTTAAAAGAGTAACCACTGGCTTTATCTAATCCTATACCTAATTGTCGGGGCAAACTCTAAGCAGATATATACAAGCATATATATATATATATATATATATATATATATATATATATATATATATATATATATATATATATATATATATATATATACAGATGAAATATATACAAGTATGTAAAAGAGGGTAGGGGAACTTACAGGTGAGCAAGCTTCCAGCACAAACAAATATATATATATATATATATATATATATATATATATATATATATATATATATATATATATATATATATATATATATATATATATATATATATTTGTTTGTGCTGGAAGCTTGCTCACCTGTAAGTTCCCCTACCCTCTTTTACATACTTGTATATATTTCATCTGTATATATATATATATATATATATATATGTGCAAGTATGTAAAAGAAAGTTGTTTAAAACTTACAGGTGAGCAAGCTTCCATGTTAACAGCTGTATGGTTAGTTGCTCAAGAAATTAAAGAAAGTTTTGATAACAACTATGAATTTGAACCTAAATCAAAGGGGAAGTTGTTTTGAAAAGATTGTTGGGGGCTTATACTCAAAAAGAGGCCCAGATGAACAACAGTAATCGTACCGTTGATCTGAAAATTGTATCGGGACTTATATAATGACTGAGGCCCAAATTATTGTATTTACAAAGAGGTTATGTCTTACACTCTATTTGAGGCCCAAAAGTTGTTTAAAAAAAAGAGAATGAGACTTATAACACTAGGGGAGGCCCAGTTGAAAATTATTTTAAAAATAGGCGATCACACCGAGATTTTATTGGGACTTATACAATGACTGAGGCCCAAATTATTTATGCACAAGGGG
This sequence comes from Lathyrus tuberosus, assembly GCA_022829125.1. Lineage (NCBI taxonomy): Eukaryota > Viridiplantae > Streptophyta > Magnoliopsida > Fabales > Fabaceae > Lathyrus > Lathyrus tuberosus. Next base: position 5,139,012 of record JALAZF010000391.1, on the reverse strand, counting down.
ATGGGTCTTACACTCTATTAGAGGCCCAAAAGTTTATTTTTGTACAAGAGATGGGGCTTACAACTCAAGGAGAGGACCAGAAATAACAGTGATCGCACCGTTGTTTTGAAAATTGTACTGGGACTTATACAATGACCGAGGCCCAAAAAGGTTTTATGTACAAAAGAGAGTTGGGTCTTACACTCTATTAGAGGCCCAAAAGTTGTTTAAAAAAAAAAGAGAATGGTACTTACAACACAAGGGGAGGCCCAGTTGAAAATTGTTTTAAAAATTGGTGATCGCGCCGAAATTTTATCGGGACTTATACAATGACTGAGGCCCAAATTATTTATGTACAAAGGGATGGGTCTTACATTCTATTAGAGGCCCAAAAGTGTTTGAAAAAGAAAATAAATGGGACTTACAACACGAGGGTAGGCCCAGTTGATTTTTGTTTAAAAGGCGATGATTGCGTCGCAGATTTTTTAACGTATTGGGATTTATACAATGACTGAGGCCCGAAAAGGTTTTATTTACAAAGGGATGGGACTTAAACTCTATCAAGAGGCCCAAAAGTGATTTAAAAATTTAAAATCAAGAGGAAACCCTAATTTCAAATAAAAATGTCATTTTTCAAAGGAAATTTAAATAATAAATGAGAAAAATATCAAATATATTCAAAAACAAATTGTATACTTTGAAAAAATATTTTGAAAAATCATGTTTAATCACATGAAAGTTTGAAATTCATTTGGAATGAAAAATCAAAGTGGGAATTTCATTTAAAAATGTTTTAAAACAAATAAAATGAAATTAATTACAAAAATTCTAACCATATTAAAAAATAATATAAATTGGAATTTTTTTGTAAATTAAAATATTTAAACATTTTTGTGAATTGTGAGAAAGAGAATCAATTTAAAAACACAAATATTCAGAGAGAAATTAATTTTTGAATCAATTAACAAAAATATCAAAATATTCAATAATTCAAAAAAAATTGAAAAAGGGCGCCAAGAACACTAAGTTCTTGCCCACGTGCCCTGTTTCTGCAGATTTGCGTTTTCTCACTTTTCTCCATGATTTCTTAATGGTTTTGCATGATTCAAGTACCAATCTTGTTCGTTTTTGAACAAGGATCACAACCATATAGTTTATTTGCATTTATATTAAGTATAGAGGAAGAAATCAACAGAAAACCTCAAGAACCCTAATTTCAGCATGAACACAATGAAATTCCATACACGATGGATTCATGGCAATTGATTGCGGGTTATTACTCCATATACATGCATAAACAAGATGGTAACTCAAAAATTCATTCATGATGCATGGATCATAGAGTTTGAAGGGTTTAGGCCTACCTCTTGCAGCTGGTGATCGAGTTTGGTGATAAAGGTGTTGCAGCTAGGTTCCAATGACCTGGACAACTTCCTTAGGTGCCAAGAAATGTGTTTGAATGCTTGGAGTGGATTGAAATGAGCTGGAACTGGTTGTGGTACCTCAACTGCAACTTTTTCAAGAACTTGAGCAATTGGCTGGTGATTTTGATAATTTGATGTTCCAGATGTGATTTTGTGTTATGGATCACTCATAAATGATGTTTATGAGGTGTGTGTGTGATTGGTTTGGTTGGAATCACTCTCAATCTCAAAACCCGATAGTGACTTGAGTTAGAAGGCAAAATTAGAGTGAAGAAGATATTTTGAGTAAAGCATCAGTTTGGGTGCTTTGGTGTACTCAAACTGATCACAAATGAGCTCTATTTATAGTTGAGCAAGTTTTTTATGGCTGCAATAGTGAATGGCAACTGCAGCAGGTCTGTTGGCAAACGGTGATCAAATGGAATCTCAAGTCTCCTCTAGCCATTGACTTGAGGTTAAAGCACAGTCTAGGGGTTCTCTGATTCAGAGATAAGGCTTGACTGAACTTGGATAACATTGTCTTAATGAATGCCACCTTTATGCATAAGTTAAATGCTTGGAAACAAAATTGACCATTTGAAGCATCTTGAATTTTAGGAGTGTCATGCTTAAACATAGATCCATGGACTTGTGAGGCTGGTGGATCAGTGTTTGTAACTTGGTTGTTCCCCCTTGAGGTGTGCAGATGGATAACCATGCTTGTTATGGCACAAACTGATCAATTCGAGCAACAATGCACAAATCTGCCTTGCAAAAGTTAGTGAAAATGCCATTTCAATGGATCATATCTCCTTGCTCAGGATGAATTATGGGAGGCTCTTGTACTTTTTAAAGAGCCCTTATATGGTATTATCCATGTATGATCATAGTTTGTCTTGAAACTATTTGTATTCCATTGAAAAATCCTCATGAACATTGATGTTCAGGGCTGGTAACTTAGGCAGATTTTTAATAAGTGTTGAAAAATGTCATTTTCTTCATTTTTGTCATTTTGATCACTCCATAACTTAAAATCCATGAAGAATTGGAGTTTGAGGTAGTTGAAGCTTTCGTAAAATGTAGGAAGACCTATAAATAAAGCTTTGGATCACACAAAATGGTTGCTTGGATCACAAGTTATGATCCTTGGAAGTTGGTACCAAAATCATTCAAATTTAGTAACTTAGAAAAATTTTCAATTTTTCAAGATTGCCTCTTTTACAAGTTATCTTGGTTTCTTGATCAATTCTTGTTCAAATGACATTATAAGTCATATTTTATGAAAATATGAGTCATAAGGATCATTTTTGCCAAAAAAGTCATATTTTGACTTTTGGCTCCGGAGCGGTTCGACGCGTAAAAACCCTAATTCTCGACTTTTGGGGAATGCATCCTCTGATGGTAATATAGCTTTCCAAATGGATCCTTAGGGTTATTTTGAACATATTGAGTCACATATTGAAGTCTTGGCTCATCCTCTTGTGAAAATCTCACTCTGGAGGTCCCAGTCGTCCAAAACCCTAATATGGCGACATCGGGTGTTTCGAGGCTCAAAACACATGGAATGTCATAGCTGTGTGCTTAACTTTTGATGTGGGGTTCCTCTTAATCATTTTTGGATGTTTTAAGAGGTTAGACAAGTTGAAGATCATGTCATTTCTTGATTGATCTTTTGTCTAAATGTTTTGGGAGGGCTCAAAAACCCTGATTCTTGATTGTGGTGAATGCTCAACCATCTTTGAGAAGATTGATGAGGCATGAAGGTACATCCTTATTGTGGTAATGATCCTCACAATGATGGGAAATCTTGGTGGTCAAAATTTGGGGTATGACACTCTCTCACATTCCCATCACCGTATCAATTTCTCTTTTGTTTGTTCCTCACCATTTCCATTCAAACCTAAATCACTATTTTTCCTTCACCCCAAAACAATGGAGATCCCTACTTGAAAACGAGTCAAAATGGCTAAAAGGAAAAATGCGACACCATATATTGTTTACTCTGATGAAAAATAAGACGAACATGAGAAATTCATCAACATCGAAGCTTCTCGCCACTTCATGGAGTATTTCAGCAAAATGGGTTTTCACGCTGAAAGGGGTTTTGTCTTTGACAACCAAGAAGAAAACCTGGGACTTGCTGGAGATTTGGGAACTACCATAAAAAAGCTAGGGTGGATGAAGCTATGTCGCCAGCTAGGCCCATACAACATTTCATTGGCGAAGGAGTTCTATTCAAACCTAACTGATCCTGGCCACAAAAGTATTGAAGTTGTGGTGAGAGGTACGAAGGTGGTATATAATGAAGCCACTTTAAACCTTGCTCTGAATATCAAGGAACCAGGTGATGAGTATCAAGATTTATTGTTGAAGTTAGACAAGGAAGATTTTGATGTGATTTTGGAATCGTTATGCAACCTAGGAACTAAGTGGGTGGAGTCAAGCTCTGAAAAAGCTGTGAGAAGGATGGATCTGCTGCCTACAGTGAAAGTGTGGTACCAATTTGTGAAATATTCTTTGAAACCCACTACTCATAATGAAATAGTAAGCAAGGCAAGACTTGTTTTGCTTCACTGTTCCACATCATTAAGCAAAATCAATGTAGGAAAAATCATTATGCAAGAGATCCAGGCATGTTCAAGAAAGAAAGAAGGAATGTTGTAGTTCCTATGTGTGATCACTATGTTGTGTAGGAGGCACGGAGTACCTGAGCTTGACACTGATGGGACTGAGCAACCTCAAGCTGCTTTGAATAAAGCTTTGATCCAAACACTGATGAAGCCAAAAGGTAGGAAAAGATCAGCAGAGGTGCGACAGGCGTCGACAGAATCTGCAGAGGATCATCAAAAAGAAGACATGATGTGGGATGTCATTCTGCAAATGCAGAAATATTAAAGGGATTATTTCAAGTTTCAAAAAGATAAGTTATATTAGCAAGAGAAAGTGGTTGCTTTGCAATTTCCATCAAGTATGTTGAATCCACCCATTTTTCCCAATCATATCTTGGGAGAGTTAGAAGAAAATAAAATGGAGGAAAGGTCAGTTCCTGAAGACAAGAAAGTGAAGAAGAAGGAGAATTCCAAAAAGAAAGAGGGGAAAAGAGAGAAGAAAAAGAAGAGTAAAGATGCTACTACAGAGACAAGTCAAGGCATGCCTATTCAGGACAGTCCTGTGCAGCAAAAAAAGAAAAAGAGTGGTAAAGCCAAAAAAGCTGGAGTGTCTCCAAAGAAGAAAAAATTGAGACAAGAATGGAAGCGGAAGGAGAACCCTAATGTTCAGACCCCTTATGTTCAGAACCCTAATGTTCAGACCCTTGAAGTCAAGAATCCTGAGAACAGTCCCCCAAAGGACTTTGATTTAAATCAAATAGACCCAAAATTGAGTCCAACAGAAAAGGATGATGTTTTAGAGGAGTTAATTGTAGAAGCTGATAAGGACAGTGATGAGATGAATCAAGACAATACAGTAGATGACAGTAAGGCTGAGGAAGATCTGATAGAAGATGAAGACCAGCTGGTGGATGAAGATCTGCCTAAGTACTATTCAACAATCGAGGAATCTTCTCCAGGATCCTTAAAAACATAAGGAAAAGAAACTGCTGGAAAATACGAAGGCGAGGAAGCTGACAGTCAGTCAAGCAAGGAAGAAGCAGTGACAGTCACTCCTATGACTACTCCTGTCGTGATCCCAGTAAAGGCAGTTGCTGAAAGAAAGGAAGAAATTGCCCAAGAGCAGGTGACCAGCCCATGGGAAAGGGAAATGAAAAAGAAAGAAAAGATTGATTTGAAGGAGCCAGTGCAGGAAGAAACTATTATGCCAGAAGTCATCAAAGATCAAGCTAATGAGATGTAGAAAGCCAAGGTCGCAAAGAAGGAAATTAAAAAGAAGAAGAATGGAGACGTTCATCCTGCGCGCTAAAGCACAAGGCTTAGAACCTAATTGGTATCATGCAGAGACTTGCCTAGTCTTGCCTCCCCTTGCCACTTGACAGTGAGGACATTGTCCTTACTTTAAGTTTGAGGGAGAGGTAGATAAAGCTTGAACCTCTCTTTCTTTACCCTATCTTCTATTTGTTCCCTGCTTCTATTTGTTGTTATGTTGCTGAGATGTTTGTTGTGTTTTGGATAACTGCTTGGTATTTTGGGAGGCCGTGTTTTGGCCATGGATTGATGTTTTTGGTATTTTGATATTTGGATAATTAACTCAACTGGTTTATGATTAATTTCTTTTTGTGTAGCTTATTTCTGTTCAATTTGCATGAATAGTTTTTAGGACAGATGAGAATTTAGTAAAGAACAACCAAGGATCAAAAGAATATTCATTTTGTGCTTAAAATAAAAAGCTGGATGATGAGTCTGCTTGTAAATCTGTGATGCAAACCCAAGTTGTTACCTAGGATGTTATTGCAGAAGGAAGTTAATGACTTCTGTCCCGCCTTTGGTAGTGTGCTGAATTAGTAAAAAAAAATTAGAAACCTAATTGTTGGAAATTGAGAAGCAAGTAGAAACCTTTTGGAATTACTCTGGAAAGATGAGTTGATTTTGATAAAGATTTAGACTATTGTAATACCCTAATTTTTGCCCCTAAGATTCTCTGCTTGTCATGCGCATCCAAACATACAAACAAGATCACACATTGGTCCCATCTTTTATAGGATTGTGCCTTGCAGGGATCTTTGAGTGTGTGTGTGTTTGTTTAGTTGTTTTATTGCTTAACTTGTTTTATATTTACTAACCATTAATTAAAATCCAAAAATATTTTGTTTTCTTTCACTAACATTTTAAGGGGAAGAACAGGTTAAAAATACCAAAAATCAGTCCCGCGGCTCGAATGAATTTCATCTGAACAAAGTCAAAGTTGATCTGCAATTAATTCAAAAATTATCTGATCAAGAGTTTCCAAGTTTTAATTGATTATTATTCAAGAGACTCCAAGGTTCATGTGTTTATTTCCATGCCTTCTTTAACAAGCAAGAAAAATCGAGCCAGAACCAAGACATCACATCAAAAAGCCATTTTTTTATCATTTTTCACTGTGTTAATCGATTAACCTAATTGCACTGTGAAATGGTTAATCGATTAACCCGAGAAATTTTTGAAAAAAATGTGCCAAATTCAAATTCTGCAGCAATTGGCACCAATTTTCATCATTTTGATCACATGTGGAATATTCTTGACCATCCCATTTTAATTCCCTACATCATCATAATTAATTCCCACCATGTACCTCCACTAATCACCACTCTTTTGATAATTTCCCTCCAAATTCAAATTCCAAGCCTAATTTTCATTTCCAAACCACCAAATTTCCAAGCCTAAACTCTATAAATAGAGACTTCATTTCATTCATTTCACAAGCTTTTGAGAGTCAAATTAACCTTGCTAAAATTTCTCTTGAAGCTTTTGATAACCAACAAATCTTTTGCAAATTCTCTCCCCAACCACAAAATTCACTCAAAGCTCACTTTTCTTCTCTTGAAAGTTAACAAGAATTCACATTGAATCTTGTTCAAATTTGAGCTAAACCTTCATCCAAACTTATTTTCTTCATCAATTACAGTAGATCAAAGCTTTGGTGTTTGGATTTCGAAGCAATTTGAAGAAATTTTCAGATTTGAAGTGGTAATTCATCTTTCACCATTGTTGAAGCTTCATCTTCATCTTCCATAATGTAGATCCTTGGTGGATTCTTGTTACTTGATCCTTTGGATCTTGTAATTGTGTTTGATTGCTGGTTTTTGCTGCTGTTTTACTCAAAATTGTGTGCACAATTGCATCCTTGTTCAAGAGGTGTTTGAATAAATGATTGATCAAGGACTTTGCAATTTTCAAACTGATTTTCTGCTGTTTTTACAGTGTTAATCGATGAACCAAAACCAGCATGAATTGGTTAATCGATTAACAGTTGAATTCTGCGCAAAAAACTGCAAGTTTACACTGGTTAATCGATTAACCTAATTGCACTTTGAAATGGTTAAGCGATTAACCAGCATCCAGAATGTGTTTTTTGCTTGTTTTTGGGGCTGTTTTGGCTTTTCTTCCTTTTTCTTCCCCTTTCATCTTATTTTAGCCTTGAATTACATTGTTGAGATTAATTTCTCTTCAATTTCAATGGACTTTAGATATGGTTAAAGTAATTAAACATTCATTAGTTCAAATCCATCTTTTAATGAAATGTTGAATTCATTTGAGGTGTTTGAATTAGTGATATGTTTTCACACTTAAACTTATCAATTAAAAGTGATTGAACTTGAAGATGAAAGGATCTTGAAAGTGTAATTCAATTTGGCTTTCTCTTCATATATTTGTTTTTATTTTGATCGATGAAAGTCTTATGGATCTTAGAATTTCTTTGTTGAATTCTTGATCAAGACTAGATCGTTACCTATTTTCTTTTCGTGCGGTATTACTTTCGGATGACGATTTACATATCGTTCATATAGCATGTATTAGCACAAAGATCTATTAACCAGCCTCATTGTAGGGTAATTACTCCGTAAATTACTCGGCGATTTCTTAACATAGCACAACATTTGTCCATCTTTATCCAAATCAGAATTTGAACTTTCGTGGTCCGGACCTTGATTGGTCGCGTCAACCCAATGTTGGTTAATCTTTTGTATTAGGTTCAAAATCTTTGAAGATTCTTGTTGTAGAGGCTTTGATTCTATTAATCTTCTAACAAGCCTTCACTAACCTTGACCTAAGTACATTGTTTAATCACTATAGTTCAAGACGCGAAACGGAATATTCGATGAAGGCTTATGGCACTAGAGCCTTGTGCTACTAATCACTAACTTCTAACTTCTTTATGTTTCCTTCTCGCTCCCTATCTCTCTTTATTTTTTTTACGCTTTATGTCATTTTATCATATCATGTTTATGTCTATGTCATTTTTCTTTCGTCCATTTGGACCATATTATCTTGTGCTTTTGTTTTTTTTTCTTTTGTCCATTTGGACTTAAAACATTAATAAAGGATTAAACCACAAAAAGACTTGTGCTCTTAATGTTGGACTATGGCCACTATCCTTTGCATTGGAGGACCTATACTCTTGATTATGGACTTATGGACTTAGAATTAGGATTCTCTCCCTTATGTTTTGGACAATTATGGAGTTTGGTATCCTAGCCTTTATTTGGCTTGCTTATTGGCTCAAGAGGATGGAATTCTTTTCTTATTATGCTTTGAGGAGTGCCTCCATGTGGTTAGATCTTTCTTACCCTAGCTTTTATTTGTATGCACTAGGATAGCCACTTCTTTTCCACCCCTTCTTCAATTTTCAAAACCTTCTCCCTTTTTCAAAACTTTCTTGTTTTCAAACTTAAAACCGCTTTCATAATAAAACCTTGACTTCGGTCAAGTGATTTTTTAAACTTTGTTTTTTTCTTTAATAAATGTCAATCCATGTTAATCATATTTTGACCATTTCAAAAAGACTTTAAAAAACACCAAACTCATCAATCTCTTTTTGTGCCTTATGCACTTTTCTTTTAAAACTTTTTCATAAGTTTAGACATGATTCATTTCTTTAAGCGGAATTATTCGCTTGGAAATGACGACTTGTCTTCACATTTAACATCAATCATAACAAACAAATTTTTGTTCTTTGTACCACGAACTACGAGGTTTTGATCCTACATTGCACATCGTGGGTACGTAGGCATAAGGCGATAAGTCTCTTCAAACACAAAAATATTAAAAAAATAATTCTCCTCTCATCTCCTCAATCTCTTTACAAGCAAACCTTTTCAAGCCAAAAAGCGGTAGATATTTCAAAGGGTTCCTATAGAGTACTATAGACGTTTTGGGTGCTAACACCTTCCCATTGCGTAACCAACCCCCTTACCCATTTCTCTTTGTCTTTTTAGCTTTTGCTTTTTAGACTTCTTAGGATTTATTCGCTCTTTTTTCCTTTTCCTTTGTGGAATAAATAAAAGTGCGGTGGTGACTCTTGCTTTATGAGTTAAGTTAATTAATAGCTTACACTCACAAATTTTACCGCTACAGAAAAGTGGCGACTCTGTAGGGACTCCTCCCTTGAGGGGTTTAGCCTACTTTGATTTATTTACTGCTTTTTGTTTGATTTTCTTGTTACTTGTTTGTTCTGTTTGGGAGTTCCTCTGTGTGTGAGATAGGTCATATACCCGGACCAGAGTGTACTTTGAGATAGAAGGATGGTATAGTCAAGGGAGCATTGAGGGAGTCGAATCCCGAAAAAGTAGAACTTGAGAATCTATCAACTCAGTGGTTGTCTCTTTAGAATTACTGATGTCGATCGAGCGGTCGTTGTAGGCATTACTTTTTCCATAGAAGCCTATAACACTGAGGACCGTAGTAACCCTTAACCCATCCTAGCCTTTTTAGGATCGTAGCGCGGAAGCTATAAGGATGCAAATGCGACTTAGCTGTCACGCAATGCTACACTCAGGTTAGATTCTCTTGAGGATAACTACCAACCTCCGAGCAAATCGGTGCGTTGGTGTGTCTGATAGTGGATTGTGGACCTTGGGCACTCTGTTAGAACCGCTGTTTTCTGCAGGTACAATGAAGACAAGACCTTAGTACACACATTTGTGGGATCGGTTCTTACCCTTGGCTTCATGCTCGTGACTTGAACCTTGACCCGTGTGCTTTGTGTGATCTTGTTTGTGGTTGTTGCATTCATGCACTCATGCACTCATGCATTCATGAGCATTCTTTTGGAAGGTTTCAAGGAATTTAAAGGTGTTATTGCAAACATTGCAGATACTTTTGTTATGGATTTTGGAAGGAGAAGTACAAGGAAGTACACTTTCAAGAGTCCTAAGTTAGGGGGTTTGAGAGAGCTAGGATCTTTGGTTGCTGATACCTAGAAGTTTGAGTCCAGATATGGAAGGCTTTTATCTCTCTTAAAGGTTGATATGGCTGAAGGATTGCTTGCTACTTTGGTTCAGTTCTATGACCCTTTGCTTCATTGTTTCGCTTTTCCTGATTATTAGTTGGTACCTACTCTAGAGGAGTATTTTCTCCTGCTTGGTTTGCCTATTCATGGTTGGATTTTCTCTGGTTTGGATCCCGCTCCCGAGCATCATGTTATTGCGAAGGTTACTCACTTGAAGGTTTCTGAGATTAAGGCTCGCATGGATACCAAAGGAAAGATTCTTGGGTTACCCGCTAATTTCTTGATGGATAGAGCTCGTCACTTTGCTAGTGTGAGGAACAAAGTTGCAAGAGCACTTCAAGAAGAAAAATGAAGATGAAGTTGCCAACAAGAAGAGAAAGGCGCAAGAGGATTTATTTTCCTCTCGCATTCAGCCAGTTTCTGATATTCCAAAGAGTTCAGAATCTCCTTGGAAGTTGATCGTCGATCAGTTGCTGATTAAGAAGACTCAGATGCAGGCTAGCCTCAAGAAGCTGGAAGATAGAGTTGGGACTTCTTCTCATGAGAGTCTCTAGAGATCTAGTTTTCTTTATTCTCTTTTGTTTTAGGATTCTTGAATTTGTACTTCCGAAATGTAATCTTTTCCATCATTAATGAATGAGATTTTGGTATTTCAAATAACAATTTGCAATATGCCTTATAATTACTTGAAACTTTGCATTTGTATCTTGCACATCAAGCATCATTTTGCATTGTTTCTTGTCTTTTCAGGTGTCTTATGTTTACCTTTGGTCTTCATTCAGCCAAGTTGTCACACCAGTATAATACTCGAGCTAATCTGAAGAAGAAGATGGATTAGTTGCAACAAGAGAACCGAGAGCTTCGTGAGGAAGTGACAAATTCAAAGGATAGGTTGGAGAGACTCTCTGCTATGATGGAAGCAAAGGTTGCTACTCAGAATCAACCTCCTCCTCCTCCTCTTTCAACTCTTGTGCAAAGGACAGTCATTTCTGAGATCATCTCTACGCCCATCTCTGTGGCACCTGCTAGTGTTATTCAACACCCCATGCCTCCTGGATTCCCCTGGGGCATGCCTATTAACTTTGTTCCTGAAGGTTATCAACCACCACCGCCTTTTGAAGTTCCAGTTGTTCCTACTGTCCAGCCTGTGATGACTGTACCGCCGCCTGTGGTTCATGTCGTTCCTTTTGGCGAAGAGAAGATTTTCCATACTGCTCCAAGTGAAAATGTCAGTGCTTATGATAGAATGGAAGAGATTCAAGATCAGTTTGCTGAAATGCAGAAAGAAATCAAAGCTTCGAGAGGTAAAGAATTATTTAGGAAGAATGCTCATGAGTTATGCTTGGTTCCTAATGTGAAGATCCCGCATAAGTTCAAGGTCCCTGACTTTGAAAAGTATAAGGGAAACTCTTGTCCGTTGAGTCACTTAACTATGTATGCTCGTAAGATGTTAACTCAGACTAATAATAATCAGCTTCTCATTCCCTACTTTCAAGACAGTTTGTCTGGTGCAGCTTTGAAATGGTATATGGGACTCGACAGCACTCGCATTCGCACTTTTGAAGATTTAGGTGAGGCTTTTGTAAAGCAGTATAAGTATAATGTGGATATGGCTCTTGATCGTGACCAGCTTCGAGCAATGGCTCAGAAAAATAGGGAGACATTTAAAGAAAACACGCAAAGGTGGCGCGAGATTACTGCACAGATTAATCCTCCTTTGGAAGAAAAATAGATGACCAAGACTTTTCTGAAAACTCGGAGTCTTTTCTATTATGAGCGTATGATTGCTAGTGCCCCGAGCGATTTCACTAAGATGGTTAATATGGGGATGAGATTAGAAGAAGGTGTCTGTGAGGGACGATTGTCAAAAGATGGTAATTCTGCTGGTAATTCCAAGAAATATGGGGGAGGACTTGCCAAGAAGAAAGAGGGTGAGACCATTGCTATTTCCCATGGAGGACGCAAAAAGAGTTATAGTAAGAATAATCTATGTCAGCAACATGTTGCATCTATTACTCATGTTATCAATTCGACTCCTGTTGTTCAGGCAGCTCCTGCTCTTCAACAATGTTCTAATCAACAGAATAATCAACGGGGCCATTTTCAGAAGGATTTTGATCCGATTCCGATGACCTATACAGATTTACTTCCTTGTTTAATTCAGAAGAATCTTGTTCAAACCCGTGCACCACCTGCTGTTCCAAAATATTTGCCATGGTGGTATAGGCCTGAAGCTCGTTGCGCTTCCCATCAGGGCGGAGCAGGGCATGATACTGAGAACAGTTATCCATTGAAGATGGAAGTTCAAAGGTTGGCTAGGAGTGTTATTTTGTCTTTCGAAGATTCCAACCCTAATGTACTATCAAATCCGCTTCCCAATCATGGTAAGGCGTCTGTCAATATGGTTCAAGATTGTCCTAGTAAAGATCATTCTACAGCTGCGATTCTTGAAGATGGCCCTATAGGCTACATCCCATTTGGTTCTAAAAGTGATGTCATTCCTGCTGAAGACTGGGAGCCTTATTTGGAAGACCCCGGGTATATGTCCCCAGAGGATGCATATGTACCTTTTTATTCCCCTCGGAAGAAGTTTAAGGAACCTGAATATGAAGTCAGTGCCATCATTGAAGGAGATGAAGAGGAAGAACTTCCCAATTTCGTGACCCACAGACAGATCTGCCAGATTTGGATAGTTGTTGGTGTTCCCACTGGTGTTCATATTTCAAAGTAATTTGTTTTTGCTTCTTTCAAAAAATCTTTTCACTCTGCCCAAGGTGAAAGTGAATTTGTGAGGGCTTTGTTTCAAATTTTATCATCATCAATAAAATGTTATTTTATTTATCCATGTTATGTTTTCCCTTTTTGCTTTATTTCTGAAAAATGGTAACATAAAAAGCCAAAAAATAATAATAATGTGATGATCACTTTTATCTGCATAATACTTGCACTTCTTGTTCATATTCTAAAATCAAACATAAATCATTATGCAGATTGATTGTTAAACCCATTGAAAACAATGACCCTATGCCCTTTCCCAACTTTGAGTTCCCTGTGTTTGGAGCTGAAGAAGAGGATATTGAGGAGATTCCAGATGAAATTTCTTGGTTGCTTGAGCACGAGGAAAAATCCATTCAGCCTCATGAAGAGCCGGTGGAATTAGTTAATTTGGGTTCAAATGATGATATAAAAGAAATAAGGATTGGGGCACTGCTTCAGTCAGATGTTAAGAAGAGGATAATATAACTTCTTAGAGAGTATGCTGACGTGTTTGCTTGGTCTTATCAGGACATTCCTGGTCGTGATACTGATATTGTGGAGCATAGATTGCCATTGAAGCCAGAATGTCTGCAAAAATGAAGAAAAAATGAAAAATGAATAAAAAAGAGTAAAAGAAGAAGAAGAAGAAGAAGAAGAAAAAAGAAAAAGAAGAAGAAAAAATGATGATGAGTTATTCTGGTGGGCTGTTGAACCTGTTAATAAGAATATTAAGAAGATTGTCCAGAAGACAGTTGTTACATACAAGGATTGGCATGAGATGCTCCCTTTTGCTTTGCATGGGTATCGTACATCCGTCCGCACTTCAACAGGGGCAACCCCTTTCTCTCTTGTTTATGGTATGGAAGTAGTGCTCCCGGTAGAAGTTGAAATCCCTTCTATGATAGTTTTGATGGAAGCTGAATTGTCTGAGGCTGAATGGTGTCTGAGTAGATATGATCAGTTGAATTTGATTGAAGAGAAAAGAATGACGACCTTGTGTCATGGCCAATTATATCAACAGAGAATGAAGAAAGCTTTTGATAAGAAGGTCCGACCTCGTGTGTTCAGAGAAGGCGACCTCGTACTCAAAAGGATCTGGACTTTTACCAATGATTCTAGGGGCAAGTGGACTCCTAATTATGAAGGCCCATATGTTGTTAAGAGAGCCTTCTCTGGTGGTGCATTACTTCTTACAACTATGGATGGTGAAGAGTTCACTCGTCCTGTGAATACCGATACAGTCAAGAAATACTTCGCCTAAAAATAAAAAGAACAGCTCGCTAAGTTGAAAACCCGAAAGGGCGACATAGGCAAAAATGAGCATCTCGGTGGGCTGAAAACCCGAAAGGGCGGTCCAGGCAAAAATTAGAGACAAAAACAGAAATAATCATCCCGATAGATTGAAAACCCGAGAGGGCAATCTAGGAAAAAGTTAGGGATTATGGCAAGTAACTGCATCTGGCCAGTCTTGATCACTGAAAGCGACATCTTCTATCAATGATTCTGTTTCAGTCATCCTCAACTGAAGTTCTGAGCACAGCGGAATTTAAAGTTGTTAGGGAGAATAGTGGTCATTGTATTTCAATGTAGCCCTTTCCATGTATTTACCATTTTTCAAACTTTGTAATGATCTATGGAGTTACGCCATTTGCAGACTACCATTCCATTAATAAAATTTGGGCCTTTGTCCCTTTGTTTGCAATTCTTATTTTGTTTCTGTTGCAAAAATTCATTTATTTTTTATGATGATTTTTGAAACAAAATGTAAATAATTGATTTAAATTATTTGAAAATTATAAAAACATTTTCCTTTGATTTATGAATGCAAAAAGGAACGTCAACGGTTATTCCAAGGATGGTAAGGTCGATGTTTTCCTCAATAGGGTTTGTTTTTACTCTTCTAGCAGAATTTATTGACAGCTCCCCAGTAGAGTTTGTCGATATTTCCCCAGTAGAGTTTGTTGCTATTTCCTCGGCAGAGTTTTGTTCATATAACCAGTTGTTGACAAAATGATCGGTTCCTTCAAAGTTGTATTGAATTCATAAGGGCCAATGTTGTTTGACTTTTCCCCCCAGCTAGGTCTTGACCCGAATCTTCTCCAGCTGATTATGTTATGGTCAGGTAGTCGAGTAGTTTTGATGGTCTACCTCTTCTTGACGGTAGTCCTCATGCAGAGATTCATTTTTTGCTGTCTGCATTATGAATTATATGAGGAATTCCCACCAGAGTTTTACCTTCTAGATGTGTTGTCGTTGCTTTGGATATCCCTAAGCGTAGAGCAACGTTATCCCCCCTCTAAGGGTATTGACATGGTAGCCACCTATCAGATTTTTATCTTGCCTTGTGGATGTATTCCTCTCCAGGTTGTTTTACCCAGAGATTATAGCTTTGCTAAATTCTCCAACGGAGGCTGTGCATTATTGTTTTGATTGTTTCCCAATCATAAATCAATGATGTTACTTTTATCCCCGGCAAGTTCAGAATGTACTTCTCTCCAGATTGTTTGTTTTCAGAGAAGGTTGTGCATCACTATTTCGGGTGTTCCCCAGTGAAGTTGCTGATGATATCTCTATTTAAGGAGTACTGATAGTAGTCACCTGTAGGGTTTTCTCTCATTTTTATGAGTATTGATCTAAAATCCCCACAGTTTGACCTTTTGCTGTTTTACTCAGCAAGTCCAAGATACATTGCTCAGATTTGGTTAATCCTCTGAGAGTGTGCTTGTATTTCCAGCAGATGTGCCTTGTTTTCCTAGTGGATTTTTGGTAGATGTTTATATGTTTACAATCCTCACCGGATTCATTTTTTTCTCTTCCACAACAGATCTCTTCGTCTTTTTGAGATAGAAGTTCCTGTGAATTTTTTTTATCCCTAGGAAAATTCAGAGAGATTCGGTTTGTTATGATTCCCCAACAGCTTTCCTTCCATCTTCAAAGCATAGTTTATATTCTGTCCTCTTTGTGGATCATTGATGTTAGAAGATTGATATTCGGGTTTTTCCCCAAGGAGTATCTTCTTTTCTCCGGCAAGATTTAAGCCTTGTAATAGGATTTATTTTCCTTTGATGGCTTTTGTTTATCTCTTGTAGGATTTCTTCATCTAAATCCCTAGCGGAGTTGCTAATGGTATCTCCATCTTGTTGAGATTATCCGAGTATTCTGTGGTGTTGTGACGTTTATTCGCCCTCTGCTTATCCTTATATCTATTTTGTCAGCATATTCATACTCATACACATTGCATGCGCATCCTCTTGTTGTGCATAGCGTATTTGTTGTTGCATTGCGTATTTTGCATCTGTGTTGGTGTTTCTTTGCTCTCTGGTGTTGTTGTCCCTGCAGAGCATGTGTGTCTTCTCTCCATTTAGAGTGTTGACCCATAAGCAGAAAATGCCTATCTTTGTTAATTCCCCACTGAGTTTATGCCTCGTGGAAGATATTTTGTTTTAGCCTTCCTCCCTAGTTCATTTGTCTGAATGGAATTAATCCCCGGTTGAGATATTTCCTCCTCGGGATGAGTCTTGTTTGACCATTTCTCTCTGGTTTATTCCCAGATTGAATTTTGGTTCCTTGCTTTGGCAATGGAAGCTTATCGCCTTTATCGTCCTACCCGTTTTGTTGGTAGTAGGTGATATAGCAGGCTTATTACCTTTGTCGTCCTGCCCTGTGTTGGTAGTAGGTAATATAGCCGGGTTTGATTACCTCGTTGTAGCTATCACTTGTTTGATAGCTGGTAATCTCTCATTTCTTTGTTCGAGTTTATCACCTTTGTCGCCCTGCCCTGTGTTGGTAGTAGGTGATATTTCTCGACCCCTTTTAGCTTATCGCTTTTGTCGTCCTACCCGTTTTATTGGTAGTAGGTGATATAGCTGGCTTATTACCTTTGTCGTCCTGCCCTGTGTTGGTAGTAGGTAATATAGTCGGGTTTGATTACCTCGTTGTAGCTATCACTTGTTTGATAGCTGGTAATCTCTCCTTTCTTTGTTCGAGTTTATCACCTTTGTCGCCATGCCCTGTGTTGGTAGTAGGTGATATTTCTCGACCCCTTTTAGCTTATCGCCTTTGTCGTCCAACCCGTTTTGTTGGTAGTAGGTGATATAGCTGGCTTATTACCTTTGTCGTCCTGCCCTGTGTTGGTAGTAGGTAATATAGTCGGGTTTGATTACCTCGTTGTAGCTATCACTTGTTTGATAGATGGTAATCACTCCTTTCTTTGTTCGAGTTTATCACCTTTGTCGCCCTGCCCTGTGTTGGTAGTAGGTGATATTTCTCGACCCCTTTTAGCTTATCGCCTTTGTCGTCCTACCCGTTTTGTTGGTAGTAGGTGATATAGCTGGCTTATTACCTTTGTCGTCCTGCCCTGTGTTGGTAGTATGTAATATAGTCGGGTTTGATTACCTCGTTGTAGCTATCACTTGTTTGATAGCTGGCAATCTCTCCTTTCTTTGATTGAGATTATCACCTTTGTCGTCCTGCCCTGTGTTGGTAGTAGGTGATATTTCTCAGCCCTTTGAGATTATTACCCTTATCGTCATACCCTTCGTTGGTAGTAGGTAATCTTTCTCATACCCTTGGTTGATTACCTTGTTATAACTATCACTTGGTTGATGGTTGGTAATCTTTCTTTTGGCTTATCACCTTCATCCACTCGATTGGTGGTTGGGAATCTTTCCTTTTGATCTTGCTATTACCGGATGCTGATGGTAGACGATCTGTTCCCCAGCGGAGATTTTTCTCTCCCTGTGGGGACGAGTTATCCCTCTTTCGTTTCTGGTATTGGTAACTTTTCCTCAGTGGAATCTTACTCCTTTCTCTTCCCCAGTGAAGATTTATTTCCCTCCCTGTTGGGATGTGTTTTCGCTCTTCTGTTTTCCCCCGGTGGATTCTTTTCTCTTTGCTCCCCAGTTTTTGTTTGTCTCCCGTGGCTTTTCTTCCCACAGAGGTTTTGTGTCTGCATACCATTTGCATGATCATATCATTTTGTGGTCTCTTAGGGCCAAAAATTGGGTTGTTGTTATATTTAAGTCTCTTCTATCTCGTTGAGACAAAGACGCACATCTTCATATCTTCGAAAGGAAGAAACTTAAATAGGGGCAGCTGTAATACCCTAATTTTTTCCCCTAAGATTCTCTGCTTGTCATGTGCATCCATACATACAAACAATATCACACATTGGTCCCCTATTTTATAGGATTGTGCCTTGCAGGGATCTTTGAGTGTGTGTGTGTTTGTTTAGTTGTTTTATTGCTTAACTTGTTTTATATTTACGAACCATTAATTAAAATCCAAAAATATTTTGTTTTCTTTCACTAACATTTTCAGGGGAAGAACAAGTTAAAAATACCAAAAATCAGTCTCGCAGCTCGAATGAATTTCATGTTAACAAAGTCAAAGTTGATCTGCAATTAATTCAAAATTATCTGATCAAGAGTTTCCAAGATTTAATTGATTATTATTTAAGAGACTCCAAGGTTCATGTGTTTATTTCCATGCCTTCTTTGACAAGCAAGAAAAATCGAGCCAGAACCAAGACAGCACATCAAAAAGCCATTTTTTATCATTTTTCACTGTGTTAATCGATTAACCTAATTGCACTGTGAAATGGTTAATCGATTAACACGTGCAATTTTTGAAAAAATGTGCCAAATTCAAATTCTGCAGCAATTGGCACCAATTTTCATCATTTTGATCACATGTGAAATATTCTAGACCATCCCATTTTAATTCTCTACATCATCATAATTAATTCCCACCATGTACCTCCACTAATCACCACTCTTTTGATAATTTCCCTCCAAATTCAAATTCCAAGCCTAATTTTCATTTCCAAACCAAATTCCAAACCACCAAATTTCCAAGCCTAAACTCTATAAATAGAGACCTCATTTCATTCATTTCACAAGCTTTTGAGAGCCAAATTCACCTTGCTAAAATTTCACTTGAAGCTTTTGATAGCCAACAAACCTCTTGCAAATTCTCTCCCCAACCACAAAATTCACTCAAAACTCACTTTTCTTCTTTTGAAAGTTAATAGGAATTCACATTGAATCTTGTTCAACTTTGAGCTAAACCTTCATCCAAACTTATTTTCTTCATCAATTACAGTTGATCAAGGCTCTGGTGTTTGGATTTCGAAGCAATTTGAAGGAATTTTCAGATTTGAAGTGGTTATTCATCTTTCACCATTGTGGAAGCTTCATCTTTATCTTCCATAATGTAGATCCTTGGTGGATTCTTGTTACTTGATCCTTGGGATCTTGTAATTGTGTTTGATTGCTGGTTTTTGCTGCTGTTTTACTCAAAATTTCGTGCACAATTGCATCCTTGTTCATGAGGTGTTTGAATAAATGATTGATCAAGGACTTTGCAATTTTCAAACTGATTTTCTGCTGTTTTTACAGTGTTAATTGATTAACCAAAACCAGCACGAATTGGTTAATCGATTAACAGTTAAATTCTGCGCAAAAAACTGCAAGTTTACACTGGTTAATCGATTAACCTAATTGCACTATGGAATGGTTAATCGATTAACCAGCATCCAGAATGTGTTTTTTGCTTGTTTTTGGGGCTGTTTTGGCTTTTCTTCCTTTTTTTCCCCTTTCTTCTTATTTTAGCCTTGAATTAGATTGTTGAGATTAATTTCTCTTCAATTTCAATGGACTTTGGATATGGTTAAAGTAATTAAACATTCATTAGTTCAAATCTATCTTTTAATGAATTGTTGAATTCATTTGAGGTGCTTTGAATTAGTGATATGTTTTCACACTTAAACTTATCAATTAAAATTGATTGAACTTGAAGATGAAAGGATCTTGAAAGTGTAATTCAATTTGGCTTTCTCTTTATCTATTTCTTTTTATTTTGATCGATGAAAGTCTTATGGATCTTAGAATTTCTTTGTTGAATTCTTGATCAAGACTAGATCGTTACCTATTTTCTTTTCGTGCGGTATTGCTTTCGGATGACGATTTACATATCGTTTATCTAGCATACATTAGCACAAAGATCTGTTGACCGACCTCATTGTAGGGTAATTACTCCGTAAATTACTTGGCGATTACTTAACATAGCGCAACATTTGTCCCTCTTTATCCAATTTCGAATTTGAACTTTCGTGGTCCGGACCTTGATTGGTCGCGTCATCCCAATGTTGGTTAATCTTTTGTATTAGGTTCAAAATCTTTGAAGCTTGTTGTTGTAGAGGCTTTGATTCTATCAATCTTCTAACAAGTCTTCACTAACCTTGACCTAAGTACATTGTTTAATCACTATAGTTCAACACGTGAAATAGAATATTATGTGAAGGCTTATGGCACTAGAGCCTTGTGCTACTAATCACTAACTTCTAACTTCTTTATGTTTCCTTCTCACTCCCTATCTCTCTTTATTTGTTTTTATGCTTTATGTCATTTTATCATATCATGTTTATGTTTATGTCATTTTTCTTTTGTCCATTTGGACCATATTATCTTGTGCTTTTGTTTTTTTTTTCTTTTGTCCATTTGGACTTAAAACATTAATAAAGGATTAAACCACTAAAATACTTGTGCTCATAATGTTGGACTATGGCCACTATCCTTTGTATTGGAGGACCTATACTCTTGATTATGGACTTATGGACTTAGAATTAGGATTCTCTCCCTTATGCTTTGGACAATTATGGAGTTTGGTATCCTACCCTTTATTTGGCTTGCTTATTGGCTCAAGAGGATGGAATTCTTTTCTTATTATGCTTTGAGGAGTTCCTCCATGTGGTTAGATCTTTCTTACCCTAGCTTTTATTTTTATGCACTAGGATAGTCACTTCTTCTCCACCCCTTCTTCAATTTTCAAAATCTTCTCCCTTTTTCAAAACTTTCTTGTTTTCAAACTTAAAACCGCTTTCATAATAAAACCTTGACTTTGGTCAAGTGATTTTTTAAACTTTGTTTTTTTCTTTAATAACTATCAATCCATGTTAATCATATTTTGACCATTTCAAAAAGACTTTAAAAAACACCAAACTCATCAACCTCTTTTTGTGCCTTATGCACTTTTCTTTTAAAACTTTTTCATAAGTTTAGACATGATTCATTTCTTTAAGCGGAATTATTCGCTTGGAAATGACGACTTGTCTTCACATTTAAAATAAATCATAAAAAACAAATTTTTGTTCTTTATACCAAGAACTACGAGGTTTTGATCCTACATTGCACATCGTGGGTACGTAGGCATGAGGCGATAAGTCTCTCCAAACACAAAAATATTAAAAAAATAATTCTCCTCTCATCTCCTCAATCTCTTTACAAGCAAACCTTTTCAAGCCATAAAGCGGTAGATATTTCAAAGGGTTCCTATAGAGTACTATAGACGTTTTGGGTGCTAACACCTTCCCACTGCGTAACCAACCCCCCTTACCCATTTCTCTTTTTCTTTTTAGCTTTTTCTTTTTAGACTTCTTAGGATTTATTCGCTCTTTTTTCCTTTTCCTTTGTGGAATAAATAAAAGTGCGGTGGCGACTCTTGCTTTATGAGTTAAGTTAATCAATAACTTACACTCACAAATTTTACCGCTATAACTATTCACACAAAAAAGAGCACACCCCAATTGTTGCTAATAAAACACAGAAAAGTGTGCAAGGAGATGGCAAAGACCACTCTTGTTGAAAAGTTCCTAAGCCCGAAACTTGAGGAACAGCTAGCATCTTCGTTACAATAGCCAGTTGGACTCATTATAAGTGAGATCCCGTTGAGTGAAAAGGTTGAGTGTTGTGCTAAAAAAAATAAAGAAAATAAAATTGGAAAGGTGTGATCTTGAGTGTGATAGTCAAAAGTCAACAGAAAAGTCAGAACAAAATTCCACCTTAAGACCCAAGAGGAAGAAAACTTAATTTACAAAAGTACTCAATTTGGAATCACAAAGAAAAATTGGCTCATCCTTCTGAAGAGTAGTAGTGTGACAGTAGGTGTCTAATCACTTTGGTGATAGCATCTTTGGGCTAAGAACAGACTAAGTTGTGCCAATTATTTCCTTTCCCAAGCTATTCATCCAGTAAATGATTAAGCCCCTTCACTGTTATGATCCTGAAGTGTTCTTGAAAATCTCTCTTGTCAATCACTGTCCCATCACCTGAGGACAGGTGATAGTTCAAGTTTGGGGGAGTGATAACCCTATTTTAGCGTGTCATGATGATCCATTTTATGTTAGTAAATCAGCTAAGTTTAATTAGATTTATTTGTATTTCACTTGTTTGAATATGTCTTTACCTTTAGTGCACTAGTTGTACCTTTTATTGTTTATTGTGTGTTTTTGGTCTTAAAGAAAATCTGATAAAGGCAAACTGAGGCATGACACCTCAAGACACCGTCTAGAGCAGAATAAAGATAGGAGGAAGGAAGATGTTAAGACTTGTTAATTGCAAATTCACCAAGAGCTTGGAAGAATGTCTATCACTAGGGCATATGTCGCAGAGGTTCATGTCAAGAAGGAGCTAGGGCATCAAGATAAGATCAAAGAAGCTAGAGGACAAAAGGTGGTATAGTGGGGACCACTCCGGCAAAAGCGCGTCCTGCACCCAGCCACCCGCCGTCTGCTCTCTGCTACTACCTGCTGCAGCAGTCGGCCAAAGACGCCTTGTCTCCCAATGCTGTCTGTACCTGGCAACTTGTTCACGAAAGGAGAAGGGACAGCTGGAATTATTAGTGATTTGATATGGGTTGAACCTTATTTTCACCAAAAGCCCATGATCCAAGACCCATCAACTTCCACTCTCATTCTCAAAGTCTATAAAATCAAGCCACGTTCAGCAATGAAGAGAGAGACCACAAGCCAGAAATCACACACTCATATTTTCTGTTTTAGTTTAGTTTAGTTACTTTGAGGATTAAGGCGATTAGAAAGTTTTCTTCTTCTCATCTAATCCTGTATTTGTTGCTTGGAACTGTCGTGACTACAGAGGTCTGATGTTGTTTACCCAACGCAAAGGATATTCAAGTTATTACTAGGTTGTCATTTCTTTTACACATTTTGCTAAGAATATGTCATCTTGTAGTTTCATTCCAGTAGCTTGTACTCAGCTCATTATGAGCTAAACTCGTATTTGATGAGCAAAGTGAAGTTAATATAAAGTTGTTTTTATGTTGAAATGACGTGTTGAAGAATGTCTTATTTTGTTATGTGTATTTATTCTATACACATGCTTCTTAGAATGATCAACTTAGAAAAAGGTACAAGTATGTTGTTGAGAGAGATCCAATAACATGTTGATTTCATAACAAAAGTGGTTAATAAAGTAGGATAAAGATATTCACTTAATTCAACTTGCTTAGAGATAAGAAGTTGAGACCATTAATATTTTTCAGAATTAAAACCAGATACATTTTAGGGTTATAAGTGAGGCTTAGATATTTGTTCCCTTGCCCTAGTTATGTATGCTTAGATGTTGTAGAAATACACCACTAGATCACGTTCTGACCTTTTGAGGCACGACACTACACATCATGGATACATTTTAGCAACAATATATTAATGGATCTTAGCTCTTCAATCACCCTCTTTGATATCTTATCCTTTCTTATTTAGTGTTTAGTTTGTAGTGTGAATTTCTTACTGTTACCATTTGTCGCAACTGCGAAAAATAACCAGCGGAAACAAAACAGAAGAGTCGCCACAGAACGTTATTTATCCCAACGCATGGAAAAGAAACGATCAAAGAAAACCTAACAAAGGGAAAGGAATGGTCATCGCAACCATAGCCTGGGTTCGGGTGTCGGTTACGCAAGAGGAAGGTATTAGCACCCCCTCGCGTCCATCGTACTCGATGGGATCCACGCTTGTTGTCTAATCAACGGAAACGGGAAGGGAAAAACAAAAATGGACTCGCAAGGATCATTGCGATCCTGTGCCTACATATCTTCATGGACGAATGAAGAATCAGAGTCGACGTAGTTCGACGGACTACGCACTAAAGGGGAAGGTTACTCGCCAAGACTTCGCCATCTGGTGCCTACGTATGAGGAAGTCAGAGCGTCTGTAGTTCGTGGTACCGACCACACAATGGTTAAGTGTTTTTTATGAGTGACGTGCTCTTTTCTGAAAATGATTTGAAATCCATCAATCCCGAAGGATAAAAATGATTTGCACTTGGTTTATGTTTTTTAGACAGAAGTGGATTGAAGCTAGTTTGAAACTTACATTGCACTAAAGTATTTTATGACATAGGAGTGAATGCGTCGCATGGTCTACCCCAACGGGACGTATGCTAAACACTCTAGAAAAGTGAAGGGAGGCCCATCATTCTTCATTTCCCATGTACTTAAGGCTCGTGGCGCACAATACTCGTTGTATTTATTAAGTGTTTTGAACTTGTTTTGAGATGAGAAGAGAAAGCTCAAAGGTTGAAAAGAAAACAACTAAGGGGATCTCCATCCTAGAAGTTATCATGCAATGGTGGCCCTATAGTTGAGGTAAGAAGGGGAATTCTACCTAATGTTAGCATGCAAATAGATGAACCTAAGGTTAAGGTTTGAAAGGGACTATCCTAATTGTTGTCATGCAAAGGATTGAAAGCCTAATGTCTCTCCTACCTCGAGCTTAATCGGAAATTAAGTCGAGCTAGGAATCCTAAGGGATCATGTGAACAAACACAAGTAAACATTATACTAAACAATCATAAACAAAAGCAAATCTAAAACTTAAACAAGTCTTAAGATTTAAAGGAGAAGAAATAAGTAATGAGCAGTGAAAACATCATATCTAATCATTCAAGACCAGTACCAACATCAAATGTATACACTTCAATCTAAACCTCAAGAATGGAAGTCAAAACAATTAGGCAAAAGTAATGCACTAATGAACACACCAAATGACTTAAAACCAAACAAGAAGTAAAATCAACCATCCAAACAAAGTGAAATGAGTTCAAATGATATGAGAACCAAGATGGGGCAGCAAGTAAGTCATGTCACATTCAACTCATGTTAATGATCAAAGGAAGAGCAAGAAAGTTCAAGGCATGCATCTTAACCATAAACAAGCATTTGTCAACGAAAGGATCATGTAAGGCACACTTTAAAAAGGCAAACATGTGAGATTAGGGCATGAACCCAAGCAAGGCAGTAGCATATCCATGTATATCAATCCAAATATCAACCCATGAATGGCAAGAAGAAACATCAAGGATCAACTTCAAAACATGCATCAAAACTATGCAAACATTCACTTAGGTCATCCATATAAGTAACAAAAGATCATGTGAGGCATGAAGTGAGAAAAGATCACACATTAGACATCATATCAATAGGATCAAAATCTTATACATGTTATTCAAAGCAAAAAAGAGTCCCCAAGCATTCATTAGATCATATGAGAAGGCATCACAAAGAAACTAGTTCAAGAACATCAAAGGAGGAAGGCCAAAACATAGTCAATTTGGAAAATCAACCATAAATATGAAAATGATCAAATGAGAATGAATCCAAAGCCTAAATTAAGAAAAAAAAGTACATGATCACATCAAATAATCCTTTCAAGCTTCACTTAAGCATAAGTGATCAAAAGGATCCTAACTAGGTCAAGTATCAAAAACATTCCATTCAATGTTCAAACCACATGTAAGCATCAACCAAAAATAGAAGCATGCCTCATAAAAATTAAAATAAATTCTAAAAATCATTTTATATCCATCAAGAATGAATTTGAAAAATTTCTCGACAAGAATCACAAATTTACGCCACCAATTGGATAAAAACATCACACATATCAAGTTAATCGAGCAACAATCGAGGAGCATAAAAAACCATATGAATAACAATAAAAAATTGACCAACAAGGCAACATAATGGTATTAAATCAAACCTCATTTAAGTATCAAGACATGAAAAAAATATTGGCTCAAGAAGGCATGGAAAAGTCATCAAACACACACCCTAATCACAAGGACTAACATGGAAGACACCTTTCAAAATTAATTTCAAATAAATTACAAAAATAAATTGAAAAATAAAATAAAAAATATGAAAAATATCTCAAGACACCATATAATCAGAAACATATTTTTGTTGAATTTTATCATTCATAGAAATATTACAAATAAAATTAAATTGAAAATAAAAGAAAAAGAAATAAAAGAAAACAAGAGAAGCCAAGGGAGGGTGCATCAGCAATAATAATCACAACAGGAACACAAGCACACGCGCTTAGGCCAGCTGATAGGGAGGTGCGAATATCATAAACTGCACAGGCCCAAGGGATTGTAATACTATTAGCCAATATATTTAAAAAAGAAAAAAAGGAAATGAACAAAAATCATGTAGCACACATATATCAATTGGACAAGTGGAACTTAAGTCACTAAAGGACAAAACCAAATCAACAACTAATCACATGCTGCCACGTCAGCATCTTCCTCATGCTCATGCACCAAAACGTGAAACCCTCCCCCTGAACAGAAAACGTCACAGTCCGGCCGGCCACCGTCGGTGATGGTGGTGACGGCCGGAATCGCGCATGAACCACCCTTCCCCCTCAAAATTTCGCGTACTTTCCAACAATGATATTATCTCTTCATTATTCTCCCTCTAAAACCATGAAAAACTAGCTTCAAGAAATACCACACATGGATCCATGACTTCAAATCAAGACAACCAACACACTACATTGTAGCACACATCAAGGTGATCTCAAATATGCAAAAAGATTTGAAAAACAACCACCAAAACTCAAGCAATCATGAATTAAAGTTTGTACACTCAAAATGAAACTTCAACAAAACACACAAGCAAGTACTCAAACATTGCCTACCCTAAGGTAGGACTTCAGATGCACCAATAATGCTCTTAATTCACGTCTAAAATGCAAGATTCAGATCCAAGAAAACTTACTCAGTGGAGAATAGTCCACTGCCTTCTTCAACTTCCTGTACGAAAAGAAACCCATAGACTTGTCCTTTATGCTTCAAAGATGAAGAATAAACCAAGAAAATAGAGCTTCCTTGAGTAGATTGAGAGAACTAGAGAAAACTTTGAAGAGTGGAGAAAAAATTCAGATCTGGAAAATGAGAGAATGGCTCAGGTTTGGAGTGTTTTTGCTTATATATGAGGTGGTTTAGGCTTGGCAAAGGCTAGGAAACGAATCAAAGGCTTGGAGTTTGTTATTATTGGTTTGGACATGAAAATGTGAAGAATGAGTGCACATGCTTGTTGGCTCGGGTAATGGTTTGGGAGAGGTTTGGATGGGTTGAAAAATAGTGAGAAAGAAGCAAGGATGAAATGGGAAAAGTTCTGGCACGTGGGAAACAAAATGAAATGAAGTTTGCACCAATTTCTCTTTTCTACTTTTGGCAAAACACAACAAAGAGAATGGCATGATGTATGCATGTTGCTTGGCTCATTTTGGGTAGTTTTTGATGGTATCATGCGTGTGGTTTAATGCATCATGGTCATTCTGCAAAAACTCCATATTGAATGTACCAAGAAAATGTGTCATGACATGCATTTAGAAACAACTCTTAGAACCAACTTTATGGCTTTATATCTTGATGAATATTGAACCATTTAATGTGAAATTATAACCAAGGGAAAATAGGAAGATCATAGAATACACTCATGTTGAAATGATCTTGAGATGATGCTTGGAAGATGATGAAAAATGGCCATGAATATTGATCTTCAAAACTGTCCGAATAACTTAGAAAAAAATCTAAGTTTTTGCCAATTTCACAACATGAAACATTGATCTTGTGAGTGACATAACTTGCACAATAATACATGAAATGAAGCACGCTTGTACTCTTTGGAAAGGTGGAAATGCAAGCTACAACATTCATTTGGACATGATTTCAAGATGAAGCTTGGAAGTCCTTCAAAAATGAGCTAGTGTATAGGTACCCCAAACTGAATTCTAACACTTAGAAAAAAATTCTAAGTGTTGAAACATACAAGTTTGAAATTGCCAACTTCCAACAACCATAACTTGCTCAATAATGATCCAAATGAAGCATTCTTTACATGGTTGGAAAGCTTGGAATGAGTACAACAACTTTCATGTTTGACAAAAAATGAAATGAAGCTTTGAACTAGGAGAAAATTGGCCTTGAAGGTGGCTGCTAAACCATAAAAAACTTTCCCAAAATAGTAAGTTCTAAAACCCTACTTTTGCCAAAAGTGGCAACTTTTCCCAATTCTTGATTTTTGATGATTCTTTTGACATTTCTTGATCAAATATCATCCATTGATCATATTTGACTTGAAAACCCCAAAGTTGACCTAAAAAAGTCAGGAGTTGACTTTTTCTCTGCCCAGTTGACTTTATCCCTTGTTCTACTGATTCTCAATCATCTGATCAACTGAAGGCCTTCTGATTCAAATTGATGCTCAATCTTTCATCCCTAGACACTTGAGAACACATAGGAGGCCATGGAATCAAGTCTTGCTCAAAGAACCAGAAATAAACTGATTTTATCACAAACCCTAATTTTCGTCCTCACAAGATAGGAGATGAATGCACATCTTCAAAACCATAATTCCTCTGAACATGGTGTAGAATCCCTGAAACAAAGATGATTTGTGAGACAAAATGATGAAGAGGCTTCCAAATCCTTGCCCACAGAGGTGCCACACTTCCAAATGTTCAAAACCCTAGATTGATGACCACAGACAGGAGAAAGTAATCCACTTCAAATCTCTTACCAAATTCAACCATTTGATGAAGTGATAAACACATTAAGATGTTTTGAGTCATAAGAATCCCTTGTGGTGACATTGAGGCCATCTCTCCCATGACCTCTTGCTTGAGCCTCTGAAAAACATCATCTCCTTTTGAGCTAGACAAGCATACCTTGATCCCATGCTTAGAAACAATGATATGCACAAATGATAATGCAAAATGAAATGAAACATAAGCCAGTTAGTGTTAGAAAGAGGAGGAAAAATTTTGGGGTGCTACAGCTACCCCTATTCAATCTACTTGAACCTGAAGGTGTGAAGAGTGACCCTCCTCAAACATTCAGGGTAGAAGGGGATTGAATACCAAAAGAACCACACAAATTTGCGACCTGCAAAGGGAGGGACGACTCCGCCGGGGGTCTAGTAACAAGAGGTATAAAACCATGAACACGGACGGGTGTCGAAAAACACGGACGAGTGCCAACTACACTGGGGATAAACACAGACGAGTGTTGAAACATCAATATGGACGAGTACCGAAAAGAAGCCAAAATAAACACGGACGAGTGTCTAAAATCAATAGGAACGAGT
This sequence comes from Lathyrus tuberosus, assembly GCA_022829125.1. Taxonomy (NCBI): domain Eukaryota; kingdom Viridiplantae; phylum Streptophyta; class Magnoliopsida; order Fabales; family Fabaceae; genus Lathyrus; species Lathyrus tuberosus. The sequence goes on along the minus strand of JALAZF010000391.1, from coordinate 5,109,760 downwards.
ATTGAAACAAAATAGATCGAACAAGGACGAGTGTCGAAAGAACACGGACGAGTGTCTAAAATCAATATAAACAAGTATTAAAACAGAGAAATCCAACACGGACGGGTGTCAAAAGAACACGGACGAGTGTCTAAAATTAATACAGACGAGTATTGAAACAAAATAGATTGAACACGGACGAGTGTCGAAAGAACACAGACGAGTATCTAAAATCAATATAGATGAGTATTGAAACAAAAGAGATCGAACACGGACGAGTGTCGAAAGAACATGGACGAGTGTCTAAAATCAATGCAGACGAGTATTGAAACAAAACGCAAACACAGACGAGTGTTGAAATCTCAATACGGACGAGTATTGAAAAACTAAATGCAAAAATAGACGAGTGTTGAAAGCTCGATACGGACGAGTATTGAAAAACTAAAAGAAAACTGAAATTCTGGTATCAGATGTGTGATGTTAAGTGTGATGTCACAACAACACAATCTGCTAAATGAACAAGACAATAAAACAGTCAAACAACACAATGAATTGTTTACCCAGTTCGGTCTAACTACCTACGTCTGGGGGCTACCAAGCCAGGGAGGAAATTCACTATTAGTAGAATTAAATTACAGACTCAACAATACCAGTTGACAATCAACTAACTTAATCTCTACCCAATGACACTTCTACCTAAGTTACACTTAGATATGAGAAACCACTCACTCCCCATTAATCACCTCAGTGATACAATTCAAGATTACAAAGCAAAGAAGAACAATCTTCAACGAACACAACTTGATCTTACTTAACAGCTTTGATCAAGAACAATACACTCTTGCTTAAAAGCTTTAGAGTGGACAAATTACAACTCAAACAATCACACCAATTCAGGCATCAATGAAGAATGAATGGTTTACAAAACACAAACGAAAACACACTTGACACTCAGTCTTTAATCTCTTGTCTTCGTCTCCTTCAAGTAGGGTTGTGGCTGCTTTATATAAAAACTCAGACTTGGGCTTGGACTCCTTGAAAATCTCTGATTTGATTTGAAATTAAAACAGATTTTATCTTCAAATGTTTTCATATAATTCAGCCCTAAAAATAGCAACAAGATCTGCTCCACATATGATTACACCAGAATATATCTTTACCAAGATATTCGCCTGCAACCTCTTACTCACTTAAGCAAAAAATCTCACCAACAACTAAAACACGCACGGCCCTAATAACACAGCAGACTGATGTTCTATCAACAGATGTCAAGACATCGTGTTTGACATCAGCACAAAAACTGCAACCCTAAATAACTTAACATAAACTGAATGTTAAGAACTCATCTTAAGACATCAGACAAATGACATCTTCAACAACAACATTGTTTTACCAAAATTGTAGCCAATACAAGAACTAACAATCTCCCCCTTTGGCTAATTTTGGCTAAAACAATCTCAGCCAACATCAAAGATACCTGCAGCGGATAAAACACCAAACTCCAAACAACTACTAACATTCACTACACAACCAGCATCAGCAACATCCAACAGCTGCACCAAAAACAAGCTCAAACAGCATAACAGCTGCACAAACTATAAACTCCCCCTCAAAACTAGAATCACACCAGACAACTAGACAACACCTAGGCTAACTCTCCCCCTTTTTAGCCACAATTGGACAACCTCTTAACCTACCAAGGCAGTAAACACAAAGTTCTGACATCCAATTTGACAAGGTCAAATAAATGGCTTCCCAAGAAAAACAAGTTCCCAAACCAAAGACCACTTTGACTGGTCAGGCGATACAAACAAAGACTCTTTATGCAGTATAAAAACTAAGCCTTCTTGCTTCTAACAACATACCACAGATAGAACCATGAGTCAGTCTAACAAAGATGCAGGAAAGGGACACATGCAAGAGGTCAAGAAACCAGATCCACAGAAGTTGAAGAACAAAACATTGTCTACAGCTGGGGCAACTCCAGGAGCAACAAGAATAAGAAAAAAAATCAGAGACAAGGATGAAAACCATCAAAAAACCTCCAGTGCAACTTCATGCTTCTGATGATGAATGGGATGAAGATTGGAAAACTTTTCTTGATTCAGGGGGTTGGGATAATCTTTAGACCCTTTGTTTGTTGCTTTTGATGTACTAAAATCTAATCTTGTATGCTTTCAGCAGTTGAATAAAATTTTGTTTCCTTTAAACTAAACATATGCAATAAAGTTCACAACTGCACAAGACACCTCCCAGCACACTTAATCCTCATATATGCAAATTCCTAATTTTCTTCATAATTTTTCAAATTGATTTGCATCTAAGGCCTTTGTAAAAATATCAGCTAATTGCTGTTCAGTAGCAACATGTTCCAAAGCAACTACTTTGTCTTCAACCAAATCTCTTATAAAGTGATGACGTATATCAATATGCTTAGTCCTGCTATGTTGAATTGGGTTTTTAGAGATATTGATAGCACTCAGATTATCACAGTACAATGTCATGACATCTTGCTTGACATTGTATTCTGTTAACATTTTCTTCATCCAAACAAGTTGAGAACAACTACTCCCTGCTGCTATGTACTCAGCTTCAGCAGTAGAAAGAGACACACAGTTCTGCTTTTTACTGAACCAAGAGATCAGATTATTCCCTAAGAAGAAACAACCTCCTGAAGTACTTTTTCTATCATCAGCACTTCCTGCCCAATCAGCATCACAATAACCACATAACTCAGTGCCTGATCCATGACTATAAAGCATGCCATAGTCACTAGTCCTATTTACATACTTCAGAATCCTCTTTACTTGATTCAAGAGACTAACCTTAGGCTCAGATTGATATCTGGCACAAACTCCAATAGCAAAAGAAATATCAGGTATGCTAGCAGTGAGATACAATAGACTACCAATCATGCTTCTGTATAGACTTTGATCCACACTCACACCATGTTCATCCTTTGACAACTTTAAGTGAGTAGGAGCAGGTGTCCTCTTGTGATTAGCATTTTTCAGACCAAACTTCTTAACAATGTTCTTAGCATACTTGCTTTGAGAGATGAATATGGAGTCTTCCATTTGTCTAACTTGTAGACCCAGAAAATAGCTGAGCTCTCCAACAAGACTCATTTCAAACTCAGACTGCATCTGTTTCACAAAATGTTTAACCATTGCATCTGACATCCCACCAAATACTATGTCATCAACATATATTTGAGCTATCATCAGTTTTCCTCCTTCATCTTTGACAAACAAAGTCTTGTCAATCCCTCCTTTTCTGTAACCATTCACAACCAAAAATTTAGTAAGCCTGTCATGCCAAGCTCTTGGTGCTTGCTTCAAACGATAGAGAGCTTTCCTAAGTTTGTAAACATGATTAGGAAATGTTGGATCAATAAATCCTTTTGGTTGATCTACATAAACCTCTTCATTTAAGTACCCATTCAAAAAGGCACTCTTTACATCCATCTGAAAAGCTTGAATTTGAGATTACAAGCCACACCTAAGAGTAATCTGATAGATTCCAGTCTTGCCACAGGAGCAAAGGTTTCATCAAAATCAATTCCTTCAACCTGAGTGTATCCCTGAGCAACCAATCTGACCTTGTTTCTGGTGACCACTCCTTGTTCATCAGATTTATTCTTGTAAATCCACTTGGTGCCTATCACATTAACTCCATCAGGCCTTGGTACAAGGTCCCACACTTCATTCCTCTTGAATTGTTCCAGCTCTTCATGCATGGCATTAATCCAGAATTCATCAGTCAGTGCTTCTTTGACATTCTTGGGCTCAATTTTGGAAACAAAGCAAGAATTTGACACAACCTCTCTTGATCTAGTGCTAACCCCTGATTTTGGATCACCTATGATAAGTTCTTTAGGATGATCCTTTTGCATTCTAATAGATGGTTCTTTATTAGGTTGTTCAGGTTCAGGCTCAGCAGTAACAGGACTGGGAGATGAACTTCTGTTTTCAGTTTCTGCTGTGACATCATCAAACGATGTTCCAGCATCATCTAGGACATCAGCATCTTCCTGCTTATCACTGTCATCAACAACCACATTTATAGACTCCATCATCACCTTGGTTCTGGAGTTGAAAACCCTTTAAGCTCTGCTATTGGTAGAGTATCCCAGAAAAATTCCCTCATCACTTTTAGGATCCATTTTTCTCCTCTGTTCACGATCTGTTAGAATATAACATTTACTTCCAAAAACATGAAAATACTTCACAGTAGGTTTTTTTCCCTTCCACGGTTCATACAAAGTAGCTGAAGTACCTCTTCTCAAGGTAACTCTGTTGTGAATATAGAAAGCAGTATTCATGGCTTCAGCCCAGAAATGGTAAGGGAGCTTTTTGGCATGAATCATTGCCCTAGCAGATTCTTGAATGGTTCTGTTCTTCCTTTCAACAACTCCATTTTGCTGAGGGGTAATAGGAGAGGAGAACTCATGACTGATGCCTTCAGCAGAACAGTATTCAGCAAACTTGCTATTTTCAAACTCTCACCCACGATCACTCCTTATTCTGATGACATTTCTCTCCTTTTCTCTTTGGAGTCTTTGACATAAATCTTTAAAAACATCAAGCACCTCTGTTTTGTCTTTAATAAAGTTCACCCAAGTATACCTGGAAAAGTCATCTACAACAACATAAGCATATTTCTTCCCACCTAGGCTTTCTACCTGCATAGGTCCCATTAAGTCCATATGGAGCAGTTCCAAGACTTTAAAAGTGGTGTTATGTTTAAGCTTCTGATGAGACATCTTGGTCTGCTTCCCTATTTGACAATCTCCATAAACTTTTCCCTCTTCAATTTTGAGTTTAGGAATTCCTCTGACAGCTTCTGAGGATATGATTCTCTTCATTCCCTTCAGATGAAGATGTCCCAACTTTTGATGCTAGACTTTGACTTCATCTTATTTAGCAAAAACACATGTTGAGTGACTTGAGTCTTGTGACACCCATAGATAACAGTTATCCTTAGACCTAGCACCCTTCATGATGACTTCACCTTTCACATTTGTGACAATGCACTCAGTTTTTGTAAAGTCAACTTTGAGCCCTTGATCACATAGTTGGCTAATACTGATCAAATTTGTTATCAACCCTTTGACCAGTAGTACCTCATCCAGCCTAGGAGCACCAGCACAATTCAGCTTTCCCATACCCTTGATTTCTCCTTTGACACCATCACCAAAAGTTACATGTCCAGAAGAATGTAGCTTAACATCCACCAACAAATTCTTCACTCCTATCATGTGTCTTGAACACCCACTATCAAAGTACCAGTCTTCTTTAGTAGAAACCCTAAGAGAAGTGTGAGCTATTAAGCTGGCAACTTTTCCTTTTAGAACCCATTTCTTCTTTGGTTTGATGACCTGATTACCTTTGTGAATGTTCTGTCTGGGAGCCAACTGAGGATCCCATGTAGCTTATAACAATAAGCCTTTATGTGTCCAAAACGCCCACAATGACGACATCTCCAACACCTGAATTTCTTCCTAGAGGGAGTCCTGTCAGGATGTTTAAACATCTGTTTTAACATCACTGGCTTGGAAATAGGAATAACATTATTTGAAGCTGAAACATTGTTGAAATCCAAACCACTTTTGTCTCCAGCAGTTTTTCCAATATTAAGAATATTGTCTAGAACATCAGTTCCATTATTCAACATTCTGACAGATTTTGACATAGATTCCAGTTTAGAGTTTAGCATACTGACTTCCTTCTCAAGCTCAGTCATTTCAGCCTTTAACTGCATTATGATTTTCTTTTGTTTCTCTCCTTCTAGACAGACTTGTTCACTTTTAATACACAACTTTCTATAAGAGGTAGCAAGCTCTTCATAAGTAACCTCTTCATCACTTGAATCATTGTTAGACTCACAAATCCCAATCATAGCTCTAACAAGATTGGCTGATTCTCCTTCAGGTTCACTATCACTATCCTCATCAGACCAAGTAACAGACATACCCTTTTTTTGCTTCTTAAGGTATGTAGGACATTCTGATTTGATGTGACCATAACCTTCACATCCATAACATTGTATTCCTTTGTCATCATTGGACTTTTCTTCATCTCTAGTTTTCTTCACCTGATCACCTGACCTGTTGGTGTCAGATGTGATGTTCTTGACATTAGGTTTATAGCTCATGTCTATCCTTTTTAGAACCTTATTAAACTGTCTTCCTAGCAGAACAATGGCATTAGATAGCTCCTCCTGAGTTTTAGGAACACACTCTTTCTTTTCATCTTTAGTATTAGACACCAAAGTTATGCTTTTGGTCTTCTTTTCAGGTTCCTCATCCATCCCTAATTCAAAAGTTTGAAGAGAACCAATCAACTCATCCACCCTCATCTTGCTGATGTCTTGAGCTTCTTCTATAGCAGTCACCTTCATTTTATATCTCTTGGGAAGGGATCTAAGAATCTTCCTTACCAGATTCTCTTCAGTCATTTTCTCTCCAAGGGCACTAGAAGCATTTGACAGCTCAAGAATATTCATGTGAAAATCATGAATGGTCTCATCATCCTTCATCTTCAGATTTTCAAACTTTGTTATCAGCAGTTGAAGTCTTGACATCTTGAATTTGGAGGTTCCTTCATGAGTAGTTTTCAAGACATCCCAAACTTCTTTAGCCACTTCACAGGTGTTGACCAGCCTAAAGATGTTCTTGTCAATACCATTAAAAATGGCATTCAAAGCCTTAGAATTTCCAAGCGCAAGTTCATCTTCTTCCTTGGTCCACTCTTCCTCAGGTTTCAGCTTTGATGTTCCATCTTTTTCAACAATAACAGGATGTTTCCATTCTTTTAAAACAGCCTTCCAAGCCCTGCTATCCAAGGACTTCAAGAAGGTAACCATGCGAGGTTTCCAATAATCATAATTTGAGCCATCTAGAATAGGGGGTCTATTCACAAATCCACCACTCTTCTTGTCCATAGTACCAGAAAGTAACAGCCCTAGATCTCACCCAGATGCAGAGCAGGATGCCTGCTCTGATACCAATTGAAATTTTGGTATCAGATGTGTGATGTTAAGTGTGATGTCACAATAACACAATCTGCTAAATGAACAAGACAATAAAATAGTCAAACAACACAATGAATTGTTTACCCAGTTCGGTCTAACTACCTACGTCTGGGGGCTACCAAGCCAGGGAGGAAATTCACTATTAGTAGAATTAAATTACAGACTCAACAATACCAGTTGATAATCAACTAACTTAATCTCTATCCAATGACACTTCTACCTAAGTTACACTTAGATATGAGAAACCACTCACTCCCCCTTAATCACCTCAGTGATACAATTCAAGATTACAAAGCAAAGAAGAATAATCTTCAACGAACACAACTTGATCTTACTTAACAGCTTTGATCAAGAACAATACACTCTTGCTTAAAAGCTTTAGAGTGGACAAATTACAACTCAAACAATCACACCAATTCAAGCATCAATGATGAATGAATGGTTTACAAAACACAGACGAAAACACACTTGACACTCAGTCTTTAATCTCTTGTCTTAGTCTCCTTCAAGTAGGGTTGTGGCTGCTTTATATAGAAACTCAGACTTGGGCTTGGACTCCTTGAAAATCTCTGATTTGATTTGAAATTAAAACAGATTTTATCTTCAAATCTTTTCATATCATTCAGCCCTAAAAATAGCAACAAGATCTGCTCCACATATGATTGCACCAGAATATATCTTTACCAAGATATTCGCCTGCAATCTCTTACTCACTTAAGCAAAAAATCTCACCAACAACTAAAACACGCGCAGCCCTAATAACACAGCAGACTGATGTTCTGTCAACAGATGTCAAGACATCGTGTTTGACATCAGCACAAAAACTGTAACCCTAAATAACTTAACATAAACTGAATGTTAAGAACTCATGTTAAGACATCAGACAAATGACATCTTCAACAACAACATTGTTTTACCAAAATTGCAGCCAATACAAGAACTAACACAAACACAGACGAGTGTTGAAATCTCGATACGGACGAGTATTGAAAAACTAAAAGCAAACACAGACGAGTGTTGATAAGGTCAAAACAAACACAGACGGGTGTTTAGGATCACGACGAGTGACTAAAAGTCAATACAAACGAGTATTGAAAAGTAATAAGCAAACACAGACGAGTGTTTAAATCAATACAGACGAGTATTGAAAAGTAATAGGCAAAGACAGAAGAGTGTTTAAATCAATACGAACGAGTATTGAAAAGCAATAAGACAAGCACGGACGAGTGCTTACAACAATACCAACAAGTATTGAAGAAATAAAAGTAAACACAGACGAGTGTTGACTATGGAAGACTAATATGGGATCAACGCCTATAACGCCTGAACACCCAACTACTCTGAGGGGATAATTCACAAGACCACCTGGAGGAAGCGGTGAGAAGAAAAGAAACCACAGACTACAGATCCTGACAGCCAACTCTGCAGGGGGATACCAGATAGTCTCTCTGGATGACCAAGCCCATTTCTTGGGGAATGAAATTGAACGATATCTCCTGAATTATTGTGCTTTCTGCTGGGGAAATGCCTGTTAAAAGAGAACTCAAACTTGGCTTATGCTTCGAATGCATATGTTTGAATTTTTCTATGGCGTAATGCTCCATCCGAAATGGAAATGCTACGCATTTAGAGGATGCAGTGCAAATGATGCTTATGCTATGCAAAAGAGACACCTCAGCGAAATAAACGCTGAAAACGAAGGCAACTCCACCGGGGATGACAAACTAATTTATCTTCGAGGTCACAAACCCTGCTGAGGAAAATCACACCGCACGACCTTCCTGATTAACATCTCTGTTGTAGATGAACCTCTACTCTGCTGGGAGTTATAACTAAACTCCTACTGAAGATTGAACCCAAAAACTGATACTAAAAAGTGCCAATAACAATTAGACTTAGAACCTACTAGGGATGTCAACCACCGTTGAACAAACCGTTGTGAGTATTAACACCAAACTCTGCTTGGGGAGAGGAGTCAGTAATACCAAACTTACCGGGGATATCATTGAACTTAACCCGCTGCTGGAGAAATGACTTTACCCTGCGGGGAATAAAATATACCGTTGCTGACGAGACTATACTTCCCGATCTGATGAGGATAGTAGATACCACGACTTTGTGGGGAAAAATAAAAATCTCCACCTGGGAAATATATCCAACAAGTCTTCTGCCGGAGATGCAACATTGTCCTGTCTAGTACAAGTGGCTTCTGAATACTCGCTGAGGAGTAATAAACCAGTCTGACTGGGGGGAAATGATCCTCTTCACTCTTGCTGGGGAGAGAGAGATTCCCAATGCTCTATAGAGGTCGCTAAATCTTCCATACTGGAGATAAAAACTCTACTGGGGAGAAGCAATCATGCTACCCTACAAACACACAACAAATAATAGAATGTTCTATATGCAAAATGGTCACCTCAGTTACCATCCATAATATCCATCGCTCAAGCAATTTCCATTGTTTTCGATATGCTCCATAGAGATTAACATTTTCACATACAATGTTTATCAAAAATATCGGACATTTTTGCAAACAAAACAGCAAAAGTAAAAACGGAAATGGAAATCTCTTTGAGTGAAATGAATACTTTATTGAATGAATCGGCCTGTAAATAGGCATTTACAATTGGAAGCAATTTTTGAAAAGAGGTAACTGCACAAAAGTGAAAAGAAAATACACATGTCAGCAATGTGGGAACAAATATCCACCATGCTTCGATTCAGCTATGACCCATATGCTTTGCTTATCTGCAGATGTTTTAACTTTCGAAGAGACTGACTGGACTGATTCCTTACCTTCGAAATTCCCAAGTGTCAAAAGTGCTCATTGATCGAACGCAGACCGCAGCCTCTCGCTTTCAAATTCCTAACTTTTGCCTGGATCGCCCTTTCGGGTTTTCAATCCACCGGGATACCCATTTTTTCCAAAGTTTCCTTTTCAGGTTTTCAACTTTTCGAGTTTATTCTTTTCTTTTTCTTTTATCCCTAATTTTTGCCTGAACCTTTTCTTTTTATGGTTTGTCGGGATGCCCTTTTTTTTCCTGGACTTTTCTTTTTATGTCCAGCGGGTCTCTTTTTATGCGAAGTATTTTTTGACTGCGTCTGTGTTCACAGGGGATGTAAAATTTTCGCCATCCATAGTCGAAAGTAATAAGGCTCCACCAGAGAAAACATTTCTTACTACATATGGTCCTTCATAGTTTGGAGTCCACTTGCCCCTGTGATCTGTCTGAGGAGGAAGGATCCTTTTCAAAACCAACTCGCCTGTCTGAAAACATCGAGGACACACTTTCTAATAAAAGGCCTTTTTCATCCTGCTCTGATACAATCGGCCATGTGCAATGGCTGCCAATCTCTTCTCCTCAATAAGGTTCAGTTTATCCAACCTAGAACATACCCACTCGACTTCATCAAGCTTTACATCTGCCAAAATTTTTAAAGAAGGAATCTCAACCTCTAATGGTAAGACTGCTTCCATACCATACACCAGTGAGAAAAGAGTTGCCCCGATCGATGTACGCACTGAAGTACGATACCCATGTAGAGCAAAAGGCAATATCTCGTGCCAGTCCTTATATGTTACCACCATTTTCTGCACAATCTTCTTGATATTCTTATTTGCTGCTTCCACAGCACCATTCATCTTCGGTCGATATGGAGAAGAATTGTGATGTTCAATCTTAAAGCTTTGGCATAATTCCTTCATCATCTTATTATTCAAATTTGAACCATTATCTATAATGATTCTCTCCGATACTCCATAACGACAGATGATGTCCTTCATTATGAACTGGACTACCACTTGTCTGGTGACGTTGGCAATTGTGGCTGCTTCTACCCACTTCGTGAAATAATCAATGGCCACCAAGATAAAACGATGCCCATTGGAAGCAGTCGGCTCAATCTTTCCAATCATATCAATGCCCTACATGGCAAAGGACCAAGGAGATGTCAATACATTCAGAGGAGTAGGGGTACATACACCTTATCAGCATAAATCTGGAATTTATGGCATTTCCTAGCGTATTTAAAACAATCAGACTCCATAGTCATCCAGTAATACCCTGCCCTCAACAATTTTCTAGCCATAGCATGCCAATTGGCACGAATACCGAAAGAACCCTCGTGAACCTCTTCCATCAACAGGCTTGCCTCGTGTTTATCAACACAACGTAGCAAGACCCTGTCGAAGTTCCTCTTGTACAACACATCGTCTTCATTCAGAAAGAAGTTGCTTGCTAACCTCCTCAGAGTTTTCTTATCCTTGGTAGATGCCCCAGCTGGGTACTCTTGATTCTTGAGAAAACACTTGATGTCATGATACCAAGGCTTGCCATCTGATACCTCTTCAGCTGCAAACACAAAAGCTGGTCTGTCAAGGCGCATGATTCTGATTGACGGAACTTCGTTCCACCGATTCACCTTGTACATGGAAGCCAACGTGGCCAACGCATCGGCCATCTGATTCTTAGCCCGGGGTATATGATGAAAGTCCACCCTATCAAAGAACGGTAACAACCTTCTGGCATAGTTCTTATAAGGCGCCAAATTTGCCTGACGAGTCTCCCATTCTCTGTTGATCTGATTAATCACCAACGCCGAATCACCATACACATCAAGGTTCTTGATTCTCAAATCAATAGCTTCTTCCAACCCCATGATACATGCTTCATACTCTGCCTCGTTGTTGGTGGATATAAACGTTAATCGGGCAGTGAAGGGTATATGGGAACCCCCTTGGAGTTGTGATGATTGCCCCGATTCCGTTATCATATGAATTAACGGCCCCATCAAATATTAAACTCCATTGTGATCCAACTTCAGGTCCTTCTTCAGGCAAACGCTCATCACAGTTTTTCATCTTCAGAAACATGATATGCTCATCTGTAAATTCAAACTTCATCGGTTGATAATCTTTGATCGGTTGTTGAGCAAGATATTTTGACAGAACACTTCCCTTAATGGCCTTCTAGAAAACATACTGAATATCGTATTCTGTCAAAACCATCTGCCAACGAGTTATTCTCCCAGAAAGCGCTTGCTTCTCAAACACATACTTAATCGGATCCATCTTTGAAGTCAATAGGGTTGTGTGGTTTAACATATACTGCCTCAAACGCTTAGCTGCCCAAGCGAGTGCACAACATGTTTTTTCCAGCATAGAGTACCTCGACTCACAATTAGTGAACTTTTTGCTCCGGTAGTAGATAGCAAGTTCTTTCCTACCTGTCTCACCATGTTGACCGAGCACACACCTCATCCCGACATAATTAAAAGAGTAAGTGCAGCATCCGAAATCAAAACACGACACACCAATAAAGCCAAGCACAACTAATAGGCTATTGTTAGAAGATAGGTACTAGACTTCGACAAATGAGGATACCTTGATGTCACACATTCGTACTTGCGGAACAAGACTCCCCCATATGCAATACTAATCCAAAACGTACCATTATAACTCGACCTATATTCCTTGTCTCTTTTTCCCTCTCTTTCATTCTCGTGCGATCACATTAAGCCTGTTATCCCCACATTTGCACGGTAAGTGAACCTGTTAGTGTATATGATCTCGATTTTTCAAATTTTTGCATCATTACTTCTTTTCTTTTTGAATTTCCAGAATCTGATCCGTTGGGATAAATGGTCGGGTGAGAGCCACCTAACTTAAAAGGAAACGAATCCTTTCATTCGCTTTCTACAATAAAGCTCAAATGACATTATTACCAATTTTTTTCGAGATCACCACATATTTGCATCGGTTCATTACTTAGCATGTGTTTTTGGGATGGTGTTGACTGCTAACATAAACTACTTAAGAGACTACTATGGAAACTCAGAAATCAAGGTCTCGGCATAATGGTTATTTAGATCGGTACCGCATACTTAGGGAGTCTAGGGTGCTAAAACGGTACTGACAATGTCAATACTTTCCCAAGTCTAAATAACAAAGCCTAAAGGTGAAAATATGTCATGCAATAGATTCAGATGAAATTTTTTTTGTCGGGGCTACTTATTATCAATCTTAGGGGAATTTTTCTAATGAAAGGAAAAGGTAAAGTACAATAAGACTCGATTACACATACACGACTCGACATAAAAGAAACTACCTAAAAAGCATAAAAATAACATGAAAATAACAAAACAAAAACAAAGCAACAAAGCGATGTAGTTCAATCTCCCTAAGAAACCACGACCCTCTATTTCTATTCTCGGTTCAGGCATTTCTTGTATGGATTTTACTTTAGCCGGATCTACCTCAACTCACAATCAGTGAAATTTTTGCTCCGGTAGTAGATAGCATGTTCTTTCCTACCTGTCTCATTGTGATGATTGCCCTGATTCCGTTACCATATGAATTAACGGCCCCATCAAATATTAAACTCCATTGTGATCCAACTTCAGGTCCTTCGTCAGGCAAAGGCTCATCACAGTTTTTCATCTTGAGAAACATGATATGCTCATCTGGAAATTCAAACTTCATCGGTTGATAATCTTTGATCAGTTGTTGAGCAAGATATTTTGACAGAACACTTACCTTAATGGCCTTCTGGAAACATACTGAATATCGTATTCTGTCAAAACCATCTACCAACGAGCTATTCTCCCAGAAAGCGCTTGCTTCTCAAACACATGCTTAATCGGATCCATCTTTGAAATCAATAGGGTTGTGTGGTTTAACATATACTACCTCAAACGCTTAGCTGCCCAAGTGAGTGCACAACATGTTTTTTCCAGCATAGAGTACCTCGACTCACAATCAGTGAACTTTTTGCTCCGGTAGTAGATAACATGTTCTTTCCTACCTGTCTCATCGTGTTGACCGAGCACACACCCCATCGAATTCTCAAGAACCGTAAGATACATAATCAACGGTCTTCCTGGCACTGGCGGCATGAGGATCGGAGGTTCCTGCAAATATTCTTTTATTTTATTGAGTACCTTTTGACAGTTTTCATTCCACTCGACCTCTTGATCTTTTCTCAGCAATTTGAATATTGGTTCACACGTGGCTGTAAGATGAGAGATGAACCTAGCAATGTAGTTCAATCTCCCTAAGAAACCACGAACCTCTTTTTCTATTCTCGGTTCAGGCATTTCTTCTATGGCTTTTACTTTAGTAGGATCTACCTCGATACCCCTTTCGCTAACAATAAATCCCAGCAATTTACCAGATCTCACACCGAAGGTGCACTTGTTCGGATTCAACCTTAGTCTGAACTACCTCAACCTTTCAAACAGCTTATGTAAATTCACCAAATGTTCTTCCTCTGTTTGTGACTTCGCAATCATGTCATCAACATAAACTTCAATCTCTTTGTGAATCATATCATGAAAGAGAGTCACCATCGCCCGTTGATAGGTTGCCCCAGCATTCTTCAATCTAAAGGGCATTACCTTGTAGAAGAAAGTTCCGCACGGTGTTATGAACTTCATCTTCTCCATGTCCTCTGGGGCCATTTTGATTTGGTTATACCCAGAGAAGCCATTCATGAAGGAAAATACGAAATACTGAGCAGTGTTGTCAACTAACACGTCAATGTAGGGAAGCGGAAAATCATCTTTTGGGCTTGCTCTATTCAAGTCTCGACAATCAACACACATCTTGACCTTTCCATCCTTCTTAGGTACAGGAACGATATTAGTAACCCACGGAGGATAATTCGTTACAGCAAGAAAACCAGCATCTAACTGTTTTTGAACCTCTTCTTTGATTTTGACAGCCATGTCCGATTTTGTTCTCCTCAATTTCTGCTTAACCGGAGTACAACCCTCTTTAAGCAGCAACCGATGTACAACAATATCTGTGTCAAGCCCGGGCATGTCTTGGTAAGACCAAGCGAAGATATCCATGTACTCTCGAAGCATTTCAACCAATCTACCCTTAACACTGTCTTCCAAGGCGGCCCCAATTCCTACTTCTTTTTTCACATCCTTGATGCCCAGATTAACAGTCACTATGTCCTCCTGATGAGGTAAAATAATCTGTTCCTCCTATTTCAGCAGTCTGGCTAATTCTTCAGGCAAGTCACAATCTTCGTCAGCCTCTTCTTCAACCTGATAAATGGGATTGTCGAAGTCATATCGAGCCATAGCTGGATTATTATCGGTAGAATCTGAATAGATAAACCTGCATGATTGATGTTTGATAACAAGAAATCGTATCATATTTTACTGCTCATTATGCATTTGTTTCGTTTATTTTATTCGAGTTTTATTAGCATTTTATCGTGTTGTTTGTGTTTTACAGTTGATAGCTTCGTCTGTGGAGAAATCAGGGCGCGAGATTGGAAAAGAGCAAAGAAAGAAGAAAATTCAGCAAAGAAGTGTAGAATTCTGGTTTTTACTGATATGGCGTTCGCCATCCCCAGATGGCGTTCTCCATGAGAAGCTTTCCACGTCAATTAAAAAGGCCAGGACCATGGCGAACGCCATGGCCTGGTGGCGAACGCCATGGCTACGCAGTTACAGAATTTCAAAACTGCAACTGTCATGGGCAGTTTTGACGGGCCATTTTCCCTCCACTCCTCTTTGCACGTTTTGGTAGTTACCCTTGGGATTTTTCTCTATATATAGGACCTTCCACTTATGTATTTGATATCCGATTTTTAGACGCAGAAGCTCTGTCGAATTCCGTTTAGGCATAAATTTACTTTCAAAGCGACAATTACTCACATCGAGTAATTGTCGCAAATTTCTTTGTATTGTTTCGCTGCTATAATCGTGATTTCGAACAAGGCTCTGGCACTTTCGTGTCAATTTAATTCAGTATTTTCGTTACAAGTTTTTATTACTTTCATATTGCAATTTACTTTCTATTTTGATTATGCTATGTGTTTTACCCTGATCATGTTTGTTATAAACGTCGAAATGTTTTGCTAAATTCTGTTTGAGTTCGGCGTGTGAGGACCGTCGTTACCGACGGGACTCCGTAGAAAATGTAGGCACGACTTTATGTGATTGCATGTTAGTTTTGGTTTATGTTTCTATACTTTATTGATCTATTATTCCGACACGAAAGTGAGGGATAAATTAAGTTCGGACTAATAGCGCGAGAGTGTGAGGAAAGAACGGATAGTAGAAACTAGGCACCGGTCTTAAAAACAGTGAGAGCGCTTTAGGCATCATTTAGGATTTCACCAACTTCCAAAATACACTTCTCAATTAAAACGCGCGAGCGAGAGAAAAATCCTGTGGTTGTTAAGTGTGGCTTATGTCAATAGCGCGAGAGTGTGAGGCGGAGTCTTTAAGTTAGTATTTCCTACGGAACAAAGTGCAGTCGTAATTAGCACCCGACTTCTACAAGTTCTTTAGGCACGCGGAATCCACATTTTGGACTCGATTTTAGTATTATTCCCTAAAGCCTCTAGAATTAGTAATTTTTCTCTTTTCGTCTAAAGTCTGTAAACTCTTAGCCTTAGCTTTACACTGCAACTTAGATTGCATTAGTTTGATTATCCCTTCCCTGTGGGTTCGACAACCTTAATTAAAACTACGCGAACAGCTATATACTTGCAGTCTAAGCTCGATCGTCACGTTAGTGTCCTCGACGCACATCAAGTTTTTGGTGCCGTTACGGGGGAAAACTGATTTAGTCAATATTGTGAATCCTTTGTTGCGCAGTATATACTAAGGCACCAAAATTTTTCCTTTTTCTCATTTTCGCCGATTGTATGCCAAACACTCGTTCTAAGGACGACATGCTTGAGCAACCAATTGACGATATCGAGCATTTCATTAACTTAAGATGTCGAATTAACGAGTTCTGAATTAAATATAATCTTCCTGAACCTGAAATTCCGTATCCAGAATTACCAATACCCATGGCGGAGAACACGCAAAACCGTCCTCTTAAGGATTATGTTGTCCCATCACAAGATGAACCGCATAACAGCATTGCTGCCCCTGCCATTAATCGAAATGATTTTGAACTGGAACCTTCACTGTTGCAAGCCGTTTAACAGAACCAGTTTTCTGGAAGTTCCACAGATGACCCGAACCTCCATTTATCGATGTTTGTGCAATATGCTGATACTGTGAAAGCAAATGGTGTTTGTAATGAAGCCATACGACTACGTCTTTTTCCTTTTTATTTGAGAGATAGAGCTAGAGCTTGGCTCCAGTCTCTACCATCCAACTCTATCACTACGTGGGACGAGTTGAAGAAAGTCTTTTTAGCCCGATACTTTCCGCCGAGCAAAACTGTTATGCTAAGAGCCCATATTAACGGATTTAGGCAAAAAGACAATGAATATCTTTTCGATGCTTGGGAAAGATACAAGGACATGTTAAGGCTATGCCCGCACCATGGACTTGAATAATGGTTGATAATCCATACCTTCTATAATGGTCTTCTTTACAACACAAAGTTGAATCTGAACACTGCAGCTGGCGGCGCTCTGATGGACAAACCGTATGAAGCCGCTTATCAACTCATTGAAAATATGGCTCAAAACCACTTCCAATGGGGAGGTGAGAGGACTCCGACAGAAAAACCCGCTACAAAGAACGGAATGTACGAAGTTAACAGTTTAGACCGTGTCAGTACAAAAGTGGATACGCTTACTCAAAAGATAGAAAGTTTGATTGTAGCTCCAGCAGCCACCGTGGCCGCTGTGAAACCAAATTGTGACCTGTGCGGAAATCCTGAACATAGTAACGTTGAATGTCATTTACTAGCCAGTATTCCTACCGACCAAGTGAATTACGCCCAAGGAAACCCGTACTCAAACACATACAATCCTGGTTGGAGGAATCACCCGAATTTCTCATATAAGAACAACAATGCTTTATTTTCCCCAACTCAAGCACCAGCAGTACCTCCAGGATATCAGAAGGGAGCAACTGTTGCCCCTCAAGCGCCAAGAAAGTCAAACGTTGAGGTTTTACTAGAAAATTTCATCGCAACACAAACCCAACAAAACAAAGAGTTTGCCAACCAAAATGTGCACACAAGTGAATTGTTAAAACAGATGGCAACTAAACTTGACGCCATGGCTACCCATAACAAAATGTTAGAAACCCAAATCTCTCAGGTAGCCCAACAACAAGCAACATTAGCAGCCCCTGCAGGAACATTTCCGGGACAACCACAACCAAACTCGAAAGGACATGCCAATGCTATTACATTGTGAAGTGGAACTAAATTAAATGGACCAGTGGATCCAAGGCTTCAAAACTCTGCCATGTATCAGAATCCTGGTAAAGGAACCGAAAAAGTAACGGAACCAAAAATGACAAAATCGACAAAAGTCAAGAGGCCGAAGAGAAAGAAACACCTTATGTGCCTCCACCACCATATAAGCCATAGATACCTTATCCGCAAAGGCTTGATAAGCCTAAAAACGAAGGACAATTCAAAAAGTTTATGGAGCTTCTAAAACAACTCAATATTACCATACCTTTCACATAAGCTATAACACAAATGCCTTCGTATGCTAAATTCCTTAAAGAAATCCTGTCTAATAAGAAGAAGCTTGAGGATAACGAAATCGTTATGCTTACTGCCGAGTGTAGCGCTATCATCCAAAATAACATGCCTCCTAAACTGAAAGACCCAGGTAGTTTCTCGATACCTTGTGTAATCGAAAAGTACATCATAGACAACACTCTATGCAATTTAGGAGCTAGTGTAAGCCTAATTCCCTTATCCACCTATAAAAAACTTGAATTAGGAGAATTGAGACCAATGAAAATGTCTTTACAATTAGCGGACCGTTCTGTTAACTTTCCTATAGGTATGCTAGAGAACATGCCCGTTCGTATAGGACAATTTTACATCCCTACTAATTTTGTGGTAATGGATATCAAAGAGGATTCCAACATTCCTATTATCTTGGGAAGACCCTTTTTAGCTACAGCTAGAGCGATCATTGATGTCAAGAAAGGAAAGCTAACTTTTGAAGTTGGTGAAGAAAAGGTCGAATTTATTCTGGCCCAATTTTTGAAAGCTCCTGCTATAGATGATTCATGTTGTTTTCTAGACGTCATCGACGAATGCGTAAGAGAAGCGAAGATAGAATCATTCAAGTGTACGGAAATACTAAAGATTCCAGCACCTCCTATACTCGAAGATGATAATTGGCGTGAGCCATACGTAGATGACAGTCTAAGGGAATGTTTAGCAGTAACACCAGATCCAATACCATGCCCAAAGAAACATTCTGGAGAACTTAAGACACTACCCAAAAACCTAAGATATGAGTTCCTGGACACCGAACTGGAACAACCAGTGATAGTTAACGCCGACTTGGGACAGATAGAAACCGAAAAGCTTATGTATTTTCTGAGAAAGTATCATAAAGCGTTGGGGTATAACATTTCGGACCTTAAAGGAATAAGTCCTTCCATATGCATGCATCACATTATGCTCGAAGAGGATGGTAAGACATCTAGGGAGCCTCAAAGAAGGATAAATCCTATCGTAAGCAATGTAGTTAAAAAAGAGGTACAAAAGTTATTGGAAGCAGGAATCATATACCTGATATTTGATAGTAACTGGGTAAGTCTTGTGCACGTTGTGCCAAAGAAGGGAGGTGTTACGGTTGTTAGCAATGAAAAAGGCGAATTCATTGCCAAAAGAACTCAAACTGGAAGGAGAATGTGCATAGACTATAAAAAGTTGAACAAAGCCACTCGAAAAGATCATTTTCCTTTACCCTTTATAGATTAAATGCTTGAACGGTTGGTCGAACATTCTTACTTCTGCTATTTAGACGGATATTCAGGATTTTTCCAAATTCCTATTCATCCTGACGATCAAGAAAAGACTACGTTTACCTACCCTTATGGCACATTTGCTTACAGACGAATGTCGTTCGGACTGTGTAATGCTCCCGCAACCTTTCAGAGATGCATGATGGCGATTTTTGCCGACTTTATAGATAATATAATGGAAGTATTCATGGATGACTTCTCTGTCTGTGGGGGAAGTTTTGAAGGATATTTATCAAACCTAGAGATGGTACTCGAACGATGCGTTAAAGTAAATCTAGTGCTGAATTGGGAGAAATGTCATTTCATGGTCAAGGAAGGAATTGTTCTTGGACATGTAATATCTAACCGAGGAATTGAAGTGGATAAAGCAAAAATAGAAATCATAGAAAACATTCAACCTCCGAAAACAGTTAGAGAAATTCGTAGTTTTCTAGGACACGTCGGTTTCTACCGACGATTCATTAAGGATTTCTCTAAGATAACTAAACCACTAACGGGCTTATTTATGAAAGATGCTGAATTTGTATTTGATGAGGATTGTTTGAGAGCATTCAAACATTTGAAAAATGCTCTCATAACTGCACCTATTATGCAACCGCCCGATTGGAGTAGACCATTCGAAATAATGTGTGATGCTAGTGACTACGTTGTTGGTGCTGTCTTAGGACAAAGGAAGGATAAAAGGCTTTATGCCATATACTATGCTAGTAGAACCTTGGACAGTGCACATATGAACTATGCTACCACTGAAAAAGAACTCATAACTGTTGTGTTCGCCTTAGACAAATTTCGTTCTTACTTAGTGGGAGCGAAAATAGTTTTCTATACCGATCACGCCGCAATTAGGTATCTGTTGAATAAAAAGGATGCAAAGTCAAGACTTTTAAAATGGATCTTCCTTCTGCAAGGGTTTGATCTTGAAATCAAAGATAAGAAAGGAACCGAGAATGTAGTAGCGGATCACCTTTCTAGAATTGAGGATCAAAAACCTGAGAAAGTCCCCATCAATGACGATTTTCCATACGACAGGCTTGTAGCCCAGTTAGAAAACGAAAGCAAAACGAGCGAATGCTCTACAATTTATCACGACGCAGAAACAGATGAAGTAGTGGAATCAATATGCTCAAAGACCACACTGCCATGGTACGCTGACTTTGTAAATTAGCTGGCAGCTAGAGTACTTCCACCAGATTTAGCCTACTAACAAAAGAAAAAATTCTTTCATGATCTCAAACACTATTATTGGAATGAGCCCCTACTTTTTAAGTGAGGTGCCGATGGAATTTTCCGTCGATGTGTCCCAGAATCTGAAGTTGAAGATATCATATCTCATTGCCACTCTGTACCTTATGGATGGCATGCAAGCATTTCAAAGGCTTGCGCGAAGATTTTACAATCTGGCCTATTCTGGCCCAGCCTTTGGAAGGACGTCTACATCGCTGTCATAAATTGCGACAGATGCCAGCGCACGGGTAACATTTCTAGACGTGATGAGATGCCACTAAGAGGTATTTTAGAAGTATAAGTCTTTGATGTTTGGGGGATAGATTTCATGGTCCCTTTTCCGTCATCTTTTTTCAACAAATATATACTCGTTGCAGTCGATTATGTTTCGAAATGGATCGAGGAAATAGCTTCACCTACCAACGATGCACGAGTAGTTATAAGACTCTTTAAGAATGTAATATTTCCAAGATTCGGAGTGCTG
This sequence comes from Lathyrus tuberosus, assembly GCA_022829125.1. Lineage (NCBI taxonomy): Eukaryota > Viridiplantae > Streptophyta > Magnoliopsida > Fabales > Fabaceae > Lathyrus > Lathyrus tuberosus. Next base: position 5,088,324 of record JALAZF010000391.1, on the reverse strand, counting down.
AGAGTTTTCATTAGTGATGGTGGATCCCATTTTATCTCGAATAATTTTGGGAAACTACTGCTTAAATATGGAGTACGTCATCGAGTAGCAACACCATATCACCCTCAGACGAGTTGACAAGTGGAGGTTTCTAATAGAGAGATCAATAAAATATTAGAGAAAACAGTTGCAGCCTCTAGGAAGGATTGGTCTGCAAAACTTCACGAAGCTCTGTGGGATTATAGAACAGCTTACAAAACTCCAATAGGAACCACCCCATTCAAGCTAGTTTATGGCAAATCATGTCATCTGCCTGTCGAACTTAAGCATAAGGCTTATTGGGCCATTAAAACCCTGAATATGAACTATAAGGCGACAGGAGAAAAGAGAATTCTTGATATACATGAACTAGAGAAACTTAGGTTAGACGCATATGAAAATGCCCGAATCTATAAGGAAAGAACCAAACAGTGGCATGACAAACGAATAACTAGACGAGAGTTCAACCAAGGCGACATAGTTCTCCTTTTTAACTCTCGACTAAAGATGTTCCCTGGTAAACTTCGTTCCCGATGGTCTGGACCTTTTGAAGTTGTAAGAGTTCCCCAAAGCGGAGCCGTGGAAATTAAAGGGAAATCTTACGAAACCTTCATTGTTAATGGGCAGAGACTAAAACACTACCATAGCATAGAAAATAAAGATTTCTGTGTAAGTTATAAGTTGGAGGAGCTACCCGCTCTTTCGAAAGACTAGTTCGACCCTGATGTCGAGCTAAAGACATTAAACAAGCGCAGCGTGGAAGGCAACCCACGATTCATAGATTTCTAAAGTTTGCCCCTTTTTCCTTCTTGTTTTATCTTTATTTTCTATTCTTGTGTCTGTTTGTTACTATATTACTATACTAATATTATTACTATTACTACTATTATTATTATTATTATTATTATTATTATTATTATTATTATTATAGCTTTTATTCTTGTTTTTGACACCTTCGCGGTACAATCCATTGATAATGTACTCTTTGTCTATTTTCAGGCTAGCTTAGCTTAGGATAGCTTTCACTTACTTAGAGTATGGATCACAATGCTGATGTGGAGATTGTATTTAGGGACGATGCTCAGAGACGCAGATTTGACATTCTGGTTCAGAGGGAATTGGCACTCCCTATTTACCCTGAGGGTAGTACCTTGACCACTTTAGGATTGAGGGACAGAGCGACGTACCTGCTCGACCGAATTGGTTGGGTGAATTTTGGTGTGAGGCACAGATATAGTCCTTACCGTATGCTGACTCTTGAGTTTCTTAGCTCATTGTATTATGATCCTAGATGAGGCCTTGGATTTGGCCGAGGCTTGGCTACATTCAGGCTATTTAACACCAAACACCATTTTACCCATCACGAGATGGCTAACCTGTTGAATTTTCCTAATGGACCTGATGCCTATTCAGTGACACCTGATGATGCTTTTACTGCCCTTGACCTTGACTATTTCTGGGGGACCATTTCTGGTAACTACCATCCAGAACCTAACACTATGTTCTCTAGTAACATACATAACCCTTCTTGGAGGTACTTTCATAAGATTTTGGCTCACATACTATTTTGTAAGGAAGAAAATATCACCTCTGTTTCCAAAGATGAATTATTCATTATGTACTGTGCTTCACAGGGAAGGCATGTGAATACTACTTCCTTTATGTTGGATAGCTTGAACTGCATTGCTCAAGAGACCGATGGTCCTATCCTTGCTGGAGGATTAGTAACCATGATTGCTGAGGCAATAGGTTTTCGTTACCAACTTAACCGCATACGTGCTTGTGCAGGCATCCGTCCGATGCACCTGAATTTCTGTTTTAACCGTGGTATGTTGGCTAACCTAGGGCCATCCGAGTTCGAATTCCTTAATAACAACAAAGTGGTCCAAAACTTTACCCTACCTAACCATGAGATGACAAATGTGCATAATAGGGATAATTGGATTTATGACCTTGAGAAAGAGAGTGAATCACCAACACCACCCCAGAGTCCACAACCTTATGAGATACCTGATGCTAATGCCCCTGATGCCACAAGTCTCTGGAGCTCGTGTAGATTATGTTGCTGTCATTGGTGCTCTACAGTGCCAAGTGGACACCCTTAGGGATGATATTACTTCTATTCGAGGGGACCTCATTGGATTCATGGACATTGCTAATGAACAGTTTGACCATTTATTCCAGGAAGTTCATTCCTTCACTAGGCATTTTAGCAAATGATACTATGATTTATACCGATGGAGTTCAGTTGTAATTTGCATTCTTTGTATTGTTGATTCTCGGCAAAGACATGATGTTATAGTTTTTTGAATTAATGTTATTTCCTGTTTATGTTTCTTTTGTTATTTCGTGAGTTATAATATTTATTTTATTTTGTTTTGTTTTTCTGCAATCTTAATCTCATTCTGTTATTGTACTGATATATATATATATATATATATATATATATATATATATATATGTTTTAATTATCAAAAATCCAAAAAAAAATTGATTGTTCCTCTGCTGAAAATTGAATTATGCACACTTCTGCTCAATGGCGTTCACCATAGCATGATGACGTTCGCCGTCGGTCTATTAAAATTCAAATTTTCAACGTTACACACATGGCGTTCGCCATGTGCTTAATGGCATTCGCCATGGAGACGGAAACTGCAGAACTGTCTGCACGTATTCTATTGCAAAAAAATGCGCGGGTTCCAATTGCAACCTTTCCTACTTCCCTATACATCAGTAACCACCCACATAACTACCCATTAATTATCTCATTAACCCCTAACCACTCATATACCACTTTTTCACCTATTTAAACCATCTAAACTTCATTCTTCATCACCACCAACAACATTCTCAAACTCTTACTCTCTGTTTTACTTTCCAAACTCTCAAAACCTTTTCGAAAAATTAACAATGCCTCCTAGAGCTGCTCGAGACATCGATTACATCAGAATCGAATTTCCCGAAGGTATCATTGGTGAGAGACAAAGGGCTGTTTTTCACAAAATCATAAGAGGCCTGTAGAAGCCACATGTTATGCTCACATAGATAATGTCCGTGTGCTAGGACTGTTCGACAGCATCAACTGGTGTCATACCCCAAATTTGTCCTACCAGTATATACTTTTTATCTGTACTTCCATCCACTAACCATTATTAAAAAAAATCAAAAAATATATGTTGTAGTTTGCTTGTTTCTTTCTCTATACATTTAGGATTTTGCAGGGAGGTTAATGACAATGGTGTGGCTTTAAATCAAATGATGTAATTCAGTTATGATCCAGTTCAAATGAAAGGTTGACCTCATCTTGGTCAAACAATCAAAGGATTGCTTGAATTGAAAATTGGTTGTGGCAGTGGTTTAGTTCTTGAACAGTGAATGTCCAAAGGCATGCCCCATATTCAGAATAATTGCAGTATTAATTCAAGATTTGGTCTAATGGAAATTATACTTCAAGAAGTGATTCAAGAATGTCAAGTTCAAGGAATTGATTTAAGGAAAGTCAAGACAGGCGTGCTAGGCATTGGTTCAAGTCAAGAATTATTCCAATTCAGGTGTAATGGCAGAGTCAATGGTCTTAATTCAAGGGCGTGAATTAATTGTGGAAGGTTTTATTTCAACCAATTCACGACCAAGGTACATTTCAAGAATAGCTTCAAATGTTGTTTCAAGACTGCTAAAGCTTTGTGTTTAATCAAGACATGAGATAGGTTCTATTTTGCATCACAAAGAAGTGGTTGGAGTCCATTTTCAAGCCACGTTTAGAAGAATTATTTCAAGATTTATCTTGATTTATGTCAAGTTGGCTCCCAACCATAATTAGAGTTGATTTAAAATATGATCAATTTATTTCAAGTTAGGTCATGAAATTCAAATTTGCAAGACTTGAGCCATTGTTTTCAAGACATAGCTAAGTATCAAGCCATGGCCAAACCGTGTCCAAATAAGAGTTATGCTTGGTATTGGGGTGCCTTTGAGCCAAGTTTTGGACATTTAAAATGTATCAAGACGTGGAAGCCAACAAGCTAAAGATATGATATGCACAATTGCAACAACATCAGCAGGCCAAAATTCACATCACAATTTACAGGCCATTTTAAAGCATCTCATCTTAACTAGGGTGAACATAAAGTTCATTCACAAAAGGATCTATTGTATTTAAAATTATCACATAATTCGTGATCACAGGGTTAAGGCGGGATTCACAAAAGGCTAAAGTTACAAAGTTTGAACATCATTGCAACAGAGAACATTAATCCCACAAGTGAGTTTTAATTGAATAAGAGCACATTTGAAATTATAAGAAAATTCTAAACTACAAATCCTACAAACTTCTTGGAGTCTAAGCCTAAAAGATTGAACGCCATGTTTGAATCAGACGCAAGACCTAAGAGCAGCCATTGACCTATTCGCCATGCCGAGTCCTATTCTTCATGCTAATCCACCAGCTTTTTCCACAAACTTGTCAAATTGCTAACACCAAGCCATGGTCCAAGTAGCAGCGAAATACAACAATTAACACAATACCTGCCAAGAGAAATGCACACAACCAGAAAATCACAACCTGCAAAACTTTCCTGAAAATTCATTTTTAGCCAGCCACACTTTTTATAAAACCTGCAAGGCAAAATTACACTCAATGATGTGTACTCTAGCAACCATACTTCACTACCAACAACAATCAAGACATGACAGAAATAACAGGATTGAAAAGAGAAAAAGATGAAATGGAAGTGAGCAAAGTTCAATAAATTATGCACAGGAGGCAAAAGTGTGTGAGTAATAGAAAATCAATAAGGTTCAAAAATTCATAACTGATAAACATATACCAACAGCAACACGGTTCAAGGGGGACCATTTTTCATGATTATGCCATAACACCAAGAAGAAAGACAAAGGCCAAGAGGTACAATCATTCACAGGAAGAGGTTTTCTTAACAAATCATGACAGTGGTAAAACATTAATAGAGTGCTAACTACAACATTGTTATATATGGTCAACAAGAAAATGCAATTCTAGGAGGAATTATACCAGTCAAGATTATGCGTCTTGTGACTTACTTCTTGTACCAAGGCCATGACTCTCATGCTTAAACTTCCACCAAGCATATGTATGTCCGAGCTGCCTCGAAGCATATGATAATGAGAATCTCGAAGTAACTTTCAAATGTGAATAATACTATGTACTTAGCTTGCATTCTTGAATGGATGAAGGAGACAATTCCTATCCTACATGCGATTAAGAGATTATCAAGAACTTGTGTAGTTTGATCATTCCTAAAAAGAAAATTCAGGTAAGCATTCAGGTAAGCATTTAAGGAATAATTGATTAGATAAGCGTTGAATATTAGATCTTACCAAGATGTTTCTAAAATCAAAGTCAGGAGTTGTCTTGTCTAGTTCAATCCCATCCGCACCATTGCCTTCATATTAATATCTAAAGTCTTGTCTTTCATGCCAAGGTTCTAAGTGCTGCAAGCATATGTGAATCGAAGCATCAGCCCAGAACAAGCAGGGTGAGGTGTTATTCAGGAAAAAGCAGAACAAGAATTAAAAATCATTCAAATATTCCAAAACCAAAATCATTTTTAAGTCAACAAAAGGCCACATTAGCATAAAGTCAAGAGTGGTAAAAGTTTCAAAAACAATAACTTTACAAGCAGTGAAAATCACAAATTCACGCAGTGAAAAATCAAATAAAATACACGTTCTAGAACCTCACTACAGACAAAAATAGGAGATATTTTCACAATTCCATTTCCTCAGCATCCCACAAAATCAGCAAAACATTCTAACGGATTGATTCTCTCAGAATTACACCTCATCCTATTTTGCTAACAAACTCACACGAATTCTTTTTCTTCACACGTATCAAGCATCCTATAAATGCTACACTGTTCATTCAAAGGAGGACACCAAAAAAAACCCTAATCTTATTCTGCAAGAATTTTCCCAAACCCAGAAAAACACTAAAACTCACATTCTAAGATCTCTACATAATTTCACATTGAAATTTTGTAAAGATGAGCTAAACTTTGCATCACCGTTCAAGATTTTAGAGGAAAAAGGTACTACATTCGGAGAAATAGAAGCAAAAAGGAAAAGAGTTAAGAGAGGTCAAAGGCTTACCTTCATCAGAAAAGCGAACTCGGACTTGCTCCAATTTTGTAAGTCTTCTTTTCCCTTTCGTAGTTTTGAAACCTGATTCTTGCTCGCCTTTATGTTCTGATTTGGATTCCTCTTTTAATTGCTACATCTGAGTTGTGTTTGTAGATTTAGGTTTTTTTCTGTGAGGTTCGATTTTAGGGTTTTGAGGAGGTTTTAGGTTGATTTGAGCTTGGATTTGAACTCAGAAGGTGGATTTATATGGGTTTAGGGTTTTGATTTGGTGGTTGGCCGGAGAAGAGGGGCGGCGCCGCTGCCAACCGTCTTCTTCTCCGGTGGGAATTAGGTTTCCGGTGAGTTGGTTTTAGAGAGAGTTGAGAGAGAATGAGGCAAACGAGAGAGAGAAAGAATTGAAGCTTTTGAACTCTCACTCTCTCATTTTGCTTAATAATTTTGGTTGGTGGGATACTGGGTGGCTTCACCCACCGGTGACAAGTGTCACCGTTTGCCACTCTTACTTTGGATCCTATGTGTGCATCCCCTTGATCCTTATCGTGTCCTTGCCTGTTGGTCGTTGGATTTGAGTCTATCGTTGACTCTTGCTCCATCTGACGTCCCAGATCTTCTCTAGAGTCAACCTGTGTTGACTGGTTTCCATGGTGAACCCACGGGCGCGTGGGCCTCTACTGACTTGGGCCTGGGGTGATTTCTTACCACACCCCCCTGTTTCTAACAGATTCTGGCCCATTTTGTTTTTGTTTTTTTTAGTTTTAATCTTTATTTTTAATAGTAACCTTTTAAAAAATACAAAAAAAAAAAGCTTGTTTATTTTAATTTCTGTTTATTTTATAAAGTCTCAAAAAAATATTATTAATTAATTTTATTAATTTTATTAAAAAAATTTATTTAATAAAATTAATCTTTTAATGATTAATTTTATTAAATAATTGATTTTAATTTGGTTAATTATTTTTAAGTTTTCACTTAATTCCAAAAATCTAAAAATAATAATTTCTACTGTTAATTAATTTTATTAAAGTCATTTATTTAATATTAGCTAATTAACTTAATAATTAGCTTTATTAAATATTTAATTTTAGTTTAATTACATTAATCACTAAAGAATCTAAAAGTATTTATTTTTATTAATCAAACTTAATTAGTTTTCTTAAACCATTTTATTTAGTTAATTAACTTTAAATAGTTGTTTTTTTAATATTTTAGTTTAATTTAATTAATTATTTGAATTTCCTTAATTCTAAAAGAATCTAAAAACATTATCACTTTAACTTAGAATTTCTTTTAGACTAACCTTAAAACTTTAGGTTATTAACTAATTGGACTAACATGCTTGATTATTTCTTCCCCCATTTTATTTATGATCTTTATGTGAGGTGTATAATTTTCTCTTGTGGATTTATTTCATGCCTTGATTATGTTTATGCTGTTCATATTATGCTTGTCCAAACCAAAAAATCTTTTCAAACTAATATCTTGACTTAATGTCAAGCCCTTTTAATGCCTTGTAAGTCGATCGTTTTCACGGTCGCAATCGACCTCACAATGCCTCCTCTTGGGCTTTATACAACGATAATTGTTGCATATTTCACTTTGGTTTGTATGTGTGTATGTGATTGGCTCACTTTAATCATGGCTCGATTATTCCCACTTGATTAATTACACCCCTCTCCCATAAGATTAAAATCAACCCCTTTTTACAACAATAAACAAGCTTGATCCAACGTCAAGTATTTTCCAAATCAAATTCAATTAATCTCCAACATTCACTTGATCCACATATCAAGTCCCTTTACCTCTTGTAAGTCGAGCGCTTTTGCCTCGCAATCGACCTTACCTTAAACCATAGGACCTCATTTCCATTAGTTCTCAAACCATTTCGCACACAAATCCAAACCTCGATCCAACGTCGAGTATTTTTCTTAAATCAAATTAATACATTTAATTATACTAAATATCATTTCTTAAAAGGTGAACAAGAGGGGGATCAAGTCTTTGGTCTTTTTCCTCAATTGTTTGGGTGCAAGTTCTCTTACTCATGTGTGGACAATTGACGCCTTTAAAACACTTGTAATCCGACAACACTCCAATTCCTTTAAAGCACGTAATCTCTATTTAAATACATTTTAAAAGGTGAAAAGGAGGGGGATCAAGTCTTTGGTCTTTCTCTTTAATTGTTCGGGTGCGAGTTCTCTTACTCGTGTGTGGACAATTGACGCCTCTAAAACACGCGAAACTCGACAACATTCAAACCTTTTTCCAAGTAATCATTAATACACTTAATCTCTATCTAAACGCATTTTACTAAAGGTGAAGTAAGGGTGGTCGAGTCTTTGACCCTTCTCCTCAATTGTTTGGGTGCGAGTTTTCTTACTAGTGTGTGGGCAATTGTCACCTCTAAAAACATTCAATACGAATAAAATTCCTTTCCTCGCCCACGTGTGACCGAAACCTTAAAACACATACCAATTAAATTCTTTTCTCAATCAAACTTTCTAATACATTTAATCCTTATCTAAACAATTTCTTACAAGGTGTAAAAGAGGGGGGCTAAGTCTTTAACCCTTCTCCCCAATTGTTTGGGTGCGAGTTTTCTTACTCGTGTGTGAGCAATTGGCGCCTACATAAAAAACACAAACCAAACAACCGTAGTCCCCCGAACTACGAATGCTCTGCCTTTCCCATTGCACGAGGGAATACGTAGGCACAAGGATCTTAATCCTTGCCGAGAACAATAATAAAAAATCACTCCTTCTCCTTTAATAAGCGAACCCTTTAGAAGATAACAAACAAACCTAACTTTCTCACGAATCGAATCAAGAGGTTCCCGTTGAGTACAACGGACGTAGAGGGTGCTAATACCTTCCCTCTTGCGTAACCGACTCCCGAACCCGAATTTGGTTGCGATGACCATTTTCTTATCCCTTTAAAGGTTTTATTGATATTTTCCTATTCCTTCCTTGGAATGAATAAAGTTCGGTGGCGACTCTGTTTCGAACAGTTTTTTCCGCGTCCATCGCGAGGATTGTATTTTTCGAGGTACGACAACTGGATGCTGAATAATGTAGGCTTGTCTCACTTTTTCTCTTCTCTGAGCCATACTTTTACTAGGCTAACCTATGAGTTCTTGAGTTCATTCCAATACTTGCATGACGTGTCCCGTACCACTGGCACTGCGAATTTTAGGATGTTTAATGTAGATTACTCGCTGCCAGTAGAGAGAATAAGAGAGATTTTTCAATTTCCGAGTGGGGAAGAGTACGCTTGTTTGGCACCGCTCGAAAGGGAGTGGGAAGCCAGTGCCTTAGGCTTCTGGCGCCAAATTACTGGCAAGACCGTTACCTCATGGAAAGGTCTAAAGGCCATATCCATTCATAACCCTGCGATTAGGTACTTCCATCGCATACTCACAAGCACTATCTTTGGGAGAGAAAACACGGGGAATGTGAATTCTAAAGACTTATTTTTCATTCACTATGCCCTATCGGAGACAAAAGTCAATCCCACACCTTTCTTGTTGGCTCACCTTTCTTTTGTTGCTAGTCGGTTCGGTGGTCACATTTGTGTAGGAGGCGTGATTACCTCCATTGCTATGGCTTTAGGACTAGAACCATAGTTGGCTGCCCTCGAAGATTTAGCCGCCCCTTATGCTGACTTAAATTACTGTTGCAGTATGCGACTTATCAATAATGTGCCGACGAACGGAAAATACAAGCTCATGATTAGGAATAGGGAGGTGAGGAGTATAGATTTACCTTGTGCAGAGCACATTACTGTGCGCATTAGCACAAATTGGCTATTTGATACAGAGGCCCCGAACTTAGGCGACGAAGCTGTGAATAGGGATTTTGTTGAGACCTTTAGATTTACACACAAGCTTAGCCCCCGTGCCAATGCTGACATCCCAGGTCCGAGTCACAGGGCGCACAGAGCACACACCGCACCCACTATTTTTGACCAATTTTTAGGTACTTATCAACCTCGGGAGGAGTACGATTATGTTGTTATCCGATCCAGTTTGGATGATATTTTGTCCGAATTGTGGTATCGGAATGACAGAGAGGCGGAGCGTGACTTGCTGCTCCAAAACTTACAGCGCCGATAGGAGGATATCATAGTTGTTGTAGATCTTGCCAACCAACAGCAGGTTGATTTTGCAGAGCGTATCGAGCATGACATGGCAAATCTGACTAACCATATGGAGAGCATGAGGATGCCGGTTACCTCTTTGAGGGAGTATGTTCAGCATGTTCCTAACCCGTTAGCTGCCAGAGGGATTGGACGACATCGCGGCCGAGGCCGTCCTCATTGATCATTCCAGGTTCTTCCACTCATTTTCACCTTGTACGAAAATATTGAGGACAGTGTTTAGTTCAAGTGTGGGGGAGGAGTTTTACTTGCTTTGTTGCTTTGTTTTTTTTATGTTATTATTTTCATGTTATTTTTATGCTTTTTAGGTAGTTTCTTTATGTCGAGTCGTGTATGTGTAATCGAGTCTTATTGTACTTTACCTTTTCCTTTCGTTAGAAAAATTCCCCTAAGATTGATAATAAGCAGCCCCGACGAAAAAAATTTCATCCGAATCTATTGCATGACATATTTTCACCTTTAGGCTTTGTCATTTAGACTTGGGAAAGTATTGACATTGTCGGTACCGTTTTAGCACCCTAGACTCCCTAAGTATGCGGTACCGATCTAAATAACCATTATGCCGAGACCTTGATTTCTGAGTTTCCATAGTAGTCTCTTAAGTAGTTTATGTTAGCGGTCAACACCATCCCAAAAACACATGCTAAGTAATGAACCGATGCAAATATGTGGTGATCTCAAAAAAAATTGGTAATAATGTCATTTGAGCTTTATTGTAGAAAGCGAATGAAAGGATTCGTTTCCTTCTAAGTTAGGTGGCTCTCACCCGGCTATTTAGCCCAACGGATCGGATTCTGGAAATTCAAAAAGAAAAGAAAAAGAAAAGAAGTAATGATGTAAAAATTTGAAAAATCGAGATCATAAACACTAACAGGTTCACTTACCATGCAAATGTGGGGATAACAGGCTTCATTTGATCGCGCGAGAATGAAAGAGAGGGAAAAAGAGACAAGGAATATAGGTCGAGTTATAATGGTACGTTTTGGATTAGTATTGCATATGGGGGAGTCTTGTTCCGCAAGTGCGGATGTGTGACATCAAGGTATCCTCATTTGTCGAAGTCTAGTACCTATCTTCTAACAATAGCCTATTAGTTGTTCTTGGCTTTATTGGTGTGTCGTGTTTTGATTTCAGATGTTGCACTCACTCTTTTAATTATGTCGGGAGTTTGCTTGAGGACAAGCAAATGTCATAGTGTGGGGGAGTTTGATAACGAGAAATCGTATCATATTTTACTGCTCATTACACATTTGTTTTGTTTATTTTATTCGAGTTTTATTAGCATTTTATCATGTTTTTTGTGTTTTGCAGTTGATAGCTTCGTCTGTGGGGAAATCGGGCGCGAGATTGGAAAAGAGCAAATAAAGAAGAAAATTCAGCAAAGAAGTGCATAATTCTGGTTTTTACTGATATGGTGTTCGCCATCCCCAGATGGAGTTCACCATGAGAAGCTTCATGTCAATTAAAAAGGCCAGGACCATGGCGAACGCCATGGCTATGCAATTACAGAATTTCAAAACTGCAACTGTCATGGGCAGTTTTGATGGGCCACTTTCCCTCCACTCCTCTTTGCACGTTTTGGCAGTTGCCCTTGGGATTTTTCTCTATATATAGGACCTTCCACTTGTGTATTTGATATCCGATTTTTATACGCGAAAGCTCTGTCGAATTCCGTTTAGGCATAAATTTACTTTCAAAGCAACAATTACTCACATCGAGGAATTGTCGCAAATTTCTTTGTATTGTTTCGCTGCTATAATCGTGATTTCGAACAAGGCTTCAGCACTTTCGTATCAATTTAATTCAGTATTTTCTTTACAGGTTTTTATTACTATCATTTTGCAATTTACTTTCTATTTTGATTATGCTATGTGTTTTACCATGATCATGTTTGTTATAAACGTCGAAATGTTTTGCTAAATTTTGTTTGAGTTCGGCGTGTAAGGACCGTTGTTACCGAAGTGACTCCTTAGAAAATGCAGGCGCGACTTTATGTGATTGCGTGTTAGTTTTGGTTTATGTTTCTATACTTTATTGATCTATTATTCCGACATGAAAGTGAGGAATAAATTAAGTTCGGACCAATAGCGCGAGAGTGTGAGGAAAGAACGGATAGTAGAAACTAGGCACCGGTCCTAAAAACAGCGAGAGCGCTTTAGGCATCGTTTAGGATTTCACCAACTTCTAAAATACACTTCTCAATTAAAACGAGCGAGCGAGAGAAAAATCCAGTGGTTGTTAAGCGTTTCTTATGTCAATAGCGCGAAAGTGTTAGGCAGAGTCTTTAAGTTAGTATTTCCTACGGAACGAAGTGCAGTCGTAATTAGCACCCGACTTCTACAAGTCCTTTAGGCACGCGGAATCCATATTCTGGACTCGATTTTAGCATTATTCCCTAAAGCCTCTAGAATTAGTAATTTTCCCTTTTCGTCCAAAGTCCGTAAACTCTTAGCTTTAGCTTTACACTGCAACTTAGATTGCATTAGTTTGATTATCCCTTCCTTGTGGGTTTGACAACCTTAATTAAAACTACGCGAACAACTGTATACTTGCAGTCTAAGCTCGACGGTCACGTTAGTGTCCTCGACGCGCATCAATTTTTTATGTTTATTATGAATGCAACAAACAAAAACACATTGCCATTTTACTTTCAATAAATGCAAAAGGTATAAAAAAAACAGGGATCAAAACATTTGAATGCGAAAAACGTCCTTTATTAGTGATGAAATTGAAAGCAAAACATCATGGCCCTACAGAAAAGAATCACTACGTCTTGGGTAGAACGTAGGACTTAACATATGCAGAAAACAATAACAATTACTCTTTGTAAGTGACTTGGACGACTTCCTCAGTAGACCAGTTGCACAAACCCTGGCCAGGAATACAAGGACGGATCCACTCATCCATATCACAGTCACTGTCATCTTCATCATCCCCGACTGCATTGATCCTATTGAAGAAAACTTCGACACTTGTAAATTGAATCGGACCACTGTACCTTGGAGGCTCTTGAGACCGTCTGGGAGGCTTGAATCCCAAACCATATGTATCCTTCTTCACCTGCACGTCTATCACCTGACCCCATTTCTGGGAATTACCAGCTTCTACCACTGCATGCACATCCTTGAATGAAGACATTAAAACTTCATGCTCATTAACCTCCACAGGAGGCTCTTTATCACTTGGCGTGCAAATCAACCCTTGTGTATCAAGCTTCATAAGCGCTTTCTTGGGAAGAACATTTAATGAAGAACCGGTATCCACCAATACGTGGTATAACAATGAGCCTCTGCATTCTATAGAGATGTGTAGAGCATTATTATGGTTTCTCCCTGCGGGAGTCAAGTCCAAATCCGTAAAGCCTAAACCGTTTCCAATATTTACATGCACCACCACGCCCTTAAGCTGATTTACCGATATTTCATGTGGTACATACGTTGCGTTCAACACCTTTAACAAAGCATTCCTATGCGCTTTTGAGCATATCAACAAAGACAGAATAGAAATTTTGGAAGGCATTTGATGTAAATGGTCTACAATTTTGTAATCACTTTTCCTTATTATTCTCATGAATTCATCAACGTCTCTCGAGAAAGCCTCATCTACATTCTTTTGTGCAGAATCCTCCACAACTGGTCTCTGCCTAGAATTATCAACCACCTTTTTACCTTTGTTCTGACTTGTACTACTCGCGTTGTCATTAGCCGGTGAAAAGACTCTGCCACTTCTGGTATTGGCTCCAGCCTCCACAATATTTTTAACAGCAGACCTTGAGCCTGATGAACCCACTAGTTCCTGCTACTGCCTGTTACAAAATACCTCTGCCCCGTAGTTCCACGGGATGGCCTTAGTACTTTCGTACGGTATTGGTCCTGGGACAGTGATAATAACCGGCGCTTGCCTCGTCGGTGCTGAAATGTTGATTGTCTTGTACGGAATGGATATGGTAGCAACATCATCACTATTATTAACAACTTTCTTCTCATTATTAACCCGATCAAATTGTAATTGTCCATCATCCATTAATCTTTGAATACCTCTCTTTAGAGCAAAACAACCCTCAGGCTACAACAAACATTCATGACAACCATCTGAACATCCAGGAAACACTCCACCTTTTAACAATCTTCCTTTGACCACCGACAAATGAGTTTTCAGCTTGTTTACATCCATTATCAAATCCAATGGCCCTCCATCTTCTACAGCATTAACCCTTGCCCCACCATGATTTGGCATAGGGTTTTGAATAACATTTGGAGTATCATTGGTGAAGTTTATGGCTTTTGAATCCACCAAGTCCTGCACTTTGTGATGGAACACCCTACATCTCTCAATTGTATGTCCTGGGGCACCAGAATGAAAATCACAGTGTGCATTAGCGTCGTAGCCCAGTGGTAGCTTCCCAGTAGGTGGGGCTAAAGTACGGAGCTCAACTAAGTGTAACTGCAGCAAATGTTGTAGCAACTGGGCATAGGGCATAGGTGGAGGATCAAAATGCCTTTCATCCTTCCTCTGCCTATTTTGATATTGGTTAAGAACATTACTCTGTTACTGAGGCACAACCGGGATGCCTACGGTAGCAACCTGTTGGGTATAGTTCTGACGAGCCTTACCCTTCTGCCGATTCAAAGAAACTGAATTTGCATCGCCTTCTCTCCTTCCCCCATATGACTTCTTATGTCCTCCAGCTGAGGATCCACTGTTACTTGCTATCTTTCCAGATTTAATACCGCTTTCAACTCGTTCACTAGCTAAAACCAAGTCTGAGAACCCAGCAGATAAACAACCTATCAATCTTTCATAGTAAGGCCCCTGAAGAGTGGCCATGAACATGTTAATCAATTCCCTCTCCACCATAGGAGGATGAACCCTAGCAGCCAACTCACGCCGCCTCTGGGCGTACTCTTTGAAGCTTTCGTTATTCTTTTGTGAAAGGCTCTGTAATTGTATATGGTTGGGAGCCATATCTGTGTTATACTGATAGTGTCTGACAAATGCCTCAGCCAATTCACGCCAATTGCGGATAAAACCCCTTTCAAGTTGCATGTACCATTCCAGGGATGCCCCAGCCAGGCAATCCTAGAAGAAATGTATTAACAGTTTCTCGTCATCCGAGTAGGCGGACATCTTCCTGTAATAGGCCCTAATGTGAGTTTTAGGGCATGTAGTTCTAGTATATTTGTCTAAGGTAGGTACCTTGAACTTATGAGGGACCTTTACACCAGGAACCAATCCCAAATCATCCATATCCAGACCCAACGAGTTCTGAATCTCGTAAGCTCTCATGCTCTCCTCAATCATATTGAACTTTCTGTCAGCATCAGACGGGTGGCCAGCATCCACACCTTGCATAGAAAAAACATCATCTTGCTGATCTTCCATCCAGTGATGGCCCCCAGCGTCATGCATTGCACACACACTATTACCATCTCCACCCATTACAGGGATCTCCACAACTGCTCCTCCGCCCGGAGGAATAACAACAGTAAGAGTAGGAACACCTCCGCCCGGAGGAACAACATGGACACCACTATTACCACCTCCACCCGGAGGAACAACATGAGTAGGAATACCCCCATGAACAATACCTTCTTCATCAACGCATGCCACTAAAGGATGGACAAGAGTCCTCAGCTGCTCTTGACCTTGAGTTACATTCTGCATCATTTCCATGAACTGATTCATACGGTTATGGAACTCTTGGAGCTCAACTTGAACTTGATCCATAACTCTTCGTTGATTGTTGCGAGTAGCGTAGCGGTGAGTGCGAGATTCCTTAATCCTGCTACAAAACATCAGGCATAGATAAGGAAACCAAACAGAAACACCTGTTATGCACATGAGTATGAAAATGTAAATGCAAATGACATGTTTGAGTATTCACAGGGCAATCCACCCCTTGTTCCAGTTTAATAATAAGCATAAGGACGAAATGGAATACCAAAAATATCTACTCATATATTAGAAAGCCAAAGAATAATCATCTGTTAATACATACAACCCAAAATAAAGAAAGATGTCTGAATACAATAATCAGGGATCCCAACAAACAAGCCTGTCGGTGATCAAATACAACAGAAAAGAAAACTAAGGCATATCATCAAAGTCCACCATAGTCAGCCTTTTCCAATTTCCTCGCGCCTCACACCCAGCTTGTACATCTTTGAAGAGCTTTCTTGTATCGGGATGTTTCGGCCTCTCGACCAATTCCTGAATAAGAGTATCACGCTTGTGCAAGACTTCTTCCAAGTACTGACATTGCTCTTCCCAGGTGTCTTCACCAAAAAAATCTTCAAGCTTAGGATCCTCACCTTTTGGTTTCTTTACCTCCGCTCGAATCTTAAGCTCTTTTATGGCTGATAAGGCTTCATTAAGTCGTTCTTCAGTTGTCCGCCTCTAAAATATCTATGTTCTGACTTCTTCCTCTTTCTTTCTAAGTTTCATCTTCAACCTCTCGATCTGATCTAGAAACTTGTCTTCCTTTTGTTTGTGAGCAGTCATTACGGTGTCTCGATGTTCATCGAACTTTTGAATTCTAACCAAGGCTCTAGTCAGCTCTTTCTTCTTGGAGTGAAGTACGCTAGGAGCGCTTCTCAAATCTTAGCCTACCCGTTGCCTGACTGTGATCTCTTCAGCTAACTCTTTCTCCTTCTTGGCGAGCAGTTCTGTCTTCACCTTAGCAGTATAGTTAGCTTCGCTTCGATCATACTCCAACCGACTAATCTCTCTCTTCAATTCATCACTTTCTTTACACAGCTCTTCTTTCTCAGCCCACAGCTTGTTATATTTTTCAATCTCAATCGTAGTGGGTTGTTCAATCATCAGGGGATACAGAGGTGGCTCTATGGAGAAAGGCAGGAGCTCCTCTTCCACTCTCTTCTGTATCCACTCTTCATATGGAGGAAAGGTTCTGCAGTTGCTCTTTCCAAAAGAAGTTTTCCCCTTCTTATGAACATTTCCCCAAGCATTTATGGCTCTCTTCAGCAAATATGGGTTAGCTTCCCCATTGAAAAATAGGGATTCCTGAACATCCTTAACTTTTGGTGGTTCTCTTAAGGAGTACCAGAATTGTCTGACAGCAAGAATAGGGTTGTAATTGATTCCCCCTTTTCTTCCTATCAAAGGCACGTTCGGGAAATTTCCACAACTGATGACGATCTCTTTACCCAACAAAATGCGGTTGACCCATACCAAATTATCTGCTCTTAGACCCATCAGCCTTTTATACCATTTTAACATCTCTCGAGTATCCACAAATGCCCCAGACTGAGGAAGACAATCAGCAAATCACTTATAGAAAATTGGTGCACAACAAGAGATGGGCCTTCCTCTCCTCTTTTCATTCTTATAATGCAACGAGTGGTACAAATCACCAAGCAGAGTAGGTATCGGATTTTTCATGGTGAATATCCTGACAGCGTGCATATCAACGAAATCCACCACGTTTGGGAATAAAACAATCCCATAAACACACAGGGTTAAGATTGCATTGAAGACTGTCCAGCTCTTAGCCTCAGTATATTTACTAGCTTGACCAACCAGGAAATTCAGATGAAACCCTTGACAACCTCCTTTACTAGCGACATTACTTTCCACAACAGACTGACCCAAGTGCAGAGCAGCAGCGACCTTTTCTAGATTAGGAACTTCCTAAGAATAATAGAAAGGCGCTTCCTCCTTGATAGAGACACCCAAAATAAGAGCAAACTCCTCCAATGTAGGAACCAGAATATAATCAGGACATAAGATATAGTGCAGTGGAGGGTCATAGAATTGCACTAGAATGTGTATAGGCCTATACTCATAATCAGTGATGGTGTGGACAAAATTCAGAATCTTCCCATAATCTTTCCTGAAGTCTGCTAAAACACCGGGATCTTCCAAAGCCATCAATTTGAGAACAAAATCCAAAGTAGGTTTCGGGAACTTGTACACTATGATATTCTTCTTCTTTTCAGTACTCATCTCTGACAATCTTCGAAAACCGGAATCAAGGATAAGATGCAAACCCTGAAAATAAACAAACATGTTAGAATGCAAAAATGATGATGCAGATGCACACATGGGATCAAGGTATCTCATTTTGCATTTTATACCACAAACAAGATCATGCTTTGGGTCCTTCATCCCTCTCTTATTTGGTTTTATGCCTTGCAGGGATCTCCGAGCATCTGTGTATTTCTTACTTGCCTTTATTTGCTTATGTTTAATAACTTTTAATTAAAATCCAAAAATATTTTGTTTTATTTCACTAACATTTTCAGGGGAAGAACAGGTTAAAAATACCAAAAAAAACAGTCCCTGAACTCGAATGAATTTCATCTTAACAAAGTCAAAGTTGATCTGCAGACAATTCAAAAATCATCTGATCAAGAGTTTCCAATATTTAATTGATTACCATTCAAGAGACTCCAAGGTTAGTGTGTTTATGTCCATGCCTTCTTTGACAAGCAAGAAAAATCGAGTCAGAACCAAGACAGCACATCAAAAAGCCAATTTTCTCATTTTTTCACTGTTTTAATCGATTAACACATTTTGCACTACAAATGGTTAATCGATTAACACGTGCAATTTTTCGAAAAATGGAAGCAAATTCAAATTCTGTAGCAATTGGCACCAATTTTCAAATATTTCATCATGAGAATATTATAGATCACTTCCAAAATAATTCCCCTACATCATCATAATTAATTTCTACCATACACCTTCACTAATCACCACTCTTTTATGAATTTCCCTCCAAATTCAAATTCCAAGCCAAATTTTCATTTCCAATCCACCAAATTTTCCAAGCCTAAACTCTATAAATAGAACCCTCATTTCATTCATTCTTCAAGCTTTTGATAGCCAACAAACCTCTTGCAAATTCTCTTCCCAACCAAAATTCACCAAAGCTCACTTTTCTTCTTTTGAAAGTTAACAAGAATTCACATTGAATCTTGTTCAACTTTGAGCTAAACCTTCATCCAAACTTGTTTTCTTCATCAATTCTTGTGGATCAAGGCTTTGGAGTTTGGATCTTGAAGCAATTTGAAGGAATTTTCAGATTTTGGAGTGGTAATTCATCTCTCACCATTGTCAATGCTTCAATTTCATCTTCCATGATGTAGATCCTTTGTTGATCTTGTTTGCTTGATCTTTGGATCTTGCAATTTGTGTTTGATTACTGGTTTTTGCTGTTGTTTTACTCAAAATTTCGTGCACAATTGCATCCTTGATCATGAGGTGTTTGAATAAATGATTGATCAAGGATTATGCAATTTTCAAACTGATTTTCTATTTTTTTTACAGTGTTAATCGATTAACCAAAACAAGCACAAATTGGTTAATCGATTAACAGTTGAATTCTGCGCAAAAAACTGCAAGTTTACACTGGTTAATCGATTAACCTAATTACACTGTGAAATGGTTAATCGATTAACCAGCATCCAGAATGTGAAAAATGCTTGTTTTTGGGACTGTTTTGGTTGTTTTGCCATTTTCTTCCCTTTCCTTTTGTTCTTAGCCTTAGATCACATAATTTTGTGATTTAATTTGGCTTTCTCTTCATCTATTTCCTTTTTATTTTGATCGATGAAAGTCTTATGGATCTTAGAATTCCGTTGTGAATTTTGATCAAGACTAGATCGCTACAGTCTTTTCTTTTCGTGCGGTATTGCTTTTGAATGACGATTTACATATCGTTCATCTAGCATGTATTAGCACAAAGATCTATTGACCGGCCTCATTGTAGGGTAATTACTCCGTAAATTACTCGGTGATTGCTTAACATAGCGCAACATTTGTCCCTCTTTATCCAATTCGGAATTTGAACTTTCGTGGTCCGGACCTTGATTGGTCGCGTCAACCCAATGTTGGTTAATCTTTTGTATTAGGTTCAAAATCTTTGAAGCTTTTTGTTGTAGAGGCTTTGATTCTATCAATCTTCTAACAAGTCTTCATTAACCTTGACCTAAGTACATTGTTTAATCACTATAGTTCAAAATGCGAAACGGAATACTCGGTGAAGGCTTATAGCACTAGAACCTTGTGCTACTAATTACTAACTTCTAACTTTTATGTTTCTTTCTCGGTCCCTATCTCTCTTTTACTTTTATGCTCCATTATTATCATTATCATATCATGTTTATGCTTCCGCAATTTTTCCTTTGTCCGTTGGACACATGTTTATGCTTATGCCTTTTTCTCTTTGTCCACTTGGACCAAAAACATTAATAAAGGCTAAAACCTCTAAAAAACTTGTGCTTCTAATCTTGGACTATGGTTCCTATCCTTTGCAATGGACATGGAGTTTTACGCCCAGACCTTGGACATCCAATGCAATTCTTGGAACCTTGGACTTAGAACTAGGAACTTTTTCCCTTTGCTTTGGAATTATGGTTCGAAGACTTTGAAGCCTTGTGCTTTTGCTTGATTTATGGTGAAGATAGCTACATTTGTGGTTAGACCATTCTTATCCTTAGCATTTACTTTATGCTTTAGGCTAGTCACTTCTTCTCCACCCATTCTTCAATTTTCAAAACTTTCTCCCTTTTTCAAAAACCTTCTTGATTTTAAACTATCACCTCTTTCATAATCAAACATTGACTTTGTCAAGAGATTTTACTCTTTTCTTTTCATTTTTTAACAAATGCTAAACTACATAAGCATATTGACACCTTTTTCAAAAGACTTTAAAAAACACCAAACTCATTCAAACCTCTTTTGTGCCCTTGTGCACTTTTCCTTTAAATTTTTCATAAGTTTAGACATAATTCATTTCTTTAAGTGGAATTATTCGCTTGGAAATGACGACTTGTCTTTACATTTAAAAACAACCATAACAAACCAATTTTGTTCATTGTACCACGAACTACGGGGTTTTGATCCTACATTGCACATCGTGGGTACGTAGGCATGAGACGACAAGTCTCTCCAAACACAAATATATTAAAAACATATTTCTCTTCTCACCTCCCCAATTTCTTTCAAACAAACCATTTTTAAGCCAAAAATCGTAGATATTTCAAAGGGTTCCTATAGAGTACTATAGACGTTTTGGGTGCTAATACCTTCCTTATGCGTAACCAACCCCCCTTACCCAGTCTCTGTTTGTTCTTTTTTTAGAACTCTTTTGGTTTTGTTCGCTCTTTTTCCTTTCCATTTTTTGGATAAAATAAAAGTGCGGTGGCGACTCTTGTTTTTCGAGTTAAGTTAATCAATAGCTTATACTCACGATTTTTCCGCTACACTATTGACTGAATAAGACCCAGATTCCACTCTGACCAAAATACCAGAAATCTAAAACTCCAGAATAACTGACCAATCAGAATACCAGGTTGAGAAGTTCGTACAGGCAAGAAAACCAGAAATCCGGGTTGGTTGAAGGTCAAAGTTTCCTGAAAAACCATTCCCTCTCACAGGTAGATTCTAGTCTTGAGGTACGACATCCTAGCATGTCCTCAGTATCACGGACTCTCAGGTCGAGAAATGATGATACGGTCACCATTTATGGTTTGGCATCATCATCAATCGAGGATGCCTCAACTAACTTCCCAATGAACGGTCTCCAGAGTCATGAGCTCTCTACGTCAACATCCTATCGTCTGCACCAATGCGTAGGATAGAACAACTCCAAAGAAAACCTCGTCTGAATGTGGATTTCGTGTAAACTAAGTCTGGCCAAATGCCACACAAGCCACACTACTTTCCATTCTAATCCTAAGTGTATACTCAAGCCAGGGTATTGGGCTTATCTCTCATGGAACCAACCCACCCAACAGCACAACAGCAGCAGAACATTATGATAACGATAATGAAATGCAATAAATGCGGTAAAATACAATAATATACAGCAAATAATGCACAACAGTAAACACGCAATAAAATAAACTGACAAGTGTTAGGATTTACTCGCATAGGGAACCAGAGTCCCCAGCAGAGTCGTCAGTTGTCGCAACTGCGAAAAACAACCAGAGGAAACAAAATAGAAGAGTCGCCACCAAACGTTATTTATCCCGACGCAGGGAAAGGAAACGATCGAAGAAAACCTAACAAAGGGAAAGGAATGGTCATCGCAACCATAGCCTAGTGTTGTACCCCAAATTTTACCTCTTAGATGTCATAACATCTTGTATAGACATTTAGGATCAATCATATGTGCACTATTTAACTAACCCATATCTTGCAGTTTGTTTCTCTTATGTTCCAAATTAGGGTTTTCCCAAAGAAATTCAAGGCCTCCTAAGGTATCCTCTGGCTCCATACAATCATCACAAAGATTCACCATTTGATTGGTACCAAGATCTCAAGACTTTGAATCAAGTCAAGTCAACAAAGGATCACCAGACCAAAGGGTGGAATTAGGGCTTTAACCTGAGGGTTCACTAAAGAATTTTGCCCTGTCAAGTCAAGATTTGCTTGGTTCATCAACCATTGAAGCTTACCCACATCCAAGAGGTCTCACTCAATAAGAATTCAAGGTCATTTGGCTCTCATCATAAGAATTTTAAGCCACAGTTTCACCCTGCCTCCAAATTTGGGTTTCTATTAAGACAAGTGGATCATTGCCTTTGATTCTAATCAAGAGGTGCTCTCAAACCCTGGTACTTAACTCCATGAGGTATTAAACATCCCTAAAGGTCATCTATGAGCTTTAAAGGTGAAGTAATAAACAAGATCATAAGAGATTCTCCCAGTGCATTCACAGTCAAAATTAGGGTTTTGTCTGAAACCCTGATCTTTGGGATTTTGAACCAAATGAAACCTCCAATGCCTCAACTCATCATAACATGTCTTATTGATGATCCAAAGTATAAATATCAAGTTTCAAGGAGTTTCTTGCAAAGGAAGTAAGTTTTTGATCATAAAACTTTTCATATGTGAAATTTCCTTCTCTTGTGCTAACTTGAAATGGTCATAACTTCCAAACCACACATCCAAATGGAGTGACTCGAAGCCCAAATGGAAGCTTTTCCCAAGATCTTCAAAGTGTTAAATATGACTTTTCTCCTAAAAATGCATGGTTTTTGAGTTATGAAGCTTACAAACCAAACTGACCCAAGACAGTGAAATTTCAGCACTTTTTGCCTTAATGAACAACCAACTTCAACCCAATTTTTCACAAAGTTCCAGGCCTCAACTCAAAAATCGTTGGACATGAAAGTTGTATAGGGCATTAAGAGCTTTCCAAAGAGTACTAGAACTCCTCCATCCATCAAGGGAGCTGGGAGTTTCGAAGAGCCAAAGTTGAGGGTTTCATTCCTCAAAATGCAAGAAACCAACTTTTGAGTTTTGACTCAAACACTTCCCTAATAACCAATTTTCATCATTTCTGAGTGTTAATGATCCATTTAACATTAAAACAAGCTTTTCCACGAAACTCGTTTTGATTGGCATTAAAATATTGATTCATGTGCAAGTGGGAGGGAGAGAGGGACTTTCCAAAAGTAAAAAACATTTGTTTATTCATTGAGCATTGGACCAATCAGTTCACAACAGTCCTTGCTCAGATGTTCATAGATTTTAGAAGATTTTGCTCTGCAATTTGAATATCTCACACGAAATGGGAAGGGCATTGTTGGCAATTCTTGCAAGTTGGCCACACCTTGAGCTCTCCTACTTTCCCTATAAATAGCAGTCCATATTGCTTGTATTTCTCACCAACACCTTTCACAAAACATTCTAAATACAATCTGATTTTCAAGTTTGCAAAGAAAGGAAGAGGATGAGGCTTGGCTTTGGAAGTTGTTTTTGCTTCAACAAGAGAGAAACTTGTGCATAACTGAAGTTGCATTGGACATATTCCACTTGGTAACATCTCTTGTCCATTTTCTATATACTTACTCATTGTTCATACTCATAATGCTCATTATCATACTTATGTCATATATGTTCATATAGCCTGTACCTTGTATGCTTTCCTCCATTTATACACAATGTGTAAATCATGTGTAGTAGAACTTTACTTAGTTTCTGTCCCTGACCTGTAATCTTGAGATGAGGTAAGATGGGTTATGGTTGGCTGAGGTAAGTTAGATTTGGGCACTACTTTCTGTTCTTATACTATCAGGCATTTATATTGATCATTTACTGACTTTACAAGTATGTGTGACTTTACTGTTGTGTAACTCTGTTAAACATTTGGTTGCAAGATATGTTAACAAACCTTGAGTATTCTTGATGTTCATCCCTGTTGATTTGAAGCATTGGTATTGTTATAACTTGAAGATATTACTTTGAGCTATTGTATCATGTGCTATCATAACCAGTTGGTAAGTGTACTCTCATGATTTGTTTTGTGTCTAAGGGACTGCTTGTGTGTTGATACTTGTTAAGTTGTTGAATATGGAGATATGGCGTTGGTACTATTTGTTTGTTCACTCCTATGCTCATTTACCTCCCAGTATGTCCATAAGTTATGTTTTTGAGCTAGATGATGACTAAACTGTTAATCTCTTTAAGGTATGTAATTATTACCATGCTTGGAGTCTTAACCTCTTGTGTATAACCAGCTATATGACAGTAGATGTGAGTATGCTATGTTCATAACTAAAATGGATATTGGAGGATGAAGTTTTGATCATTGTCCATTTGCATTAAGTTTTTGTTCCTACTTAATCATGTGCCTCTCAATACTTCATGACCTGTTATATCATGACACTTCACTTTGTGCATGCTAAAACTATTTTGGTGAAACTGATCATTTCTGAAGGTCTTATTTGTGATGTCATGCTTTTGTTCTTCATGTTAAGCTTTGTGTTCAGGATATGTATACTAACCTTGAATTGTCATTTGACATGTTTCCAAGTTGTGAATATGCTTGATACACTTTGTGCTCATAATGTGTATACCAACCTGCCTTGAACCCGGTCCATATGTGTGTTATGTATGTATGTTTCTTTGTGATTATTATCCAAGCTGAGAGCCACCATGTTATGACCTTTGTTTTGAGCCAAGTTGGTATAGGTGCCTAAAACAGATATGTCTGATTTGTTGACTTGTTAAAGTCATGTAACTGGTTTTGACTTATAATGCTAACTTGTTTACAGCCTGCTAATGTTGTCCCTAAACTAAACATTGTTTGTGGACTCACTTTGATATATTGACACACTCATACATTTCTTTTCACATTGTGCACACAATGGCTATGCCATGTTCAGTTGATGTCATCATTGATACCATGACTCAGGATATGTATGACTTTACTTTGTTAAATGGCTTTACCTTTGTGCTTGCCTAAACTTCAATATGATGCATCTCTGCTCAGTGTTATGCCACAATGCATTTGTTTGATACCATCATGTCATTGGTTTTATTCTCAAGGCTTACATGTCCATGACAGTCTGCTTTGTTAAGTTGGTTTTGCAAAATATTGTATGATATCATTTTCATATGATTTGTCTAGCATGTGTTCAAGTTATGCATTGCCTGTCATTTGCAATATGCCTTTTGGATTGTTTATGCCTGCTCATTACCAACTAATGTGGAACCTCTTGAATTATTGCTTGTGATGTGTTTACCTTATTCTATGCTATGTACTCACCATGCCATGCCTACTGATGCCATAACCAATTCCACTGCTCCATGAACTTAATCCTCAGCCTGTTTTTTTAATTTCATGCTACAGATCAGTTACTTTGGTTTGACATTGTACATGATCATTAAGTCACCCCTTGACATCATATTTTGAATAACCATGGTAAACACCAACTCAAGTCTGTTCATCATTTAAAGCACCATTTATGTCCTTGTTCTGATCCCTATGTGAGGACCTACATTTTTTTTTTTTGAATCTTTATATTTGTTACATGTGGATTGATAGATTTGTTTGTAAGTTTTGTACTTGAAGTTGACCTGTTCCTTACACTATCAGCACTTATGCATTACTATGTATATGATGGTTGTACACTCACCTCATGTTATCTCTTGTCTATTGCTAATGTTATAAGCATTTTGCCCTCCATTGTGTTGATCTGTCAATATCCTGTTTTGAGTTTCTTAATGATCAAGTTTATTATTGTTTTATCCTCCCATGATGATAATTCCCAGTTTTGTATACCATGCTCTGATCAAACAACCTATCTTGATATTCTAAATTTAATGACTTGTATGACATGCATATTCATTTGCTCTGCACTTTTGCTCAAGTTTGGACCTTTTTTGTTGTGCTATGGTGAATTGATAGCATGTGACATTGACTTATGAATAATTAGTTATTACTCAATCTTTTAAGGCTCAGGTCCTTTAGCTTTGATTTTGGATGATTGCAGCAAAAATTTCATGGCCTCTTGGTTTTATGTTTCATATTTCATAAGATAGTAAAGTTTTTGTTGTGTGATTCACTTAACTGTATCGTTTACCATCATGTGGTTTAGAGGCCTGGCAGCATAGTTAATTGGTTTTTGTTTAAGGCTACTTTGGTGAGAGTTGGATGTGTGTTTAGTACCAAGATTATTCATAATGCCAAGTTTACCAACCGTACACGCGCATGACAACTCAAATGGATATTGAATCACAATAATAACTGGATGTACCAGCCACCCCAGTGGTAAGCACACACATTACACACGCCATTTGACCCTTAGGACTGGGGTTCGAATCCCCCTCGCCCCAGTCCTTTTTTGTTTTATTTTTCTAAATTAAACTTGTTTCACATATTTTGAATTGATGACCACAACTATTAAGCACGCGTGCATTGGCAGGTTTGGCCTTGTTTTGGGGCTGTACGCGCAGGGTCCTGGGTTCAACACCCATGGGTACCTCTCCTTTCTTTTTTATTACATGTTATTTTTACATTTTTATGGTTTATACACAAACTTCAAATGTTCATAACTTGATCATTTTTAACTCATTTCCACCCATTCTTTTTGCTAAATGTTCTTAAAAGAATTTACTTTTTGGCTATAAAAAGAGATTATTGAAAATATTTAATTTTGAGGCATTTGTTCATGATGGAAGTGGAGGGGGCTTTTTAGGGTTTTGGTACATTTCTTGCTTGTCCTTGATTCTTAATCATGATATCTTGTTTGTACAATGTCTATATGTTGGGTTTTAATCTTGCATGATGTTATGAGCCTTGTTCAACTTGAATTCCTTTCTATTCAATACCATTATCTTTTTGAGCTCTTCATTTCACAAAACTGATGTTCTCCCTGTTCCAAAGGAAACTTCTCCTCATTTGACTCATAAGTCAATAAACAGAATCACCCCACCTTGGCCTCATAAGAGCCTTTCTCTTTCCTTGGCCTCATAAGAATCTTTCTCTTTTCTTGGCCTCATAAGAGCCATTGAATCATAACTTAGAAATAGGATGGAGTTCTTAGACTCTATGTGATGTTCACCATGTTGAGTATTCACTTTTCCCCTTCATAACTTAGAACTTAGAGAGTTTCTTAAACTCTAAATGAGCTCATATTCATTTCCCCTTAGAACTTTGGCCATAGTCAATGGTTCCTCACCCTTAGTTAGGTGAACTACGGTTGCTCTGATTTTTTAGTCAGATACGTAGGCACAAGATGCGACGTCTTGACGAGCAAACTTAGTGTACATACCCATAGGTTTTTACCTTTACCTTAGCATAGATTCTTAGCAAGCAAACATGACATAACACAAACTAAACAAGAGGTTCTTGTAGAGTACTACAGATACTTAGGGTGTTAATACCTTCCCTTTGTATAACCAACCCCCGAACCTAGATCCTCTTAGGGTTTTCTTCGAACTTTACCCTTTCCTTTGGATAAATCAAAGCTCGGTGGTGAATTCAAAGAAATGTGATGCAAGTTAATTAATAGCTTGTTATCTGATTCTCACTGCAACACCTGGGTTCAGGAGTCAGTTACGCAAGAGGAAGGAATTAGCACCCCCTCGCGTCCATCGTACTCGATGGGATCCACGCTTGTTGTCTAAACAAAGGGTGAGTTATCTAAAGCCTACTGCTAAACAGAAATGGGAAGGGAAAAATTAAAACGGACTTGCAAGGATCGTCGTGATCCTATTCCTACGTATCTTCATGGACGGATGAAGAATCAGAGTCGACGTAGTTCGATGGACTACGCACTAAAGGGGGAGATTGCTCACCAAGACTTCGTCGTCTTGTGCCTACGTATCCTCATTCGGACGAGGATGAGGAAGTCAGAGCGTCCGTAGTTCGTGGTACTGACCACACAATGGTTAAGTTTTTTTTATGAGCGACGTGCTCTTTTCTGAAAATGATTTGAAACCCATCAATCCCGAAGGATAAAAATGATTTGAACTTGGTTTGTGTTTTTTAGACAGAAGTGGATTGAAGTTAGTTTGAAACTTGCATTGCACTAATGTCTTTTATGACATAGGAGCGAATGCGTCGCATGGTCTCCCCCAACGGGACGTATGCTAAACACTCTATAAAATTGAAGGGAGACCCCTCATTCTTCATTTCCCATGTACTTAAGGCTCGTGGCGTACAATACTAATTGTATTTATTAAGTGTTTTGAACTTGTTTTGAGATGAGAAGAGAAAGCTCAAAGGTTGAAAAGAAAACAACTAAGGGGATCTCCATCCTAGAAATTATCATGCAATGGTGTCCCTATAGTTGAGGTAAGAAGGGGAATTCTACCTAATGTTAGCATGCAAAGAGATGAACCTAAGGTTAAGGTTTGAAAAGGACTATCCTAATTGTTGTCATGCAAAGGATGGAAAGCCTAATGTCTCTCCTACCTCGAGCTTAATCGGAAATTAAGTGGAGCTAGGAATCCTAAGAGATCATGTGAACAAACACAAGTAACCATTATTCTAAACAATCACAAACAAAAGCAAATCTAAGACTTAAACCAGTCTTAAGATTTAAAGGAGAAGAAAGAAGTAAGAGATGAAGGAGAAGATGCAACATCAAGCAACTCAAGAAATGTGATGAACATAAGTAATGAGCAATGAAAACATCATATCTAATCATTCAAGACCGTCACCAACATCAAATGTATACACTTCAATCCAAACTTCAAGAATGGAAGTCAAAACAATTAGGCAAAATTAATGCACTAATGAACACACCAAATGACTTAAATCCAAACAAGAAGTACAATCAACCATCCAAACAAAGTGAAATGAGGTCAAATGATATGAGAACTAATATGGGGAAGCAAGTAAGTCATGTCACATTCATCTCATGTTAATGATCAAAGGAAGAGCAAGAAAGTTCAAGGCATGCATCTTAACCATAAACAAGCATTTGTCAACAAAAAGGCTCATGTAAGGCACACTTTAAAAAGGCAAACATGTGAGATTAAGGCATGAACCCAAGAAAGGCAGCAGCATAGACATGTATATCAATCCAAACATCAACCCATGAATGGCAAGAAGAAACATCAAGGATCAACATCAAAACATGCATCAAAACTATGGAAACATTCACTTTGGTCATCCATATAAGTAACAAAAGATCATGTGAGGCATGAAGTGAGAAAAGATCACACAATGGACATCATATCAAGAGGATCAGAATCTTATACATGCTATTCAAAGCAAACAATATTCCCCAAGCATTCATTAGATCATATGAGAAGGCATCACAAAGAAACTAGTTCAAGAACATCAAAGGAGTAAGGCCAAAACATAGTCAATTTGGAAAATCAACCACAAATAGGAAAATGATCAAATGAGAATGAATCCAAAGCCTCAATCAAGCCAAAACAGTACATGATCACATCAAATAATCCTTTCAAGCTTCACTTAAGCACATGTGATCAAAAGGATCCTAACTAGGTCAAGTATCAAAAACATTCCATTCAATATTCAAACCACATGATAGAATCATGCCTCACAAAAATCCAAATAAATTCTCAAACTCATTTTATATCCATCGATAATGAATGTGAAAAAGGTCTCAACAAGAATCACAAAATTGCACCACCAATTGGATCAAAACATCACACATATCAAGTTAATCGAGCAACAATCGAGGAGCATCAAAAACCATATGAATAACAATCAAAATTTGACCAACAAGGCAGCATAATGGTATTCAAACAAACCTCATTTAAGTGTCAAGACATGGAAAAAATATTGGCTCAAGAAGGCATGGCAAACAGAAACCCTAATCACAAGGACTAACATGGAAGACACCTTTCAAAATTAATTCCAAATAAATTACAAAAATAAATGGAAACATAAAATAAAAAATATCTCAAGACACCATATAATCAGAAACAAATTTTTGTTGAATTTTATCATGCATAGAAATATTAAAAATTAAATTAAATTGAAAATAAAAGAAAAAGAAAATAAGAGAAGCCAAATGAGGGTGCATCAGCAATAATAACCACAACAGGAACACAAACACACGCGCTTGGACCAGCTAATAGGGAGGTGCGAATATCATAAATTGCGCAGGCCCAAGGGATTGTAATACTATCATCCAATATATTTAAAAAAGAAAAAAAGGAAATGAACAAAAATCATGTAGCACACATATATCAATTGGTCAAGTGGAATTTAAGTCACTAAAGGACAAAACCAAATCAACAAATAATCACACGCTGCCACGTCAGCGTATTCCTCTTGCTCATGCACCAAAACGTGAAACCCTCCCCCTGACCGGAAAATGTCACAGTCCGGCCGGCCACCGCCGGCGATGGTGATGACGGTCGGAATCGCGCATGAACCACCCTTCCCCCTTAGAATTTCGCGTACTTTCCAAAAATGATATTATCTCTTCATTATTCTCCCTCTAAAGCCATGAAAAACTAGCTTCAAGAAACACCACACATGGATCCATGACTTCAAATCAAGACAACCAACATACTACATTGTAGCACACATCAAGGTGATCTCAAATATGCAAAAAGATTTGAAAAACAACCACCAAAACTCAAGTAATCATGAATTAAAGTTTGTACACTCAAAATGAAACTTCAACAAAACACACAAGCAAGTACTCAAACATTGCCTACCCTAAGGTAGGACTTTAGATGCACCAATAATGCTCCTATTTCACATCTAAAATGCAAGATTCAGATCCAAGAAAACTTACTCAGTGGAGAATGGTCCACTGCCTTCTTCAACTTCCAGTACGAAAAGAAACCCAGAGATTTGTCCTTTGAGCTTCAAAGATGAAGAATAAACCAAGAAATAGAGCTTCCTTGAGTAGATTGAGAGAACTAGAGAAAACTTTGAAGAGTGGAGAAAAAATTCAGATTTGGAAAAACGAGAGAATGGCTCAGGTTTGGAGTGTTTTTGCTTATATATGAGATGGTTTAGGGTTGACAAAGGCTAGGAAAGGAATCAAAGGATTGGAGTTTGTTATTCTTGGTTTGGACATGAAAATGAGAAGAATGAGTGCACATGCTTGTTGGCTCGGGTAATGGTTTGGGAGAGGTTTGGATGAGTTGAAAAATAGTGAGAAAGAAGCAAGGATGAAATGGGAAAAGTTCTAGCATGTGGGAAACAAAATGAAATGAAGTTTGTACCAATTTCTCTTTTCTACTTTTGGAAAAACACAACAAAGAGAATGGTATGATGTATGCATGTTGCTTGGCTCATTTTGGGTAGTTTTTGATGGTATCATGCGTGTGGTTTAATGCATCATGGTCATGCTACAAAAACTCCATATTGAATGTACCAAGAAAATGTGTCATGACATGCATTTAGAAACAACTCTTAGAACCAACTTTATGGTTTTATATCTTGATGAACATTGAACCATTTGATGTGAAATTATAACCAAGGGAAAATAGGAAGATCATAGAACAACACTCGTGTTGAAATTATCTTGAGATGATGCTTGGAAGATGATGAAAAATGGCCATGAATCTTGATCTTCAAAACTGTTCGAATAACTTAGAAAAAAATCAAAGTTTTTGCCAATTTCACAACATGAAACATTGATCTTGTGAGTGACATAACTTGCACAATAATACATGAAATGAAGCATGCTTGTACTCTTTAGAAAGGTGGAAATGTAAGCTACAACATTCATTTGGACATGATTTCAAGATGAAGCTTGGAAGTCCTTCAAAAATGAGCTAGAACATAGGTACCCCAAACTGAATTCTAACCCAAAGTTGACCTAAAAACGCCAGGAGTTGACTTTTTCTCTGCCCAGTTGACTTTATCCCTAATTCTACTGATTCTCAATCAATTGATCAACTGGAGGCCTTCTGATTCAAATTGATGCTCAATCTTCCATACCTAGACACTTGAGAACACATAGGAGGCCATGGAATCAAGTCTTGCTCAAAGAACCAGAAATAAACTGATTTTATCACAAACCCTAATTTTGGTCATCACAAGATAGGAGATGAATGCACATCTTCAAAACTCTAATTCCTCTGAACATGGTGTAGAATCCCTTAAACAAAGATGATTTGTGAGACAAAATGATGAAGAGGCTTCCAAATCCTTGCCCACAGAGGTGCCACACTCCCAAATGTCTAAAACCCTAGATTGTCATCCTAGAAAATGTTCAAAACTCTCCCCCACTTAGAATATTTTTGTCCTCGAAAATTTACCTCATACGAATAACTTCGGATAAGACTTTTGCATCCTGCTCTCTAACTCCCAAGTCATATTCCCACCGGCAGCACCTCCCCACACAACCTTCACCAGCGTGATCTCTTTACCTCTCAATTGCTTTACCTCGCGGTCTTCAATCCATATTGGTAAGGCCTCAACTGTAAGGTTATCCCTTACTTCCACATTATCCTTCGGGATCACATGTGATGGATCCGAAACATACTTCCGAAGTTGTGACACATGGAACACATCATGCAAATTCGACAAATTGGGTGGCAATGCCACATTGTAGGCAACAGGGCCAACTCTTGCAAAAATCTAATATGGACCAATAAACCGGGGAGTAAGCTTCCTCGACTTTAACGCACGTCCAACACCGCTCACCGGAGTGACTCTCAAAAACACATGGTATCCTTCTTGGAAATCAAGATATTTCCTCCTCTTATCATGGTAGCTCTTCTGCCTACTCTGCGAAGTTTTCATCTTTTCCCGAATCAGTTTCACCTTTTTGGTAGTCTGTTGAACAATCTCATGTCCAAGTACTATGCTCTCACCAGATTCATGCCAACACAAAGGCGTCCGACACCTACGACCATACAAAGCTTCAAAAGGCGCCATCCCAATACTGGAATGGTAACTGTTATTATAAGTGAACTCAATCAACGGTAGATGGCTATCCCAAGCATCTCCTTGTTCAAGCACACAAGCCCTCAACAAATCCTCCAAAGATTGTATAGTTCTCTCTGTCTGTCCATCCGTCTGTGGGTGATAAGATGAACTCAATCTCAGTTTCGATCCCAAAGCGTCTTGCAGACTCTCCCAAAATCTGGAAGTGACCATTGGATCTCTATCCGACACAATATTCAACGGGACTCCATGCAACTTTACAATCACCTGAATATAAATCTCTGTCAGCCTCTGCAAAGGAAAACTGATATTAATTGGTATAAAATGTGCTGAATTCATCAATCTATCCACCACCACCCAAATGGAATCATGCCTTCTCGGAGTATTAGGCAGCCCGGTCACAAAATCCATAGAAATGTTGTCCACTTCCACTCTGGAATATCTAACGGTTGCATCAAACCAGCAGGTTTTTGATGTTCCACCTTCGACTTCTGACAAGTCAGACAAGCATACATAAACTTAGGCACATCACGCTTCAATCCAGGCCACCAAAATATCTTCTTCAAGTCTTGATACATCTTTGTAGCTCCTGGATGGATACTCAAGTTACTCCTGTGACTTTCTTCGAGAATCATTCTTTTCAACTCAGGATCATCAGGAATATAAATCCTATTACGGAACCTCAACACACCTTGTTCATCCACTCTAAATTCGTTACTTTCTGTCTGCTCATTTTCGATCATTAAATCCACCAGTTTCACATCCAACTTCTGACCTTCTCTGATACTATTAAGAAATTCATTGTTGATCTTCAGCGTACCCAACATCACACTATGTGGTGTCTGCTCGCAAACTAGACTCATATCTCTGAACTGTTCAATCAATTCCAATTCTTTAACCATCATAGCAAACATATGCAAAGTCTTTCGACTCAAAGCATCAGCCACGACATTAGCTTTACCGGGGTGATAGTTCAGGCCGAAATCATAATCCTTTAAGAATTCTAACCACCTTCTTTGTCTCATATTCAACTCCTTCTGATCAAACAGATACCTCAAGCTCTTATGATCACTATACACTTCAAATCTGGAACCATAAAGATAGTGCCTCCAAATTTTCAATACGAATACTACCGCAGCTAATTCTAAATCATGAGTTAGATAATTCCTCTCATGGATCCTTAACTGTCGTGAAGCATAAGACATAACCTTACTATCCTGCATTATCACACCTTCTAAACCCATCAACGAAGCATCACAATACACCACAAACGGTTCATTTGGTTCGGGTAGAATCAAAACTGGAGCTGTAGTCAATCTCTTCTTCAGCTCAATGAAACTCTTCTCATAGTGGACATCCCACACAAACGCTTTACCTTTGCAAGTCAACTGAGTCAATGGAAGTGCCAACTTTGAAAAGCCTTCAATAAACCTACGGTAATAACCAGCCAAGCCCAAAAAGTGTCTGATTTCAGTTACCGACTTCAGAGACTCCCACTGTAGAGCTACATCCACCTTGGATGGATCCATAGCAATACCATCACTTGAAATAACATGACCAAGAAAACTTACCTCTCTCAACTAGAATTCGCACTTAGATAACTTAGCATAGAGCTTCTTTTCTTTTAACACTTGCAGTACGATCCGTAAATGCTCAGCATGTTCCTCTTCTGACTTAGAATAGATTAGAATGCCGTCAATAAAGACAACCACAAATTGATCCAAGTAAGCATGAAAAATTCGATTCATATACACCATGAATACACCAGGGGCATTAGTAACTCTGAATGGCATCACCACATACTCATAATGTCCATATCGGGTTCTGAAGGCCGTCTTCTGAATGTCTTCATCCTTTACCTGTATCTGATGATAACCCGACCTCAAGTCAATCTTGATAAACACACGGGCACCCACTAACTGATCCATCGAGTCATCTATTCTTGGAAGTGGATACTTGTTCTTAATCATCACTTTATTCAGCTGTCTATAGTCTATACATAACCTCATACTGCCATCTTTTTTCTTCACCAATAACACCGGAGCTCCCCAAGGTGACACACTTGGTCTCACAAATTTCTTTCTTTCAGTTGCTTCTTCAACTCTGTTAATTCTGATGCCGACATCCTGTATGGTGCCATAGAAATAGGTCTAGTACCAGGGACAAGATCGATAGCAAACTCCACTTCTCTCTCTGGTGGCACATCGGCAATATCTTCTGGAAACACTTCAGGAAATTCACGCACCAGCCGCAATTCATTAATCACCGACTCACTTTCCACTGACAAGGATACAAACAATGCAAGCACTTGAGTTTCTTCTTTTAAGAGCTCTCTCAACTCTCTAGCGCATAGAATCCCATCTTCTTCCCCTTCCTCAGGAGCAAGAAATTGCACCGACTTGTTAAAATAGTTAATATGAACATGATTAAACTCCAACCAGTTCATACCCAAGATCGTGTCAAGATTTCTCAATGGTAAGAAAATAAGATCCACGCCAAAGTCCTTATTAAAGATTGATAGTGGACAATTCAAACAAACTATGGAAGTGGTCATCGATCCCTTTGCAGGAGTTTCGACAACCATCTCTCCCTTCATAGGAGAAACGACAAGGCCTAGCCTTCTTACACAATTAGCAGCAATAAAAGAATGAGTAGCACCGATATCAATAATAGCAATCAAAGGCGTATTATTAATGTAACATATACCTCTGATCAGTCTGTCATCACTGGAAGTCTGAGTCCCTGTCAAAGCGAACACCTTTCCTATAGTTGAAGCTTGATTTGGCTTCTAGAAATGAGTACTAATATGGACCTGTTCTCCACAATTGTAGCAAGTCACTACATTAACTTCGCAGTCAGCAATCAGATGTCCTGCCTGTCCGTACTTGAAGCATTTCTTCATATCACTCGTGCACTCACTAACACGATGACCTAGCTCACCACACCTGTAACACTTAAGAGGAGTAGGGGCACCTTCCCCACTCGACTTCTTGCCATCAGCGTGTTTCTGTTTATCTTTCTCAGCTGGAGCTGTATAAGGCTTCCCACGGTTCATCAGTTGTTTTCCCCTCCTCTCGGCCAGCCATTTATAGTGAGTCGATCGAGCCTTGCTATCTTCCTCAAAGATCCTACAACAATCCACCAAATCTAGAAACCTTCTGATCCTCTGATAACCAATCGCCTGTTTGATCTCAGGCCTCAATCCATTCTCAAACTTGACACACTTTGAGAACTCAGCAGTTGTCGCATTGTAGTGAGGGTAAAACTTAGCCAGATCTGAGAATTTGGCATCATACTCTGTAACCGTCATATTACCCTGCTTCAGTTCTAGGAACTCAATCTCTTTCTTTCCTCAGACATCTTCAGGAAAATATTTCCTCAAGAACTCCCTAGTGAACACATCCCAAGTGATTACCTCTCTTGTTGCTCCCAAAAGTTGACAAGTGCTAACCCACCAATCGTCAGCTTCCTCGGCCACCTTGTGAGTACCTAAATGCACCTTCTGTGCTTCAAGACATTCCATAACCCGCAAGATTCTCTCGATCTCCTTGAGCCAAGCCTGCGCCCCATCCGGACCGTATCTTCCTTTGAAGGTAGGCGGTCTATTCTTCCAAAACTCGTCATTCTCACCAGCATGAGGCGGGTTCTGTACCGCCTGGGAAATACCTTGCAAAGCAGCAGCAATAGCAGCAGCGTTTCTTCCAGCCATTCTAAATTTGTTACACATCAACAATAGAACACGATGGTTAAGGAACCGACACCGACAGTAATCAACTGTCACACGACCACGACTCGACAACTTGGCCGGACAGACCGACCTGCTATGATACCACTAAGTAACACCATAAACCCCCGCGACAATTAATAATAAAATATCAGAGTAAAATAAAACATACAATGTTTAGGATGCTACTTTCAACATACACCTACTCATACAAACGACGTGTAACACATAAATATCATCAATAAAACCATACTTAATTGATCTTCTCATATAGCAGCGGAAATTCAACTAAAACATAACATATTTAATGCCATCATTAATTAAATAAAAGCCACAACGAACAATAAAAGAAATAACAGTAACCGTTCCAAATCCCCAGTGTTACACATCAGAGCAGACACTGACTCAACGAAATAAAATAGAAGACTTCATCTTCACTAACTTTAATTCCTCACTAATCTTGATTATCTGCACGTTACCCACGTAGAGGTAACATTCAAACAGAAGGGGTGAGATTCTCAAATCAACAAAAGAAATGCATAAGATAAGTATAAAAGCACATAACCCATATACAGCTCACCCTATCCTCACAACATCACGAAATTACAATTCCCACACTCAAAAGATAATCACACGATTCGAAAATACAACGCAACATAATGCAATGCAATGAGACCCATAACTCGACTCAATGCATGTGGTACCCATTCGATCCCTTTTTCATGATCATAATTCCTATCGGAATTTCCATATAAGCCGCTCACACCCCACATGGGCACACGACATCCATGATCGCTCACACCCCACATGGGCACACGATCACCTCAACAACAACAACAACAACAACACGATTTTATTTCAAAGAATTCGGATAAGACGCTCACACCCCACATGGGCACACGACTTATCACACAACTTATGCAACATGGCATGCATACAATGACAACATACAACGATAACTAAATGCATATAACTGATAATAAGCCAATACATCACCAACCAAGTCCTGCATGATTGGTCACACACCCCTGTTGCGGTGAGAATCGAATATCAAGCTATTAATTAACTTGAATCACACATCTTTGAAATTCATCACCGAGCTTTGAT
This sequence comes from Lathyrus tuberosus, assembly GCA_022829125.1. Taxonomy (NCBI): domain Eukaryota; kingdom Viridiplantae; phylum Streptophyta; class Magnoliopsida; order Fabales; family Fabaceae; genus Lathyrus; species Lathyrus tuberosus. Next base: position 5,050,111 of record JALAZF010000391.1, on the reverse strand, counting down.
TTATCCAAAGGAAAGGGTAAAGATTGAAGAAAACCCTAATTGCGCTATGTAAAGACACAACTAAGAGATCTAAGGTTCGGGGGTTGGTTATACCTAGGGAAGGTGTTAGCATCCTAGATATCTATAGTATTCTACAGGAAACTCTAGTTTGTATTTGTGTTATGCTAATGTTTTCTTGCTAAGGGTAAAGTGCTAAGGTAAAGACCTAGGGTATATACACTAAGTATGCTCGCCAATACATCGCATCTCGTGCCTACGTATCCTAATAAGGATGGAATCAGAGCATTCTGTTGCACCCCAAAATTTTCCCTCCTTACTTTAGTACTAACTGGCTTATGTTTCATTTCATCTTTGCATTATCATGTATGCATATCATTAGCATGGGGTCAGGGTAAAGTCCTATCTGGTCTACTACCTCATCAAGAGTTCACAGGTTGCAAGGGATCTCAGGTGGAATCACTCTCCTAACCAGTGCATGAATTAGGGTTTTGAAATTCTTGGGTTTATTGTTCCAATGGGCAGGCTCCTTGGGTTGTTATCATCACCAAATGACATATCTTATCTTTGTTGGAGAGGATACACATCATATTCAGAGGAATTTGGATTTGGAGACTGTGTTATTTCCTCCTAGACTGAGGATACTACAACTAGGGTTTGCTATAAAGTCGGTTTATTTCTGATTTTTTGGGCAAGACTTGATTCCATGGTATTCCTTGGGTCCCTAAGTATCTAGGAGTGGAAGATTGTCCATCAGTTTGGTTCAGGAGAAGTTCAATTGGCCAAGGGATTAAAAATCAGTTGGATTTGGGGAAAAGTCAACAGTGAAAGGAGAAAAGTCAACTGTGAAATTTTGAGGTTTCAAGGTCTCACATCCTCATATGGTCCCCAGGGGTCAAGTTTCATACATATTTGTCAGGAATCAGGAGTTGGTGCAAAGTTTCCAAATTTGGAAAGTGACCTATAATGAAAAGTTTCCATTTTTGGCAAGTTTCTACACTTCATTCAACTAAACTTTACACCATCAAGGAAGCTTTAGATGAATTTTTCTCCAACATGAAAGTTGGAGATATTTTTCTCCTCTTTCCAACAAGTACTAGTGGGTCTCCATATCATTTGTGAAACTCCAATTATGACCAAAGGAAGGCAAAGTGGTTTTTAGGGTTTCTCATGATGCCATTTTCACAATTTTGGGCATAATGACCTATAATCAATTCCATTGCTTCATGCCACATTCCAATATTAAAAGACATTCCTTGAGGATTATTTTGGGCCCAAGAATGAATTAATTCCATGGTTCATTTTTCACCTATTTTCCATTATTCAAATTTCCCAAGATGTCTAAAACTCATGAATCATTTGTTCTCAAGGCCCAAGTTGAATGTGGTGTGATTAGCAACTCAGATGCAAGTGATCCATCATGAATTTAAGTGCATGGAAGGAATGTATTTTTCACTTATTTAACATAATGCCAAATTCCAAAATAAGTCAAAAAAAATCATTAAACAATGGATTACCCAAGCCCAATTCCTCATCAGATGAAATAACCCTAAGTATTTAAACATATCCATGCCCTGGTTAGGAGACACACGTGATTTTGGAGAGGAATCCAAGCTTGAACCCTAAAGCTCTTTTTCATCAAAACTCACGATTTACAAGGAGTTCCTCCAGAATTCTTCCACAAAGCTTCTCTTGGTAGTCCATAGAGTGCAAATCAACTACCATTCGCAGCCAAAAGCAAGTGTACAAGGGGAACCGTCTCAGGTTGGTAGGATTTTTGAGGATCCTAAAACTCCAGTTTTTTACGTGAATATTGTTGTGTTGTTGTCACTGATCATGCTAGTATGATTGGTTTGGTGATTGGATGCGTATATTGCTTGTAATGTTGATTTGAATTTTTTTGCCCTAACATTAATCCCTTCGATTTGTATTGTGTGTTAATTATTTGTGATTTTGGAGGAGAGATTTGGAATCCTCGTGGAATTGCGGTTCGAATGGTATAAGGGTCGAGGATTTCTGGGCAGGTTTACGTTTGCAGGTGGTGGTGGGAGGCGGCCGGAGCTAGGGCACCGGCGACCTGGGAAAGTTCCGGCCGGTGAAAGTTTCAACGAAGAAGACGACTTCCTGGCCGTCCGATTCCTTCATCGTGCGGTCATCAGCGATCCACGTGTGTGCTATTTTATTTTTTTTCTGATTTTCATTTAGCGATCGTGTGTGTGTGTGTTTCCATGTTTATTGTGGTGAGCCCTCCAAGCATAGCCATCCATCATGCGTATTTTTATTAAGTTGACTAATCAGACGGCTAGGATGGTGACAGCAAATTAATGACAGCATATGCCTTGCACATGGGAGGCGCACAGTAGTCACTTTTTTAATTTTTGTTTTTCTGATCAATCAGTGGGCTGGGTTGCTATACGCACCCCCCACTCGTCAGCCCAATCCAACTTCCTTTTCATTTCCTTTACTGATCGCACCCCCAAGGTTTTTATTTTTTTATTTTTTTCAGACGGACTTAACGCACGGGCTTATTATTCGCGCCCCCACTCTCTGGCCCAACCTTCAATTTTTTCTTCATTTTCTTACTAATGCACCCCCTACATCTTATTTCATATCTTTTTATTATTTCATCATCATTTTCGTATTTTAATTATTAAAATTAGTTAATTGCATTTAAAAAATCCCAAAAAAATCATACATCATCTTTATTAATTTATAAAATTTTTACAAATTTTATTTTTTTATTTTTATTTTATTTTTACCATTTAAATTAATTGTTAATTCAAGTTCTTTTTACGTTACACATCTCATGCATACATAAATTTCTTTATTTTATTTTTCTGCCTCCGTAAAATATTTTTGACCCGTTCCTTTTGAATTTATTCATTAACATTCTAAATTGCATTGAAACATTTTTCTTTCATTTTTAAATTTATTTCATATTGCATTTAGGCCCTTCCCTTTTGCCCATTGAACCCTAATTCCCACCTGAACTCTGCCTAATTATTTTGAATGACTAATATCTTGATTTTTTGCAGGGACTTTCGATATGTTGTTTACCTCTGGTTGAGGAACTTTAGTGTTTAATTTGGGAATTTTAGGAGTCATTTTTCTAATTATCTGATTTGTTTTCACTTAAGATTTTCTTGCAGGCGCATCTTTGACCTTGTGTGATTATCTGTTTGAAAAGGCACTTGTGCCATTTGCTTTAGGGTTGTTCTTTGTTTCTTTGATTCATGTTTGGATGATAATCACTTTTGTTTGCTATTGTGTGATTTTCATTTCTCTTATTTATGTATGTTTCTCACTAACTTTATATGCAGGGACTAAGGTAAGTTCTTTAAGGGTATGGACAAGTATCCATGGTCACCCTTACCTTTTTCTCTCCTATCTTCTTCCTTTAGGATTTAGGTTGTCTTCAAACCTCACTAACCGTAGGTCACCCATGCATGATAACTTTAGGACTCATTAGTCTCCCTTTAGAGTTACCCTTGTGTCTTCTCTCTTCTCATCTCAAATTTCTTTAAAACACTTAATAATAATAAGGTGTATTGCGCACGAGCCTTAAGTATAGGGAATGAGAAATGAGGGGCTTCCTCTCATCTTTCTAGAGTGCTTAGCGAGCGTCCTGTCTTGGGACGATGCGTTAAGTATTCGCCCCTGTGCCCTAGACTTTGGTGCAATGCAGCTTAGGAACTAACTTAAGCCACTTCTCTCCTAAAAAACACAAACCAACTTCAAACCTTTTTGTCCCTCGGGACCTTCAACTTAAAGGCTATTTTTAAAAAGGGCACGTTACCTTCCGTCTGAGTCGCAAACAGGCATCGACCCTAACTGCCGGACGCGAACTTAACGTCGCTCATAAAAAACACAAAAAGAACTTGGTCCGAACTACGTTGACTCTGAATTCCCCATTGCACAAGGGGGGTACGTAGGCCTAGGATGTCGACGTCCTACCGAGTCGGTCTTTGTCTTTCCCTCTCCGTTTTAGTACAGCCCTAGACGATAGTATAACTTACCCTTAGAATAGACAACAGCGTGGATCCCATCGAGTACGATGGACGCGTGGGGTGCTAGCACCTTCCCCTCGCGTAACCGACTCCCGAACCCAGGTTATGGTTACGATGACCATTCCTTTCCCCCTTCCTAAGGTTTATGCGGTGTTCCATTTCCCTCTCTTGGGATAAATTTACACGGCTGGCGACTCTGTTTTCCGCGCCACTCTCGCGTTTGTACCTGGATAAAAATCCTGGGAGCGACAGCTGGCGACTCTGCTGGGGATGTATTATCTGGTTGACCTATGCTGGTCCATCCCTAAGCGAGTCAATCCTAACACTTGCTTGTTCTCTTTGGGTGTTTTGTTTTGATTTTCTTTATGTGTTGTATTTTATTTTTATTTTTTATTTTTACCGCATTTTCTGCATTTCATTTTTATTACTGTCATGCTGCTGTGTTGTGCTGGCTGTCTTTGTTTTGCAGGTTGGGTGGGACCGAGAGCTAAGCCCAATACCAAGGCTTGAGAATACCCTAGGATTAGAGTGGAAAGTAGTGGGACCTACGTGCCCGCTTGGTACGTTTGTGTGTTCACGAAATTCACAACCAGACGAGGCTATCTTGGGATGCATTCTAACGTGTGTGTCTTGCGCATATTGGGGTGTTGATCTTGAGAGATGTCGACTCTGGTGACCGATCATTGAGGACCTTAGTGGAAACATCCCTCTTTAGTGGTGACAGTGGCAGACCACATCCTGTGGCAAACCCATTCGCACCCGAGGGCCCGCTTTGGAACTCGCATAGGATGGCCCCTACGTTTTGAAGAGAATCAGTGGAGGCACTCCTCGATTGACTTTAGTACTGTACCCCGAGGGATGAATGTACTATTGTTTCTCGACCTCAGTGCCAAAGCTGAGGACCTTCCGCTTTGGAGAATCAGTTGAGGCCTCCTCGATTGATGATGATGCCAAACCAAAAATGGTGAACGTATCATCATTTCTCGACCTGAGAGCCCGGGATATTGAACATCCTAGTACCCACATGTGAGAGGGGATGGGCGTTTGCAGGTTTGCAGGTGACCGAGACTTTCAACCTACCCGGTTTTCTGGATTTCTCATCAATGTCTGATTATTTGGGTTCCTCAGTGGTTCAGAGTTCTGGTTTTCCGGTTTCTCGTTCAGCTAACAGCACAGCACATCCAGCAGTGTGCCTTGACCCCCATGTTTGCATGAGTATATCATTTTTCTTGCATTCTGACATGTTTGACACTTTTCAGGGCTTGCATCTTACTCTTGATTCCGGTTTTCTGAGGTTACTTCAGCATGGATGTTCAGAGAAAGAAGACTGTTGCCTATTCGTTCCCAGAACCGACTTTGACACTGATTCATAAGCTGATTAATATGGCTGGTTCCAGAGTTCGTACAGAGTTCAGTGGAAGGTATGGAAGACTTCTGAAATTTGTCTATAATATCTCCCAGTATGAGAAGGATGCCATTCACACACTCCTTCAGTTTTACGATTCGTCTCTGCGTTGCTTCACTTTCCCGGACTACATCCTGACCCCAACGTTGGAGGAGTTCTCATTTATTTTGGGAATTCCTATCAGTCATGATATAGTTTTCTTTTCTGAAGAACACCCCGGGGTGAAAGATATGATTGTTGCTCTTCATATTGATGAATCCGTTCTTAACAGTAATATTGCAGAAAAACAAGGAGTTAAGGGTTTCTTGTTGAAGTTCTTGTTTGATCAGGCCTGCATACATGTCAAAGAGAAGAACTGGACTGTTTTCCAAGCTATTCTGGCTATGTGTATCTATGGGATTGTTCTGTTTCCGAATATTTCTGATCTGGTGGATATGCACGCCGTCAGGATCTTTATTTCGAAGAATCCTATACCTACCTTGCTAGGTGATGTATACCATTCAGTTCACTATAAGAATGAGAATAGGCGTGGGAAAACTGTGAGTTGCTGTGCGCCGCTCTTAGCTACTTGGTTTCTGAGTCGTCTCCCTGAATCTGGCGCTTTGGTTGATACGAAAGATTCTCTGAAGTGGTCTAAGAGGGTTATGGGCTTGACTGCTGACAACATTACTTGGATTAATCGTGACTTGCTAAGAATGGAGATTATTTGCAAATGCGGAGAATTCCCTAATGTGCCTTTGAAAGGGAGGAAATGGGGAATTAACTATAATCCCTCCCTAGCTATCAGACAGTTTGGCTATCCTTTGAAGAATCCACCCGAAGAGCGAGATGTCCGTGAGTCCTTGTTCTTCAATGGTATTGAGGATCAAGGGTTGATAAGGAAAGTTGTGAATGCTTGGAAACAGGTGACTAAGAAGGGTAAGATTCCATTCGGGAAAAGTGACAATTGGGCTTTCCCTCCCTATAAAGAGTGGATTAAGAAGAGAGTAGAAGAGGAGCTTCTTCCATTCCCGATGGAACCACCTTTGTATCCTTTGGTGATCGAGCCTCCTACCACCGTTGAGTTGGAGAAGTATAACAACTTATGGGCTGAAAAGGAAAGGTTGCGGGAAGAAAATAGTGAGCTAAAGAGAGAGATTTATTAGTGGAAGCATGAACGGGGTGAAGCTGTTCATACTGCCAAATTGAAGACAGAGCTCCTTGCTAAAGCAGAAAGAGAGCTTGCTGACATGGTCGCATCCAGAGAAAGAATGAAACAAGCTTTGGATGGTATCAGTAGCGTTCTCAGGTCCAGGGAGGAGGAATTAGGCAAGGCTTTGTTGAAGATTCACAGGTTCAATGATCACCAAGAAACTGCCATGGCTGAGAATAAGAGAAAGGAAGACGACTACATAGCTAAGATTGATCAGTTGAAGTCGACGCTCAAGAAGAAAGACGCCGAGATCTTATCAGGGATATTCAAGAGACAAGTAGTCGAGGGTCGACTCAATGAAGCCATAGCCTCCATGGAAGAACTGAAAGTCCAAGCTAAAGTGAAGAAACCTAGACACGAAGGTCCTAGCATGGATGGTGCTACTGGAGAAGACGCTTGGGAGTTACATTGCCGATACTTGGATGGGATCATACACAGGAGAGACCTTCTCATTCAAGGGCTAATTCAGAGGCCGAAGCATCCCGATACCAGAAAGCTGTTCAAGGAGATTCAAGACTGGTGCAGAAAGCATAATGGATGGGGGATTGACGCTTGTAAACTTTGATGACATGCCATAGTTTCCTTTTCTCTTTTATTGTATTTGGATCACCACCAGGCTTGTTGGTTGGGACCTATGGTTTTTGTGTTCAGATTTGTTATCTTGGATTCGTGATTGACGACATTTGGCTTTTCTCTGGTTTTCTTAATATATGAGCAGAAGTTCCATTATATCTTGTTATTAAACCGGAATCAACGGGTGGATCGCCCTGTGAATTTTCAAACATGTCCATTTGCATTTGCATATTCACAATCATTTTGCATAATCATTTTGCATGACAGGTGTTTATCTCCGGTATTCTTATCTCGTTCTCATCTCAGAATTGCAGATCAGCGTATTCACCGGTATCCTACTAAGCAAAATCGGAAGAGACTCATGGATCAGCTACAGAATGGGATCATTGAGATGCGGACTCGCATGAACCAATTCATGGAATTAATGCAAGGGGTTGCTCAGGGACAAGAATAGTTGAGAACTCTCGTTCAGCCACTGATTGTGAGGGTTGATAATGACGGTGTCCTTCATGGAGGACTTCAGACTGGTGTTACTGATGATGGTCAGAATGGTCCTACTGGCGGAGGTGTTCCTGCTTCTGGTGTTGTGATTCCTCCGGGCGGAGTAGAAAGTGATGTGATTCCCACTGCAGTGGGAGGTGGTACTGGTACTGGCGCAGTTCAGGGTCGTCAGTATGATGATGTTCAGGATGATGTATTTTCTTTGCCAGGTGGGGATGCTGGTCCCCAGACTGACCAAGATCAGAGGATCCGTTTGATTGAGGAACAGTTAAGGGGTGTTGTGAATCAGGATTCTGTGGGAATGGATCTAGAAGATTTGGGGCTGGTTCCAGGCGTTGTTATTCCACACAAGTTTCAGACTCCCACTTTCGAGAAGTATAATGGTATGACTTGGTCGAGGACCCACGTCAGGGCGTATGCAAGCAAGATGGTTGCATATGCGAAGAATGAAAAGCTGATGATGCATTGCTTCCAGGATAGCCTATCTGGGGCATCCCTGGAGTGGTACATGCAACTGGAAAGGAAGGATGTGCGTAGTTGGAGAGATCTGGCAGGGGCATTTATCAGACATTACCAATATAACACTGATATGGCTCCTAACAGAACACAGTTGCAGAATATGTCGCAGAAGAACAATGAGAGTTTCAAGGAGTACTCTCAGAGGTGGCGTGAATTGGCAGCTAGAGTTCAGCCTCCCATGTTGGAGTGTGAAATGATAACTATGTTTATGGCCACCCTGCAGGGTCATTACTTTGAAAAATTGGTACCATGTATGTCTGGAAAGTTCGCTGATTTAATCTTGGTAAGAGAGATGGTAGAAAGCGGAATTAAGGTAGGAAAGATATCAGGCAGTGATGGATCCTCATCTGGAGGAAGCAAGAAGCCTTATGCCAGTGGTTATAAGAAGAAGGAGGGAGATACAAACTCTGTGTCATCATATCTTGGTAGAGATGGACCTCGTCAGAATTACAATCAGCAGGTGGCCTCTGTAACCATCCCAGCAGCACCTCAACAGCCAGCAGCGCCTCAACAACAGAATCATGCTCCTTACCGATCACAACCTCAGAATAAGCGGGATAGGCATTTTGACACTCCACCTATGTCTTACTCTCAATTATTCCAGCACTTGTTGAAACTGCAGTTAATTCAGACAAGAACATTGGCTCCACCTACTGGTAATCCACCTCCCGGCTATGACGCCAACGCCCACTGTGAATTTCATTCTGGGGCACCCGGACACCATACTGAGAACTGTAAAGCTTTTAAGCATAAGGTTCAAGATTTGGTGGATTCCAAAGCCATCAACTTCTCCAATGACGTCCCGAATGTGAATCAGAACCCGATGCTGAATCATGGTGGGCCAAAGATCAATGCTATTATTGAGGACGGTGAAGACTTGAGTTTGATTTCAGATGTGAACGAAGTCCAAACTCCCTTGGGTGTGGTGAAGGAGAGACTGTTGAAGGGAGGGGTATTTCCCGGTTGTGACGAAGGTTGTGTGGGATGTGTGTCACAGCCAGGCGGTTGTGAGTTATTGAAAACAGGTATTCAGAAAATAATCAACGAAGGGGTATCACAGTTTGACAGAGGTTGCAAGCAGAATAATGTTACTGACAAAGAGATTGATGTTGCCACCGTAACAATTCTGTTCAAGACAATAACTATATCAGCGCCGGCGAGACCAGCGTCGGTTACTATCACTGTTCCTGGACCAGTCCCGTATGAGACTACCAAGGCCATCCCATGGAACTATGGGGCCGAGGTGTTTGTTAATGGTAAGAAGCATGAATTGGAAGACACATCAGTTGTGAATACAGGGGTTGGAAATCTTGTTGAAGCTGGGGCTATCACTAGGAGTGGTAGGGTCTTTATTCCGTCTGAGAATCAAGCTGGCAGTTCATGACAAGACAAAGGTAAACAGATGATGGATGAGTCCGTACAGAGGCAGAAAGCTAATAATTCTACGACAAAGCCAGGTGGGGATACTTTCTCAGAAGACGTAGAAGAATTTATGAGGTTGATCAGAAAAAGTGATTACAAGATTGTTGACCAACTCCACCAAACTCCATCGAAGATTTCCATCCTATCCTTACTGTTGTGCTTCGAGGCACACCGAAATGCATTGCTGAAGATTCTGAATATGGCTTATGTACCGTAGGAGATATCTGTCAACCAGTTAGAAGGGGTTGTGGCTCATGTGAATGCTGGTAATAGTTTGGGTTTCACCGATTTAGATCTGACTCCGGCTGGGAGGAATCACAACAACGCTCTGCATATTTCAGTGGAATGCCGTGGTTATTTGATGTCGCATGTGTTAGTTGATACTGGGTCGTCTTTGAATGTGTTACCAAAGAAGGCTTTGATGAAGTTGAATACTCGAGGGTTGATTTGTACACCAAGTGACTTGGTGGTACGTGCTTTTGATGGCTCCAAAAGGTCAGTTTTTGGAGAGTTAGTTTTGCCGATCAAGGTGGGTCCTGAGATTTTCGACACCACCTTCTACATAATGGATATTCAGCCTGCCTATAGTTGTTTGTTGGGCCGCCCTTGGATCCATGGTGCTGGGGCAGTAACTTCTACGCTGCACCAGAAGTTGAAATATATGGTGGATGGCCACGTTGTGACTGTTTGTGGTGAAGAAGATATTATGGTGAGTCACCTATCAACCTTCAAGTATGTAGAGGTAGATGGTGAGATACAGGAAACTTTGTGCCAAGCCTTTGAAGCTGTGAAGATTCCCCAGGAACCCCCAAAGGCAGTCACTCAGCCTGAGGTGGTTGCCCAACCTGAAGTCGTCACACAACCAGAAGTTCCAATGTCCTCTTTCAAAGAGGCGCGTGCTATAGTTGAAGCTGGTGGTTCTCAGAAGTGGGGCAGTGTTATTGATGTTCAAAGGAAGCAAGATACTCATGGACTGGGTTACAAGCCACCTAGGCATTCTGAAGAGCCTCCCAAGTTCTATGGTCCAGTCCGTTTCACCAGTGCCGGTGTTTTCTTCGACAGAGTCAATGCTATTGAGGATGAAGGAGATAGTGATTGTGACATGGATGAATGGATCCGTCCCTGCATTCCTGGTCAGAGTCTAGGCAACTGGTCCTCCGAGAAAGTTATCCAAGTGATGCGCCCGGAGTATTTTACTTTTGTTCTCTGTTATGTTGAGTCCTGCGCTCTGCCCAAGGCGTAGTGATATTTATTTGTAGGGCTTGGATGTTTTATTTGCTATTTTTATCATCAATAAAGGACGTTTTTTCATTCAAATATTTTGATCCCTGTCTTTCTATTTTTACTTTTTGCATTAACCCACATCAAAATGGCAATGTGTTTTCTTGTTTGTTGCACTCATAATGAACATAAAACATCCATCATGCAGGTTCCTTTGTTCAGATTCCACCCACGACTTAGCTATGGCTCGATATGACTTCGACAATCCCATCTATCAAGCCGAAGAAGAGACTGACGAAGACTGTGACTTACCAGAAGAATTAGCCAGGCTACTGAAACAAGAGGAAAGGGTTATTCTACCTCATTAAGAGGAAGTTGAGACTGTTAATCTGGGAACCGAGGATGTTAAACGAGAAGTAAAGGTTGGGGCTGCCCTAGAAGACACTGTCAAGGGAAGATTGATTGAGTTACTTCGAGAGTATGTGGATATCTTCGCCTGGTCTTACCAAGACATGCCTCGGCTTGACACCGACATTGTTTCACACCGGCTGCCGCTCAAAGAGGGTTGTACTCCAGTCAAGCAGAAGTTGAGAAGGACGAAACCAGATATGGCTGTCAAGATCAAGGAAGAGGTTCAGAAGCAGTTGGATGCCGGATTTCTTGCCGTAACAAATTATCCTCCGTGGGTTGCTAATATTGTACCTGTACCTAAGAAGGATGGGAAGGTCAGGATGTGTGTCGATTACCGAGATTTGAATAGGGCGAGCCCGAAGGATGATTTCCCACTCCCCCACATTGACGTGTTAGTGGACAATACTGCTCAATATTCTGTGTTTTCCTTCATGGATGGCTTCTCTGGGTATAACCAAATCAAAATGGCCCCAGAGGACATGGAGAAAACTACTTTCATAAAACCGTGGGGAACATTTTGCTACAAGGTAATGCCCTTTGGATTGAAGAATGCTGGGGCAACCTATCAGCGGGCGATGGTGACTCTCTTTCATGATATGATTCACAAGGAGATTGAAGTCTATGTTGATGACATGATTGCAAAGTCACAGACAGAGGAACAACACTTGGTAAACCTCCAGAAGCTGTTTGAAAGGTTGAGGAAGTTCAGATTGAGGTTGAATCCAAACAAGTGCACTTTCGGCGTGAGATCTGGTAAATTGCTGGGATTCATTGTTAGTGAAAGAGGCATAGAGGTTGATCCTGCAAAGATAAGAGCCATACAGGAGATGCCTGAGCCAAGAACAGAGAAAGAGGTTCGTGTTTTCTTGGGGAGGTTGAATTACATTGCCAGGTTCATCTCTCATCTGACGGCTACATGTGAACCAATTTTCAAGTTGTTAAGAAAGGACCAAGAGATCAGGTGGAATGAAAATTGTCGAGAGGCGTTTGAAAGGATAAAGACGTATTTACAGGAACCGCCAGTCCTTATGCCACCAGTGTCTGGGAGACCGTTGATTATGTACCTTACGGTTCTTGAGAATTCGATGGGTTGTGTGCTCGGTCAACACGACGAGATGGGTAAGAAAGAGCACGCCATTTACTACCTGAGTAAGAAGTTCACTGATTGCGAATCAAGATACTCTATGCTGGAAAAGACATGTTATGCACTCGCTTGGGCAGCCAAGCGCCTAAGGCAGTATATGTTAAATCACACAACCCTGTTGATTTCAAAGATGGATCCAATTAAGTACGTGTTTGAGAAGCAGGCACTTTCTGGAAGGATAGCCCGTTGGCAGATGGTTTTGATAGAGTACGATATTCAGTATGTTTCTCAGAAGGCCATTAAGGGAAGTGTTCTATCATAATATCTTGCTTATCAGCCAGTTGAGGATTATCAGCCTATGAAGTTTGAGTTTCCAGACGAGCATGTTATGTTTCTGAAAATGAAGGATTGTGAAGAGCCTTTGCCTGACGAAGGACCTGAGATTGGGTCACAGTGGAAGATGATTTTTGATGGGGCTGTCAACTCGTATGGCAATGGAATTGGGGCAATCATTACGACTCTGAAGGGTTCTCATATACCTTTCACTGCCCGGTTAGCATTTGTGTGTACCAACAACGAGGCGGAGTATGAAGCATGCATCATGGGGTTAGAAGAAGCAATTGATTTAAGAATTAAGAACCTCGATGTCTATGGTGATTCTGCGTTGGTGGTTAATCAGATTACAGGAGAATGGGAGACTCGTCAGGCAAATTTGGTACCTTATAACAACTATGCCAGAAGGTTGTTACCTTTCTTTGATAGGGTGGATTTTCATCATGTGCCCCGGGCTGAGAATCAGATGGCTGATGCGTTGGCAACATTGGCATCCATGTATAAGGTGAACCGTTGGAATAAAACTCCGTCGATTAGAATCATGCGTCTGGACAGACCAGCTTTTGTGTTTGCAATTGAAGATGTGTCGGATGGCAAGCCGTGGTATCATGATATTAAGGTTTTTCTGAAGAGACAAGAGTATCCAGAGGGTGCCTCCACCAAGGATAAGAAGACTCTGAGAAGGTTGGCAGGGAACTTCTTTCTAAACAAGGATGACGTGTTATATAAGAGGAACTTCGATATGGTCAACACGAGGCAAGCTCATTGATGGAGGAAGTTCACGAGGGTTCTTTTGGTACTCATTCCAGTGGAAACACCATGGCTAGAAAGTTGTTAAGGGCAGGATATTATTGGATGACTATGGAGTCTGATTGTTTCAAGTACGCCCGGAAGTGCCATAAGTGCCAGATTTATGCAGATAAGATGCACGTACCGCCTACGCCTCTAAATGTGTTGTCATCTCCTTGGCCGTTTGTAATGTGGGGTATTGATATGATTGGGAAGATTGAGCCTACTGCTTCCAATGGGCATCGTTTCATTTTAGTTGCCATTGATTATTTCACAAAGTGGGTGGAGGCAGCCTCGTACGCCAACGTCACCAAGCAAGTGGTAGCCTGGTTTATAAAGAAGGATATCATCTGCCGTTATGGGGTCCCTGAGAGAATCATTACTGATAATGGCTCGAATTTGAATAATAAGATGATGAAGGAACTATGTCAGAGTTTCAAGATCGAACATCACAATTCTTCTCCCTATCGTCCGAAGATGAATGGGGCTGTTGAGGCGGCGAATAAGAACATCAAGAAGATTGTGCAGAAGATGGTGGTAACGTATAAAGACTGGCATGAGATGTTACCTTATGCTCTACATGGTTACCGTACTTCGGTGCGTACGTCAAATGGGGCAACCCTTTTCTCATTGGTATATGGTATGGAAGCAGTCTTACCCTTAGAGGTCGAGATTCCGTCTTTGAGAGTTCTGACAGATGTGAAGCTTGATGAAGCTGAGTGGGTGCGTTCCAGGTTGGACTAGTTGAACCTTATTGAAGAAAGGAGATTGGCAGCCATCGCACATGGCCGTTTGTATCAGAGCAGGATGAAGCACGCCTTTGATCAGAAAGTGCGTCCTCGGAATTTTCAGACAGGTGAATTGGTTTTGAAAAGGATCCTTCCTCCTCAGACAGATCACAGGGGCAAATGGACTCCAAACTACGAAGGGCCGTATGTAGTCAGAAAGGTTTTCTCTGGTAGAGCCTTACTACTTTCAACTATGGATGGCGAAGATTTTACCTCCCCTGTGAACGCAGACGTAGTCAAAAAATACTTCGCATAAAAGAGACCCGCTGGACATAAAAAGAAAATCCAGGCAAAAAGGGGCATCCCGACGAACCATGAAAAGGAAAAGGTTCGGGCAAAAATTAGGGATAAAATGTAAAAAGAGATGTGTAAACCCGCAAAGTTGAAAACCTGAAAAGGCAACTTTGGTATAAATGGGTATCCAGGTGGATTGAAAACCCGAAAAGGGCGATCCAGGCAAAAGTTAGGGATTTATAAGCGAAAGGCTACGGTCTGCGTTCGATCTGTAAACACTCACAATACCTGGAAGTTCTGAAAGAAAGGAATCAGTACAGTTAGTCTCTTCAAAGGCCAAGACATTTGTGGATAAGCAAGTCGTATGGGTCATAGCTGAGTCGAATCATGGTGGATATCTGTTCCCACATTGCCGACATGTGTATTTTCTTTTTTGTTTTTTGCGCAATTACCTCTTTCTAGGAATTGCTTCCTATTGTAAATGCCTATTTACGGGCCACTCTTCAATAAAATATTCATTTCACTCAAAGAGCTTTCCATTGTTTATTTTACTTTTACTTTTACTGTTTTGTTTGCAAAAAAACGTCCGATATTTTCGATAAACATTGCATATAAAATTTTGAGCTTTGCAGAGCGTAACGAAAAGCAGTAGAAGTTACTTAGGCGTTAACGAGGATAGCCAGTTTGTGGCATATTCTTTTGTTGTTATTTGACTTGCAGGGCAACAGGATTGTACTTCCCAGCAGGTTGCTCTCCCCAACATTGACAAGCTTTCCTCAGCAGAGCAGACTTCCCCAGCAGGAGACGTGGGAGGTATTCTCTCCGGATCGAGGCGTTATTTCCCCGCAGAATCAGGACGTTCACCTTCCCCCAGTCAGGAAGTGTACTTTCACCAACAATGTCATATTCTAATCTCCAGCAAGGCGGGATAAGGGCTTTCTCCCCTTCAGCAGTTCAGAAGTATCCCCAAGCAGGCTAGTATCATGGACTGTTTTCCCCAGCAGGTTCTAAGCCAATTGGATATTAGCAATTTTCAGTAACAGACTTCCGGTTCCGTTAGTGGCGTTCATTCTCAACTCCCCCAGTGGAGGAGAAATCTCAGGTTTTGGATGAAAGACAGGTGTGGCCCCCGGTAGTTCTTTCGGGACTTCATCCCCAGCAGAAGTTGTTGATCCAAAGAGTCGATCAGTATGACCCTTATCAACAGAGTTCCTAGACTCAAAGGACAATTTATTTTTGTCGTCCCCAGCTGAACGGGTCCTTTCTCTCCGGCATTTATTTTGCTGGAGGGGCTCTTTTGCATATCATAAGCATTCGCATTGCATCCTCAAACGCATAGCATTTCCATGTTGTATGGAGCATTACGCCATTATTCAAACATTTGCATTCGAAGCATAAGTCAGGTTTGATACTTTTTTTGCCAGTTCTCTTGCTCAGCAGAGATGGCACAACTCAGGAGATTTTGGAGGGATGTATTCCTCATACTTGTGCTCCCCGGCAGAGTCTTTTATTTAGACTTCTCCTCTCCCCAGCGGAGTCATCTTATCTATGGATCATGGGCCCATCAGAAGTTTGTCCGGCCTCTCTCTTTTGTGAAATCCCGTTCTTACCAGAAGTTTTGTTTCACGTTATCCCCAGCGAAGTCGCCATTGGTATTGCTAGTTTCTCTTTATCAGCAGAGATAGCGATCTTTTGGATAATTCTTCGTCAGTTTCCCTTTATCAGTAGGGATGGCATCAGTTTGCTAGTTTCTCTTTATCAGCAGAGATAGCGATCTTTTGGATAATTCTTCGTCAGTTTCCCTTTATCAGCAGGGATGGCATCTAGTTTACTAGTATCTCTTTATCAGCAGAGATAGCAATCTTTTGGAGATTTCGTTCGTCAGTTTCCCTTTATCAGCAGGGATGGCATCTAGTTTGCTAGTATCTCTTTATCAGCAGAGGTAGCAATCTTTTGGAGATTTCGTTCGTCAGTTTCCCTTTATCAGCAGGGATGGCATCTAGTTTGCTAGTATCACTTTATCAGCAGAGATAGCAATCTTTTGGAGATTTCGTTCGTCAGTTTCCCTTTATCAGCAGGGATGGCATCTAGTTTCCTAGTATCTCTTTATCAGCAGAGATAGCAATCTTTTAGAGATTTCGTTCGCCAGTTTCCCTTTATCAGCAGGGATGGCATCAGTTTGCTAGTTTCTCTTTATCAGCAGAGATAGCAATCTTTTGGAGATTTCGTTCGTCAGTTTCCCTTTATCAGCAGGGATGGCATCAGTTTGCTAGTTTCTCTTTATCAGCAGAGATAGCGATCTTTTGGATAATTCGTCGTCAGTTTCCCTTTATCAGCAGGGATGGCATTTATTTTGCTAGTTTCCCTTTATCAGCAGGGATGGCATCAGTTTGCTAGTTTCTCTTTATCAGCAGAGATAGCAATCTTTTGGAGATTTCGTTCGTCAGTTTCCCTTTATCAGCAAGGATGGCATCTATTTTGCTAGTATCTCTTTATCAGCAGAGATAGCAATCTTTTGGAGATTTCGTTCGTCAGTTTCCCTTTATCAGCAGGGATGGCATTTAGTTTGCTAGTATCTCTTTATCAGCAGAGATAGCAGTCTTTTGGAGATTTCGTTCGTCAGTTTCCCTTTATCAGCAAGGATGGCATTTATTTTGCTAATATCTCTTTATCAGCAGAGATAGCAAGCTTTTGAAGATTTTCGTCCGTCCGTTTCCCTTTATCAGCAGGGATGGCATTTATTTTTCCAGTTTCTCTTTATCAGCAGAGATAGCAATCTTTTGAAGATTTATTTCGTCAGTTCCCTTTATCAGCAGGGATGGCGTATTTCGAGATTCCTTTGTCAATTCTCTTTATCAGCAGAGATGACTTTATACCCAGCGTAGCTAGCACTCGTCTGCGTTGCGACAGTACAGCATTTATGGCTAATTCTCCAGCAGAGGATCACAAATTTCAGGGTTCTTTGGTATTCAATCTCCATGCATCCCGAATGTCTGAGATCCGTCGCTATCATACCTTCAGGACCAAGTTGATTGAATAGGGGCAGCTGTTGCACCCCAAAATTTGCCTTCCTTACTTTAGTACTAACTGGCTTATGTTTCATTTCATCTTTGCATTATCATGTATGCATATCGTTAGCATGGGGTCAGGGTAAAGTCCTATCTGGTCTACTACCTCATCAAGAGTTCACAGGTTGCAAGGGATCTCAGGTGGAATCACTCTCCTAACCAGTGCATGAATTAGGGTTTTGAAATTCTTGGGTTTATTGTTCCAATGGGCAGGCTCCTTGGGTTTTTATCATCACCAAATGACATATCTTATCTTTGTTGGAGAGGATACACATCATATTCAGAGGAATTTGGATTTGGAGACTGTGTTATTTCCTCCTAGACTGAGGATACTACAACTAGGGTTTGCTATAAAGTCGGTTTATTTCTGATTTTTTGGGCAAGACTTGATTCCATGGTATTCCTTGGGTCCCTAAGTATCTAAGAGTGGAAGATTGTCCATCAGTTTGGTCCAGGAGAAGTTCAATTGGCCAAGGGATTAAAAATCAGTTGGATTTGGGGAAAAGTCAACAGTGAAAGGAGAAAAGTCAACTGTGAAATTTTGAGGTTCTCTTCAGGGATTTCAAGGTCTCACATCCTCATATGGTCCCCAGGGGTCAAGTTTCATACATATTTGTCAGGAATCAGGAGTTGGTGCAAAGTTTCCAAATTTGGAAAGTGACCTATAATGAAAAGTTTCCATTTTTGGCAAGTTTCTACACTTCATTCAACTAAACTTTACACCATCAAGGAAGCTTCAGATGAATTTTTCTCCAACATGAAAGTTGGAGATCTTTTTCTCCTCTTTCCAACAAGTACTAGTGGGTCTCCATATCATTTGTGAAACTCCAATTATGACCAAAGGAAGGCAAAGTGGTTTTTAGGGTTTCTCATGATGCCATTTTCACAATTTTGGGCATAATGACCTATAATCAATTCCATTGCTTCATGCCACATTCCAATATTAAAAGACATTCCTTGAGGATTATTTTGGGCCCAAGAATGAAGTAATTCCATGGTTCATTTTTCACCTATTTTCCATTATTCAAATTTCCCAAGATGTCTAAAACTCATGAATCATTTGTTCTCAAGGCCCAAGTTGAATGTGGTGTGATTAGCAACTCAGATGCAAGTGATCCATCATGAATTTAAGTGCATGGAAGGAATGTATTTTTCACTTATTTAACATAATGCCAAATTCCAAAATAAGTCAAAAAAATCATTAAACAATGGATTACCCAAGCCCAATTCCTCATCAGATGAAATAACCCTAAGTATTTAAACATATCCATGCCCTGGTTAGGAGACACACGTGATTTTGGAGAGGAATCCAAGCTTGAACCCTAAAGCTCTTTTTCATCAAAACTCACGATTTACAAGGAGTTCCTCCAGAATTCTTCCACAAAGCTTCTCTTGGTAGTCCATAGAGTGCAAATCAACTACCATTCGTAGCCAAAAGCAAGTGTACAAGGGGAACCGTCTCAGGTTGGTAGGATTTTTGAGGATCCTAAAACTCCAGTTTTTTACGTGAATATTGTTGTGTTGTTGTCACTGATCATGCTGGTATGATTGGTTTGGTGATTGGATGCGTATATTGCTTGTAATGTTGATTTGAATTTTTTTCCCTAACACTAATCCCTTCGATTTGTATTGTGTGTTAATTATTTGTGATTTTGGAGGAGAGATTTGGAATCCTCGTGGAATTCCGGTTCGAATGGTATAAGGGTCGAGGATTTTTGGGCAGGTTTACGTTTGCAGGTGGTGGTGGGAGGCGGTCGGAGCTAGGGCTCCGGCGACCTGGGAAAGTTACGGCCGGTGAAAGTTTCAACGAAGAAGACGACTTCCTGGCCGTCCGATTCCTTCATCGTGCGGTCATCAGTGATCCACGTGTGTGCTATTTTATTTTTTTTTCTGATTTTCATTTAGCGATCGTGTGTGTGTGTTTCCATGTTTATTGTGGTGAGCCCTCCAAGCATAGCCATCCATCATGCGTATTTTTATTAAGTTGACTAATCAGACGGCTAGGATGGTGACAGCAAATTAATGACAGCATGTGCCTTGCACATGGGAGGCGCACGGTAGTCACTTTTTTTATTTTTCTTTTTCTGATCAATCAGTGGGCTGGGTTGCTATACGCACCCCCCACTCGTCAGCCCAATCCAATTTCCTTTTCATTTCCTTTACTGATCGCACCCCCCAGGTTTTTATTTTTTTATTTTTTTCAGACGGACTTAACGCACGGGCTTATTATTCGCGCCCCCACTCTCTGGCCCAACCTTCAATTTACTCTTCATTTTCTTACTAATGCACCCCCTACGTCTTATTTCATATCTTTTTATTATTTCATCATCATTTTCGTATTTTAATTATTAAAATTAGTTAATTGCATTTAAAAAATCCCAAAAAAATCATACATCATCTTTATTAATTTATAAAATTTTTAAAAATTTTATTTTTTTATTTTTATTTTACTTTTACCATTTAAATTAATTGTTAATTCAAGTTCTTTTTACGTTACACATCTCATGCATACATAAATTTCTTTATTTTATTTTTCTGCCTCCGTAAAATATTTTTGACTCGTTCCTTTTGTATTTATTCATTGACATTCTAAATTACATTGAAACATTTTTCTTGCATTTTTAAATTTATTTCATATTGCATTTAGGCCCTTCCCTTTTGCCCATTGAACCCTAATTCCCACCTTAACTCTGCCTAATTATTTTGAATGACTAATATCTTGATTTTTTGCAGGGACTTTCGATATGTTGTTTACCTCTGGTTGAGGAACTTTAGTGTTTAATTTGGGAATTTTTTGGAGTCATTTTTCTAATTATCTGATTTGTTTTCACTTGAGATTTTCTTGCAGGCGCATCTTTGACCTTGTGTGATTATCTGTTTGAAAAGGCACTTGTGCCATTTGCTTTAGGGTTGTTCTTTGTTTCTTTGATTCATGTTTGGATGATAATCACTTTTGTTTGCTATTGTGTGATTTTCATTTCTCTTATTTATGTTTGTTTCTCACTAACCTTTTATGCAGGGACTAAGGTAAGTTCTTTACGGGTATGGACAAGTATCCATGGTCACCCTTACCTTTTTCTCTCCTATCTTCTTCCTTTAGGATTTAGGTTGTCTTCAAACCTCACTAACCGTAGGTCACCCATGCATGATAACTTTAGGACTCATTAGTCTCCCTTTAGAGTTACCCTTGTGTATTCTCTCTTCTCATCTCAAATTTCTTTAAAACACTTAATAATAATAAGGTGTATTGCGCACGAGCCTTAAGTATAGGGAATGAGAAATGAGGGGCTTCCTCTCATCTTTCTAGAGTGCTTAGCGAGCGTCCTGTCTTGGGACGATGCGTTAGGTATTCGCTCCTGTGCCCTAGACTTTGGTGCAATGCAGCTTAGGAACTAACTTAAGCCACTTCTGTCCTAAAAAACACAAACCAACTTCAAACCTTTTTGTCCTTCGGGACCTTCAACTTAAAGGCTATTTTCAAAAAGGGCACGTTACCTTCCGTCTGAGTCACAAACAGGCATCGACCCTAACTGCCGGACGTGAACTTAACGTCGCTCATAAAAAACACAAAAAGAACTTGGTCCGAACTACGTTGACTCTGAATTCCCCATTGAACAAGGGGGGTATGTAGGCCTAGGACGTCGACGTCCTACCGAGTCGGTCTTTGTCTTTCCCTCTCTGTTTTAGTACAACCCTAGATGATAGTATAACTTACCCTTAGAATAGACAACAAGCGTGGATCCCATCGAGTACGATGGACGCGTGGGGTGCTAGCACCTTCCCCTCGCGTAACCGACTCCCGAACCCAGGTTATGGTTGTGATGACCATTCCTTTCCCCCTTCCTAAGGTTTATGCGGTGTTCCCTTTCCCTCTCTTGGGATAAATTTACACGGCTGGCGACCCTGTTTTCCGCGCCACTCTCGCGTTTGTACCTGGATGAAAATCCTGGGAGCGACACATTCGTAGTTCACCTCAACGGGGGTGAGGAACTCTTGATAATGATCAAGGTTCCAGAGGGGAAATGAGTATTCATGATCATGATACTCACATAGAGTACATAAACGCTCTAACTCTAAGTTGTAAGGCAAAATTGGCTCGACAAGATATCGCGTCTTGTGCCTACGTATCCTAACTAGGAATGAGGAATCGGAGCCTCCGTAGTTCGCCTAACTAGGGTTGAGGAACTCTTGATAATGATCAAGGTTCCAAAGGGAAAGAGTACTCATAATCATGACACTCACATAGAATTTACAAAACTCTCTAAGTCTAAGTTGAAAAACTAGCCTAAAGGTTAACTTTAAACAAAGTCAAAAGGGAAAGTGAGTACACATCATAATGATACCCACATGGAATTCTAAAACTCCAAACCTAACTCTAAGTTATGAAACGGAATGGCTCTAATAAGACCAAGGCGATGATTAAGGTCACCAAGTGGGTAAGAAAGAAACAACTATCCTAACTATGACTTATAAGTCAACAAAAGTGATCATTTCCTTTGGAATGACGAATGAGATTATCGAAAGAAATAGGCATAAAAAATCAGAACAAAAATTATTCACGAAATTTCAACAAGAAATATTTACAAGTATCAATAAGGAGAGAGATCACGAGTTAGTAGCCAAAAAAAATTTGTAGCAATTCAAAAATTGAAAAGATCAAAAATAAATTCTAAATATCCAAGATTCAAAGAATTAGTTCCCAAAGTTATATGAAAAGTATTTTTGAATTTTCTATTTGTTTACCAACTTAACCTAATAATATATAAGAAATCTAAAACAAAAATAAGGAACATTTCTAAAAAAAAGATACTTCCAAAATAAATAAAAAATAAAGATATTTTCCAAAAGTAAAAGTTAAAAGATTATTTTCTAAAGAAATAAAAATTAGGATTATTTAATAAAACACTAACTAGAATTATTAACAAAAATATTTTTAACAAGAGGTCATACACTAAAAAAAGTTAACAAGAATTTTGATACAAATATAACAAAAACCTTAATTAAGATTAAAAAGCTTAAACAAAAGTTAACTAAATAATAAATAATAGAATAAAAAAACACAATGTGTGATATAATGCGCCAGACAGAAAAGCAGTATCCCAAGAAATGGAATTGGGTTGTTCCAGAATCAACCCGGGTCGGGTTTGGATCTACATGGTTTAGTTTTGCTGAAGAGGGTTATGAAAACCCTATGTTCCGCCGTTCACACGATCAAACTCAAAAGTGAAAAAGAAAAAACAAATCACATGACCTTGTTTCTTCCAAACATGAACCTCTACTATAACTCACTCAAACTTCTCGCAGAAGATCTTCTCCTCACTCTCTCGCGATCTCGTGTTCTACTCGCGGCGGTGCCTTGTCTGCTTCAACCTCTTCGTCTCTGAATCTCTCTCTCTCTGTCACGGCGTATTTGCGACGAAATAAAGTTTAGTTGTTGTGGTTGTGTTCCGATGGCGCTGCAAGATTGGTTTGTTGAAAGTGGCGGTGGCCGGTTTTGGTTCGTGAATCGGTTTAAGAAGATGTGGTGAAGAATGAAGCTATGGCGGTTGTGAGGAAAGGGCTTGCGAAGTTGTTGGCTTTGTGAGGTTCTGTTATGGTGAATGTGTTGTTGAAGGGTGATGTTTTGAAGGAAATTTTGGTGATTAGTGTAATACCCTAATTTTTGCCCCTAAGATTCTTTGCTTTTCATTTGCATTTCATACCACAAACAAGATCGCACATTGGTTCCCTCTTCTATAGGATTGTACCTTGCATGGATCTTTGGGTTTGTGTGTGTTTGTTAGTTGTTTTATTGTTTAATTGTTTACTAACCATTAATCAAAATCCAAAAATATTTTGTTTTCTTTCACTAACATTTTCAGGGGAAGAACAGGTTAAAAATACCAAAAAAAATCAGTCCCGCAACTCGAATGGATTTCATCTGAATAAAGTCAAAGTTGATCGGCAAACAATTCAAAATTTCATCTGATCAAGAGTTTCCAAGGTTTAATTTATTATTATTCAAGGGACTCCAAGGTTCGTGTGTTTATTTCCATGCCTTCTTTGACGAGCAAGAAAAATCGAGCCGGAATCAAGACAGCACATCAAAAAGCCAAAATTTCCAAATTTTCACTGTGTTAACCGGTTAACACATTTGGTTAATCGGTTAACGCGAGCGAATTTTGGAAGAAATGGCAGCAAATTCAAATTTTCAGCAATTGGCACCAATTTTCATATTCCATCTCAGTTCTAATTCCTTACATGATCAATATTAATTCCTACCATATACCTCCACTAATCACCACTCTTTTAATTTCCCTCCAAAATTTGAATTCCAATCCTAATTTTGATCTTCCAAACCTAATTCCAAACCACCAAATTCCCAAGCCTAAATTCTATAAATAGAGATTTCATTTCATTCATTTCACAAGCTTTTGATAGCCAAAAAATCCCTTGCAATTTCTCTCCCCAACTACCAAAATTCACCAAAAGCTCAATTTCTTCTTTCATAAGTTAGTAAGAATTCACATTGATTCTTACTAATTTAGAGCTAAACCTTCATCCATTCTTGTTTTTGTTCTTCAATCACAGTAGATCAAGGTTTTGGAGTGTAGATCTTGCTGCAATTTGGAAGGATTTTCTGATTTGGAGTGGTAATTCACTTTCCACCATTGTTAAAGCTTCATATTCATCATTCGAGATGTAGATCCTTGGTGTTGCTTGTTGTTGATCCTTTGGATCGTATTTTGTTGTTTGATTGCAGGTTTCTCTGTCTATTTTTACTTTAAAATTTGTGCAAATTCAATTCATGATCATAAGGTGTTTGAAAAATGTTTTGAAAGAAGATCATGTTGAATTTTGCACATTTTTTGCTTCTGGTGCAGTGTTAACCGATTAACCAGATTCAGTGTAAAATGGTTAACCGGTTAACACCCTGTTTTACGCAGAAATTCAAAATCTGTACTGGTTAACCGATTACCCAAATGTGTTAACCGATTAACCAGTGTCCAGAATGCTATTTTGGCTCTGTTTTGGGACTGTTTTGGTTCCTTTTCCTTTTTTCTTCCCTTTCCTTTGTCCTTAGCCTTAGATCACATATTTGTGTGGTTTAATTTGGCTTTCTCTTCATCTATTTCTCTTTCCTTTTGATCGATGAAAGTCTAAAAGATCTTGGAATTTCGTTGTTGAATTTCGATCAAGACTAGATCGTTACCACTTTTCTTTTCGTGCGGTATTGCTTTCGGATGACGATCTATATATCGTTCATCTAGCTTACATTAGCACAAATAGCTATTGACCGGCCTCATTGTAGGGTAATTACTACGTAAATTACTCGGCGATTGCTTAACATAGCGCAATATTTGTCCCATATCGGAAAACTATCAAGAATGGTTGATTATTTGTCTTATGGTTCAAAACTCATGAAACTTGTTGTTAGGAGGCTTTGGTCTTATCAATTCTCTAATGAGTTTCATCAACCTTGACCTAAGTGCAATTATTCAATTGTTATTGATCACTAATACTAACAACTAATCACTAACTTACTAACAATATTTTGTATTAATTTTGTTTATGTTTCCTTCTCGCTCTTTATCTCTTCTTTTTTTTTTATGCTTCATTTCATATCATGTTTATGCTTCTGCAATTTTTCCTTTGTCCGTTGGACACATGTTTATGCTTCCGTAATTTTTCCTTTGTCCGTTGGACACATGTTTATGCTTATGCCTTTTTTTCACTTTGTCCATTTGGAAGAAAAGGATTCTCACTGGAGATAGAACCAAGAGATGGTCTCCACTGGGGAATATCCATAGTAGTGGATCAACAAGTTCAAGCATGACTGGATGACACTCTGAACAAAAGATGAAGCAACCTCATTGGAAGTAGAACCAAAAGATGGGCTCCAACGAAAGGTATCTAGAGTAGTTAATAAACAGGTTCAGATATGACCAGACTGACACTCTGAAAAGAATAAAGCAAACTCTTTGGAAGTAGAACCAAAAATGGGCTCCAACAGAGATATCTAGAATGATTGATCATCAGGTTCAAATGTGACCGGATGACATTCTAGAACAAAAAGATCTTCAATGAAGGTAGAACTGGAAATATGGTCTCCACTGGGGAAAGAAAAGCTTCATAAACGAGTGGCATCGTCAAAGGGTTGACGGGAAGAAACAACTAAATTAAAGAGTTACATCACCAAAGGACTGAGGGAAAGAAAATTGGCATCGTCAAAGTATTAAAAGAATGAAACCATTCACCAAAGAGACACCTCGTCAAAATAATCGACGGAAAGAAAACTGACATCGTCAAAGGGTTGACGGAGCAAACAATTGGTTCACTAAAGAGTGACATCATCCAAGGGTAGATGGGGCAAAGCCAACTGACGTCGTCAAAGTGTTGACAAAAAGAAACCATTCACCAAAGAGACACCTCGTCAAAGAATTAACAGAAAGAAAACTTCACTAAAGAGTGACATTGTCAAAGGGTTAACAGAAAGAACAATTCACCAAACATCATCATTGTCAAGGGGTTAACGACAACGAAACAATTCACTAATGAGTGATGTCATCAAAGGGTTGATGGTAAGGTAACCACTATCAATGTCAAAAGGTTGACGGAAGGATAATCGAAATAAAGAGCCACATCATCAAAGGATTGATGGAAAGATAGCTGACATCGTCAAAAGGGGTGACAGAAATGAAAACCAATTCACTAAAGAGTGACATTGTCAAAGGGTTGATGGGTAGATACTGACATAAATGATGACACCGTCAAAGAGTTGACGGAAATAAAACATTTCACTAAAGAGTGACATCGTCAAAGAGTTGACGGAAAGAAACACCTCAAGTCGGAATTTCATCAAGGGGTTGATGGAAACGGGTGTATTTGAAAGTCGTTGTCAAAAAGGGTTGACAGTAATGACTAATCTAGGGTAACAACAATTGTAACCACAAAATGGTTGAATAACACCAAGGAAGGATAAGCTTCTCGGGAGAGATTGCCACTTATCGCCATAGAAAACAAGTTTCTCAAAGAGATGGCCACTTGTTACAAAAAGAATTTAGGTAAACACCAAAGACAGATAAGCTTCTCGGGAGAGATTGCCACTTATCGTCGCAAAATACCAATGACAAAACAAGCTTCTCAAGGAGACTGCCACTTGTTGTTGGGTATAAATTCCAAGGAGATGTTGTTATGACAACACTGCTGGAGAAAATATTGTGTCTTCAATGAGGATCTGTAAAATATTTTCCTGTGAGACACAGTGCAAAATAAATGCATGTTTAAATTGGGCTCAAAAGCAACACCTGCTAGGGACCAAAGTTTAATCTAGGAACAAACTAGAAAGAAACGGTCAAACAAGACTCCACCCATTGGGGAATGAGCTCAAATGGGATTTATCTTATCCAAACTTGGAAAAGATAACTGAACCAACCATCATCCACAAGGATCAAACTCTGTGGGGAATTCTAGAAAGGATGGGCACTTTATGCCTAAAGGTGAAGACCCTATTAGAAAGAATAGACAACCCTGTCACTTGGGGAATAAACGCCAAAGTGAACAAAACAGGTAAACACCAGGATGGTAGCAGAAATTCTAAAATGCTATGCATATGTATGAATGCGTGTATGCCATGTTTATGCTTATGTTTATGCTGACAAAACAGACAAAGGGGAAACAAAATCGGAGATGAAATAAACATCTCGACAAAGATACCCAGCCAACCTCACCAGATCGGACCATCATTAGGGATGAACATGTAGAACAAATAGTTCTACTTCAATATTACAACCTTCTCTGGGGGGAAGGTATTTCGCTTGGTATAGCATCATGACTTCACTAGGATCGCCATCATGAGCTTGATTTTCTTGTTGGAGAGAAAGATCCATGGAGAACTCCTAAGATTCAACTGAAGTAATAACTTGCTGGGGAGTTGGCAAAGAATATCATAAGAACTAAGTAATTCTGCACTCTAACTTGCATAATGATCATCTTCAAGTCTTATCTGCCCCAGATCACATGATCTGTTATAAGAAGATACCAAGAGGATTTTACAGAAGAATTGGCATACAAGATGCTTCAATATATTCAAACTCTTGGAGAGATTCATAAATCTCGACGCAACTGCCCCAGTTTAAATGTATTTGCAAAACAAAGTCCTCGAACTTGTCCTTCAGAGTGTGGGAGTAACAACTGGGAAACAAACTTGCCCTGTTGGTAGGTCTCTGGAGTTCCTGCCTTGGAAGGGAGTTGGGAAACGACTTGCCATAAAAATGACCTCAAGATGACTCGCCCTAATATCCTGAACTTGAAGAGTTATGCCCCTGACTCAATAGCTCTTGATACGGTTGATTAACAAATCCTTCAAATTGGTTACCCCATACTGAGCTTCCTTTACCAAGTCAAATTCCCTAGCTGGCTGCCTTTGTTGGGATTCCTTTGATATTGAGTTGTCTTGCAGACAATATTGTTCATTAAAAATTGGTAATTTCAATGTAACATTCATGCAAGCTTTTGAAATCAAAATTTATTGGTAAAACACACAGTGGAGTGATCAAATGATCAAAATGAAGTGGTTCTAGTCATTTACGGAATGGCAGATGAAGTGATTAACACAAACAAATAGCAAAGATCATTAGGAGTCAGGTTGTCCAACCTTGCTGTAGTATGCTTTCAAAGCAACCTTACCTCAATTAGGTCTTTCAAGGGTTGTAATGTGGCTTGGTTCACGGCTCATGAAACAAAGGATAAAGGCTCAAAGTATGTTTTTCCCCACCCAATCTTCATGATGAACTTCAATCCTACGCTCAGTTGACTCATGCTATACATTCAGGTTCCTATAGGCTAGGAACAGAACTGATGATAGTTGATGATGGTTCAAAAACCTAAGGCAGTCACTACTCCCTTACAATATTTGGTTGTCCCTTTCTATTGAGGAATTTTAGAGTGTAAGCTTTAGATAATTCCTCTTTTATTATCCATAACTTTTGCCTGAACTGCTCCTTTTGGATTTACAGTCAGCGGGATGTCCCAGTTTTTTGCCTAAGTCTCCTTAATAGGTTTTAACTTAGCGGGTTTTTTTTTCCTTTATATTTTTATTTTTTTTCATTTTCCTTTTTTGAGAAAGAAGGTGACTACCTGGTTTAATGGCTACGGCGAACCATCATTGGCCTTTAGGCTTGGGAAACATCTTCGACACTTGATTAATGTGTGCGAAGGAACCTGTGAGCATAACCTTTATATGAAAGGTGTCTTGTATGCACATATCGCTAAGTTAACTGAGAACTACCCACCCCAAGGTTGAGATTGCGGGTTTATTTGCAAGGAAAGAAAACTCCTACATCTAGGCTCGAAGGGGGTAACAAGGGATTATCATCCTTATTTCTCCAGTGTTTAGGGATTGAAACAATGCCTTACATTATCGGTAAAGTTTAATTGAAAGCATACCAACAGCAGTTATGGGTATAATATTTTCGTCATCCTCCCCTAACTTTTCTTAAACAATAGCTTGGTAAAGATAAGTGGATAGAAAAGAAAAAAAATTGTTTTGTTTTGTTTTATGACAATAAAAGAAAGAGAATGAGTAAATACGAATGGACTTAATCAAAAGATGCATAAACATTTCATTAATCTTGCCAATTAAAAAGACAACAGCTTACAAGTAAATACAAATTCAAACATGCAAAGAAAATACAACAAAAATACTGAAACAGCCAAAAGATTGCCAGCTTCGAGGAACAGGTTTTCCTTTCTTGATTTGCCAACTGAGATAACCATCTTCAGAGTTGATTGTCGGGATCAGTCTGAGAATCATCTTCACATATACTCTCAAAAATTTCTTCCCTCTCAGAGTCTGATGAATCATCCTGATTAGGTGAAGGATTGTTGATTTGAATGCCTTAAGGCGTGAATGAGAACATATTGGAGTCAAGCAGAGTTTAAACCTTGCTCCTGAGCACCTTGAAGTCTTCAGTTGAATGCCCATGTGCCCCAGGATGGTAGTCACATCGGGCGTTGGCGTCAAAGCCTGGTGGGTATGGAAAAGGCACTGGATCTATTTCCTTTGGCACTATCAATCCACCTTTGATTAAATCTGGAAAGAACTGACTGTATGACATTGGTAGCTGAGTGAAGTGCCTCTCTGGCTTCCTTGGCCTTTGTCGGACGTGCTGACGCAACTGACAGCGGTAGGACCGTTGATACTGAGGAGGTCTTCGATTAGGAGAAGAGTATTGCCCCCGTAGAGAGAATGGTGTCTGACGCAGAGACCCAAAAGATTGCTAACTCTGATCAGTTGAGACACATGAGCGTTGAGGCTGAGGTATCGGAGATTCCCAGGTGGAATTACTTTCTTTCTCCCATTCTTCTTGAGAAGTGACAACTGATTCACTTTCACCAGCTGGGATTTTCGAGGCACCTTGGACTTTTCCGCTCTTGAGATAGCTCTCGATGCGCTCTCCAGCTATCACTAAGTCAGAGAAGTTTGATGTCACAATGCTAAACAGCTTTTCTCGATACGGGCCTCGCAAGGTATCCACGAACCAGTCAACCAATTCCTTATCTAAGAGTGGTGGTTGGACGCGAGCAGCTATTTCTCTCCATCTCTGAGCATATCCTCTAAAGGATTCATTGTCTTCCTGAGATAAGTCTAGCAAATGCAGGCGGCTGGGAGCCAAGTCAAGATTGTAGTTGCATTGCTTCACAAAGGCATTAGCTAGGTCTGACCATGATTGGATGTGACTACTCTCTAGCTGCATATACTAATTCAAAGATGCCCCACTTAGACTGTCTTGGAAACAGTGGATCATAAGTTTGTCGTTACAGACATGTGACGTCATTCTTCTGTAGAACATCACCAAATGTTGCTTTGGACAGCTATCCCCCTTGTACTTCTCAAACTTCGGCGTCTTGAACTTATGAGGCATTACAAGGTCGGGTAACAAACACATGTTCAAAGCATTCAGATCAGCAATGTCACGACCCTTAATGGCATCAAGCCTCTCTTCCAACGCACGACATTTTCCCATAATCTCAACATATCGTAGGTCCTTGGTTTCCATCATAGGGACTACCTCTTGGGAATCTGACTCAGAGAATGCAAAACTACGGTATTCCACGGCATCAACAGAAGAGGAATGTCCATCTCGGACAATGGTACATTCTTGAATAACCTGGTTCTCAACAGGAGTCTGCACAGGTTGATCTGGAGTAACATTGTTCACAGAAGTCCTCTGAATATTGTCATCTTTTTTCGCCAAGGCTATCATAGCTTCCACAATTCGATCTAACTGATCTTTTAATAATTCAAAATCCACTCTTGTCACAAACTGGTTCTGTTCTCCTGAGTTCATGATCCTTCAAAAGCTGCTTCAAGTCCAATGATAGCTTTGGGAAGTCAACTTCTGGGTTATGGACAAAGGACGGATGAGACTCGAAGCTGAGAAATGCAAATGTGACGACATTCGCATGCAGTGCAAATGCAAACCAAATGGTTTCAAGGAACTCAAGAGAAAGTTGCAAACATTTTTGGAAAAACTAAAAATTTTTGTTTCAAAATTCATGATCTCTATTGATTTTGCAATGGAAAGAACCTCTGAATTCCTTGAAACCCAAGGGCTATTCATGAATGTATGAAGGTATGGAAGAATGTATGCATAAACACACATATACAGGTATTCACAAATATGCACATATATACAGGAAAACAAAATGAGGGCATAGGTTTGAAGATCCCGAGCATGGAGCCATGGTCTACCCATCCTAAAAGGTGTGTACTATGGGTTCTTGATCTGCAGAACATAGTTCTAAGAAGTTCCCAGAGTCATCGATAAATCTTTCGGATATTATCGGCCTACACGACTACTCGTGCGGGTTAATAATATTCTCAAGATAAACTTGTCTGAGTGTAGTATCGCATGACAACCATCACAAGTCTACACCTGGATGATCACTGCACTACGTCCTAAAAAGGCCAAGTGGGGTAAAGGGTAACTAAAGGTCCTCAGTATCACAGACTTCCAGGTCGGAAAAAGTGACATCAATACGACTACTCGCATCAGACATAAATAATCCTAAAGGGGCCTCCACTGAGCATGGTCATCATATGCCAAACATGTTAGGACTACTCCCAACAGTCGACTATTGATTACACCCCAATCCTATCATACGTGTATGCTGAAGTCCGGGTTAGAACTTATCTCACCACTCAAGGTAACAACCCTGCACACAGAAAAACCCAAGCACAACAAGTATATATACAGATATGAATATGTACAGATATACAAGCAAGCAAACATATAACAAACACAAACATAAACAAGGTGGGCTTAACCCCTCTGATTGATTCCCCAGTGAAGTCGTCATTTTTGTTGTGGTGAGAATCGGATATCAAACTATTAATTAACTTGAATCACACATATTTGAAATTCACCATCGAGCTTTGATTTATCCAAAGGAAAGGGTAAAGATCGAAGAAAACCCTAATTACGCTATGTAAAGACACAACTAAGTGATCTAAGGTTCGGGGGTTGGTTATACCTAGGGAAGGTGTTAGCATCCTAGATATCTGTAGTATTCTACAGGAACCTCTTGTTTGTATTTGTGTTATGCTAGTGTTTGCTTGCTAAGGGTAAAGTGCTAAGGTAAAGACCTAGGGTATATACATTAAGTATGCTCACCAAGACATCGCATCTCGTGCCTACGTATCCTAATAAGGATGGAATCAGAGCATTCGTAGTTCACCTCAACGGGGGTGAGGAACTCTTGATAATGATCAAGGTTTCAGAGGGGAAATAAGTATTCATGATCATGATACTCACATAGAGTTCATAAACTCTCTAAGTCTGAGTTGTAAGGCAAAATTGGCTCGACAAGATATCGCGTCTTGTGCCTACGTATCCTGACTAGGAATGAGGAATCATAGCCTCCGTAGTTCGCCTAACTAGGGTTGAAGAACTCTTGATAATGATCAAGGTTCCAAAGGGAAAGAGTACTCATAATCATGACACTCACATAGAGTTTACAAAACTCTCTAAGTCTAAGTTGAAAAACTAACCTAAAGGTTAACTTTAAACAAAGTCAAAAGGGAAAGTGAGTGCACATCATAATGGTACCCACATGGAATTCAAAAACTTCAAACCTAACTCTAAGTTATGAAACGGAATGGCTCTAATAAGGCCAAGGCGATGATCTAGGTCACCAAGTGGGTAAGAAAGCAACAACTATCCTAATTATGACTTGTAAGTCAACAAGAGTGATCCTTTCCATTGGAATGACGAATGAGATTATCGAAAGAAATAGGCATCAAAAATCAGAACAAAAATTATTCACGAAATTTCAACAAGAAATATTTACAAGTATCAATAAGGAGAGGGATCGCGAGTTAGTAGCCAAAAAATTTGTAGCAATTCAAAAATTGAAAAGATCAAAAATAAATTCTAAATATCCAAGATTCAAAGGATTAGTTCTCAAAGTTATATGAGAAGTATTTTTGAATTTTCTTTTTGTTTACCAACTAAACCTAATAATATATAAGAAATCTAAAACAAAAATAAGGAACATTTCTAAAAAAAGATACTTCCAAAATAAATAAAAAATAAAGATATTTTCCAAAAGTAAAAATTAAAAGATTATTTTCTAAAGAAATAAAAATTAGGATTATTTAACAAAACACTAACTAGAATTATTAACAAAAATATTTTTAACAAGAGGTTATACACTAAAAAAAGTTAACAAGAATTTTGATACAAATATAACAAAAACCTTAATTAAGATTAAAAAGCTTAAACAAAAGTTAACTAAATAATAAATAATAGAATAAGAAAAAACACAATGTGTGATATAATGGGCCAAACAGAAAAAGAAGTAGCCCAAGAAATGGAATTGGGTTGTTCCAGAATCCACCCGGGTCGGGTTTGGACCCACACGGTTTGGTTTTCCTGAAGAGGATTATGAAAACCCTATGTTCAGCCGTTCACACGATCAAACTCAAAAGTGAAAAAGAAAAAAAGAATGACACGACCTTGTTTCTTCCAAACATGAACCTCTGTTATAACTAACTCAAACTTCTCGCAGAAGATCTTCTGCTCACCCTCTCGCGATCTCGTGTTCTACTCGCGGCGGTACCTTGTCTGCTTCAACCTCTTCGTCTCTGAATCTCTCTCTCTATCATGGCGTATTTGCGACGAAGTCAGGTTGAGTTGTTGCGGTTGTGTTCCGATGGCGCTGCAAGATTGATTTGTTGAAAGTGGTGGTGGCCAGTTTTGGTTCGTGAATCGGTTTAAGATGTGGTGAAGAAGGAAACTATGGCGGTTGTGAGGAAAGGGCTTGCGAAGTTGTTGGCTTTGTGAGGTTCTGTTATGGTGAA
The DNA here is from genome assembly GCA_022829125.1 of Lathyrus tuberosus. NCBI lineage: Eukaryota > Viridiplantae > Streptophyta > Magnoliopsida > Fabales > Fabaceae > Lathyrus > Lathyrus tuberosus. The sequence continues at coordinate 5,016,222 of JALAZF010000391.1, read as the reverse complement.
TGTGTTGTTGAAGGGTGATGTTTTGAAGGAAATTTTGGTGATTGGAAATAGGTTTGCGAAGATGGTGGCGCAGATGGGATTGTTGGGTGTGGTTTGTGAAGATTGAGGGAATGAAAAATGGAGGTCTGAAGCGAAAGAAGGAGATATGGTTATCTTTGTGAGCTTTTTTTGTTCGGTTTTAAGAGTAATTAGAGGGAGTTTGTCGCCGGAAAATAGGTGAGGTGAATGTAGCAATGGTAGTCTTATTTGTTGATTTTTTTTGTAGATAATGTTCCCAGATCCTTGTTCTGATATTCTCCTTTTTTTTCTTATGGTCCCTCCTTCTCTTCTGTTGTTATTGTTGGAACTTGGTTCCAAGAAAAATGAATGTTTGAGAGAAAGAAGAAGAGAAAGAAGAAAATAAGAAGAGATTAGGGTTTGAAACTTTGTAAAATTTTATTATGAAGCTGTTGTGCATTAAAATACAAAGTAAAAGACCCTTTATATAGGCTATCAAAGCCCAGGCCCACAAACTAACATTTCGAATGAAATCTTTATCAGCTATATTCGACTCTGTCGAATACAGCTGACTTACAACACTACAACTATACAATATTTCGACTTCGCCAAACCTATATGTCCTTCGACTTCGACAAAACCTGAATTACATCTAACACGCCACCTAATTCATGTTTTCGAGACTTCTCATCCCAATGCTCTTCTTTAACTCGTCGAATCTGATTTTCTTCAAAGGTTTGGTAAGTATGTCAGCTAGTTGAACTTCAGTCTTACAATATTCAAGATCCAGCTTCCCTCTGTTCACTTGATCCCTGAGAAAATGATGCCTTCTTTCTATGTGCTTACTTCGACCATGACACATAGGATGATTGGCAAGATCAATAGCTGACTTGTTGTCTACAAACAATTTCATCTTCCCAGGTTCCTTGATCTTGAGTTCTTCGAGAAACATATCTATCCATGCTGCCTGACATGCTGTATACGATGCAGCTACATACTCAGCTTCACATGATGACAAAGCCACAATGCTTTGTTTTCTCGAACTCCAAGAGATTGGAGCTCCTTCGATCATGAAAATATAGCCTGCGGTACTTTTCTTCTCATCTTGGTCTCCACTGAAATCTGAATCAGTATAACCATATACCTCCACATCTTTCGACTTGGACCTATTTCGACATGGCATCAGCACACCATGATCAATCCTACCCTTAATGTATCTCAGTACTCACTTTACTGCAATAAGATGACATTCTTGGGGTTTCTCCATAAATCGACTTAACAATCCGACACTTTAACAAATGTCCGGTCTTGTATTTCAAAGATACCTCAAGGATCCAATAATTTGTTTGTACAGTGTCGAACTTACAAACTCATAATCAGTTACCTTCTTCAACTTTGCTCCTGTTTCTAATGGAGTTGTTGCAGCTTTATAGTCAGTCATCTTGAACCTCTTCAAGATGTCTTGAGCATACTTCTTCTGGTGCAGGAACACACCTTCAGCTGTGTCTTTGAATTCCATCCCTAAGAAATATGACAAATTCCCTAGGTCGGAAATTTCGAACTCTTGCATTAGCTTCGACTTAAGTTTTCTTATCTCAGCTTCACTTGAACCTGTAATTAGCAAATCATCAACATACAGGCATAAAATGATTCGACTATCATTGTCAACATCATTTATGTAAACTCCATGCTCATACACACACTTTGTGGACCCTGCTTCGATTAGGAAACTATCTATTCTTTTGTTCCAAGCCCTTGGGGCTTGCTTCAATCCATAGAGAGCCTTCCTCAATCTGTACACCTTCGACTCATGCCCTTTGATCTCAAATCCTGGTGGTTGACTGACATATACTTCTTCCTCCAAAGGTCCATTCAAAAATGTTGATTTTACATCCAACTGATGTATCTTCCATCCTCTATATGCTGTTGTCGAAACAACAATCCTGATTGTTTCCATCCTAGCCACTGGCGCATAGACTTCGTGGAAATCAACACCAGGTTTCTGCAGAAATCCTCTTGCCACTAGTCTTGCCTTATGCTTGGCAATTTCACCATTTGGCCTTCGTTTCAGCTTGTAAACCCATTTCACATCAATAGGCTTCTTGCTGCCTTTTTCGACAAGTTCCCAGGTATTGTTCTTTTCAATTGCCCTGAGTTCCTTCTTCATGGCTTCACACCAATTCGAATCATTCATGGCTTCATCCAAGTTAATTGGTTCTGCTTCAGCCATCATCATTGCTTCTTCTATTAAGTTATCATCTGCATCGATTGCATTATCTAGAAATCTCTCATATCCAGCTAACCTTGTCGACTCAGCCCTTGTTCTAGTTGATCTTCTGACATTCTGCTCAGGAGGTTCTTCATTTCGACTTGTCGTGGCCTCAGTTTGTTGGTCTTCTTCAAACACCGTCGGAACTGTCTCTTCCATCTGTCGACCAGTATCCTGTCGAACTGACCCATGACTCCATTCCCATTTTTTATTTTCATCTACCAGAACATCTCGACTGATCGCAAATTTATCATCTTCTGGTGAATATAGTCTATATGCACCAGTCGAATGATAACCTATGAGCACCATGGTTTGACTTCGATCATCTAGTTTTGTTCTCAATTGCTTAGGAACATGCCTAAAACATATTGATCCAAAAACTCTAAGATGACTTACATTTGGCTTCTCACCTGTCCAAGCTTCATAAGGAGTCTTCTCGACTAGCTTCTTCGTTGGACATCTATTCAGAATGTATACTGCTGTCGAAGCTGCTTCAGCCCAAAATCTCTTTGGCACCTCTTTAGCCTTCAACATACTTCTCGTCATATTCAGTATACTTCTATTCTTTCTCTCAGCTATCCCATTATGTTGAGGTGTATATGGTGCAATAACCTCATGCTCTATACGTTCCTCTTCACAAAGTCTAGCAAACTCTCGAGAGATATATTCACCACCATCAGTTCTCAGTTTCTTTAGCTAGCAGCCACTTTGCTTTTCGACAAGCAACTTAAACTTCTTGAACTTTGTGAATACTTCACTCTTACTTTCGATCACATAAATCCACATATATATGGTGAATTCATCAATGAAAGTTAAGAAGTAACGTTTTTCACCATTTGACCTAACTTCAAAAGGTCCACATACGTCAGAATAAACAAGTTCCAACTTTCTTTTCGACTTAATTGGCAGATCATGTTTGAATGCTTTTCTAGCCTGCTTTGCTTTGCAGCATATTCACACACATGATTTGGTTCCTTCACCTGAGGTAAACCATACACCATCTTTTTCTGATTCAGCATACCCAAACTCCTAAAGTTTAGATGCCCATATCTATGATGCCATAGCCAATTCTTTTCCTCTTATGTAGTTGACGCAAGACATTCATGATTAATCATGTTAATCTGAACTTTAAAAGTCTTGTTATCAGCCAATGGTGCTTTCAGTATCAACCTACCATCAGCATGATACACCTTCATTTGATTATTCTCCAGCTTCATATTATGTCCTTTGGCAAGTAATTGACTAATACTTATCAAGTTACTTGTCATAGAAGGCACATACAGCACATCAGTAATGCTGGCTTTTCTACCATCTCTCTTCATTACAGATATGTTTCCTCTTCCACCTGATGTGACACGTCTACCATCTGCAAACTTTATCACCTTCTTAACTGATTCATCAAGCTTCGTGAACCAGTTCTTATTACCAGTCATGTGGTTGCTGCAACCTGAATCAAGATACCACAAATTTGTTTCATCATCATTCGACTGAGTGTCTACCATTAGTAGCACACCTTCAGAATCAATATCTTCTGCCTGTGCATACTGCGCTTTGTCACTTTCTTTTGCTCGTGCTTCCTTCTTCTTTCGACAGTCTCGAGCATAATGACCAAAACTTTGACAATTGTAACACTGCACGTTTTTCATGTCAACTTTCTTCCCAGAATACTTGTTGCTCATGCCTTTCTTTGTCGAATCATCATGATTCTTTGAACTCTTGCTTGACTTCTCATCACTAGCAAGATTCCTTCCCTGCTTCACCCTCCCAGATTTCTTTGTGAAATTCGCTTGTAGTGCTTGGTCCGATACCTTTTCTCTTTCTGAATCTCTTTGCTTCAATCTCATCTCATGAGCTTCTAACGAAGCTTGTAGCTTTTCAACCTTCATCTCAGCGAGATTCTTGGACTCTTCAATTGACACTACAATGTAATCAAAATTTGCAGTCAGAGATCTTAGTACCTTCTCAATCTTCTGCAAGTTTGTGATTGTTTCTCCACAAGACTTCATCTGGTTCGTCAGCATCACCAATCCTGAAAAAAACTCCGAAACTGATTCATCTTCCTTCATTTGAATCATTTCGTATTGCTTTCTCAAGATTTGCAGCTTCACCCTCTTCAGTTTCTCATCACCTCCATACAAGTTCTTTAACTTGTCCCACGCTCCTTTTGCAGATTCCTCTTCAATAATTTTATCAAACACATTCGGATCCACACACTGGTGAATCAAGAACAACGTTTTACCATCTTTCTTCCTTTGATCCTTGTACGCAGCTTTATGTTCATCAGTAGCATTTGCCCCCAATTCCGTTACACCATCATTCACGATTTCAACCACATCTTGAAATCTGAAGATAACCCTCATCTGCGCCACCCACCGTTGGTAGTTTTCCCCTTTGAAAACCGGTAGATTCACTGGGAATTATGTGGACGTTGTTGTTCAGTTTGCCATTAGATTCTCTCTGAATCGCAACCGGGCTCGTTGATACCAATTGTTGGAACTTGGTTCCAAGAAAGATGAATGTTTGAGAGAAAGAAGAAGAAGAGAAAGAAAGAAAATAAGAAGAGATTAGGGTTTGAAACTTTGTAAAATTTTATTATGAAGCTGTTGTGTATTAAAATACAAAGTAAAAGACCCTTTATATAGGCTATCAAAGCCCAGGCCCACAAACTAACATTTCGACTGAAATCTTTATCAGCTATATTCGACTCTGTCGAATACAGCTGACTTACAACACTACAACTATACAACATTTCGACTTCGCCAAACCTATATGTCCTTCGACTTCGACAAAACCTGAATTACATCTAACAGTTATTGTGAGGTTGTTTCTTTTTCATAGCAAGATTTGATTGATGCTAGCTGTTGTGTATTGTTGTGTTCAGAGCAAGCTTTTGGAATGGATTGGTTCAAGTGTTGCTACAGAGGTTTTCGGAGCTTAGGGAATTTGGTTTATGCATAGGTTTTATGTGTTGGAGTGAATTTGTTTGGAATGGCTTGTGTGAGGTTGCTTTGTTTTGTGAGTATGGTCTTGTGGATGTCGCAGTGGTTTGCCGCAGTTTTGGAAGCATACGGCTTATGCAGGGTGTTTCGCAGGTTTTTTGTTTTGGATAAGAGTTGGTTTGTAGCAGGGAGCTTTTGGTATATAGCCATAGGTTGTAAAAAGCAGGTTTTTGGGGATATGGTTGTACGATTTCTGCAAGATGTAGCAGAATATTTGAGCAAGTTACCATGCGCAGTAGGGGTGGACATCGGTTCGGGCCGGTTCAGGTTCGGGCCCAAACCATCCAACCGAACCAACCCGCGGGTGAGTCTGACTAACCCAACTTCCGACCGGATTAGTATTCGGTTTTTCGGGTTCGGGTTGAGTCGGGTTCGGGTATAAGAATCGGATAACCACGGATTTAGTTATTAATTGGGCTAAATCAATTTTAAGGCCTCATTTCAAAATTCTTTAATTTTTAAAAATCTTTTTAACTGTTTATTCTTATTGGGCCTGTTGAGAATTTTAGACAATATTAAACATTGAAAATGAACTTTACTTTTTAAAAATTATCACATTAAATTATTTTAATTTAAAAAACAAGAATATTTTCTAAGCTGAATTAATTTTGGCCTATTTAATAATTTACATTTCAAATACAAAACCAAATAAATATCCAAAACACAATATCAAATAATATTTACATTTTTTATGAAATATTAAATCGATACAAAAAATATTAAATAAGCAAATACAAAACCCAATACATTCACCATAATATAAAATTTAAAATAAAACAAAATCCTTCTTATAGTTTGCCTAGGCTTTGCCTCTACATCCAAAAAGAAGAAAAGTTTAAAAATTAGAGAAATCCTTGAAACAAGCCTAAAAAGATAAATAAAATCCAAAATATTAATAAACAATTACAATAGGAAGAAATTATCAAATAAGATTAACAGATTATCCAGTCCCAACAAAATTCTACATAAAAAATGTCAAAGATTATTATACCTGCAAAACACCATATTATACCTGCAAAACACTAGATTATTATGAAATAGAAATGACAATAGAATTTTGAGAATAAATACTAATTAAAATATGAAATAGAAATGACAACAGTTTATTATACCTGCAAAACACCATATTCTTGTGATTGCTTCAATCTACAAAACACCAGAATACTAACAATGATGAATATTGTTAATAGAAAACATACAGTATTAAAAAAATGTAATGCTGAACATTGTTGTTAGCAGGAACATGAAAATTACAAATTAAATTGTATTATTAACAATTATTAACAATGATATAAACATTAATAATAACATATTAACAATGAATTATAAATTGGAATGTACTGATATTAACAATGATATACAGATTAATAATAATACACAAATCCAATCAAAAAAAAAGATCAAGAATCATGCTTACCAAAAAGTTTTCAGAAGGCGAGGTTCTTCACCTTTGAGTTGAGGTTCTTCAATTTCATAAGGTGAGGTACACCAGGTATGGGTCCTGCAATGGGTACTACAACAGCCCTCAAAAGTGTAAACAAACTGATCTAAATTTAAATGTTGAAACAGATCTAAACACAACCCTAGATCTAAATAGAATTAAACACAACCTTAGATCTAAGCAGATCTAAACACAACCCTAGATCTAAACAGATCTAAACACAACTAAATAATAACCCTTAAATTAAAAATCAACAAAAACGAACCTTTAAAGGATTTTATTTCATCGAAGTGATATAACAACCTCTCGTAGCTTCAAATCGGCTCATCACCTGGAAATAAACAATTTTTGAAGGCAACAGAGAAGATTACGAGGTTAACATGATACTCTCAGTAATTGTTTTGTTACTTCAAGAATAAAGAGAAGAAGACGAAAAACAGAAAGAGAGACCATTTACAAAGAGTGAAAGAAAACGCTTACAGAAAATCGGCGGTGGAACAAGTGAGCTGTGGAGGCAGCAGGATGGAGGCAACACGGAGAGAGGAAGCATAGATAGAAGAAGAAAACCCTAGATGTTATATTTAATTGTAGTTGGGCCATCATCTTGGACTAACGGATCCAAATGCATATAATTATATTTATTATATTATAGCATATTATATAAATCGGGTCGGATCGGATTCCGACGGGCCTTATTTTACCAACCGAACCCGACCAATATTATCCAATAATATCCAATTAAATAATTCGAAAAAACCCATAACCCAAATTAAACCGACCCGTGACTCAAAACCGGTTTAGGGTCGGTCGGTTATAGCCGGATGGTATTTAAGTGCCCACCCCTAAATTGCGCAGGGTTTATGGAGTTTTGTTTGTTGTGGCATATGACTTATAATAATAATAATAATAATAACAAAGTAAAAATAATAATAATGAAATAATAATAATAAATAAATAAAAATAATAATAGTAATAAACGGCAAAAATAATAATAATAATGATAAAAATAATAAGAAATAAATAAATAAATATAATAATAATAGTAATAAATGGCAAAAATAATAATAATAATAATGATAAAATAATAGTAAATAAATAAATAAAAATAATAATAATAATAATAATAATAAAATAATAATAATAAATAAAAATAATAATAATAATAATAAATGACAAAAATAATAATAATACATAAATACAATAATAATAATAATAATAATGATAAAATAATAATAAAAAATAAATAAAAATAATAATAATAATAGAAATAAATAACTAAAAATATATTAACAAAAAGAAAAAATTAATTTTAAATTAAATTAGTGATTTAAAAGTAATAAAAACAATTCTAAATTAAAAAGAAGGCATAAAGTTCTAAAAAAAATAATTGAATTAAAAAAAAGAGAATAGGTAACAAAAATAGACGAAAAAATGCATGACTATGATTGATGAACTATATGACTGCAAATGCTAAGACAGATGACTTAAAATGATATGCAAAAGATCAGAGTATTTGAGGGTAAAATTTGGGGTATGACAACCCCCAACACCTAAATCTCTATAATTCTAAGGTCACTACCTCATATTAAGGGCAACCCAAACACAACTAAAACACGCATAACCACACACATATACGTAACATCATATAATTCTAATTACAAAAAATAATAAAAATAAATCGGGGTGTTGCACAACAACTTTCATGTTTGACAAAAAATGAAATGAAGCTTTGAACTAGGAGAAAATTGGCCTTGAAGGTGGCTGCTAAACCATAAAAAACTTTCCCAAAATAGTAAGTTCTAAAACCTTACTTTTGCCAAAAATGGCAACTTTTCCCAATTCTTGATTTTTGACGATTCTTTTGACATTTCTTGATCAAATCTCGTCCATTGATCATATTTGACTTGAAAACCCCAAAGTTGACCTAAAAAAGTTAGGAGTTGACTTTTTCTCTGTCCAGTTGACTTTATCCCTAGTTCTACTAATTCTCAATCATCTAATCAACTGAAGGCCTTCTTATTCAAATTGATGCTCAGTCTTCCATCCCTAGACACTTGAGAACAAATAGGAGGCCATGGAATCAAGTATTGCTCAAAGAACCAGAAATAAACTGATTGTATCACAAACCCTAATTTTGGTCCTCATAAGATAGGAGATGAATGCACATCTTCAAAACCCTAATTCCTCTGAACATGGTGTAGAATCCCTTAAACAAAGATGATTTGTGAGACAAAATGATGAAGAGGCTTCCAAATCCTTGCCCACAGAGGTGCCACACTCCCAAATGTCCAAAACCCTAGATTGATGACCACAGACAGGAGAAAGTAATCCACTTCAAATCTCTTGCCAAATTCAACCATTTGAAGAAGCGATAAACACATTAAGATGTTTTGAGTCATAAGAATCCCTTGTGGTGACATTGAGGCCATTTCTCCCATGATCTCTTGCTTGAGCCTCTGAAAAACATCATCTCCTTTTGAGCTAAACAAGCATACCTTGATCTCATGCTTAGAAACAATGATATGCACAAATGATAATGCAAAATGAAATGAAACATAAGCCAGTTAATGTTAGAAAGAGGAGGACAAATTTTAGGGTGCTACACCATTATTATTATTTTGTTACCTTGCTCATACTAGTTTTAAACAAGAATTGAATACTTTAAAGTTCAATGCTACATCATAATCACTCCCTGTGGGTACGATCTCTTATTTCATTACTTGTTGCAATCAAACATACATGTATACTTGCATGTGACATCTTTGCTTTAAAACAACTAACTTATAGTAAACACTAAGAAAGCAGACAACAGTAGATCAGAGTAGGGCTACCAGGGGTGCTGATGCTGAGTCTTCCCAGTTACGGGTAGGACGAGAGGCCCCAACCAGTTCACACCGGAAGCGGTTGGCTGAGCATGGTCAGTTTCGGGCACCTCGTTGAACTTGACACCGACCGGTTTGATCAGTATAATATCCTACAGATGAGGTGATGTCAGATGTTGTTGTATCTGATCTCGTGGATCACCTGGTGGTTGATCAGGATGTTGAGCCGGTGGTTGAGTCAGTGGTTGTTCCAGTTGCTAAGGAGGTTGGTTCGGAGGAGGTTGCTCGGGTGGTACAGGCAGATGTTATTGTTGCCGAGTCGGTCACATCGATTACTGCTGATAGAGAGGTTACGACTCCTTTGACTGAGCATTCTATGCACACGGATGAAGGATTCCCTGGAGGACCCATCGATCGGTCGGTGCTTACAGAGTATGTTGAGCATGTGACCTTACGACTATGGCAAAGCGAGGTATATGTTTGTTATGTTTAACTTTAATTTTTGTTTATATATGTTTGTCACGGGAGGTATCAACTAATTTGTTTATATTTTGTTGTCACCGGAGCGACCCACACTGAAGGGGACATCGCACGGGTCGAAGACGAAGGACTTCCCGAAGATTCTGATGCTTGAGCAGGTCGGTCGGATTATACGGGACTTCCAGCTGCTTGATTTTGCCCATTGCTCCCTCACCATGCTCGATGCTCCATTACTTACTGTGTTTGTTGAGAGGTGGCACAAGGAGACATCATCATTTCATCTTCCGTTCAGGGAGATGACTATCACTCTAGATCATGTCTCTACTTTGTTCCATCTCTCCATTGGCGACAGATTTTGGACGGCTCTCGTTCTTAGCATGACCCTTGCATGTCAAATTGTTGCACGAGATTTTGGATTATCTGAGGCGGGGGTGCAGAAGGAGGTGGTGATACCAAGGGTGCGCACCTTCGTATGTCTTGGCTTCGAAAGACATACGATCAGCTTGTAGTTGCAGGGAGGTATGAGGATGCCGCTAGGACGTACATGCTACATATAGTAGCATGTACTCTCTTTGGAAACAAGTCTGGTGTTTATATTGATACAAGGTACATGTGCCTCTTCAGTAGCCTCGAGGACACTAGTTGGGCTTGAGGGTGTGTTGCGTTGACCCAATTGTATACAGCTCTTTGAGTGACGACGGTCCTTAAGACCAGATAACTTGTTGGTTATTTGAGTCTGTTACAGGTATACTTGAAATTATTATTTGTTGTTGATTTCTTATTTAATTGTTACAAACAACATTTCTTATTTATTATTTGTTGTGTCTCTGTTTTGATATCAGTGATGGATATATGAGAATTTCCCCACCATTTGTGATGGGAGGGTGCAGCATTGCAAGGTGGGGCACATCCCAATGGTGTTGCTGAATACATGAAGAGGTTCGATGTGCTATGTAACACCCTAAACCCCCGCATTAAATAGTTATAAAATATCAGAGTAATAATAGAATACATGGATTTAGGATGCTACTTCTACTACTCAAATTAACATGCACTCAATATTATTCTTGGTGATATTAATATTAAACATATCATTTCACATTCATGCACAACGGAAAAATCAATAAAAGAATCCACTTGCGAACTACTCCTGCTTATCTGCACGTTACCCACCTAGAGGTAACATTCAAACAGAAGGGGTGAGATTCTTAAATCAACAAAGGAGAGAGCTGATATAAATAGAAAAGCATACATCATCAAGTTGTTCACCATAGTATATATCCAAATAAGAATCACACACATCAACTTATGCACAGACAAACATATACAACCACACCAACTATCATGCAACACAACCAACACGAGAATGCAAGAGAGACTCAACTAGACTCAATGCATATGGTACCAAATCGATCCCTGTTTCATGATCACAGTTCCCGTCGAAACTCTCGACCCCTGTTTTATGGTCAAGTATGATCCCTATTTCATGATCACACCATGACCCCTATTTCATGGTCTCGTACGACCCCTATTTCATGATCGCACCAACAACTGTGATTGCTCACACCCCACCAGGGCACGCAATCACGCCAACAACAACGATTCCATAAAGGAATCCAGATAGACGATAACACCCCACCCGGGCACGCCATCCCACGACTATGCACATGCCATGCACCAACAATGACAACATGTAACAACGACTCATACATATATATATATATATATATAGCATACTCGTCTTCTTACTATAATCATTTAACAGTCAACATGCATTCATATAATCATATATCATTGCATCAATACACCACTACACACCTTTGCATTAATCAATCATGCATTTCACATCAACGTCACCCAACAAGCACATAACACATCAATACATGCTCACCACGCAACAGTAACAACACAGCATTCATAGAATATAACACAGATAATTTCTATGAATTTTAAGTGAATAAAAAAAATAGTTTTAGTTCCAGGTCGCGCTAAGTGCGCCCCTCCCGCGCTAAGCACGCTACTCACTGCCCCGAAGGGGCGAAAATCCTTCAGACCGCACTAAGCGCGCTACACCGCGCTAAGTGCGCACTGCGATTTCTGAAGTTCGAACCCTGCGATGACAGCAGCAAATCACCTGTGTTTTTCTGCCCTAAACTCAATTTTTAACAGAAAATATTCATAGAATTGGTACACATAACCTACATCTAACATCTACAAATCAACTAGGAATAATTCATCCATTCTAATCAGTTTATCACAAAAATTCCTAAAACCTACATTCAACCCCATGGATTCTAACTTATGGATTTCTACTTCCATACTTACATCATCTAACCCTTGAGAGATGAAAGAAATCCAACCCTTACCTTAGGTTTCTTGATTTCTTCTTCACAATCTTCTCCTTCTCTGACCTAGCTTCCTCTGTTCTTCCTTTCTCTTTTCCCAAAAACACGTACTGAGAGTTTCTCCTCCCTAATTCATTTTCTCTTATATTTTCCTTATTATCCCAATAATATTATTATTATTATCTAATATTATTATTATTATCTTTTAGATATTATTATTATTATTCCACCAAACCACATAATAACATAATATCCTCAATAATTCCAATAATAATATTAACCAACTAACTCTCTCCCCGACACCTTAACCTTCTTAATTCTAAGGGCACTACTCCACCCTAAGGGTAACCCCAACTTGACCAAAGTATACCCACACACATTACATACAACAAAATTCAATTTAATCACGAAAATAATTAAATTAAATCGGGGTGTTACAACTCTCCCCCACTTGAAATATTTTCGTCCTCGAAAATTTACCTCATCCGAACAACTCTGGATACGACTCTCGCATCCTGCTCTCCAACTCCCACGTCATGTTTCCACCAGCAGCTCCTCCCCATACTACCTTCACAAGAGCGATCTCCTTGCCCCGTAGTTGCTTTTCCTCGCGGTCTTAAATCTATACTAGTAAGGCTTCAACTGTAAGGTTATCCCTTACTTCCATATTATCCATTGGAACCACATGCGACGGATCCGGAACATACTTTCGAAGCTGCGACACATGAAACACATCATGCAAATTCGACAGATTGGGTGGCAACGTCACTCTATAGGCAACAGGTCCAACTCTTGCAGATATCTGATACGGTCCAATAAACCAAGGAGTAAGCTTCTTCGACTTTAACGCACGACCAACCCCAGTCACTGGAGTGACTCTCAAAAACACATGGTCTCCTTCTTGGAATTCAAGATCCTTCCTCCTCTTATCATTGTAGCTCTTCTGCCTACTCTGCGAAGCTTTCATCTTTTCCCGAATCAACTTCACCATTTCAGTAGTTTGCTGAATAATATCAGGTCCAAGCACTACGCTCTCACCAGACTCGTGCCAACACAAAGGCGTCCGGCACCTACGACCATACAACGCTTCAAAAGGTGCCATTCCGATACTGGAATGATAACTGTTGTTATAAGTGAATTCAATCAGCGGCAAATGACTATCCCAAGCACCTCCTTGTTCAAGTACACAAGCCCTCAACAGATCTTCCAAAGACTGGATAGTTCTTTCCGTCTGACCATCCGTCTGCGGATGATAAGCCGAACTCAACCTCAACTTCGATCCCAAAGCTTCCTACAAACTCTCCCAAAATCTGGAAGTGAACCTTGGATCTCGATCCGACACGATACTCAACGGAATGCCATGTAGCTTCAGAATCACTCGGATATAAATCTCTGCCAACTTCCGCAAAGGAAAACTGATATTAATCGGAATGAAATGTGCCGACTTCGTCAGTCTATCCACCACTACCCAAATAGAATCATGCCCTCTCGGCGTATTAGGCAACCCTGTCACAAAATCCATAGAAATACTGTCCCATTTCCACTCTGGAATGTCTAACGGCTGCATCATACCAGCAGGTTTCTGATGTTCCACTTTCGACTTCTGGCAAGTCAAACAAGCATACACAAACTGCGCCACATCACGTTTCAATCCAGGCCACCAAAATATCTTCTTCAAGTCTTGATACATCTTCGTAGCTCCTGGATGGATACTCAAACTACTCCGATGACCTTCCTCTAAAATCATTCTCTTCAAATCCTGTCACGAAATCTCAACACACCCTGCTCGTCCACCCTGTACTCATTACCTTCTACTTGGTTATCTCCAATTATCAAATCCACCAGCTTCACATCCAACTTCTGTTTGTCTTCTAATGACGAGGTACCTGTTGATGACGTGTCATCACCGCCTCGAGCAGATCACGCTAATGACCAGCAGCGCCTCCAAATGGTTGCAATTATTATGGATAACCTCATGGGTTTGGTAAACCCACATGGCGAGGTTTATACTAGATTATCTCGAGCTACACACATAGCCCATGGGAGGCCTATTTAGATATTTTATATTTTTTGTATCATTTGTATTTTATTCAGACATCTTCATCATAACTCTTTATTTGCTAATATTATTGATCTTCCTTAAATTGCAACGTGAAAATTAACTAACATCTGACAATAGATTACAGAACTTAAATAGAAAAAACTTAACGCTACAATATAATTAAAATATAAGAAAAACTTAAACACTATCAGGCGCTTTTGAATGTTTCAGCATCTCCATTACATCGTCAACAGATCTTGAAATCTTGGCATCTAACTTGATCGGCCCCTTTGTTATCCTACGCTGAAATGATCTCCACATTTTCTTCACATCTTCGTCGGTCTTCAACTCAATAATGTTGTATTTCACCCTCCTGTTAGTATCAATCCAATCTCCGTGAAACTCGATCTTTTTCACCTTTCTGTTTTCGACATCAAACAACAATTCATAACTTCAACATCAGGCCAAAAAGAGATATGGTGCCATCCGAAAGCTGAAACTCTACAGAAGGAGAAGCTCTGTTGAAAAGTACACTTCTGCCTTAATAAAAAATTAAGAGACATTTTTTGAGATGTATTTATTAAACAACATGTAAACCCTATTTATACAACGTTATATTTATTTTAGACCACACAAATTGTCGATACAATCAGAGTCCTCCAAAACTATCAGCAAAATCTTAATTATCTAAAAAATCAAACAAATAACACTATCAAAAATTTCACTTAGGTTGAAAATTTCAATATCAACATATAAATTTCAAATTTACAGACCTGTTTACAAATTACCGAAAATTCTAAAATTTTCAATATACTGGAAATTTTAAAAACACTGCCGAAAATTTCATACGAAAATTTAGTGTATTTTTTAGCGAGAGACAATTTTAAAAATATAAAAGTTTAGAAGATGTCAGATATAATTTGAGTAACGGGTTAAATTCTTCGAAGGCAGGGGATGCATCCTGTCCCCGCTGGCAAGTTTATTCCACATCTTTGTCATAAAACTCCACCACAGATAATTTGTCCCCATCTTCTTCCCTGCAAGTTTCCTCAAAAATCCATTAACATTATAGTATAAAATATAAATTTATTATTTGTAATCAATTTAATAATAAAAGAATTCAAAAACTAAAGAAATGTAAAACTAATACTTTTACAGTAAATAAATGAATTATTTTAACTACTTATTTCATTCTTATAAAGTCATAACTACCAAGTTTTTCAAACTTCAAAACTTTCAAAATAATAATTTAGATATCTCTTTTCCTAACATTACTTATTCAAACTTTTTATGATAATACAAAAAAACATCATTAAATTTAAAATTATATATTTTTATAACTTATATAGTAATGTAGGCAGTGCAGGGATATATTCACTGTCCTCAATGTACTTTCAGAGAGACTTTGCTCTCATTCCTACCAGGAAAAATTCTACATTTTTAAGTCCCGACCAGAACATTCCCGACAGAGATCTTTCCGGTGATATATTATTTCAGATTTGGGCATATGAAGTGAATTGTGAGACTACCATCATTATAACCATAGCCATTTATTAACTATTTAAGTGTATTAGGATTGATAATCAAAGAATTCATTATCAACATACTATCCTTTCATAACTGGCTATACAAAAAGCCAATTACAAAACCAGTTATTTATTAAACTTGGTTTAAAAACTGATTTCAAAAACTGGTTTTTAACATAAATCCAGTTTTAAGAATTGCACAAAGTATAAAATTTACATCCCAAACAACTAACGTGAATGTTTAAACAAATAAATACCAAACAACAACTTTTCCATAAGGTTTATTCCCAGTGTGCAAGCAAAGCACAAGAAGAAACAAGGGGGAAGAAGGTACCGATTGGCATACATCAAAAGAATTACAAGGTAGATTCAAATGCCACAACTGGTCAACTCAGACTTATGAGTAGTGAACAGGTTGCTGTTGAAACCATTTCAAACTCTAGCAGAATTTGTGTATAACTGAAAGTGTAATTCAAGTTCAAATTAAATAGAACTAATGAAATAATGGCTGAGAAGGGACATACAGCTTCAAGCCAATATTGCAGAAAGAGTGACAGCTAGCACCAATTAGTAGCCCTTATTCCGTACAAACTAACGTCAATATAACAATCATCACCAAGTTACTTCAAATTAATAAATTCTTATTATCAATCCTTCATCAACTTACATGCCACAGTCCGAGAAAAGACAGCAAAGCGTACTTGTACCCTTCTCACAAACAGAACAAAAAATGCAGTATACAATATCATAAATAAGACGCAACCAAATAATGGAAAACACGATATTTAAATTAAGTTTATACACTTGCTAAAACATTATACTACTTGGTTTTAGGAAATAGGATATTTGACATACACAGGACTTCTTGGCATAAATTGAACATGATAAGCAACTAACGTAACATAAACTCAGGTAAGGCATAAAACCAGAGTAGTCAATCCCGGATAGTGGCGCGGCCTACCCCAAAATTTGGATAGTGGGATAACATATTGTGGGATGACCGGGATAACGCATTGCGGGATGACCTCTATTCAGAGTTATTAATAGCGTATAGCGGAGCAGAACGGCCGACTCCAAAAATAGGATAGCGGGATAGCAGATGGCGGAATAAGTTTTGTTGACTTTTTAGAATTGACTATTTTTTAGACTAAATATATAAATAATCTATACAAATAAATTATTTTTGGTAAATAATTAAAAAAGAACATTAAATTAACAACACAAAAATTTTATAAAAATCAAATTAATAAAAAAAAAGGATTAAACACTTAATTATTTATTCTGATATGTTTATTATTATTTTTTTTATTATTATTATTTTTATTATTAAATGTTATTATTTTTATTAAATTTTATTAACATATTATAAACTAAGGGTTAATAAGAGAATTACTTTGATATGTCTTGGGCCCATTTCAGGCCCATTATATGTAATATAAAATGTCTTTTAACCCAGTCCATTTCATTACACCTAAAAAAACCTTAACCACTATTACCACTTATACATTTCTTCCTCATCTGCAAAACAGCGCGTTTCTTTCTTTCTTATTCATCTACAAAACAACTCAAATAGAACCAGAGAAACACAGCTGGAGAGAAGAAAAAAAACAAAAATCGTCTGAAACCGCTCCGCCCAGGGAGCGGAACGCTACCCGCATGCCGCTTTCTCGCCGGAATCGGCCGCTCTCTCAAACTGAGATTCGCTCCTATGTTTGCGCGCGGAAGGGGGCCGCCCCGGCCGGACCGCCCGGGATCGCGCCGGGAGCGGCCGCAATTAATATCTCTGCCTCTATTTGATATTTTTTACAAATAAAAACAAAAGTATTAATACAGATGAAATAAAAACAGATTCCAGTAACAATAAAATTAAAACATGAAATAAAAACAAAAGTCTGTATGATACAAATGAATTTAAAAAAGTGAAATAAAATAAGAGTGAAATAAAATAAAAAACAGATTGCAGTAAAATTAAAATAAAGAAGAAAATATAAACAGATGAAATACAAACAAAGTGCAGTGAAACAGAGTGAGGGAGGATGAAATACAAACGAAGTGCAGTAAAACAGAGTGGAGGGAGGAAGAAACAGAATTGGAGGAAGAAGAAACAGGGAAAAACCCAACTGAAGAGGGTGGATGGATGCGATGGCGGCCTATGCCAGCAGCGATGATGGAGGGAGGGAGGAACACTGTGACTGAGGAAGGGGGGGGGAGGGAGAAAGGTGAAGCAAAGTTAGGGCACATATTTGAGCAAAAAACTCAAAATTACTCTTAAAACAGTTTAAATATGAAGGTAATTTCAATTTGGAGAGGAAATTGTAATGCCCTGGGCCGGGAAGCTGCTCTGCTCCCGCAACCCATGATCCATTCAATATCGCCCGCAATGCTGAACTGTGCCGCTAGGGCTTTTCTGGTTGCAGCCGGCCTCCGCGCCGCACGCTCGAGAGAGAGCCGCTATCCACAGCCATCGCCATCAATTACTGTGCATAAACATGGCTACTTTACCATGACATAAAGTCAATATGAATCAAACATCATCTAAATTAGTACAAACAAGATACTAGAAGTACTACCTCCGTCTCAAAATGAAAGTCTTTTAAGGTTGTTTCACATAGATTAAAAAAAGTAATGATTGACTAATTAAATATAACAATTTTACAAAATTACCCTTAATTACCATTGGTTGTCATAAAGGTGTAATGTAATGTATTGTCTTAAAAGTTGTGTAGATAATAATTATTAGGGGTAAAATTGGTAAAAATTAATGATTGTTGCATTGAAAATGTAAAAAGACTTTTATTTTGAGACAAAAATTTTTGGCTAAAGAGACTCTTATTTTGAGACAGAGGGAGTATTATTTAAGATAAACACCAATAGATTACTCTTTTTGAATATTTATATAAAAAAACATACCTTTTTCCATATAGTTTTTACAAAATGACACATTGACATATACCCATAAAATGGCACATTTCACAATACCTTCAAAAATCAACAAAGAAAAAATTCATAAGCAATTCATTGGGATGGAGAAATATAAGTTACTAAAGCATAGATAGAATCATAGAACTAACCAGAGACTGGTGAACAATCTAAATTTATAAAATAAAGCTCAATTACAGAAGTTCCAAACTTAGCTAGTAAAAATACCAGTCTTCTAACTAAGTAAATTGATTTTCCTCAGAAACAAAGCGAACCTTTCATTTAGTGCTTGTTTGTTTTAGTAGAGTGGGATCACAAGATACGTCTTTATGAATCTTGATCAGTGTTGTTAAATTGTGAAGGAATGCCTGCAATAACAGCATCATAGGCCACTATGGGGTGTTAATAATTTGGCAGGATTTCGGCAATAGGCCAGCCAAAACATTGATATTGATAACACCGATCTTGATGCGCACGGCTTAAAGTCAAAATAAAATACTACAACGACAACCAAGCCTTAACCCACTAAGTGGGGTTGGCAAACATAACCAAACAATGTCACGATATTCTATCATAAACCATATCTCTATCCAACTCATATCTCGATATCTTTCGCTTATAATTTTTTCACGTCTACCACTACCTCTGGTTATTCGACTACTCTCTATTTGACCTCTTTTCTTTACTACAGAATTTACATGTCTTCTCTCTACATGCACAAACCACCTAAGTCGAGTTTCTACCATCTTTACTACGATAGGGGCTACTCCAACTCTCACTCTAATATTGTCATTCCTAATTAATCATATTTAATCTTACCACACAAATTTGATAACCAAATTTCTGTTGAGTGATCATAATAAGGAATTGCTTCAAATTCATGCAAACATAAAACTGTAGTAATACTTGAAGTTGGTTGCATAATAGATATCTTTGACCGCAGTGCCTTTCCAGCAAAAAATGACACAGTAAAAAGGATTGCATGCCACTATATAGCTGACACAATAACAGTTTAGAATGGGATGACAAAATCTCTGCAAGCACAGACCTAGAAGTGAATATCAGTTTGAAATCCAACACATATCTGCAAGAGTTAATATCTTAAAGGTTGAAACAGACTCCGAAACAAAGCCATAACAAGAGAAGTCTCAAATCTTAAGTACTAGATAGTTGATACCAGTGCTAAGCAGTTACCATTTAGTATTCGAGTAAATAACAATTTGGTCCTCAAATATGTCTTTCGAAAGTTAATTGGGTTCTGTGTATCTTTGGTCAGTCAGTTTAGTCCATAGAGATACTAACAAAATACACACTTCAGTTTATACCTTCAAGAACTAGAGTGACAAGAGTCAACACATTTAATGACAACTAACTCATTAGTATTCCTTAGGCTTCTTCTTCCTTATCATGAAGATCAATAATATTAAGACTTTGCACATTCGAGAGAAAACTCTGATTCTCATTTCATTAAAATGACAAGCTACAACAACAACAACAACAAAATATAACCACCCAATGGTCATTATATACTCAATAATCAAATAGACTCAAAATAGATTAGATATACATCAAAGCATAGTCGCAAACTGGTCTATCAAGACTCCACTATATCCTACAAAATGGCTTCATCTCTCTTCTAAATCACATAGCACTAACATTTCAAACTAAAGGTAGAAGCATATTATCACACTTAATCACTTCTATTTTTTAAATCATTATCAGTGTCTACTTCTAAGCACATAAAATCAAAGAGGAAAAGGATCAAACCCTCCTTTAAGCATCTTTTCCAACGGCCAAAACATCGGATCCGGCAAATTCTCCCATTCATACCAATCCCAACCATAACACTTATCAGGTTCCATATTCTGAACCACTTGCTTCTCATCTGCATCCAACACTACTCTCATGAAAACAGTAACGTAGTGGCATTTCTTTGGCTGATCCAAAAACACATTGTTCGTAACTGTCAAATACTCTATTTTATTTTGACCTAATTCTAACCCTGTTTCCTCTTTCACTTCTCTCGCCGCACATTCCTCGAAGCTTTCCCCTAAAATCAATAGTAAAACAGTGAACTAAATTAGTCTCATCTTTTTTAAATGTTTTTTCCAGAAAAATAAAACGGAGTGAGTGAAAATACCGAATTCGAGGTGGCCGCCGGGAAGAGCGAAGGTGGCGTCTCCGACGGTGGAACGACGGCGGCCGAGTAGGATTGATCTGTTTTTCAAGATGAATATAACCACCGCGACTCTGGGCACCGGAAGCGGCGCGTTTAGCTCGCCGTTTTTCTCCATTTCTTGTTTGGTTTATGTGTGCTTCGTCTCTGCAATTTTTATATATAAATTGATGAAGTGCTTTCGTACAGCGTCTTTTGGGATTTTTCTTGGAAGTTGAGTGTACTTGGTTTCCAAGTAACTGAGTTATTATGGAAAATAGATTTAAAAAATGCTTCAAGTGTTTTGTTTAAACGAGTGGGAAATCCGTGCGTCCGCACGGGTTTTGGTGTGAACCGCGAATAAGTCACGTTACAAAATATAAAAAAAAAACAAAAGTATAAAAATTTTGTTGTAAATTAAAAAAAAAATTAAAATCATAACATTCAATAAAAAAACAATCGTGTTCAAAATTTTGATCAGCAACTTTATGTTCATTTTCCACAACTAAGAATTTTGATAAGAAATTTCAAATTCCTGTTAATTTTCAATATTTTGATCAGTGAGTTCATGCTCTCGTTAATATTTAATATTTTGATCGGAAACTTCATGTTCTCTTTAATTTTTAATATTTTGATCAGTAACTTCATGTTCCCGTTAATATTCATCCCGTTAATATTCAATATTCTAATCAGTAACTTCGTGTTTCCGTTAATATTCAAATTTTCTATCAATACCTTCAAATTCCCGTTAATATAGCATGTTTTGAACAGTAACTTCGTGTTCCCATTAATATTCAAATTTTCTATCAGTAACTTCAAATTCCCGTTAATATTCAATGTTTTTATCAGTAACTTCATGTTCCCGTTAATATTCAATATTTTGATCAGTAACTTCATGTTTCCGTTAATATTCAATATTTTGATCAGTAAATTCATGTTCACGTTAATATTCAATATTTGGATCAGTAACTTCGTGTTTACGTTAATATTCAAGTTTTCTATCAATAACTTCAAATTTCCGTTAATGTTTAATATTTTGATCAGTAACTTCGTGTTCCCGTTAATATTCAAATTTTCTATCGGTAAATTTAAATTCCGGTTAATATTCAAAATTTTGATCAGTAATTTCATGTTTCCGTTAATATTTAATATTTTGATCAATAACTTCATGTTCTCGTTAATATTCAATATTTTGATCAATAATTTCATGTTCATGTGATAATTATTTTAATTTGGTGTTTTAATAGTATGGATAAGTTGAGATATATTCTAAATTTGTTTTCTACCTTTGATAAACATAAAAAAAAAAAAAAGTATTATAAAAAATAGAGTAATGAAAAAAAATTTATACATTTATTGATTTAATGAAAAAAAAAACAATTAAAATCAAAAGATATGGACAAAAAAATAGAGTGACATTTGATCATAAATTAAACATTTAATAGAATGTATTATGTTTACAATTTAATACATTTCCTTTTTAAAATTAAGAATTTTGAAAAATGCTCATAAAAATTATTAGCCATAATAACATCTAATAGAAAATATGAAATATATATATATATATATCCATAAAAATTGATTATTATATATTTTTGGTAATAATAATAAGAGTTATTTGATGCATGTTAAAAATTGAAAATTATAAATTAATATAATAAAATTGTTGACATGAAAAATTAATGGCTATATTTATAGTGTGATTTTAAAAAATATATATATAAGTAAGTTAAATAGACATAATTTTTAAAGAAACATTTTTGTTTTCTCTATTTCTCTATTTTATTTTTAAAAAAAAATTAAAAATTTCTTATATATTAATTACTATGACTGTAAATTATTTAAACTTTCTATAACATTAAAATATTAAATTTTTTATATATTAAATCCATTTAAAAGTGAGAATTTTAAAAAACTGTTCCTAAATATTATTAGACAAAAAACATTTAATAGAAAATATAAAATATATTATACCTATATTAAAAAAAACAAAATTCATTCGAAAACAAAATTAGACTAAAATTTGTGAACAAAAATATATTATAATATAATCTCATCATTTTATTATATTATAATATATAATATTTTTTAATATTTTCAAATTTATTTTAATTTAAAATTTATTATTATTTTAAACTAAGATTATTATTTTCTTTAAAAATATTTTATCTTAAGTTAAAAAGAATTTTGAATTATTTTTCTTCGTTCTAAAAATTCAATTACTTGTATAGGTTCACAAAATTCAAAAAATAAGTTAAATACTAATTTAAACATAAATTAACAAACATTTTAAATTAGCATAATTTCTCTTTTAATTAAAAATAATATTGTAATAATGATCATAAGCAAATATATTAATTTTTTTAAAACGTATAAATGAGATGACAAATTTATTAAAACTAATATAAATAAAAATAATATAAAATAACTAATTTAATTTATGATCAATTTAAATTATAATATCATTAATTATATTAATAGTCATTTATGAATATTTCAATATTAATTAATTCAATAATTTATTAGAAAACGGCAAAGAGACCCAAATTTTCACGCGCTATTTACATTCACCGTCAAGAACAATAGAACACCTCCCAAAAGATGAACGTGAAAAACAAAAACATATTAAAAAATATTCAAAACAGAAGATTTCAACCGAAACTCACATTCCATCTATGCCTTTCTGTATTTTTTTCAAATTTTCATGAGTTTTGGTGGAAAGTTGCACAGAAGCGGCATTAATTTATGTTTTTATATTTTCTATGTTCTTCTAAACGTCAGCCGGTAAAACAACAGCATCGACTCCAATATTCTTAGCTGCACCGAGATAATCTGACACGTTCCTGAGGTTTTCAGCAGTAAAGTCAGCTTGACCCACGATATATTCCAGCATATTCGAGGTGCTTCCATGAAACTTTCGTTAAGCAGTGTAAAGTACAATACATCAAACTCTAACAAAATCAAACCACACAAAAATTAAGAAAATGATTGAGTTTGTTTAAAGAACATCAAGATGAGAACAAAGAGAGATGCAATACATTGTTGCAAGGGTGAAAAGGATGAGGAGGATCAAGGACAAAGCATAGGCGACGCGTGAATAACCATAAGGCTCTCTTGGACAATAGCAGTAACACAAGCATATGAAGGATAAAGAAAGCCCAAAAATCACAAACCAAACTGCAGCCATGATAAAAGAATGAAACTGCAGTTAAAACAACAGACTGCACCAAAAAAAAAACAGCATGTTAGCCAAACATTAGTATTTCCAAAAGATCTATAAACAACACAACACAAAACACAGTTATGCTTCTACACAAGGTTTCAGAAAACAGTCTGATACACAAAAATGGCCCGACAAAACGGTATCAAAACGTGCTGAAACAAATAATCATTTTTTGTGACAGAATAAACTGTGGTCAATTCAAACTACGACGACAGTTGTCAAATTACTAAAATCAAGTTGTCAAATTACATGAAACAATCGCTAAAATTATATATATATATATATATATATATATATATATATATATATATATATATATATATTTAATATTAGTATTTGATCCTGAAAGCTGGATCAGATCCTGTAGAAGTGGGTCACCAAGTGCGTCAGGGATGCTGGTCGTATGGAGAGGAGGGGGGTGTACTTGCAAGGTACTCCGACGCTCAAGTTAGAAAGGGTCAGAGAAAAGGGGCAAGTACAAAGTATGAGTTCTTAGGGTGAATATTGGATACCTGACCCTCTCAAGCGAGAGGGTTTATATAGAGCCCCCAGCGCGTGGCCAACGGTCCTATTTTCGGGGCGAAATAATTGTTTTCCCCAAAGAATAGGTAACTACCCAAACTAGCCGTTATGTCGGGCAGGGTGCCCAAAACTAGTTGTTATGTCGGGCATAGGCATGGTTCCGGGCACCTGTCCACAGCTGTCCGGGGAGTAATGAAGTCGTGCGTAACGGGCAGTAATTTCGGGGAGGAATGTTGCATTCCTTTCCCGGTTGGAGGGGCAGAAAGGTAACTTTTTCCCCTCTGTGGATTGGACTTAGGCAATTTGGGCCATGTCTAGCCATTGGTCCAGTCCAGAACAGGAGCCCCCCAAGTCGTTGCTCCCGAGCATGGGAGTGATGACTTAAGGGCAGTTCGTTGCTCCGGGGAGCTAGCATGGAGCCGTCGTTTGAAGACGAGGAGGATTGTCTCGATGTGCTCGTGGCCCCCGGTGTCTGTGAAATTCGTGGTTGTGACATTGTTGCCCGGTGTTCGGGGAGACTAATGGTCAGACAGAATTGGAAACGTCGGGACGCCACGTGTGCCTAGGGCTCCGTGTAGCAGTTACTAGGCAATGATGGCTAGTGGATAGCCATCATGGTCTACGAGCGCGTGTTCGCACGTGCCCCTTTGTATAAAAAGGGTAAAATCGTTCCATTTGGAACTTTTTGCTCTGATTTCTCTCTGTTTCCTTCAGCATTCTTGCCCGTAACCGCCGTCTGCCTATTCCGTCCACCGCCTCAGCTTCGAGCAGCTATTTTTGTCAACTTAAATCAAGTAAGTTTTCTGATCCTTTGCTTATTTTACTCCTTTTTGTTGTCAATGGTAGGTTGCATGTGGTTAGGGTTAGGTTTAGAGGACGAAATGGGTGAGTTTCCGGCGATTGTTGGTGGTGGACGGTGGTTGTGCCATTTTTCTACCTCTGACATATCGCCGAAGTTAGTAGTATGTTTCAGCGAGGAGGGTGGTTCACGGTGATGTTGCGACAGCTATGCATGTGTGACCGCCGTGTCTGTTTATCTTCTGAGTGTGTGATGAGTTTTCCAGTAGAACATTCCCAGATTCCGGTAAAGCTTTGCGATTTTCGGCGAAGCTTCAAACGGAAACTGGGTATGAGTGCGGGGAAGCTCCTCGCTCGGGGATGATTAGTTTCGAGCGTCTCCTCGCGGGGAGGTGTCAGCTTTTCCTTTGATGTTAGGGCTTAGGTCGGGGACGTTGTCCTCAGCCCTTTGCGCGCCCTTTCACTTGACTTAGCGGTGGAAGGGTGGATTTGATTTGTTGTCGAATTCACTTTCTTCTCTGCTTTTCAGGTGATCGTAATGGCGACGGGGCTTGATAGAGAGGTTATCATAGATACGTCCAAGGAAGAAACAGGCTTCGAGGATAATAGTAGCTCGACGACCACGAGTTCGACGGCTTCGAGTTCTCCCAGTGATGTTGGGGAGGAAGAGGAGATGGACGACATGGACGAGGATGTCGTCGTGGATTCCGCCGAGAAATGGGAGGTGGCCGAACCCGCTGAGCACGTGTCTTCTTTTGCGAAGTATTTGGGGGATATTTTTACAGAGGTTGGACCGGAGGGAGAGTGGAAGATGCACTTCTCTTCCGTGGATGAACGGGTCTGCACGAACTTCGGGGACCGTTTCACGATGTACGAATATGCCTTTAAGTAGCTGGGCCTGAGGTTGCCGTTCACTGATTTCCAGCAGTCAGTGTTCGTGCATTTAAAATTGGCCCCCACGCAGCTGCATCCTAACTCGCTGGCCTTCATCCGGGCGTTCGAGCTGGTATGCGAGCATCTTTCCATAGGGGCTACTCTCCCTTTGTTCTTCATTGTCTTCCATCTTCAAATGCAGCTATCGGGGAGGAATTATGGTTGGGTGTCTTTGAAGCAGCCCCGCAAGTTGTTTAAGCCCTTCTCGGAGTCAATACGGACGTTCAAAGAGCGTTATTATATTGTCGAGCCCCTGTCCGAAGCTGCCCAGGACAGTACATACGTCTGGGAGATTGAGGTGGGTGAGGATGGGAACGACTTGCGCGACGAAGAGGGGAGGTTTATCGAGCAGAGAATCTCTAAGTTCCCCATCCATTGGGCACCCGATCATTTCGTCAAGAAGCCCAGTGACTATGTTCTCCAGCCGAGCGAGCTACGCGGGCAGGACGCCGTGGCGTACGAGGTGTTGGTGAAGTGGGTCAACTCCTTCCGGCTTACTGAGTGCTGGACGAGCAAGGGTAATCCGGTCTTCGAGGAAGACGGGAGTCAGAGGGTTGAGCGTCGATTTATCAATATTAAGGCACTGCTGGAGTGCAAGACTCCCGAGGACGCCGAGAAGCTGCTGGGTAGTCTTAGTTATTTAGCATTGTTTGCGTTATTTCTTTTCCTCGTATCTAACGTGCTCGTATCTTGTTTGTGCAGGTGAAATGCCTCAGGCTCATGACCGGGTTATGAGGAATGCTCTTGCGAGGAACAAGGCCGGAGCGGCTCCTCCGAAGTCTCGTTTTGCTGGTGCTCATGCTCCTCTTCCGGTGCAGTCTGCTACGGGGACCTCTTCCTCTCCTACTCCTGCTCCCCGGGGGTCTCCTCTTCCTTTGGTCGGTCGATCCAAGCGGCCAAGAATTACGGACGTTGTGGATCTCACTCGGGTACCTGAGAAAGGGAAGTTCGAGCTTCCTCCTTGTATCCTTGACAGGAAATTCTTCGAGGGGAACTCTCTGATTGTGCCTCGGGCGGAGTCTTTTTGCTTGGAAAACATGGATCGCCCGAGCAAGAGGGCGCTGGTGGCTCAGGACGCTTCAACTTTGGTTAGGATGCTATAGATGGTGGCCGTTTACGCCGAAGGGGACTCTGCAACATAGGTCGAACTTACTGCTGCTCGGGCTTCCATGGCGTCCCTCAGAGAAGAAGCTAAGGTTGCCGAAGATGCTCGGAAGAAGGCTGAGGAGGAGGTGGCTCGGTTGAAGAAGGAGAACTCCACGTTGGCGGCGGAGAACAAAGTTGTCGAGGAGTTGGTCCAGCGGCTGAGGGCGGCCAATGCCCCGGGTGATGATGAGCCGGAAGATGTGAAGGAATTGAAGACGAGATCCGAGCTGGTTGCCCGTTTGTTGACGGCCGAGGATTATGGTATTGTCGTCACGGAGGAGTCTTTCGGAAACGTCGTGGCTCAACTACGGGTGATGAACCCTGAGCTTGACTTTTCTGTCGAGGGCACCCACTATCTGGCGCACGTTGAGGATGGCCGAATCGTCATGCTGGATGCTCTCCTTGAAGGGAATAACGAGGATCAGCTCGCGGAGGACCAGGGGCCTCAGTCCGAGCCTGCCGGGCATGTGGATGAGTGAGGAGTTTATGTTTTGATGTTGTTGTAATCTGTCCGGCATGCGTGCCGAGTATTATTGTAATTTATTTTTTGGGGGGCGTGGCCCCTTTTGATGTAACTCAGTACAATCGTGGTCCTTGTGGCCACTTATTATGTTAAGTTATTATATGTTCGATTCTGTTATCTGCATGAATTCACTTGCTTTTATTTTTTGCTAAGTGTTGTACTCATGCTCGTTGTGAATGTATATGTGCCCGTGATTGGGAGTATTTGACTTGCACAAATATTTTAGGGGGATTGCTCGTTGTAGATGTGTTCGGCAGTGAGGGGAACTGGTCGAACGGCCGGGGAGTATCCTGGCGGGGGTGCGGAGCTCAAGTTGCGTTTGAGGCCTGAATTCGCGGCGTGAACGTCCCATCGTGAGCTGGGGTTCTGCCAGTCATGGTAATTTGACGACAGCGATGCTCGATCGAGGACCGCTGTCGAGTAGTTACCTAGCTCGTTACTGAGCGAGGTTCTGCTTTATTCGTATGCGACGCTTGTACCTAGGCGTGCATAGTGGTCGGTAGCTGATGTTCGTCGTTGTGACGGGTCGAACTGAGAATTTAGCTGTAGTATTGTTTTAGCTTTTCAGTGTTCCATGGTCGAGCAAGTTCTTCCCCAGTGAGATGTTCTAGGTAGTAGGCCCCATTTTTTGTTTTTGCTCGGACGCGATAGGGTCCTTCCCAGTTGGCTGCTAGTTTGCCTTCGCGAGAGTCTTTGTGGTTTCTTCTTAGAACAAGGCTTCCCATGTCGAACTCTCGTCGTATCACCTTGGCGTTGTGCCTGATGGTAATTTTTTGTTTTAGTGAGGCTTCGCGGAGGGCTGCCCCGGTTCGGATTTCCTCGACGAGGTCGAGTTCTTCTCTTAATGATTTGGCGTTCATCTCCTCGTCTAGGGGCGACTCTGTCCGCCTGGAGGGTACTTGAACTTCGACGGGGATTACAGCCTCGGCCCCATATGCTAGACGGAAAGGTGTTTCCCCGGTCGTTGAGTGTGGAGTTGTGCGGTATGCCCATAGTACGATGTGTAGTTCCTCGACCCATGCCTTCTTTGTTTCGTCCAGCCTTCGCTTGAGGCCTCGAAGGTTGACTCGGTTGGCTGCTTCAGCCTGCCCGTTTGTTTGAGGGTGCTCTACGGATGCGAAGTGCTATTTCGTGCCCAGTTGGGCGACAAAATCTTGGAACTTCCTGTCCGTGAATTGCGTCCCGTTGTCCGTTACTGTCGCTTGGGGGATACCGAAACGTGCAAGGATGTTTCGTTTGTAGAAGCGCAGGATGTTGAGGGCAGTTATTTTGGCTAGAGCTTCCACTTCTATCCATTTTGTGAAATAGTCTACGCCCACTATTAGGTATTTGTTCTGACTCGATCCTACCACGAAGGGTCCTAGGATGTCTAGGCCCCACCAGGCGAATGGCCATGGGGAGGACATAGCCTTGAGCTCGTTAGGCGGAGCTAGGTGCATGTCCCCGTGTCGTTGGCACTTATCGCATTTCTTCACGTGTTCTTTCGTGTCGTGCTGCATGGTCGGCCAATAGTATCCTGCTCGAAGGGCCTTCCGGGCAAGCAACCTTCCTCCGAGATGTTGGGCATTGATTCCTTCGTGGATTTTGCGTAGGATGTGCGCGACCATCTCTTCCTCGATGCATTTGAGCAGTGGAATGTAGAATCCCCGCCTGTAGAGTTTATCTTCGACCAAGACGTAAGAGCAGGCTCTTCACCTGACTGTGCTGGCCTTCTTTGAGTCGGACGGAAGTTTGTTTTTGGCGAGATAGTTGTAGACAGGGGTCATCCAGCAGTTGTTGTCGCCGATCACCTGCACGTCGAGTGTCGGGGGGCTTTCTCGATGCTGGGTCGAGGGAGTACTTCCTGTATGACGAATTTGTTTCCTCCTTTCTTCTTTGTGCTGGCTAGTTTGGATAGCACGTCTGCTCGCACGTTATGTTCGCGGGGAACATGTTTTACTTCCACTGTTGCGATCTTCGCCATCTCCTTCTTTACCAGGGCCAAGTATTCGGTCAGGTTTTCGTTTTTGGCTTGATATTCTCCCCGGACCTGGAGGACCACGAGTTATGAATCCGTGCAAATGACGACTTCTTCTGCGCCCAGGTCCTCGGCAAGGCATAGCCCAGCGAGGAAGGCCTCTTACTCAGCCTGGTTGTTGGAGGTTGGGAAGGACAGGGTGAGTGATACTTCAACGATGATTCCTTCGTCGCTTTCCAGTATGATGCCCGCGCCGCTCCCTGCCGAGCTTGAGGCACCGTCAACAAAAATGGTCCATTTGTGCGCTTCGCTTGCGGGGGAGTCCGTGAATGTCATCTCCGCGACGAAGTCGGCCAGAGCTTGGGCCTTGAGGGCTTTTCTGCTTTCGTATTAGATGTCAAATTCGGATAGTTCTAACGAGCATTTGAGCATTCAGCCAGCCATATCTAGTCGTCCGAGTAGCTGCTTTATGGGTTGATCTGTTCGAATCACGATCGTGTGAGCCAGAAAGTAGTGTCTTAATCTTCTGGCTGCGTTGATGAGGGCCAGTGCCACCTTCTCTATCTATTGGTATCTTAACTCTGGTCCTTGCAGCACTTTGCTCGTGAAATATATGGGTTTCTGCCCGTCAGGTGTCTTGCGGATGAGAGCGGCGCTCACAGCTTCAGTTGCTACGGCCAGGTACAGGTACAACGTTTCGCCAATGTCCGGGCGAGAGAGGGTCGGTGGCTCTGAGAGTGCTTGTTTCAGATGGAGAATGACCTTGTCACACTATTCGGTCCATTGGAATGCTGCCTCTTTGTAGAGGAGTTTGAAGAATGGTAGGGCATGCTGGGCGGACTTAGCCACAAAACAAGATAGTGATGCGAGCATCCCGTTGAGGGAGTGGATGGATTTTTGGTCCTGGGCGTAGGAAACTCGGAGAATGCCCGGCATTTGTCGGGATTGGCTTCAATCCCTCGTTCCGTTAAGTAAAAGCCGAGGAATTTGCCTGCCCGAAAACCAAACGTGCACTTCTCCGGATTAAAACGCATTTTGTATTTCCTGGCCTGTTCGAAGACCTTTCTCAAATGGGTAGTATGATCGGTTTCCTCGTGGGATTTTACGATCATGTCGTCCATGTAGACTTCGAGCATGTCGCCTATTTCTCCCCGGAATACCTTGTTCATCATTCGTTGGTACGTTGCCCCGGCGTTCTTCAGGCCGAAGGGCATTACGTTGTAGTAATAGTTGCCCGATTCGGTCATGAAGGCCGTATATTTTTTGTCAGACATTGCCATCGGAATTTGATTGTATCCCGAGTAGGCGTCCATGAACGATAAAAGTTTAAAACCAGCGGAATTATCAACAAGTTTATCAATATTGGGGAGGGGGTAGGCATCCTTCGAGCATGCCTTATTGAGATCGGTGTAATCAATGCACATGCGCCACTTTCCATTAGATTTTTTAACTAGTACAACGTTGGATAGCCAAGTGGTGTACTTGGCCTCCGAAATAAATTTGGCCTCGAGGAGGTCCTTTACAGCTTTTTCAGCAGCCTCCGTTTTCTCCGGAGACTACTTTCTCCTACGTTGTGCTACGACCTTGACGACCGGGTCGATTGTCAGCTGGTGACAGGCGACGGACGGATCCAAGCCGGGCATTTCGGCGGCGCTCCATGCAAAGAGGTCAGCATTCTCCCGGAGGCATGCTTTGAGCTGCTTCCTCGCAATGTCGGGTAGGTCCGCTCCAATCTTCACTCCCCGTTGGGGGTCTTTGCCGAACAGAACAATCTCGAAGTTGCCATCCTGGATAGGGCACATCGGATGGGAGCTGCTGCTGGACGATGTAGACGGGTTGGCAGAAGCTGCTCGTTCCTCCGGTTGGTCTTCTTCGGGGAAGCAACTGTCGAGGTCGATGGAGTCGACCTGGGGTAGAGGCTTGGCTTCCTCGGAGCTGCTTGGCAATGCTGGCTTGCCCGACGCTTTCGGCTTGGATGCAATGGTGTTGAGCCCCTTTGTAGCTGCCTCGAAACACCATCGTGCATCTTCAATGTCGTTGTGGAGGGTGGCGACCATTCCCTTTGAAGTGTAATACTTCATCTTCAGGTGGACTGTTGAGGGCACCGCTACCAACTCGGCCAGAGTTGGCCTTCCGAAAATGCACTGGTAAAGCGACGGGCAGTCGATTACCAGAAATTGCACCTTGATGGATCTGGCCGTCTCAGCTGATCCGAAGGTCACGATCAGTTCGACGTATCCCCACGGCTTGGTCACTGACCCGTTGAACCCCTGTATATCGGACCCTACATAGGGGGTAAGGTGTGATTCGTCCAACTGAAGTGTTGAAAACAGCTGGGAGTACATTATGTCGACCGAGCTGCCCTGGTCGACGAGTATTCTGCGAACGTCGAAGTTCGCCATCCGGGCTCTGACGAGAAAAGGTATGCTTGAGTTCGGGGAACCCCCGAGGAGCTCCTCCCGGTAGAAGGAGATGGGGACGGAGCCCTTCTGGGCCTGATCAGGCATGGTCACCTTGTTGGAGCTTGTGTTGATCAGGTGCTCGAACTTTTGTTTCACGGAGCCCACAGTGACTTTGTTAAAACCCTCGCCAGAGATGACCATGGCGGAGGGAAATTTCTCCCACGGGCTGTGAGCCGCGAAATAAGCAGGGGCGCTGAGCCCGTCCGGAACGTAGAAGTCCTCTGGTCGCGATATGGACATAGCGACCTGTATATTGGCGTCTTCTGAGGAGGGTACCTCCTCTTCTATCTTCTGGGACTCCTGGGCGTCCTGCCGAGGAATGTCCTTCTTCTTCGCGAACTGTTTCAAGTGGCCGTCCCTGATCAGTATCTCAATGGCATCCTTCAGATGGATGCAGTCCTCTGTGGTGTGGCCGTGACTCTTATGGAAACGCCAGTATTTTGATTTGTCCACGTTTGGCCTGTTCGGCAGTTTCTTGGGGAACCGGACCCCTGCCTGCTTGAACTCTGAATTGGCACATTCGGACAATATCTTTTCCCTGGAGACGGTCAGGGGGTGTAGTCATGGAACCGCCCGGAGGGTCCTTTGTTTTCACGGGAGTCACGAGGACGGTCCTCGCACCTCCGTTCGCCCCGACGAGATGTCGAAGCTTCCTCTCCTCTGGATGCTCGAGCATTCTCCTGATGTCGTGATGCTCGGACGTTGCTGGCTGCAACCTTCTCTTCGTACTGAATGTGTGATTGGGCTTTGAGGAGGAGGGCGTCTAAGTTCCTCGGTGGTGCGAGGCCAATGGCTTTAGAAAACTCGGAGCCTGGGCGGAGCCCTTGCTGTAACGCCCCGGTTTTTGTTAGATTTATTTAATCGAGTCGATTTAATTATTTTTTGTCTTTATATTATTTTATTCTTGGTTATTATGTTTTATCGCGTTTTGGGAACGTTTGCGAGAAAATTGAGCGTAGGGGTATTTTGGTCTTTTTGGCTTGGGTAGATATTGTTTTTCATTTTAAATAGAACATAGAAAGAAAATAGAGAAAAATAGAAAGAAAAAGAAGAGAAGAAGGGTGGTTTTTATTAGGGTGCACGCCAAGGATTGGGGCCCTTATGCCTACGTATCTTCACTTAAAAGAAGTGAAGAATCAAAGCGTCCGTAGTTCGGCATACAGTTTGTTGGTGTTTTTTATGGACGATGTTAACGTTCGCGTTCTAGCAGTTAGGTGTATTGTCGCTCACTCATGGAGTCTTATGAGTTACCTGTATTACGGTAGAATGGAAATAACATGTCTTTTTGAGAAAAAAATTTGATCGCACAGAGGCGAGAAGTTGATTTAATGTGTTGATTGCTTATTTGGATGACAATTATTTGAATGCTTAAGAATGACTCCTCGGGCATAAATAATTGGGAGAAAGAATCGAAGACTCGACTCTCTCTCTTTTTCAACCTTAGTTGTGAAAGAATTTCGATATGATTAATTATTTTAAGCGGATGACGATTACTTGTATGCTTAATAAAGGCTCCTTGGGCACAAGTAATCGGGAGAGTGAATCGAAGACTCGACTCTCTCTCTTTTTCACCCTAATTGACTTGAGGAAAATAGGTTTAAACTCAATTTGTTATGAAAATAGCTTGATATGAAGCATATTATAACTCTTTTAGAGATGACGATTATTCGGGCGTGAAGAAGACTCATCACACTTAAACAATCGAAGAGAGAACTCGAAGATACCAGTCCAACTCTCTTTTCATCGTTTATTGAGAAATGTATTTCATAGTCGTTAAGTGTTTAAGTTTTGATTCGGAAAATACTCGATGTGAATCGAGGTTTGAGTTTATGTGCGAAATGATTACGGGTTTGAACTAAATGGTAAGGAGGTCCTAATTGCGTATGTGTAATACTTAAAATTTGCCCTCTTATTTATACCATCAATAACTAGCTTTTGTTTTGCATTCACCTGCATATCCATTAGGTCATACTCATTCATTCATTCGCATTGGGCTCTTGAGGCATGGGATCAGGGTTTCTTATCTTTTGAGTAAATTGGCGGATATTCACCAATTGAAGAGGGTGGTTAGGGTTACATGACAAATGCATCGTGGTATTCATGGTTAACAGAATTTATTGATTGAAGTGGGAGATTGGTTGAGAATACGAGTTTGCTTCAGATTTGAAATTTGAGATGAATTAAACATGTTAAGACTGGTCATGTGGATCTCTTGGAATTCACACTTCAATATCAATTATTTATCCCTTTTCAAACCTATTTCATTTTTATCCAATTGAAAATCCATTTGAAAAGTCAATATCCATTTTTCCACTTTTGAATCCATATTTTTTTAGACCACTTTTAAACCATTTTTCTTACTAATATCCATTCTAACCAAATAACCATTTTCAATGACCATTTTAACCATTTCATTTTTTGGAACCAATTTCATAACCAATTACCCATCTTTCAATTCAATTCTCCATTTTGTAAAACCATAACAAATATCCAAATTACTAAACCAGTTCCATTTTAAATCCATTTAAAAACCATGTCGAATTCATTTACACGTCCAAATTCCAAGTCCAAACCAATACCTTAAAACAACAAAAAACCCAAAACCTTGTATCAGACATCAGAACACAACTTGGAGTCCAACTGAAGTTATTTGGCCGGAAATTGATGATCCAAAGTCAACGAGTTCTGATCAAATAGTTCTCGAATTCTCTATTAATGTACTGCAGCTCTTAAAATCAATATTGATGCAGCATGGTTTGCGCCGTGGAGATTGCACTGGTATTACACAGCTCGGATGGGTAGGTACCCTTTTGGAGATGCGAACTATCACTTGCCTACAGTCCCACTTTTCTGGTGTTTAGCTCTCTCTTATCAGTCTATGTGGAACATTGGATTAAAGGTCTAAATGGAAGAATACATAGCATGAGGAAAAAACGCAGGGTACACAAATTGGAAAGCTAACTGCAGCAGGGAGTTTATGATTTCACTGAAGAAAATAAATTCACAATAAAAAACTTCACATTTTCATAACCATTTTGATACCAGAAAATCCTAACTGGAAAATTCCCCTAACCACTGCTAACCATTTTCCCTAACAGATCCTAACTCCTCTAACATTTTCTCCAATAGAGCTCTAACTTCATAACAATTTCAAGAATAACAACACCAGAATTTTCCAACAATTTTTCAATCAAAAACTTCCTAACCAATTCTAACAATTTCCTAACAGAATTGTGATTTCCTTAACAAATTCCCTAACAAACTAACCAAAAAGGAATTCACTACTAACAGAAATTAACGGAATCTTCTTCTCGGGGACTTCTTCCACTTTTTGTTTCAAGAACGATTTTCCCTTGGCTCCTAGAGAGTCCTCTATTTTTCACTCTAACTTCCCTTAGCAGCAGTTTTTTTCCACCATCTTCGTTTTCTTCCGCAACTGATTTCACCATTTTCATCGGCTAACAGAACTCCTTTGGATCTTCTATTCACCCTCTTCGCCATTTCCAATTCATCACGAATCATTCTTGGATCGTAACCATCTTTAATCAACCTGCAAACATCCTCTCGCAACTCTACCCAACTTTTCATTCCTGCAACAACAAGACCTGCAATGATAATTCGCACGCAACAATAACAAAGCGCAAGAGGTCGTAGTGCAAGAATCGCAAAGCAGAAACAAGAAGAGGTGTAGATTCGCCGAAGAGAGGAAGATCGGGATCGAAATCGGTAATACGTGAGCTTATTTAGTCGCGTCGATAAGAGAATCTCCTTCGATCTTGAATTCGCGACTGTTTCATTTGCTCGCATTCTCGACTTCGCTCATGACCTGGTGATTGTAACGTGTAGATCAGAAGTGATGTGAGCGTTGATTTAGATTTCACTCTGCCGCCGCCGGTGACGAGCCATGACGCGGCGGAGGAGATTTGTCACTGTCATGAAAGAAAGGAGAGGAACGGAGTCAAGTGTGGGAGGTTGAAGAACTGTGAGAGGGTGAACAACATCGAACGGAGATGACGTAATTGCCGGTGGTGAGTGTTCTTGAGTGAGAAGATGAAGCGAGGAAGAAGAAGGGCATTGAGAAATTGCATGCGGATGAAGAGTGATTGTGTTGTTTTAGGTTAAAATTCAGTGTGGACCGGGTTCATTGAAACGGATTATGAACTGGACTTAAGAGCCTTAAACCATGGATTCACTATCCGCACCGTGTTATTACTCCTACACCCCTTGGGAACATGGATACAAGGCTTTTGGGCTTAAATCACTCTAATCACCACGTTTCTGCTTGATACACTCCACCTGGATCCTTTGGTCTTTTTTTAGAGTTTGTAATTGCTTCTTGCTTAAGAATTGTGATTAGTTTCTTAGATAGAATTTTGATAATTCCTTGTTAGAATTTTAAGTGAATTGTTAATTAGATTTAGTCATGGTTGTTAATTGTTTTGTTGATTAATGCCTTAATTAATAATTTGACTACTTTTATTGATGATTTTGATTAAGGTTTGGACTAATGATGGTTGAAGTGTTCATAGACCTTTGGATTGATGTTGATCGATTTCGAATAAGATAGCTCATGGAGTAACTTTGAAGCTTAAGCATTTATTTTGCTTATGGTTGATTAGAAGATATTGCACGAATTTTTCGGGTTTCTTATTATGTGAAGAATCGCTACTTCGACCAAGTAAGAAATCTCGACTTTAATGCATCATTCTAGCATGTATGTGGTTTAGGATCATATAGTGTAGGTTACATATTGAGCCCTCCCACCTGAGGCACGGGTTATCGCTTGATTTATGACGATATGTGACTATTCGAAGCTTAGGATTTAAGTTATGCGTGATAAGTTTGATTTCCTAGCACTTTCCCTTAATTGCAAAATCTTTGCTCGTTTCGTTCCAATTATTAAAAATAGTTTTGAGTGTGATAAAATTCTGGAAAAATTTATGGATGATCTTTAGCCTCTTAATTAACTTTTTATAATTTTTTATTCCAGTTTTGGATGAGTTTAATAATTAATTTGGATTTTTTATTCCAAGCTGTCCCGAAGGACATAGTTCGATTTAAGGGACCGAAAGAGTTTTTTTTCCAATAGGTGTGAAGCTAACTTTTTGTGGGTGATTAATAACTGGCATATATGACACTTTGATGCTCCTTGGGCATTTTTCCATAATTTTTGGTGTCATTTTAAATCCACTTTGTGAAATTGTTTTTCGGTGATCATACCTTGTTATCGTGCCTATTGAGTGAATTGTTTTGACACTTTGGTGCATAATTTTATGAATCCCTTTTAGAAAATATGATCTACTGACTTCATCATTCTATGATTAAATTTTCATAATTTTTTAGGACTTATAACTATTTTTTCATACCTTTTTTGATTGTGAGCATTCATTGGTGCTTACAAGTTTGATCCCTAGGGTTTTGAGGTGCATTGTATGCAATCCTATTTGATACTTGTTGAGACACTTTGAGATTATGTTGTATGAACATTATAGGTCACTTTTCTCATGTTATAGGTCATTGCTTTTCCATCTTGAATTGACTTATGTGCATCCGTTTAAACTTGAAATGTTTTGTGGACTTGTATTCTCTCCTTACCTATCTTTGATGGTTTGTTTTAACCAATGCTCGCGTGATCTTAAACATCCATTTAAACATGATTCACCTACTATTTGTGATCATTCTCAACCATATGCCATGACCTATAATTTCACATTACATGTTTCTTAAATTCATAAATCTTTGGATACTTGTTTGAACTTGCTTGAACCTAGTTTGTTCTTATTCTTCAAGGTGCTTCAACATGAGATTTGTGTAGACTTTGTGCTTCCATTCTTGACTTTTAAAAATCATGTTAATGTCTTGAGCTACTGACTTGCATTCATATGGCATGATTATTCATTTTCCATTTTCATTTCTTACTTGCATTACAAGTATGCTTCATTGTTAGAACTTGAATGATGTTTGCTCACACTTTTTCCTACTTGTTCAATACTTGCATTCATGAATCATATGCTACATTAATGACATCTTGATGCATCCTTAAATGTCATTCAATTCTGACTTTGATGCTTACATGTGCATTCATCCCTATTCATGATTCATTTGCATTCATATTGCATTATTAATGTTTCATTTGCATTTGTATGATTGTTTGGTGCATAGTTTGCTTTTGGTTGTTCTCATATGGTATGTTTACATTAGTAGGATAATTTAACATGTACATACTGACTTGGCATGTCCCTTTACCATTAGGACCTTTCCCTTTTGGTTTGAACTTTACTTTCTTCTTAAGTTATCTTTCTAAAACAACTAGTATTATTTTGTTTAGCTTCTTTCACTTGAATTCATTACTTGTGATTGATTATACACTAACCTTTTGTGTAGGGGAAGAGGTAAGATACTTGAACATGTGGATGGTTATCCATGTTCATCTCTTCTTTCATCTCTCATCTCTTTTACTTACCATTTCTCTTTTGTGAATAGCATGATATAATGCTTGTTTGTGTAGAACTTTCTCACATCCCTTAGGGATCCTAGCTCATCCTTAATTTTTGATTAAGGTGAGGTAAGATAAGCTTTAGATAGTGCTATCCCTCTCTTCTTTTAGACTTAGGTGGTTCCTATTACCTCACATAACCATAGGATCTCCATGTGACCGTACCTGGATTAGACAGTTGATAGTGGCCAACGGCGTCTGGAACGGCAGCTCCGGTGATGGTGAGAGACGGCCGGGGGGGGGGGGGGGATGTACCTGTAAGGTACTCCGACGCTCAAGTGAGAGAGTGTACAGAGTAACAGCAAATACAGAAAGTGTAGAGTGGCAAGAAGAATGTGTCTAACCTGACCCTCTCAAATGAGAGGGTATTTATAGAGAGCCCCCAACGCGGGGCCAACGGTTACCTGCAGTGGGTTGGATCAACTAGGCCCACTCCAAGCAACTGCTAGGGCTTATGTGTAGTAGTGAAGACCAGCACGTGGTCTTCGCCCTAGAGTAAGTGCTCATAGATTTCCGGAAGTAGGGCAGACCGAATCCTTTGGACGTGGGAGGTTACTTGGAACGTGCCCACGTGGTATGGACCGTTGGGCACTCTGCGCGGGGATGAGCCTTCTGTGTCGAGGAGATATCAAGCCCGTAGAATGGACACGGCCTCGCGGGGAGGAATCGTGTCCGTCGAGGAGTGATGTGTAGCATTCTCGCGGGGAGAAGCTAGTCTGTCGGGGAGGTACATCTCAGCAGGGTGTGATGTCCTCCTTTCCTATTGTCCCAAGTGCCCGACACTGCCAAAGTGCCCGGCGAAACTTTGGCTTGCACGTGGCAGTCACGTATCTTGCAGAAGGGCCTTATTGGGCCTCCCCAGGCTGTATGGGTTGGGCTTTCTCGCCAGTTGGACAGTCTCGGCCCAGTCCAGAACACCATGCATGATAACTTTAGGGTAACTAGTCCCCCACTTAGACTTTTTCCTTTCTTCCTTTGAGTTTCTTCTTTCTCATCTTAAAACAAAAAGCAAAAACATCTAATAAAGGATTAACATGTATTGCACATGAGCCTTGCATGTGGGAAATAAGATAGTGGAGGATCTTCTTTCACTTTCTTAGAGTGTTTAGCGTACGTCCCGTCTTGGGTCGATATGTGAGGCATTCGATCCTATGTCATAGACTTTAATGCAATATGTGTTATAAACACAAAAATAATCAAAACACTTCTTACAAAAGACAAAAACAAATCATTCGTCTTTCTTCGGGATTCTCTTCTCATCTTACCCACTCTCATTGTAAGGGATGCATCATTTCCGTTCTACCGCAAACAGGTAAACGCGTAAGGCTCCTACAACGAGCGGCAACACCTAAACTGATAGAACGTGAACGTTGACGTATTCCACCTAAAAGACACAAACAAAACCGACCCGTAGGTCGAACTACGACTGCTCTAACTTCCTCTCTCCGGTAAGATTGAGGATACATAGGCACGAGACGCGATGTCTTGGCGAGCAAACTTCCCCCACAAATCCCGTAGTGTCCCGAACTACGTTGACTCTGACTTTCCCGCTCCTGAGGGAATACATAGGCCTAGGACTCCAACGATGTCCTATCGAGTCACCATTTTCTTTTCTCCCCCCGTTTCTCCGATCCTCCATTCCAGTAGCTGTGAAGCATTCAGATACCCTACACCCTTTGATCGATAACAACAAGCGTGGATCCCATCGAGTACGATGGACGCGAGGGGGTGCTAATACCTTCCTCTCGCGTAACCGACTCCCGAACTCAGGTTATGGTTGCGATGACCATGTCTTTCCCTTTGTTGAGGTTTTCTTTGATCGTTTCCTTTCCATGCGTCGGGATAAATAATGTTCGGTGGCGACTCTTCTGTTCTTTTCCGCCGGTTGATTTTTGCAGATGCGACAGTAGGGTAAGGTCGACGGCGATGCACAAGGAAATCAGCTTACACAAGTTGGGGTAGGGCTTGATTTATGGATCAATTATGCTTTTGGGGTTCGGTCCTAATTCCTAAGATATCTAACTATTAAAACAACATAAACACAAAATAACAAAGTACATCAAACGGGGGAGGGATACATGACAAAGTACAAGGGATAGTCAAAGCGAGAAATAAGGAGACTCATTGTAGAGTAGCCCAAGAGGAAACTATGTGTGTGAAAGGTGTCCTAAACGAATCCACAATACAAGTCTAAGGGGTTAAAAGCGAGGGTAACCACTTTTGCGATTTAAGATCGCAAATCTCAAATAACGATTCAATGCCACGCCTAAGTCACACACGGGGTTTAATGGACTCTCCACGAAAATCTCATACCTCAAACTTAATCCTAAGAACTAAATTTTTTTTTGAATTTTTTTATTTTTATCATTTTTTGTTATTTTTAATAGGGTTAAATAAGTTTTTAGTCCCTATAAAGTTTGAAATTTCATTTTTAGTCCCTCCCTACCTTTTGGCAACAGTTTTTACAAAAAATCCGTTGCCAAAACTAGCTAAAACCGTTGCCAAAACCCAGGAAGGACTAAAAATGAAATTTCAAACTTTATAGGGACTAAAAACTTATTTAACCCTTTTTAATATAAATTCCTAAACATTGCTAAAAAGAAATAAAATCTACGATACGCAACCACTCAAGCAATCGATAAATAAGCAACAATGAGAGACACACTAAACAAGTATGGGACACACTAAACAAAATAAAAAATAAAATAAAAAATGATTTGAAATAATTCATAACCCAATTAAAACTTTAAAAAATATACTCTTAACTTAAAAAAATGTTAAGAAGGAAAACTCACTTAAAAATGATATTTACTATATGAAATCACTAATAATAATGACATTAACTATATAAAAGTAAAGGCCAGAATGAATGGAAATAGTAGGAACTAAACAGACCCAAAGGAGCCACTCCACACATAAGACATGGGTCAGACAAAATCTATGAACCCGGTCCGTTTCACAAATAATAAGGGTTGTATGAAACCCTACTCCTCAGTCGTTTCCTTATATGCACGGAGGGAAAAGAGAAGAAAAAAATGGAAGTACACGATCGATCATGTTTAGAAAACACAATCTATGATTCATATGGTAAGTCACGCTCCTAAACTCGATTCGTCTCACACGTCTTTCTTCCCTTATCTCTCAGAAATCGTGTTTTCTCCTTCAAAACTCGCTCTCTCAACCGTGGTTCTCTCAGCCTAGATCATGTCTCTCTCTCTATCGCGATTCTCTCAGCTCTTTCACGATTCTCTTTCAGATTCTCACTCAAACTGGGTCTCTCAACTATTTTCATTCATTTTTTATGGTTATCAGGGTTTATGAGCAAAGAAAACATGTGAAAGCAGAAATACTCATCAACGAACATAAAACAACAACGCGTCAATGATAACACGACAGAGTTAACAGAGGTAGCAAAAGAGAAGCGGAAAATAAAGGTTTCTACATTAGTGGAAATGGAAGAGTTACCTACAGTCACGATTCTCAGGTTCTTTCTCCCTCTCTGAATTTTCAATGTCTTCTCTTTCTTCAGTAAGTTTGATGGTTCTTGATTATTGGTGTGGTTTTTGTATCATGAAAAAGCATATTGTTTCTATGTGGAAAGGGTGGCTATGTTTCCTCCTTGCTATGAAAGATGGTTTTTTGCTTTGAATTTTTTCTGGTTTGCTGTTAAACTGAGGCTACTGGTTTTTTTAATGAATTTGTTGAGGTTTGTTGAGACATTTTGTGGTGTATGAATAAGTGTTTTTATGTTTTTGCTTGAGGTTTCTCCTCCTCCAATCGCTCTCTCTCTCTTCCCCTTTAAATCCATTTCAAACCTTGTTTTTTTAAGCTTAGACGTTTGTCTTGTTGTATCTGATACATCCTTTTCACCGCAGGTTGTGGCATTTGTTGTTGGTGGGTATTGTTCAGTTGCTTTCATTGTAGGTATACAGTTTTGAAGTGTTGTATGTTGCTTGGTTTGTAGAAGATGGCAGATTTTGTATTGTCATGGAGTTGCTGTATAATGTTTTTGCTGGTACATTGCAGGATTTGTCTTGGAGTGGTGTTTCATGCTGTGTGTTCACTTTTTTATGTTAGCTTGTGTTGTTGCCAAAAGGATGCAAGTAATGTTTCATCTCATGGTGCGTTGAGCAAGTTTTGTGGAGTCAATGAAGGCTTTAATTTTGCATAGTTTAGAAGGCTTTAGAGTAGTGGAAATGACATCTTGTCATGTAGCAACTTGTGTTAGTTTTGTGAAACTTATTTCTTTCCTCTTTGTTGAAAATGTTGTAAAGATGTTTCATGAGCTTTGATTGCACCTCATGAGTTTTTTTTTTCTTTTTTGATTGTAAATGGGCCTTTGGAATGTGGTTGAAATTTGGATTTGTTGACTTTTTATCTTCACTTGCCAATGGACTTGTAATCTTGAATTGAATTTGGAAAGAAATCTGTAACCTTTGTGACATTATGCCCATCTTGCAAACTTTGGATTTTAGTATGGATTTAATTTGGAAATGGCCATTCTTGCTCTTATAAGTCAATAAATCCTTGTGATGATCTTTGAATTCTTCTTGCCACCCCTCTTAAAAAAGAAATCTTTGAATTCGTGTTATATCCAAATTTGCTTTGTCACTTTGAATCCAACTTGGTCTTGTAATTATTTTTTGAAATTGAATGCAACCTTAGTTTCTTACTTTCAAAATGGCTAGAAGAAAATCTTGACTTGAAAACTCTTATGACTTGAAAACATGGCTCGAAAATGATTCCACATGGCTTGCACGATTCCAATATGGATACTCACCAATTGAAACCAATTTTAAACTTGAAACCAATATCCTAAACATGTCTTCTAAGCAGGCTTGAAACATTTATTGTCTGAAACCATTTGTTTAGAATCAAATAGAAACCAAATGATCATGCCTTGAACTTCAAGTAACTTGTTTGTTATGGAGTCCATTCAAATGCATCTCTCAACCAAACCTTGATCAAAGTGGAATCATGGACTCACCTCTCCTTAAAAGAACTTGAATTAGAACCTCCATTCTCAAATCTAAATCAATTCATGGGAGTCAGGAACGCTATCTCATTGTAGTACGCCTTCAGAATAAACCCTGCTTCAATTAGGACTTTTGAGGGTTGTAACGTGGCCTGGTTCACAGTTTGAGGAAAAAAAGATTTATGGC
Source organism: Lathyrus tuberosus (assembly GCA_022829125.1). NCBI lineage: Eukaryota > Viridiplantae > Streptophyta > Magnoliopsida > Fabales > Fabaceae > Lathyrus > Lathyrus tuberosus. The sequence continues at coordinate 4,972,006 of JALAZF010000391.1, read as the reverse complement.
TCAAAGTTTAATTGTAACCCACCCCTTCTTCGTGATGACCTCCAGTCCTATGTTTAGTTAAACTGACACACGCATCTAGTGTTTTAAGGTGTAAGAGTGAAGATGATGATTCAAGATTCGCTTGAAATGACAGTTACCTTATTTGTCAGTGGATGTCAGCGACCCTTTGATGGTGATCACTAAATCTTGTTTTGCTTTGAGGATTTGAAGAACTCTTTTGTTTTAGTTTTTGTTATATCCCTAACTTTTTCCTAAGTCGCCTCTTTGGGTGATGTACTTAGCGGGCTTTCTTTTTTCTCTCTTTTTTGTTTTGGAAAGGCTTGTGACCGCCATGTCTTTGGTCATTGAAGAACAATCATCATAACAGGAGGTTTCATCTTGAAAATATGTGTAATCAAGATAACTGAACACTACCCATGCCCCAGGTTGAGCGTAAGAGTTTAGAAATCCAAAGGAAACTCCTACTTATAGGCTCAAAGTGGTTAACTAGGGACTAACTTCTTATCTCTCCAGTGTTTAGGGGATTTGAAAGAATGCATGTACATCATCAGCAAGGTTTTATTCAAAAGCATACAATCAAAAGTTTTGTGTTTTTACTTCGTCATCCTCCCTCCAAGATTTTAAATAAGAAGTTGGTATTGCAATGCATAGAAATAATTTTAAGAGTGAACACGAATGGATTACTTCAAGAAAAACATACTCATTGTATTACGATTATCATTCAAAAACAAACAAGTTCATACATGCAAACAATGTTTTAACAAACAAAACGATTATAAATGAAAATGCAGTAAAGAAGCTGTTGATTGCCACTGTCGAGGAGGCATGACTCCATCTTGACTTAATGCTTCTGATGACGTCCTTGCACTCTGAGTCCTTACATGAGAAAGGAGGCTTTAATTTATGTGCAGATCGTCTGGCGTGACCGTGATGACCTTCGAGTCAATCAGATCTTGCACTTTGTGGTTAAACACATTGTAATTTTCAATTGAATGACCCGGTGTTTCCGAGTGATACTCGCATCTAGCATTCATGTCGTAACCAGGAGGAATAGGGTATGGAATAGGCTTGACCTCTCTTAGTTGAACCAAAGAACCTTGGAGCATACGAGCAAGCAATTAATTATTAGAAATAGGAATTGGATCAAACTTTCTCTCAGGGTTTCTTGATCTTCGTTGTCTCTGTTGTTGATAGCTCTGTTGCTGAGGAGCATAGGGTTGTTGGTATGGAACCGGCTGTTGAACAGCAACTGGAATAGTTACAATATTAGTTTCTCCCTCCTTCCTCTTGGAGAACCCAACATAAGGTTTCTTTGCATCTTTAGAGGGACTAGCAGCGACTTGAATTTTCCCCATCTTAATACCGCTTTCAATTCTCTCTCCAACCCTTACCAAATCAGGAAAACCCATGGTGGTACTTCTGACCATCCTATCGTAATAGGGTCCCTGAAGCGTTCCCATGAACATATCCACAAGTTCTCTCTCAATTACCGGAGGTTGAACTCCGGAAGCTAGCTCGCGCCACCTCTGGGCGTATTCTTTGAAGCTCTCATTCGGTTTCTGCGTGAGACTCTGTAGCTGAGTTCGATTTGGCGCCATGTCAGTGTTATATTGGTAGTGCTTTACAAAGGCCTCGGCCAATTCCCTCCAGCTGCGAATGTGGGTCCTCTTAAGTTGCATGTACCACTCTGAGGATGCCCTATTTAGGTTATCCTTGAAGAAGTGCATCAGCAAATTCTCATCGTCGGAGTACGCTGCCATTTTTCTGTAATAGGCCTTAATGTGCGTCTTTGGACAAGTTGTCCCCTTATATTTGTCAAAGTCCGGTACTTTGAATTTTGGGGGAATTTTCACGCTAGGCACCAAGCCTAGGTCATCAACATCAATTTCTAAAGTATTATGATTCTCCCATGCCTTCATCCTTTCTTCGAGCATACAGAACTTTCTTTCCGCTTCAGTTGGAAAATCCATGTCGGCATCATGCATAGAGAACACATCATCATGATCATTAACTTCCAACTGACGAGTAGGAATCTTAACAGTCCTCTTTCTTTGTTGCACCAGCAACTCTTCAGGGGTAGAAATTGTACCAATATTGCAATAGAATATATGCAATAAGTTTTTTGTTTCATGATATGGAAGGAAATGAAGCGCAATGCTCAGGATCACAGGTATAACTTTGAAGTTGAAGCAATGGTAACAGGTATAACTCTGAAGCTAACAGAAACGGGTATCTCTGATTATCGGAACCCCAAGGGTAGGTTCTAAAATAGGTGGGTGCCTAGAGTCATGGATCTTCTCAAAGATATCATTGCCATGATAAAGGCTCATCAAGACAATAACATCTTTGATATGATCTCCTCTAGGTGAGGTTTTCGTGTCATCTCAAAGAGGAAGCCTCCTCGTGAGTCTCTACTACACAACCATCGAGTCCAAGGTTTCTAAAAGGTATCTCAGAGTCATAGATCGAGGTTAAAAATATCATTGTCAAGATAACGATACGTTCAAGGAATCTCATCTGATTGGGGCATTCACGTCTACCCAACAAGGGGTGAACCTCATGGATCAATACTACCAACCACCATGGAAATGGGTTAAAAGGTCCTTAGAGTTATCGATTCAGGATTGAAAACATTATTGCCATGATGAAGGCTCACCACAATGATAACATTTCCAAGGGAATCAACTCTAAGCGGGGTTTTCGTATCGTCCTCACAAGGAAGACTCCTCGTGGGCCTCCACTACCCAACCACCATCCTAATCATATGTTTTTCTCAGACTCGGGTAGGGAGCCTATCTCATAAAACCAATAACCAGAGGATCCCAACAATATCACAAGATAATAATAGGATACAATAAGAAGATAAGCAAGCAAGTAGATAACAATCAAATAAGCAAGCAAATAAAGGGAAAAAACAAACAAGGAGAAAACAAACAAACGAAACTAACGCTCACGAATCGAATCAAGATAGGCTTGACTCTCTCTTGCATGGAGCAACGTTGTGCCCAGCAGAGTCGCCAGCTGCCGCACCTCGAAAAATAATACGACCTTCGCGATGGACACAGAAAACACAGAGTCGCCACCGAACTTAATTCACTCTAAAAAGGAGTAGGAAAATATTGATAAAACCTTTAGGGAAAAAACATGGTCATCACAACCACATTCTGGGTTCAGGAGTTGGTTACACAAGGGGAAGGTATTAGCACTCCCTCACGTCCGTTGTACTCAACGAGAACCTCTTAATTCAATTCGTGAGGAATGTTAGCTAAGATTGTTTATTTTCTTCTAAAGGAATAAATCAAAAAGGTAAGGTAAAATGATTTTGTTTTCTAAGGGGAAAATGGGCGGTTTTTATTAGGGTGCTCGCCAAGGATTGGGGCCCTTGTGCCTACATATCTTCACTTAAAAGAAGTGAAGAATCAGAGCATCCGTAGTTCGGCATACAACTTGTTGGTTTTTTTATGGACGATGCTAACGTTCGCGTTCTAGCAGTTAGGTGTATTGTCGCTCACTCATGGAGTCTTATAAGTTACCTGTATTGCGGTAGAATGGAAATAACATGTCCTTTTGAGAAAAAAATTGATCGCACGGAGGCAAGAAGTTTATTTAATGTGTTGATTATTTATTTGGATGAAAATTATTTGAATGCTTAAGAAAGACTCCTCGGGCACAAATAATCGGGAGAGAGAATCGAAGACTCGACTATCTCTCTTTTTCAGCATTAGTTGTGAAAGAATTTTGATATGGTTAAGTATTTTAAGTGGATGACGATTACTTGTATGCTTAAGAAAGTCTCCTCGGGCACAAGTAATCGGGAGAGTGAAACGGAGACTCGACTCTCTCACTTTTCACCCTAATTGATTCGAGGAAAATAGGTTTGAATTCAATTTGTTATGAAAATAGCTTGATATGAAGCGGATTATAAGTCTTTTAGAGATGACGATTATTCGGGTGTGAAGAAGACTCCTCACACATAAACAATCGAAGAGAGAACTCGAAGATACCAGTCCAACTCTCTTTTCATCATTTATTGAGAAATGTATTTCATAGTCGTTAAGTGTTTTAGTTTTGATTCAGAAAATACTCAATGTGAATCGAGGTTTGAGTTTGTGTGCAAAATGATTACAGGTTTGAACTAAATGGTAAGGAGGTCCTAATTGCGTAGGGTAAGTTCGATGGCGATGCACAAGGCAACCGGCTTACAAAAGTTGGGGTAGTGCTTAATTTATGGATCAAGTACGCTTTTGGGGTTCGGTCCTAATTCCTAAGATAGCTAACTATCGAAACAACGGAAAACAAAATAACAAAGTACATCAAACGGGGGAGGGATACATGACAAAGTACAAGGGATAATCAAAGCGAGAAATAAGGAGGCTCATTGTAGCCCAAGAGGAAACTATGTGTGTGAAAGGTGTCCCAAACGAATCCAAATACAAGTCTAAGGGGTTAAAAGTGAGGGTGGCCACTTTTGCGATTTAAGATCGCAAATCTCAAATAACGATTCAATGCCACGCATAAGTCACACACGAGGTTTAATGGACTCTCCATGAAAATCTCATACCTCAAACTTAATCCTAATAACTAAATATTTTTTTTTTTGCATTTTTTTATTTTAATCATTTTTTGTTCGTTTTTAATATAAATACCTAAACATTGCTAAAAAGAAATAAAATCTACGATACGCAACCACTCACGCAATCGATAAATAAGCAACAATGAGAGACACACTAAACAAGTATTAGACACACTAAATAAAATCTAAAATGATTAGAAATAATTCATAACCTAATTAAAACTTAAAAAAATATACTCTTAACTTAAAAAAACTGTTAAGAAGGAAAACTCACTTAAAAATGATATTTACTATATGAAATCCCTAATAATAATGACATTAACTATATGAAAGTAAAGGCCAAAATGAATGGAAGCAGTAGGAACTAAACAGGCCCAAAGGAGCCACTCCATAATAAGGGTTGTATGGAACCCTACTTCTTAGTCATTTCCTTATACTCACAGAGGGAAAAGAGAAGAGAAAAATGGAAGTACATAATCCATCATGTTCAGAAAACACAATCTATGATTTATATGGTAAGTCACCCTCCTTCAACTCGATTCGTCTCACACGTATTTCTTCCCTCATCTCTCAGAAATCGCGTTCTCCCTTAAACCTTGCTCTTTCAACCGTGATTCTCTTAGCCTCGATCACGGCTCTCTCTCGATCACGATTCTCTCAACTCTCTCACGATTCTCTTTTAGATTCTCACTCAAACCGAGTCTCTCAACTATTTTCATTCATTTTTTATGGTTATCAGGGCTTGTGAGCAAAGCAAACATGTGAAAGCAGACATACTCATCAATGAACATAATACAACAACGCGTCAATGATAACATGATAGACTTAACAGAGGTAGCAAAAGAGAAGCGCAAAACAAAGGTTTCTACATTAGTGGAAATGGAAGAGTTACCTACAGTCACGATTCTCGGGTTCTTTCTCCCTCTCTGACTTTTCAATGTCTTCTCTTTCTTCAGTAAGGTTGATGGTTCTTGATTATTGTTGTGGTTTTTATGTCATGAAAAAGCTTACTGTTTTTATGTGAAAAGGGTTGCTATGTTTCCTTCTTGCTATGAAAGATCGCTTTTTTCTTTGAATTTTTTCTGGTTTGCTGTTAAACTGAGGCTACTGTTTTTTTATGAATTTATTGAGGTTTGTTGAGACATTCTGTGGTGTATTAATAAGTGTTTTTGTGTTTTTGCTTAAGGTTTCTCCTCCTCCAATCGTTCTCTATCTTCCACTTTAAATCCATTTCAAACCTTATTTTTTTTAAGCTTAGATGTTTGTGTTGTTGTTTCTGATGCGTCCTTTTCACTGTAGGTTATGGCAGTTGTTGTTGGTGGGTATTGTTCAGTTTCTTTCATTGTAGGTATACGGTTTTGAAGTGTTGTACACCCTCCGATCATTATTATAAGCAACAAAAACCTTTTTAGATTCATTGAATAAAGGATGTATCTAGACATTATTATATATCAGATACACTAAATATTCAATGAACCCAAAAAAAATTTTGTTGCTTATAATAGTGACCAGAGGGTGTATGTTACTTGGTTTGTAGCAGATGGCAGGTTTTGTATTGTCATGGAATTGCTGCAGAATTTTTTTACTGGTACATTGCAGGATTTGTCTTGGAGTGGTGTTTCAAGACGTGTGTTCACTTTTTTGTGTCAACTTGTGTTGTTGCCAAAAGGATGCAAGTAATGTTTCATCTCATGGTGCGTTAAGCAAGTTTTGTGGAGTCAATGAAGGCTTTAATTTTGCATAGTTTAGAAGGCTTTAGAGTAGTGGAAATGACATCTTGTCATGTAGCAACTTGTGTTAGTTTTGTGAAACTTATTTCTTTCCTCTTTGTTGCAAATGTTGTAGAGATGTTTCATGGGCTTTGATTTCACCTCATGAGTTTTTTTTTAATTGTAAATGGGCCTTTGGAATGTGGTTGAAATTTGGATTTGTTGACTTTTTATCTTCACTTGCCAATGGACTTGTAATCTTGAATTGAGTTTGGAAAGAAATTTGTAACCTTTGTGACATTATGTCCATCTTGCAAACTTTGGATTTTGGTATGAATTTAATTTAGAAATGGCCATTCTTTCTCTTATAAGTCAATAAATCCTTGTGATGATCTTTGAATTCTTCTTGCCACCCATCTTAAAAAATAAATCTTTGAATTCGTGTTATATCTAAATTTACTTTGTCACTTTGAATCCAACTTGGTCTTGTAATTATTTTTTGAAATTGAATGCAACCTTAGTTTCTTACTTTCAAAATGGCTAGAAGACAATCTTGACTTGAAAACTCTTATGACTTGAAAACATGGCTTGAAAATTATTCCACATGGCTTGCACGATTCCAATATAGATACTCACCAATTGAAACCAATTTTAAACTTGAAACCAATATCCTAAACATGTCTTCTAAACAGGCTTGAAACATTTATTGTCTAAAACCATTTTTTTAGAATCAAATAGAAACCAAATGATCATGCCTTGAACTTCAAGTAACTTGCTTGCTACAGAGTCCATTCAAATGCATCTCTCAACCAAACCTTGATCAAATTGGAATCATGGACTCACCTCTCCTTAAAAGAATTCGAATTAAAACCTTCATTCTCAAATTCAAATCAACTTGACACTTATCAAGATTCAAACACAAAGAATGAAAAGCTTTAACCCTCTTGCCTTGAATGCATTTTGATGAAGCAGTGGCTTGAACCCTAATTCAAAGTGTTTCTCAGTTAAACCAATGATGAAACCATGAACCCTTGGGGATATTAGGAACCTTGAAGCAAGTGACATTGAAGGGTATAAGATCACATAAACCCTAAATCTGATGAATTCCAATTGCATAATTCACACCAGGAAAAAACCCTAATCCAATTGTTCTTGGTGAGTTTTGATAGAAGAGAAACTTGTAGCTTGAGGAAGAGTAAGTTCGCCTTGACCAAGAATCAACCCTGAATGAGAAAGAGAGTCTCACAAGAATAGAGAAACATTAGCTTATACATAACACCTAGATCTTATGCCTAAAAAAATCTAATGAAATGCATGATTATGATTGTTATGACCTAATGGAGATGCATATGAATGAGAAACGTAAGCCAGTTAGGGTCAGGAATAAGAGGGAAAATTTTGGGGTGCAACAAAATGGTCGAAGGAAGTCTTTAGAGGTGTGAAGAAACAAGGCTTGTATACCCTTGAGGTTGCAGTTATAAGTTGTTCAGAAAATGTGGCATCCCCGAAACCTCTGTCAAAGACTGAGCTATGGCACAAGAGACTTGGCCATGTCAGTGAAAGAGGCCTGGTCGAATTGTCGAAACAAAATATGTTGTGTGGTGACAAGGTTAAAAAACTAGACTTTTGTGAACCTTGTGTATTTGGTAAATCCTGTAGAATGAAGTTTAATAAAGGTAAACAAAGAACACTTAAATCCCTTGATTACATTCATGCTGATCTTTGGGGGTCTGCAAGGAATCCTTCACACTCAGGTGTAAAGTATTTTCTATCCATAGTTGATGATTACTCCAGAAAGTTATGGGTATTCATCCAGAAGACTAAGGATGAAACTTTTTAAAAGTTCAAAAGTTGGAAGACTCTGGTCAAAAACCAAACTGGCAGGAAGGTCAAGAGGTTGAGGACAGACAATGGTCTTGAATTTTGCAATGAGGATTTCGATAGCTATTGTGTTGCGTATGGTATTGCACGACACAAAACTACTGCAGGGACTCCCCCAACAAAATGGGTTGGCTGAAAGATTTAACTGAACCATTCTGGAAAGGGTGAGGTGCATGTTGGTAAGTGCAAGACTGAAGAAGGTGTTTTGGACAGAAGTTGCTTCAACTGCAGCATACTTGATAAATAGGTGTCGCTCAACAGCCTTGGGAATGAAGACACCTTAAGAAGTCTGGTCGGAACATCTACCTAGTCTCGACAGACTAAGAGTATTTGGTTGTTTAGCCTATGCTCATATTAGCCTAAACAAGGTCGAACCTAGAGCTCTGAGATGTATGTTTCTTAGATACCCTGAAGAAGTTAAAGCTTATAGACTGTGGTGCCTAGAGCCATGTCACAGGAGGTGTATCACAAGTCGAGATGTAGTTTTCAAAGCTGAGATAGATTTCAAGAAAACAGATGACATTGGTCAAAGTTCAAAGATCTCTGAAGAAGAGCTGGAACAATAAGAGATTCCTGTTGAGGTGGAGCATAGTGATGCTAAATTGCATGACCCAGATGAAGTCGAAGAAGAAGCAAAAGTTGTTGTCGAAGATGAGGAGACTGATAATGACTACCTTCTATAAAGAGACAGGTCGAGAAGAGTCATCAAGCCACCTCAAAGACTTGGTTATGCACATATCATAGCTTATGCCTTAATCTCTGCAAGTGAGGTTCTTGACAAAGAGCCCAAAGACTATAATGAAGTTATGAGGAGTAGAGATAAGACTGAATGGATGAAAGCTATGGATGATGAGATCAAATCTCTCCATGATAATAACACTTGGGAGCTGATCGAGAAACCTACTGGGACCAGGTTAGTCAACTGTAAGCGGATCTTCAAGGTTAAGGAAGGAATCGAAGGAGTGATGTCGAAGCATTTTAAGGCAAGGTTGGTTGCTAGGGGCTTCGCTAGGAAAGAAGGTGTTAAATTCAATGATGTGTTCTCACCTATTGTAAAGTATAAATCCATTAGAATGTTGTTAGCCATGGTGGCAAAGTTCGATCTAGAACTTGAACAAATAGATGTGAAGACAACCTTCTTGTATGGTGATCTAGATGGAATAATCCTGATGAGGCAACCTGAAGGGTATGCAGAAAAGGGAAAGGAAGATTATGTGTGAAAGCTGAATAAGTCCTTATATGGCCTGAAACAATCTCCTCGACAATGGAATAGGATATTCGACAAGTTTATGGCACACGTTGGTTTCACTAGGAGCCAATTCGACCACTATGTTTACTTCAGATTTCGACATGGAAATTCACTTGTTATTTTGTTACTTTATGTGGATGACATCCTCATAGCAAGCAACAGTGTCGAAGATGTTATGAAGGTGAAGGTTGAACTCGATAAGGAGTTCGACATGAAGGATTTGGGAGCTGCCTCTAGAATTCTTAGGATTAACATTTGGAGAGATAGAAAGCAGTCAAGATTATGCTTATCTCAAGAGACATACCTGAAGAAAATTCTCGACAAGTTTGGTATGTTGAATTCAAATTTCGTTCTAACACCGATTATTCCTCAGTACAAGCTGAGTACGACTCAAGTCCTAGTACTGAAGTCGAAAGAGCCTATGTGAATAGCATTCCATATGCTAGTATAATAGGTTCTTTAATGTATGATATGGTATGTACGAGGCCAGCCATAGCATACAGAGTGAGCCTTGTAAGCAGGTATATGGCCAATCCTGGGAAGGCGCACTAGCAAGCGTTAAAGCGGATTCTTAGGTACATAAATGAGTCTCTGAGCTGAGTATTTATTTATGATGAAACCTGTGGTGATGATACCAAAGTCGAAACCAAAGGATTTTTCGACTCTGATTATGCAGGTTGTATGAATTCCAGAAAATCTATTTATGGATATGTGTTCAATATGTTTGGCACAACAATCAGCTGAAAAGCAACATTTCAGAAGGTTGTTGCGTTATCAACCACTGAAGCAAAGGATATCGCCCTCACTGAAGCTGTGAAAGAAGCATCGTGGCTTGAAGGTTTTGCTAAGGATTTGAAACTTCAAGGTCGAGTTATCGCTGTTAAATGTAATAGTCAAAGCGCAATACATCTGTCGAAGAATTCACCCTATCATGAGTGAACCAAGCACATTGATGTGAGGCTGCACTTCTTCAAAGAGATGATCGAGCTTGGAGAAGTCCAAGTGCTGAAGGTTTCGACTGATGACAATGCTGCTGATATGATCACCAAGACATTGCCAAGTAGCAAGTTTTTCCACTATATGCGGTTGATAAAGCTGCATGATGAAAGCTAGTTTGTTCTTTTGTTATAGAGTTTGTTTCAAGGTGGATATTTGTGGTATTTGGATCGAACTATAATGTCGACAAGGGTAGCTTCATGGTTCGACAGGAGTTGTGTATGCTGTAATCGACGTCTGTTCGAGCATAATGTCGAAATATATTAACTTGTAATTTAAGTTAGTATGTCGAATTAGGTCTTGCTTCTAAGCCCAATTATTAAGTTATCTTGTAGCTTAAGTTAGTTTAGTAGTCTATAAATAGACTAGTTTTCTCAGGTTATTGAGAGAGGTTAATTGTTGGTATTCACTTGTAATCTTTGAACCCTTATTGAGAAAGTGAATAGTAAAATAGTTTTAACTAATTCTTATTCTTCTTCTTCCTTATTCTCTCCCTTTTGTAAAACCTAATAGGATTTCTTGTGTTTGTTTAAGAAACTCAATCTTTTTCTCATATTTTGGTTTGTTCTTGACGACATCAATTGACAACATCTTTTTTAGTCCCTCAAAATATTTTCTTCAAAGAATGGTCGTCCTAAAATTCACATTTTTGGTCCCCTAATACAAAAAATGTCGCTAAAATTGTCGCTAATTCAATCGCTAAGTAATAAACTGTTACTAATTATGTCGCTAATTTGTAAGAATGGTCGCTAAGTTGCAGGAGGGATCAAAAGTGTGGATGAAAATTTTTAGGAGGATCATTCTTTGAAGGAAATATTTTGAGAGACTAAAAATGAAATTTGAGATATTTATGAGGATCACAAACATATTTAATCCTTTGAATTATTACAATACAATTAAATTCTAGTTTATATTAAACCACAATATCCTTCACTTCCACTCAGTTAAATACTTCTACCCACACTCATTTATTTAATTTAAATAAATAAATAACACTCCAAAACTCAATTAAAATAAAATAATCAAAATTTAGGGTGTTACAATGGTCGAGCATGCCCTATGTCTAATAATCGTAAATAACATTTCAATAATATTTAATTCTAAAAGTATTATCTACAAATAGTTCTCAAAAGCTATCTAGATCAACCCCCCAATTCCATAGGTGGGAAAAAGGATTAAACAAAAAATATATTGAATAACTATAAGAAGTTCATCATTATAGAAAGAATATCTAAATGAATTACATGGTTCATATTAGTGGTCAAAAATTCATCTAGGAGACTCAATATAAGGGAACTAGTCACTCATCCTTAAGTGATTAATGACAAATGCAAGGAAAAAGAAAGAATTTACACCTTACAAACGAATAGGAATAAGAATGAATCCCTAATGATTCATTGTCTTATCCTCTTCTTAAATGCTTCAAAATATGCCCTTTATCTAAAAACAATTTGGAACCCTAATGATTGAGCGAGTTTTACAATTTATAGAAATATTTTGATTTTACAAAATCACACCACTTTATCTTTAAGGTGTGTTGCATTTTTACAATGTTGTTGATGTCTTAGTCTTTAGATGGTAGATATTATGTTGCTCCAATACGTATTGCACACCACTATTTTTCAAGAATTGAATTGTTGATTTGTGCTCCAAATTGGGCTGCTCTGACTTGTTGATACAACACATTTTGCTCCAACTTGCAATTTCTCTTCTTTTTCTTTTGTTTTTGTGTGTGTGAGTCCCTTCCTTCATTCTTCATCTTAACTTGCACGACAAAATACCAAATAGTTTGTTTAGTTAGGATGATTTTGGCACAAATTGGTCTTTTACACTATTCTTCAAAATCTTTATTCAAACCTACAAAAATTTAAACAAATTAAAAGCAAAATTAGTTAAAATATGAGAAAACCATGAGAAATTACCCACTTTGATGATAATGTCTAAGTTTGACGTTACTTACTGAAATACTTTAATGATCCTGCTCAATTTCTACTTGTTTTCTCAAACTTCAAGATAAATAAATGAAAGGGTTAAATATATGTTATCCCCACCAATGTGAGCGAATTTCGGTTTACCTTATGTGAAAAAAAAATCGATTCCCCTTTGTAATGTTTGGAGTCTGTTTCTTTGGCCCCTTTGGTGATGTGGCAACTATGAAATCTTCATAGTTGCTGACTTGACAAGCCATGTGTTTTTTTTTTATTTATTTAAATCCATATGGATTTTATATTTTATATATATTTTTTAAAAAAGTTTATAATTTTTTAAATTTTTTTTTTTACTTTTTAAGTACAGTAGTTATTAATTACTTTTTAAGTGCATGAATGCTACTGTTTATTTATTTTAAATTTACATTCATTTATATGTTTTATTTTAAATTTATACTTTTAAATTCATTTTTACCATTTATTTTAAATTTATACATTTAAATTAATTTATATGTTTTCTTAATCACTGTTTCTTTAGATAATTATCTTTATTTTAATCTTTTGACAAATTTTCTCTCAATATTGTGTATGTATTTTCTAATTTTTTTGTCAACATCATTTACTTTCTTAATAACTTTCTTACTTTGTATAATTACCTTTTATTTTAATCTTGTTACAAATTTTTGTCAATATTATTTTGGGAGGTATTATTCAATGTATATGGAGAGACTAGCAGAAGAAATAAAGAAATTGGTAGATTTTGTTGATGGTGTTGAAGCCAAACTTTGGCAGGTACCAAAAATATTGGCAAAAGAGGTGCTTGGTAAGATGAAGCACCAACCAAGAGTGGTGTACTAATCATTACACTAAATGAGCTTTTTGAGGGTGATGGTTTTATCTTTGGATTCCCAACTAGACTTGGAATGATGACTGATCAATTTAAAGCCTTTTTAGATGCAAATGGAGGTCTTTGGAAAACACAAAAACTTGCCAATAAACCTGCTGGAATCTTCGTCAACATCGACTCTCAAAGTGGTGGATAAAAGACTACATCGTAAGAAGAGCCTTTACTCCTATATATTATATATGATTGTGTGAATGAAATTTTTATGGAGGATTTAAAGCATGGCAGATTGACAAATATAAATCAATTAGTTCATCATGGAATGTTATTTGTTCTAATTGGGTATACATTTGGAGATGGAATATTTAGGACGGGAGAAGTGAAAGGTGAAAGTCCATATGGTTCATGAACATATGCTGGTGGTGATGGATCAAAACAACCAACTAAGCTTGAGTTGAAGCAAGCATTTCACCAAGGGATGTATATTGCAACCATCACAAAGAAACTCAAAGAAGTTGCATAAATTTAGTCAACATTCATATACATACAAATAAATGACGCTTGAAAGTCACTAGTAATATTTTAATCCTAGTTTGTTGAGTTCTGCAATTTTATTTAATATGATTGCAAGTAACATATTTTAATATTTCAAAAATAATTTTGTTTTGTTTTGTATAGTGTTATTTTCCAATTGCATGGAGCATGATTATTCTTATGAAGGAATGAAAACAAGAAAGGCACACTAGTGCAAAGTGACGAATATAATTTTAAAATTTACACACATTATGCGGAAAACGGGTGTAAATAAAAATTTTGGTGGCAAATTTGTAAATAAAATATCATTTTATATATTAGCACGGGATAATAAACACCTTATATTTTAAAAAAGAGTGCAAATTAAAAATATTATTATAATAAATTAAAATCATTATTATAGTCAAATCTCTATTACTTCCATTAAAGGTAAAAGGGGTGTAAATTTAAATTGGCTGAAAAAAATTAATTATTTTAATAACTCTCAATATTAATTTTAAACACATTCATTTTAAATACATTAAAAAAAACTCTTCTTTAATCTAATTTATCAGATAATGTAAAAGTAAAAATGTATTAAAAAAAACGTATTCGTATCATTATCTCTAAATAATTTTCAAAATTAATCATGTTATAGTTAAAAAAACATCTAACAAGTAAATATATACATACATCATCAAACCCACGCGTCACACGATAAACGCAGAAAAAAACCCTCACTACGACCTCTATCATTTCTTTTCCCTAACCAACTCACTTTCACCCTCCATCTTCAACCATAATCATAATGTGGGAATGAGAACAAGACGACCACCACCACAACAACAACAACAACAACAACAACAACAACAACGCCTCTCCAAAACCCGACCCTAATTCCTATCTCAATTTCGTTTTCTTCTCATCTCTCCCCAAACTCCAAACCCTCACCCTTATGGGTTTTTTCATGAATAAGGCGATGTGGAGTTCAACCAGAGTCTCCGAAGAGGAACAGAATGAATCTTTTCCATTCTCAACTTCTGTCTTCAATTTCTCTTCCAGAAAACCTAGAATCGAAGATACTCGCAGCCTTATGCACTTCTTCCCCGACGAATCTCCTCCTTCTCTTCCGGTATCTAATCAATTCAATCTTCTTCTTAAACTGAATTTTCATTTCTGATTTCCAATTTGTGTGTCTGAATTAGGTCGAACGGAATCCATTGGCATGTGTTCTAGGAGTACCAAATCACATGACATATGCCGATTTCTGCCAATATTGTGGTTCGTTTATTCAGCATATTCTTGAAATGCGTATTGTGAGAATGGATTCAATGGAAGATCGATACAGTGTTTTAATTTGGATGGAATTTTAAAAAACATTCTGTGGCCGTGAAGATGGCCTCCACAAAACGGTATTGGCACCGATATTGATATTGATACTGTTTTTATGTTACATTTCGACTACTTTTTCTTAAGATATCAGAGGATATTATATGGATTTGATTTGATTTGATTCAGCAGCGAAAAAGTCGTAGTTGAGAGATAGGAAGAACCAGATCTGGTTTTGAATAGAATTTGACTCGTTCTTATTTGTGTTATACAATTTAAGGAATCTGTGATCGTTGCTTGAAATTTTGCTCTCTATGGTTCATTTCATGTTTTGTTAAGGGTAGATTAGTTAATTAGTAACCATCTACGGCTTTTGTTTCCTCAATAGATTATTTAATGTTTTGTTAACTAATAAATGGAATTCTACTATAGAGGGATTTTGTTTCTTTGTTTATCTTTTCAATGGCTTGTTTGTCTCTTGCTGTCATTAGGCTTATTCTGCTATAAAAGCTTTTAATCATTTGAGTTGAGGTTTAGTTATGCAAAACTTGATTGCTGTGAATTGTTTTGTGCCCAAAATAGCTAGTAGAGTAGACGAATGAGAGGACAGAAGATAACCGAACATGTTGATGTATTCTTGTAAGTTGTAACTATAGATTAGGAGCATCATAAACCGAAAGATCAGTTTGATCTTTTTATCACTTGCTTAGTTTCATTTTCAGAAAATTTGCATGGCCTTATTGATCATTTTACTGATTCTTAGTTTGAGTTGCTCGCTGTATTGCAAAGGTTTTTTATTATTCGCTATCCTTATTTACGACTTTGTTTTGAATCATACTTAAGTATAAATGTTTCTTCTTGCAAAGGTTTTAATTTTGTGAATTTTGAAATGTCAATGAGTATTGAACTTTGAATCATTGAATAATGGTCTTCTAATTTTTGTGACTTTGTTGCCTGGCAGCTACACCCGTTAACAAAGACCTGTGGGATAAATCGATTCTGAAAAGTGAAACCCCAATCCTTGTTGAGTTCTATGCAAATTGGTGTGGCCCGTGCAGGATGGTACACCGATTTATCGATGAGGTTGCAACAGAGTATGCTGGAAGACTCGAGTGCTTTGTACTCAACACGGACGCTGATATGCAAATTGCTGAAGAGTATGAAATTAAGGATGTACCAGTGGTTTTATTGTTTAAAAATGGCAAGAAATTTGACGCCGTAGTTGGCACCATGCCAAAGGAGTTTTATGTGTCTGCAACTGAGAGGATGCTCAATTGACGGATAAACTTTTGCTGTTACAGGTCATGTTGAATTTTGGTTAAATTTTCTTACTAATAAATGGCTTGTTTTGTTAACCAATAAGTGGAATTCTGCTCATTTATGTACTTACAGTTGTACATATTTTTCCCTTTGTGGGCAGATTGTGATATGCTAAGAGATTGTTTCATCTTTGTGTTTGTTGTTTCCAGAAAGAGGCCATGGAATATTCAGTTGAGATTGTAATTGAAAAGCTCCTTAATGTTACAAAGGATATTGTTCCCAAGGTAACTGATTTAGCCCCCTGTTCTACTCGTACATAGTTTTTTTTCCTCTTTTAAGTCCGAGTTTTCACCCTTTCTCCAGGTTTTAAATGAAGCGGAGCACTGCCTGACAATTGTTTTATCTCAGAATGATCCATTTAGATGCTTAAGCGTATGTATTTCTTAGTTTTTCTACTATTTGGCCCTCTTTGCTTCTTTAAAAATGTATAATTGAAAAAGGGAGTAGAGTTTTGGATTATTAACTGGAATTTTTTTCAGGTTATAAATCAACAACTTAAAAAGAAATAACTGAAATTTTTTCAGGTTATTATTCCTCTTCTGGTTACCGAGGACGAGAAAACTCTAGTCACTTGCATAAATTGCTTGACTAAGGTAAAGTGCATAAATGTTTCTGTTATGCTTCTATGTGATTTTAGTAAGTCGCGTGACTAGTCAGTCTACATGTGTATATTTATCATCTGCAAAGTAATCAATGGTGTTGGAATATGATGCTAACTCTACAAGGGCTAACAACTAGGAATGAATCTGTTAAGATATGATCCTTTCTTTGAGCAAGAAAACAATTCCTAGAATAGTGGTGTAAAGACATTTTATGTTTGTCTTGATGAATAATTTAGATAATATATTATGATTTTTCATTACTGATTCTTGACTGTGGGTCTTTTGCCTAATATGATAATAAGATTCCACTTTGAGTACAAATTGTCCGTAATGCTCATGCTTATGAATGCTGTTCTTTCAGCAACGTACTTGATATCAATCACTCCCCGTTCCCCTCTCAATCAATATTGGGCTCGTGCAATGACCTCAAAGCTACCGATCTCGATGGTTAAATTGCAATGAAACTTTTGATCTGAATGTTAAATAGTTGTAACCCTTAGTCTATTTTTTATATTGGATATCATGGGCTTTTCTAATGTGGTGTTTCTCTAAAGTGTTGCTTACATACTTGTCAGTATTTTGGAAATCTGATGGAGCTGTGATCACATAGGGAGGTGAAGTCTGCTAGAGGAAAAGGGAAGGGAGTGCCACAATCACTTCGTGCACTTGCTCGTATTCTTTCTTGTACTACGCCTTAGGGTGTGTTAAAATTCTTATTACTTAGATTCAGGTTTTAATTTTAGCCCTTTTTGTTAAATTTAAGAATCCAGGAGAATACCAAGAATCTGTTAATACTGTTGGTCTGGCTGCTCGATCAAGGTATGTATCTAATTTTGTACCTTCAGTTCATAAACCTGAGACACCAAAAGCCAATGTTGGCATGGAAGCCAAATTGAGATCTTGGTTAGAATCAAAAGGCAAGGCAAAGACCTCACAACAAAGACTTGGGCCATTTAAGGGTGTTGTTTATCATTGTTTAAATTTGTGTGTGATAGATAACTGGTGTATTTGTTATTCAGAGACTAGAGCTAGTGAAGAAAAGGGTAATTTATGAGAGACACTGCAGAAAGAGGTTTGGGATGCCAGAAGATTATGAATGGGAAGGAGAGTAACAGGAATGGCTTGGACAAGGAAATTCATTCCTGTTGTTTGAAAGCCATGGCTTCAGCACCTGAGTTGGTGTCTAACTGTCACTCTACTGTTGTTTCTAGGTGGTTCTCAAAATCTCAAACTTCCTTTGGTCATTATCAGCTTTTTAAATTTGTGTTCTTTCATACATGCTGCCGTTTTCATTCCACTTGCAACAATCTATTATTTCTTTGTGTGGCTTCTTTCTTTTACAGGGAAATCTGGGCAAGTTGTTTATTTCAACAACCCAATGTGGCCGGGTGAGTGTTATTCATGTGTATGCATTTATTTATGCTTCATGTAGCCTTGTGAGATCGGAGTGTGTGCTTTTCTTTCTTTTTGATGCTTGGTAACTTAAATTGCAAACTTTACTATTAAAAGATGTACATATTCTTATATTTCATGGCTTTCCTGTTTAATATAAAATTTAGAACTAAATTTTTGATGTTAGAGCATTGAACTTCTTTGTTAATCCTTTTGGAGAAACATCTTTTTTTCTATTTAAGAGTTCCATTATGACCTCTGCTAAGAAGTCAGTTACTTTCTGTACTTCAGTGAAGGTGGAAATAACTTCCATCAACCGAGATGCTCAAAATACTACTGAAAGGTAACAAGTGGTCCTACTCCTATTCTAGTATGTTATAACTCTTTGGCTTTCTGTAACTTAATGTTTGTCTTATTGTGTAAGCAGTAAGACCTTTGCTGATTCTTTTAGAAGTTTGATAGATGATGAAGCTGTTTTTGATTCTTTCGAGGCAAGTGAGTGTAACATGTGAAGTACATGTACTAAGAAGTTCACTAATAACAAGTACTATGCCACTAATATTGAAAAAGACATGCATGATCAAAAGTACACACATTCGGATACAGTTCTTGTCCTCATGAGTATTAACATTTTGATGCATTATAAATAGTGGCATTTTAAATTCTGGTTGCATCAAGATGTAGTTGATTCACTCGATTTAAGAGTGAAGAACAAAAAGAATAATCAATCAGTAAGAGTGAAGAAAGATATCGAGAATGATGACCTTTTCTCCATTATGGACCCGATCCCTCAAATTGGCCAAACCAAGGTGTTCCATGTTCTCTTTCTTTTAGCTTTCTATAAAATGGTTCATGTGTTGAATTGTAATTGGAAAATAGTAAACACCATGAATAAAAATGCACGTGAAGTTTTGATTTATTCGTTACTAGGTTGGCGAGTTGGCTAAGTCCTTCCTCTAGGAACCTTTTTTCCCGGTACACTTGGATGACACAATTCTGCACGCATTGTTACTTCTTTCTAAGCATAGACTTCGTGTTTTACCTTTCATACAACAACCTGATGTATCTGTCGAGTAGCATAGGCTGCACGCATTGTTATTCATCGGTTTTGTTACTCAGGTATCTGTCGAGTTATTGATTGAAGAAGCATATGTATGCATCTTGAAAATTTGTATATTCAGGATGAGTATTGTGTTTGCTTTTATGCTAGAATGCTCTAGTGGAACTACTTCTTCAATCAGGAAAACTAGAGTTGTTTGATAATATTGCAAACAAGAACTTGTCAGATTTCTGGCATTTAAGATCATACCGTTTAGTACAAAGACTACATGAACTTATTTTGATCTATGTTCTGGCTCTGATCCTTTTTTGTCGTAGCACAGTTTTGAAGGCCAAGAACATCCTAGATGTGTACTTGCGATCCAAACTGTTGCAGATGCTTTGAAGCTGCTATGGCAGAACCAAACCTGTGCAATTGCAGTCGTGGATCGACAAACCAAGAAGCTCATCGGTAATGTGAGGTACAGTGACATTTATAATCTTGTAAAGAATGATGAGTTCCTTAGAAATAGAAGGTAAGTTCAAAAAACTTGTCTAATATTTCTTTGCATTCAGCTTATGAATATATAGATAGATAGAGAATAAGAGATTAATTTTGATACGCGATTAATACTTGTTTCTAAGCAATGACAGGATTGTAACTGGTACTATGCCACTATTTAAGTTATGTACTTAATTTTGTAATTGGGGCATTCTAGATTGATTATTCGGTTATGATGTGAATATTGAATCTTGATTTTCTGCATGGAGTCCCAGGTGTGTTGAATGAAAATTTATACAATATAAATCTTGATAATATCTTTTTAGCTGAAGTTGACTCATTGTTTCAATTCATTTTACAGATAAAAAATGAAGTCACTAACCCCATCAGGTGATTCAGCAAGCGGACATATTACTGCTCCAAGAGGCAGATGCCACCTTGAAGCTAAGGACTGGGAGTTAGGAATTCCACTGGTTGTGAATCGTAGATATCTGGGATTGCAGTTCATGGGATACATCTCAGTCAAATTTGTTGGCTCGACATCACCATCCAACGGCCTAAGAAGTTCTTTAGCATCAAATAATGGGTAATTTTACCTTGAAAGCTTATAAGAGAATATTATTAGTTAAGCCAATTTTAAATTTGTAATGTACTATCACACATGAATCCTAATTCCTAATGTCATGGGTACAACAACTAAATTGAGGTTGCTTATCAGGAAGCTGTTACCCTAAAGAGACAAGAAGAATGCATTCGTGAAGAAGAGTCACCGTGGCAAGCTGAAAATGATCAGAAAACAAAACGTGGAGTCAATTTGAGGGAAAGAAGTCAAAGAAAAAACAGGTTGTTACAGATTGAAATTGCACTGTTAAGGAAACTTTAAAAATATGAATATTGATTTCACATATGCTAATTTATCA
Source organism: Lathyrus tuberosus (assembly GCA_022829125.1). NCBI lineage: Eukaryota > Viridiplantae > Streptophyta > Magnoliopsida > Fabales > Fabaceae > Lathyrus > Lathyrus tuberosus. Next base: position 4,951,210 of record JALAZF010000391.1, on the reverse strand, counting down.
TCTTGTTCTTTTGTTAACAATATTTTTTGACTTTGTCACAGGCTGAAATTCAATTGTCTGACATTGTTAATATTATGATTTTAGAAGTCAATAGATGCAAGATTAAATGATTCTCATAAGTTCGAGTACCGAAGATTATTAGAGGAAACAGTGTTATAGGTGACAATTATATGAGATTTGTTGAAATCCTACACCTATTAAAGTTTCTTATTCTTAATTTGGGAGTCTTAGACTGTTATGCTTGGTAAGAATATTTTAGGTATGTATATTAGTGTTTTCCATATCTATGAGGTTGAACAAAATATCATGTTTCTTTGCAGGAACTTCGGTTAGAAATTGGTCTGACTTTGCTAATGAAAAATTGATCCGGTTTGGACCTGGTTACACTAGACAACCTATACGACGACACACTCAGAAGAAACAACCAAGATGTTAGCTATAATCCATGGGAGCAAGGCGGGAGGCATGATGCAACCTACAACGCACGATCCGTTTTTTGCCTCTAATATAATGGCTGCTCCACCTTTTGTACAAATGGCAGCTACGTCCAACCAATAACAATCTTTCATGTATCAACAACAACAATAGCACACTATTTATAGTTGAAAATTATGTTGGTTTTGTCATTGTGGAAATAGGTCTAATTGAATAGAAAATGGAATTCATTTGATTTAGTGAGAATTACATGAATTATATGTTTGTTTTGGTTGTGCTTTTTGTTTATCGAATGTTTAGATGTATACAAAAATATTTGATTAAATGCAATAGGTTTAAATCAAATAAAATATAATATAATTATGAAAATAAAACAAACATATTCTATTTAAAGAAAATAAGGTGTAAATTTGTCAACATCTATGGTAAAATATGGTGTAGTAATCATGAAAATAGGGTATAAATTTGTCAACATCCATGGTAAAATTGGGTGTAAATTTGTCAACATCCATGGTAAGATCGGGTGTAAATTTGTCAACATCCATGGTAAAATCGGGTGTAATATATCATACTTTTACACTCTATTTAAAGAAAATAAGGTGTAAATTTGTCAATATCTAGAGTAACCATTGCTCATTTTACACCCAATTTTTATCAAATGAGGAGTAAATATGTTTAATTTAAATGCAATTATTTAAAAATTTATACCTGTTTTCTAAAACAGGGTGTAATATTACATATTTATACACCTATTTTAAACAAAAAAGGGTGTAATATACCATCTATAAATATCTACATGTAAACATTTATATCCGATTTCTATAAAATATAGTGTAATATACCATCTATAAATGTATATATATAAACATTTACACCCGATTTCAACAAAAAAAAGGGTGTAATATAATATTTATTTACACTCATTTTAAAACGGATGTAAATTCGTCAAACATTTTTCACCCGTTGAATTCACACCCTCTAAAAACGGGTGTGAAATGTAAAAAAAAGGGGTGTAAATTACTCTTTCTATACTAGTGGCAAGAATAAATTTCAACCCTTCATTAGCACCACTATCCTATGATTCATATTAAAAAGGACATTAAATTTAAAATAAATTTAAAATTATCCTCTAAAACATTGATAAGTGTGCATTCATACTTTTCGTTTTCAAATGTTTCGTATTATATATCATTACTCTTTAATTTATATTTGTATATTTTATTTTAAATTATTTCTATGTTTTTCTCTTATATTAAAGAAATATAAAATATAAATGGTAAAAATTATTTTAAAAGTATAAATTTAAAATAAAATATACAAATATGTATAAATTTAAAATAAATAAATAGCAATATTCATGCACTTAAAAAATAATTAACAACTCCTATACCTTAAAAACGTGTTAAATAAAATTTTAAAAATTTTTAAAAAATAAAAAAATTAATTTTTTTAAAAATTAAATAAAAAATAAAAATAAAAAAACCATGTGGTATGCCAAATCAGCAACTATGAAGATTCCATAGTTATCACCTCACCAAATGGGCCAAAGAAACAAAATCTAAACATTACAAAGGAGAGTAAAACAAATTTACAAGGCTAAACAAAAATTCACTCACATTCCTGAAAATAACGTATATTTAACCTTATATAAAATGAAGCCAAAGTCAATCATGTCATATCTTTTTAACATTTTCTATATTCTCACCAATTCACTTAAAAGATAAGGGCATCACTCAATTGAGATGTAAAAATCATTTTAACATAAGTTTGAACAATTTATAAATAATATATCAAATCAAATTATTACACACAATTTTAAGGGCTTAAAGGTTGTAACATGATTTGGATTAAGGTGAGATAATTTTGAAAAGTACATCATTATCATTCGATATGACCGGTCTTCACCACTTTACAAACATTCATACTATTAGTTACTAGAACAACGTTAGCATTTAAAACCTGAATTTGAGCAATGCCGCTATCAAAGTCTTGAAAAGCTTTAAATTTGTGCGACTTGAAAGCCTAATGACGTCATTAGCTTCATCCAACTTGATTTGAACTTGCTGAAGAGTCTCAATATCCTTTTGAGCTTTCGATCTTGCTCGCTCTAACTCGCCACTCAAAGTTACACCTCCCTCAATGATTGAGTACAACCAAGAGCAAGAAAATGGCATGTTAATGCCATCAATTCGTTCATATAAGAAATACACTATGCAGGTGCAAATTGACAACTAAAGGAGTCAAAATTTTCCTTAACAACTAAGGACATATTGGTCTTAATTTGTTTTGGAGGCAAAGAACCTTCCCTAACTTAAGCAATGTCTGACACATCCCTCTAGTTCAATGTTTACTAGTTAATAACTTCAATTTGATTTAATTTCTCAGTCAAATTATTTGGTAAAATAATATTTTATTTAATTTTTATTAATTAATAAAAATATAATTTATGAAAATAAGGTAAAAGTAATTAGTTAATTAATACAAAGATAAGATACATTTGTATCCTTATTAATTTATTTCAAACTTTAAATTTTTGCATTCAATTTTTATCTTATATTTTGAATTTTCTAATTTCTATGATATGAATGAGGTTAAATCTTCTCGAAGACAGTTGTAAAATAACCATTAATATCTTTTTAATTGATAAAGATTTTTTTTTCTTCTTTTAACTTTTTAAAATAATATATCGATATTATTTGTATTAACTAGATAAACATCAGTGATAGTTTGTTAATAATATTTATTATTTTTTAAATTTTTACAAAATCGTGTGATGTTCAAAGTACTTGCTAATTTTTATGTTATTTTTTCAAGAAAATAAATAAATAAATAAATCTTAATATACATTTATTTCTTGTAAAGTTAAATAATTACTTTTTTGGTCTTTCTTTTCATGAATGAATTTTTTTTGCTTGTAATCTCAGCTTGGGCTATCTATATATACATGTTTTTATTCCAAACAACTCAAGCCTTTTATTGTTTAAGCTCTTCAATAATTTCAAAAACACTAAATAACCTTGAACTAAGTGGTAGCTGCTTGTACTTCATGGAAAACCTAGTAAGCATTTATTCAATTTTTTTTAAATTTATCCTTGTACCTTTAGATTTATTCATGTATTTATTTGTTTATGCAAAAGCATATTTTCTCATATGAAATTTATGAAATTTTGAGATCTGAATTTTAGAGATGCACGTATTCACGTATCCGATGTATGAGTGTCAATTTGATTAATTATAATTCACAAATTAAAAATCATATCTTTTAAACCATTAGATCTCGATTAAACTATTACTGAAGCATTCAATGCATGTATACTTGCAGTAAATGCGTGCCCTTTTGTATAAGCAAAAAAAAGTGCAGGAGAAAAAGATAAAGCAATTGTAAACACTTCGATCCGAAATTTTTGTGTCATGTGTTATTGTTATATATTTATGTCTTATTATTTAATATAAAAAGGTGTTAATAGTTGAGACAATTATATTCAATTGAATAATACTTGCAAAATTTTGTTTAGATACATGAAAATCCTATCAATTGATTTAGGGGATGTTTAAATAAATATTGGTGATTTTCTAACTTTTTTTAATTGACGTCTGATCTCGATTCAATGACCTCAAATGCATTTAATACATAGATATGTTAAAATTTGACATTAGAGAATTAGAAAATCGTAGTTCAAAAAATTATAAATTCTTATGAGTTATATTTATTTATTATTTGCTAATCAGTTTATTTCAACACTTAATTTGATAAATTTTTTGTTAGGAGGGATTGAACTCAAACATAGAAGACTCACATATTCAAGAGGGAGGAAATGATGCTATCAACACATCAATGGTGTATGGCTTCCTATTTGTTATCAAATTAATAATAGTGTTTTTTGACTAATTATTAAACTTGTCAATATGTAAAACATGTTTTTACTTTTTAGGTTGCCCCAACAAATTACCTTCAGTTCTTTGTTGAATGGAGACAATGATGCTGTTGAAGAACAAATGATTTGTGATTTTGAAACTACAATTCCCAAGTATCTCCCTATGCACCCATTTGATCCTTTTTATTTTAGTTCTATTTAATGAATTTTTTTTTATGAGCAATCTCACTTCAACTTAGTGATTTTGGTATTTCAATAGGCACGACAGTATAACCTTACTTATGAGTACCATCCAAATCTATTTTAAATTTGACGGAGAAAACTTATTTTAATTGGATTTGAGTTTAAAATTAGGGTTTTTTCGATTATAAAATACGGGGACGAATCAGATAATGAGAATAGTACCCACCATGAACCCGTCTCTGCAGCATTTATTTTATTATGCATTTTATTATTTATTTATGATAATTTAAATATTAAATATATGTCAATGTTATGATATTTTGATTAGTATATTATTTAAAATATTTGAAATTTATATATGAAATTTTTTGAACTTGTTCTATTTTATTATTTGTAATGTAATTTTATTTTAAAAAAATAAATATTTTTATTAAAAAATTAATTTAACTAAATAGATGGTAGCAGAACAAAATATCCAAATTCAATCCAAATTCACTCGGAATATGAGTTTTATTTCCTCATATCCATTGGGGATTAGGACGAAGAACAGAGATTGTTTGTCTCTGCCCCGCCCACCATGCCACATTGTCACCAAATACTCATGTTTATGAATAAAATGTCAATATATAAAGAAAGGAGACTTATATATTAATTGTTTTAAAATTTTGAATGGGACATTTGTCTCTTTTTGTAGTTTTAGATTATTGGTTCTGTTGTTGCTCGTTGTAACTTGGATATATAAATGAATAAATGCCCCTTGAATTTACATTGATTAATGATATTTAAGTTTTTCAAGTTACACTTATTTAATATTCATTCAAAAGATTTTGAATTTTTTAAATTTTCATGATCTTATTATATGGTTGAATCATGCATAGGGAGGAACCTAGAGACGAAAATGATATCATAACAAGTGAGAATGTTACTACTGCTGAGAGATATCAAAATCTGAATATTTCGTTGGAAAAGGTAAAAATCTCAAATCACTTCATCTGTTTTATTTCAATTCTATTACGTTTTTTCTTTCTGTTATTTGTTTTTTATATAATTAGTACTAGTATTAATTTAGCCAGCCTGAAAAATTGTGTGGTTTTTTCACTAAGAGCATCTTCAATAATAGCTCGAATTTGAGTTGCTAAATCTAATATTCGCGGGCCTACTTTTTCCAAATTATTAATAAAAAATATGATGATATTTTATTATTAATAAAAAATATTATGACATTTTACTCCACTACAAGTCTCTTAACTTGATCCCAATATGAAAAACATACTCATTTTTGTATGAACTAGTCTTAGAATTTCGGGTGAATTTTGTTATGAGTTTAGTCTGAATGGGGCTCCTAATACTTTGGGAAGAATATAGGGTTTTGTGAATTGCAAAGTGTCCTCTTATTTCAAGTACCTCAACATGCATGTGGCGGAAAATCCTAAAAAGAAACTTGTTTTATTTTTAACACACACACTCTCTCTCTCTCTCTCTCTCTCTCTCTCTCTCTCTCTCTTAATGTGTGTGTATCTGATTTTGTGGAGATGTATATCAAAGTGTGAAAAGAGTATTGTTTGTTTGCAACAACATTTCGTTTGAGGTGGTTCTAAGAGGGTTTCTAAGATCTCTTGGGTCAGGCAGGAAAATGTTTGTCAACCTAGTAATGATATCGATTTTGAATCCGCATCTCGTTAATATAGCTCTCTTTTGCAAGTGGAATTAGAGGAACATCTTTGGGAAAAAGGGGAGCTTTGTGGTGATATATTCTAAATGCTAGACACGAGAAAAAGAGGGCATTCATTAATGGCCTCATGGTATGTCATATGTAGTTAGTTGATGATATCATTCTCCCAAGATAGGTCTTGATAGACAACCTTTAGACAATTAAGGTCATTCGTCTTCGTAGCTTTGAGTTGGAATTAGGTCTCCAGGTTGACTTTTTAAAAAATTGTTTGTTTGGTCATAATATGTATAAATCTTTTACAAGTTTGGATGAACGCTTCCTTAATTTGTGGTCGTGGTAAGCTAGCCTTGTTTTTAAGGTCAACCTTACAAAGTTTTCTATTTGGAAGCCTTTGATTATCCTTATCTCTAAAAGTATTCTCTCATGGAGAAATGAGTTTGTTTGCATGAGGATATTTTTTTCTTATTAACTTGTTTTTTAGTGCTATACACATCTTCCATCTTTTTTTATGAAGATGTCGACCAAAGTTTAGAGACATATTATTAGATTAAATAAGAGGTTCCTTTGGGGTTGTTCCAAGGGAGACTCCAAAATTGCTTGGGTGAAGTGATGAGAATGTTTGTAAGCATAATAAGATGGAAGACCTAGGTGGAAAACCTCATGTAAGCCTAAGAACTAGGGATGCTAGTATGGTCAATCTAGAACTTTAGGATAAGTGGCACTGAAGGTTGATTATGGAAGGGACCTTTCAATTAGAGGGAAGTTATTGTTGCTTAGTATGGCTCTAAGCAGAGGCTCTCACCCCTCACTGATCGTCAAAGGGATTATAGGGTGTCATCATCTTGGTGGAAAATTGACTTTTTGTTTGGGACAAAGGCATCTTGTACCTCTTATTGGTGTTATTTTTGTGTTTTAGTAAGATTTACACGAGGTTGTTTTTTGTCCTCTGATCAAAAGAAAGATCAGGTTGCTCATGTGAGTTCTTTGGTGGGGCCGAGTGGTTTGGAACTTTAGATGGAGAAGAAAACTATTTGTTTGAGAAGAAGACTTTCTTGCAACCTTGATTGATAGTCTAGTTGGTAAGATTAAAGACAACTATAATAATTTCTTGCATTAACTACATGATTAGAAGGGTGTGTATATGGTACCCGCTGCTTATCAAGATAATGCAGGGATGCCCCTGGTTTGGAGGTTTGGTGAAATCGGGCAGTGAGAGTGTTTGCACAAGTTTGAAAATTTTGGGCTCCTTCCAAGGTCACTATTTTTTTTTCCATCAACTCATTTAGAATAGAATTCTTATGAGATTGAATCCTTTAAAAAAGAGGATCATCGAGGACCTATGTGTTAATTCATGCATGTCTTGTTGAAGCCATATGGAATCTTCTAGTCACTCATTTTCTGCATATGGGTGTTTTGTATGGTATTTTTAGGTTTGGTTATGAGGTGTTTGTACCACCAAGTTGTTGATCGTTTGATGGGCTTGGACTTTAGAAGAGGGAGGGTAGGGGTAAAAAATTTAGGCTTGCCTCGACTATAATCTGGAATTCAATGTTTCGGTCCATCTGGACGATCCATAATGATTTTATCTTTTTTTTTTAAATAAGTCGATTATAGTGCATGGTGTAAGAGAATTTTTTTCTCCCTTTGGAAGTAGTTTTTCGATAAACTGTTAAGAAATTGTTAATTACTACCAACAGGAATGGGCGAAGGACTCCTTAATTTTCTTAATTTTCTAAAAATCATAAATATCTTCATCTTCTTAATTTTCTAATTCATAAATTTTTACAAATTAGTTTCCTATTAGAATGGAGAATTAAAGAAATCCCAAATTTACCCCTAGAAAGTTGTAAATATATGCAAATCACTAATCTCAAAAACATGTGCATTTTGTTCCTCTTTTGTTTTCTCTCAAATAAAATAAATAAAAATTGATTTTTATGTTTTCTCTTTATCAACCTTCAAACAATTAAAAAATAAAAATAAAACGAAGTAGATGATGATGAAATAAAGTTTTTGTGATCATTACCTTCATAGTATTGCTTTTTCTTCTACAACTTTTTCCCGAATTTAAATCATCTGATGCTATTTCTCTGCAGCTCTCTCTCATGCCCTTTTTCCGTTCCTATCTCTTTCATTATTTTACTCTGTCTCATCTTCACCACTTCTTTTTTGATTTCCACTTTCTCTCTCTTTACTCTCACAAAAATAAAGTTGCACTGTTGTCCAACAACAGAGGATCCATTTTTCCTTTTTCCGTTGTATAAATCATACTCCCTCCGTCTCATAAAAAGTGTCTGAAATAGAATATGCGCGGTTTTTAAGAAAATGATTGGAAGTGTTAACTTTAAAGATAAAATTATATGTTTGTACTAAAATACCCTTACTTTGTAATTAGTAGAGTAGTTGAAAAGCGTGAAAGTTAATAAATAGAGGTATAATAGTGGAAAAAAATAATAAATGTTGTATTGGTATTCTAAAGAGACATTTATTTTGATACAACATTTATTTTGAGACATGAAAAAAGTGCAAATGAGATACTTTTTATGAGATAGAGGGAGTATAAAAAAGAAGAAGACGAAAGTTTTGATTGTTAGTAACTTTGCAATCATGAATGATTTAATACTTGTCTTTCAAGTCTAATCAACCACCATTCTGATTATGATTGTGATCTACGACAAAAACAATTCTCTTCAGTGAAATTGAAACAAGATTGGATAAATTATAATGAAAAATAAAACGTAAGATTAAGAGAATGATGAAGAAGAAGTGGCTACAATATGTAGGGAAACAATTTATAGTGAGAGAAATAATGAGATGAAAAGAAAACAAGTACCTTTGTAAATAATACTCAAAACCCTAAATTAACTCATCTTAATTTTCTACCAACCCACCATTTTCACATTCCCAATTTAAAAATATGGATGGCTTATAAAAAATGAAAAATACCCCGAAGAAATAAAAATCATAGATTTTTTTAAACATTGTATTATTCATAATTTTCACACCAACTTAATTTGATTTCATGAAGACATTTATATATTTAATTTGATAATTTATTATTTATTATTTTTTTGATTTAATTCTGGTTTATAAATTTAATTTAGTATTTCTAAAATTATGATTTAATAACAAAGATTTATAAAATATGACGACGAAGATGAAGAAGAAAAAAAAAAAAAATTATTTGTACTTGTTCAAGTTAATAGTGAGTCATTTAATGTCACATCATAATTCATTTGTCACTTTATATACCACATTCAAAAAGTAAATGTTTTGTTAAATTTAAAGAAAATGAATAATTTGATTAGTAGAGATATAGTTATTAGGAAAAAAGTAACAAAATTTTTTTATGAGATTAACTTAAAATTTATAATTAAGTTAAGAACTAAATATCTAATTTAAATCTATATATATTTTTTTATCTTACTAGTTTTATTTTGTTAGTTTGAGTTGTAAATTTGGATAGTATAAAAAAAAACTAATGAGATTAAAGGTAGTGTACCGTCGATGAAAATTAGTTTTACACCATCATCAAATAAAATGATAATATTCATTCATATCATATCAATATTTTAAAAATAAAAAGGTGATTTGGAGGAATACACGTTTCTTATTAGTTGATATTTTATAGTGAGTGTCACTGTCAATCAGTATGTGCATATTTCTTTTTCTTAAAACTAATTAGCATACGATCACTTGCACTATTATGAGTGATATTTTATAATTGCTTACAAATTTGTTTAATGGAACACTTAGTTTTATACATTTTTTAGGAGGGACTGATTTCAAATCGGGAAGCTTCACAGGGCCATGGAAGAGAAAGGTTTGATAAAGGATTCAATCTAAACCAAACTCCTGCCCAATCACCTTTACCTGAAGTCATTGCTACACCAATGATGTATGACTCTCCTATATCTTATCAAATTCATAATATTTTATATTTTGATTAATGATTAATCAAGTAAACATGGATATTATTTTTTTGTATTTTGTAGGTTGCCCCAACCAATCACATTCAGTTCTCTGTTGAATGGAGATGATTTTGCTGCTGAAGAAATGATGCTTTCTGAATTACAATCTTCATTTCCAGAGTATTTTCTTATCCACTTATTTGATCTTTTTTATGGGATGTTCTTTTATTTAAATCAAATTTATTGTGTATGTTTTTTCAATATCTAATTGAAAACTTCATAAAAAATGCTAAACACTTTGTTAGTATTATTTGTCTTAGAGCAAACTCACTTCATTTTATTAATTTTGATACTCAACAATGCCACAAAATAATTACTTGTCATGAACATAGTTACCCATGTTACATTAGACTTCTACTCTTTTTTATTCTTGTTCTTTCAATTTATTTTTAAAAATAATCAGTTAAGAAAATATTTAGATTCTAATCCTTAATTATAATTTTACTATAAATTTCACATGTACATGTATAAATGTCTGACACTCATATGGAATTGTACAATATATGTATTTCTTATATAACTTAGATAACTATATAGAACAGTGCTCGTTGTTAAGGGAGTTTCACACTAGGGAAATTGATACATGGTGTAGGACTAGACACCTTTGTGAGAGACACACCACTTGTCCACCTAAAACCTTAAGGTGATAGGTGAGTGAGTTCTCTTACTTATAAATGCTCAAGTCACGACATTCCTATCCAATGTGAGACTATTTCTCCACTTACTCACACTTGCTTATATTATTTCAACACTCCCCATCAAGTGTGAGTCCATAATGTTCCCCATTTTTTATACTTGTACCGCTGTTGACACCTTTTTTCAAGGGTCTTTCAAGGAAATTTCGATACACCTCTTCTTGAGCGTCGATTCCAACGGAACACCACTTCATGGGCATTTCGATACAAGTAAGTCGGTCTCTTTCTCGAACCAAAGACTCATGATACCATTTGTTGGGAAGAGTTTACTAGGAGCATTGATACATAGTGTAGGACTATGCACCTTTGTGAGAGACACACCACTTGTCCACCTAAAACTTAAGATGATAGGTGAGTGAGTTCTCTCACTTATAAATGCTCAAGTCACCACATTTCTATCCAATGTGAGACTATTTTCTCACTTACTCACACTTGCTTATATTATTCCAACACTTGTTTTGTATGACACTCGTACGATACATGCCGGATAAATAAAACAAATGTCATCATGAAACTTGTCTTTTTCTTTAGGCACATCTCACACACACACACACACACACACACACACACACACACACACACACACACACACACACACACACACACACACATATATATATATATATATATATATATATATATAAGGAAAAAAGATGAGTGAAAACAATGTTGATCACTTAGGAGTTAAAAACATTAAAGTTGAATACAATAGTTTTAGTTTGTTTGAAAATATACACATAAATAAAAGCCAAATATTACCATAGTTTTGTTTTAATTTTTTTTATAAAAAATATTAAAGTTAGATGTACATATATAGTTTGTATCTTTAATTTAAATATTTTATGTAGAGTAGACAAAATCAAAAGGGGGTGAAATCTATGTCTAAGTTTAAGTTTGAGGGGTTCAAAATGTTAAAGGAGAAATGTCTCATTTGTCATAAAATTGGCCACTTTAAGAAGGGTAGCCTCAAGAGGGGGAGAAATGGTGATTCTATCTGGAAGGTGGTTTACTCAGATGAGGAAGGTAATGAGAATGATGGTGAACTAGTTGTAACAAGTTTCAAAATAAATAAGAGTTGGGTCTTGGACTTAGAATTCTTTTATCACATATATCTAAGGAATAGATATTTTTTATACTATGAAGCTAAAATAAGGTGCAGTCCTTCAACTCATTAATAATAAGGCTTGTAAAATTCATTATATTGAAACAATTTGTCTCAATATGTTTAGAAACTCTGAGTTTGTTTTGTGTAATTTAAGGCATATTCCCGAAATTAAGCGAAATTGGTTGTACATAAGCCTGTTGGATGACTTAGGAAATTATACTATAATTTAATATGGCATGTTGAGAATTTTGCATGTTGCATTGATTATTTTAAGAGGGTCCAAAATGTATGGTCTATATGTTTTGGATGGTTCCATTGTTATCGATTATGCATTAAAATTCTCTAAGAGAGTTACAAGCCCTATAGGAAATCAAATAGCATATAAATTGAAAATTGTAATAACTAACAAAGACCTAAAGTATATTTCAAAGCACTTTAATGAGTTTTGATGGAAACTATGTATAAGGCGACATAGAACCATAGTTGGCACACCACAACAAAATGACCTAGCTAAACATATGATTATGCCCATTTTGAAGTAGGTAAATTTTGTGTTGTTTCGAGGTTAGTTACCTAAGAGTTTCTAGGATGATGTTTTTAGTACTACAACTTATTTTATCAACATATGTCGATCTATAGAAATATGCATTAAGACACCTATTGAGATTTGGAATGGAAAACTATCAGATTACTTTATTTAAAGGTTTTTCAGAGCTTTGCCATTTCTACATTTTAAGCAAGCTTGATGCTAGAGTTGTGAATTAGGTCTTCATTGATTATCTTGAAGTTTTGAAGGTAAACAAGCCATGAACTGGAACCAAGAGGATGAACTTTCATTATATGTAGGAATGTCAATTTGATTATACTCGTATAAGGATGAAGTGAAAAAATGAAATTTAAAGACTTAAAGAAACTAAGGTGGAAAAAAAATCAATTTACGGTGAAGGTTCTTACTAGCGAGTCTAGAGATGAGGAGGATGTGAAGACTCCCACTTATAGGTTTAGATAAAGGCAACCTACAATAGATCTAGACTATCAGTTGACACATGGTATATTAAGGATGAGTATTGTACCATCTAAAATATGGTTATGCTGATATTATTTGTTATGCTTCAGATATGGATAAAGGATTGCAAGGCTCAAAATCAAATACCTCCATAGTGGCATTTAAGAGAAAAAAGAGTAAAAATGTTTGAAAGTGGTGAATGAGGAAATGCATTTTTTGTATAACAACCATCCTTTAAAACTTGTTAAATTACATAAGAGACAAATGATAGTTGTATGCAAATGGATCTTCAAGATTAATACATATATTCCATGAATTAAACAACCAAGGTACAAATAAGACTTGTGGAAAAGTGTTTTACTTAGGTGGAAATGATTGAATACAATGACTGCAATCACAATGCCAGTGAGATGAGGCATGAAACATGCATAATTTTGTTTGGGAAAACATAAGGAAGTTGGTTGGGGCGTGAGATAGTTATCTTGATCTCTATGTCATTCTTCAACTATTTTATGTTATTTTTGCAAATAGAGGAGTTTTCTAGATAGAGAAACTTAAAGAAACCAAAAGAGGGATTATTAGTTTTACTAATCCTATGAGTTGGAAGATCTTTGGTTGTAATCGAAGAGTTGAGAAACACTTTCATACACTTTAAAATTGAGTGATTCATATATTGAGAAGTTGCGAGATTAAGTCTAAAATAGATAAATATTAGAGAATATTTATATGAACTTATTGAACTAATTTCTTGTAATTCATTTTTAATTTCGTATTATAAAATCTTGATTGATAGTGGATCTAAAAACTAATCTTCCCCTCATAGTAGATTATTTTGTATCCAACTGAGTAAGCAATTGTTTTATGCATTGATTCACTACTTTTGTTTTTATTCTTGTTAGTTAGTGGTTTGCATACACTATATCGATAAATTAATTATTTGTTTTAGTTGTTTAGTTTGATTGTCATTATTCTTTATTTCATACATCATTTTTTGTGTGTGCATTGATCCTTCATTTTACAAAAATGAGGTCTATTGGAAAATTAAACGTTAATTTTTAATTGTAAAGTGATTTATGATTTGAGATGATTTTTTTCTTCTTCGAAACAACTAATAATTAAAGAGTGAGGTAATACAACTTACATTTGTGATCTACTTTCACAAGCCTCGTTTTTCTTGTATTGTTTGATGTGTTTCCATAATTTTGATTATTGATATGAATTATTCAACTTAACTAGGCCTGAAGAAGCAATGGGTGGACAGGTTCAACCTTACAGCCCTATTACTACAAGGGATGCTGAAGATTATGACACAACATTAACTCTATCTTCGAGGTAACAACTTGTTTAATATTATTCATAATTTTGTTTAAGTTTTAAATTTATTAATACATGGTTGTTTGCATGATTGACTTTAGTTAGGTTTAACGAGTTTTGTAAATTAGTAATTTTATATTTCTGAATCTGAATTTAGATTATGCATTAGTGACTGTTGAATTGAGGTCAAATGATTTAAATTTTAATGCGGGTTTCGATTTTTCTAAAATTAAAATATTAAATTTGAAATCTTGACTAACTAATTTCGATTTAATGGTTGTCGATGTGTCAATTGTCGCCCATGTGATATTTGTGATTGCATGTCGTCAAAATTTAAACTCACTTTAGAGGTGTTTCAACTTTTTATTGAATTCAAATTTGTTAGTTGTCAAATCATGCATTTACGTAGTCAAATGATTGTGACTGTCCAATTAAGATCGGACGGTCTTGATTTAATGATAGAATTATAGAATTAGTTTTTAAGCCATTTAAATATTTAAGTTAGAAAATATTTTATCTCAGTTGGACTTTAATTAGTTATTGGGCCTTTAGTTTATTATCCACTAGTATCATTACATATATGTAATGTCTTTGACACATTTGAGGGATCAATCAAAAAAATGAAAAATATTATCTTTTGTTTTATTTATTTTTAGATAGCTTTTACTCTTCTCTCTTTTAGTATTGAAATCTAGTCTCAAATCTTTGATAGAAAAACTTTCTATCATTTAAGCTTAGTATTTTTAAAATTTTAAAATATAAATAGATTCTATTTTTTCTAATCATACAATTACGATTATCTTGTTAATACTAACTTGACTGTGTGAAAGTGTTACTGGAATGGATTCAGATTTTTTTTTAATATAGATATATTCGTTATTCTAATTTCTTCATTATTCTTGAATTGAATTTTTTTATAGGGAGCAAATTCACAACATGACAAGTGTGAATGTTACAGATCCTCAGAGAAAACTGAGCATTTTATTGGGAAAGGTAAAATTCCCAAAATAACATAATTTATTTATTTTAATTAATTTGAGCCATCGGTAATAATATAAAACATTGACAACATTTTGAATTACAGCAACCAATAGTAATGCAACATGGAGATGATCGTCCTTTGAAACGAACCATTGAAGTTGGAGAGTCTTCCACTACGAAACATCAAAAGGTAACAACTTCACATCCATAACACACATCAAAATCCATTATAAATGAAAATAAAATTTGAAAATGTTTCGTGGAACTTAAATATGCTCAATTATACTTAAGAATACTTGGATGAGATGATAAGGGATTTTTTCAAGTTAACCAGTGGTCATAGATTTCCCGGACACAGAACAATGTTAGATCTCCGATTTCTATAAAAAATGTTGTATTATTCTTTGCAAAATTGGTTTATTTTGACTTTTAAGTGGTTTGCAGAAGGATCCACCTCCTGTAGTTGCTGTTGCAAATGAAGTGAGGAACTACAATGCTTCAAACAACACCTCTAGATTAATGCAAGTGAGGAACTACAATGCTTCAAACAACACTTCTCGATTAATGGAAATGAGGAACTATAATCTTCCAATTGACATCTCTGATCCCAAGTACTTGTTCTTCAAACATCTCAAACACGCACAATATTTAAACATTAAATTTTCTCTTTAATTTTGGATGTTTTGTTTTCAGTCCAATTCCGAATGCTCTATATCACCCCCGATACGAGGCTATGGGTCTTTCAGGTGACCCCTATATTAGAGTGATGAAGGCATTAGGTAATTGTATTTGATTAAATTACTTAATTTCTTAGTAGTTTTTTCAAAAGCTTACTACAAGAGTAGTATAAAATACAAACACAGGAAACACAAAACCGACACTGTCGATATAAAAAATAATATAATCACAAGTGTTTGTGTCGGTCCACAAACACAAAACACATCTTTTTTTTTCTTTCAGAAGTGTCTGTGTACAAGACTTTAAGACTTTTTTACATGATTATCACTGTTTGTAATATGCAGGTTATCATCAAGAGAGAGATTGGTATTTCATATTCAAATGAAGAGTGATTGGAATTTTGGAGAGAAGATGAATTAAATAAATTGGCTAAAACTCAACTTTTTTTTATATTGATTATTATTTTCCATCAATTATAGTAATTTGTAATTTTTTTGTTCGAGTGACATCTTAAACATTTTCTTCATATTTCTTGCTCTAAATTTGGTACATCAAAACCATTTAAGTCTTTTATGGAATTATATTTTGATTGTTGAATATCAATTTTTTTTTACAATATTGTTAAATATTATACTTACAGTTTTAATGATTATTTATTAATTAAAGTGAAAGTGATGATCATTTCATACCGACTCAAAGGGATTGAAACTCAATTCCAAAACTAAATTCTTATCATTTTTTTGAGAAAAAGTTTTGATGATATGAATTCCAAATCTTATTAAGTTGGATTGACCTCAAAGTTTTATGCCTCAGAAAATTGTGAAATTTACAACAAAAAAAAAGAATCTTTCTCTGTTGTAACGGTGGTGTTTCAACCCTTTAGGGATTACTATTTGACCATAAAAAACTAGAAGATGGAAAATTTTGTCACATTTAGTTACATAAAGCTTATAAGTTTTTGTGACAAATTTCTCATTTTTAGATTCAATGAGATATTTCCCATTTGAGGGTTCCAATTATTTGTACACATAAGGAGGTTTTGGCTTCACTTCTGCCACATTTACCTCATTTTTTTGACAAAGTTAATGTCTGTGTCGGATAAGTTATCTATTTCTACTATCTCGACGTATGCTACTTTTTCATTTTTATGGTACTTGCTCGACCTGGCCTTTTCGGTCTTAAGACGTTCAACCTGTCGAACTCTATATACCAGCTGGGCCATATTCCTTAGATACTGAGTGTCTAACTTCTTCCTAATGGAATAGTCTAAACCACTTGCGCCCATTTTGACCAACTAATGTTCAGGGACTTGCGTAAAGCACATTTCCTTTAGAAGTCTAAACCTGTTCAAGTAGTCATCAATCGACCCAGGCATTTTTTGCCTAACGCTGGCTAGTTCTTTAAGGCTAATTTTTTACCGGCCCATATAGAATTGTTCATGAAACACTCTCTCTAGTTACTTGAACTATGTATGGAATAAGTAGGGAGTGTGGTGAACCATGTAAAGAAATTTATTGTCATAGAATTTTGAAAGTATTTCATCTTAAATTCTCATTATTAGCTATATCCCATGTCTCAGCCTGATATCTTGTGACCTGCTCGATTGTGGACTCATTGGTATCACCAAAAAACTTGGTGAATTTGGGGATTTTCCACACCCTGGGGTGTTCGGTATGTCGAACATATTTTGACAGAAGAGACACATAATTAGACCTATGAAGACCAACATTGAGGCCATTTTGGGCATTCATATTATTCTGCCCCCCAAAGTTGTTTTGTTGGACATTCATAAGTACTTGGTTGTCGTCCTGGTCTCTTGACGCCATAACTATTTCAGGACCATTATGGGCTTGGTTAACATCGCCTATCCTAGGTGAAGGTTGTTCGAATGGAACTTGATTAATAAGTGGTGGCACAACTAGCGTACACTTGTTGCTAACGATAAAGTAGCCAGCTGTCGTACCCAGTGTTTTAAAAACCGGACCGGTCATCAAACCGGTGAGGGTACTGGGTCACTGGTTTATCGGTCGAACCACTGGGTCATTGGTCGAACCGCATGACCAAACCGGATTAAACCGGATAATTTGGTTGAATAAACCTGTCATTATAATAGGTATAAAATCGGTAAAACCGATCGAACCGGATGATTCAGTATCTAAAAAATATAACTAGCACTTAAATTTTTTGAAAATATCATATCATAAATTCACAGGTTCATAATTTAAATGCAAATTTTAAACAGAGTCTAATTGTAAATTTTAACCAGAGTCTAAATTAAACAGAGTCTAATTTAAATTCATAGTTTTAATGTTAATAGAAAATCAGTTTTAATGTTAATAATTAAAACAATACAAATATTAACATTATTCTAAATAATAAATTTTTCAAATCTATATATATAATGGAAATCAGTTAAGTCTAAAATTATATTATATTTAGTTTCTTAATCTGTGTTCTTAAATTTCTATACAAATATTTGTATGATGGTTTTTCAATCAATATAAATACAAAATAGTAAAAATAGTTTTGTGGATATTACGAAACTTAATTTGTGTATCACTTGAATTAAATGAGTGATCACTATTATTCTTGGGGAAAAGTTCATATGTGTTTGAATAAAAATTTTTTTAAAAAAAATATTAATTTTTTTTTTAAATAAGCAGTTGAACCACCGGTTTTCCCGGTTCGCACCGGTTCCCTCCCGTTCGAAGACATGGGTGATCGAACAAGTGAACCCGACCAGTTACCTGACCGGTTCCCGGTCCAACCGGCCGGTCCGGTTTTAAAAACACTGGTCGTACCTCAAAAAATAAGAACGACCTCGCAAAGCACAATCGCACTCCCGCGGGATGAACTTAACAGAGTCGCAACCGATCTTTATTTATTCCCATAGAGGGAAAGGGAAAATATCGAATAAAACCCCTAAAAGAAAGGATAAGGATAAGGTCATCGCAACCAATATCTGAGTTCGAGAGTCGGTTACGCAAGGGGAAGGTATTAGTACCCCCTCACGTCTGTTGTACTCAACGGGAACCGTTTAGTTAGGGTTGAATGAATGTTAGCTTAATGTTAGTTTCTAATCTTCTGCTTACGGAGTGGGAAAAGAGAGAAGAAATGTTTTTTTTTAATTATTATTATTAAAAGAAACGAAACCTAAAGAGGTTTTTATTATTAGGGTGCTCGCCAAGACTTTGCAATCAAGTGCCTACGTATCCTTACAAGGAAGAAATCAGGGCAATCGTAGTTCGGGTTAAAGTTTGTATATAGTTTGGATATATTTTAAGAATGATGAACATTTTATGATAATCAAATGCTCAAAGAGTTTATGCTAGAGTGTTAAACTCTAACAGCCCTTTTCAATCAAGATTGATTGGAAAAAATTGTTTGTGGACCATAAACATTGATAGTGATCAATGGTTCAAAGATTTGTGCTAGAATGCTAGACTCTAACACCTCTTGGTCCAAGTGGAAATTAAGTGTTTTAAGAATGAAAGAAAGAAAATAATTGGGTTTTGCTAGAATGCTAGATTTCAACAATCCTTTTCTTTCAAGTTTATTTCAAAAGAGTATTGATGTACTTTGAAGTATTTTAGTGATCCTTAAGAAGGAAGAGAGTCTTGAGATGACACTTGACAAAGAGCCAAAGTTTTGGGAGGGCACTTGTCAAAGAGTCAAGGTTTTGAGAGAGAAATTGACAAAGAGCCAACGTTTTGTTTAAAAATGGTTCAAATTTGTAGGATGGAGTTTGAATTGAGTTTTAGGGTTTTAGATAGGATTATGGTTTGAGGATTAGCGTATGACAAAGTTTACGGTTTGATGAGTAAGGGCTATGATGAATAAGGGTTATGATGATCAAGGGTTTGAGTTTGATGAAAGATTTTGGGTTTGATGAAAGAATTTGAGAAAGTAAGGGAATTGAGAAAATAGTAAGGTTTGATGAATAGATTAGGATTTGATGAGTAAGGGTTTTATGAGAAAGGATCCAACCACGTCTTTACAAATAAATCAACAAGACATTTATTCAAAGGGTTTTAAAAATTAAAGACATAATCAAATAAAATTCCCTAACAATTTAAAAATAAAAATCTAAGTGTAAAAACATCCTAATAAATAACTAAAATATTAAGACTATTTTAAATGAAAAATAAACAAAGAAGAAATGAAAATATTTTTAAGATTTTAGCAATAATATAATTAGTTAACTAATAATATATTTTGATTTTTAAAATTAATTATAAAAATAAAATGAATAAATAATCAAAGAAATAAAACAATTTGGATTTTTAATGTAAAAAATAAAAATATTGAAAAAAATAAATAATTTACATTTGGTTTTTAATATTTAAGAAAAATAAAAAAGAAAAAATAAGGAAAATTAAAAGAATAAAACAAAAAAAGAGAGAAGATGAGAAAGAGGGAGGAAAAGAGTGGAAAAAAGAGAGAAAGTGAGAAAAATGTTGGAGGGAGAGATTGAATCCATGCCCTCTCTCTCACGCAACACATTAGGATCAAACACTCAACCACAAAGCCACATGGGGCATGTCTCACATGGAATTGCACCCATAAAATACTATATTATAAAACTAATATTTTAAAAAAAAAACTTCATCTTCTTCCTCGTGTCTGTTACTGTAACTACATTTTTTCAAAAAAAATGTAACTTTTCCATTTATGCACCAAATCAGACATGTAAATATAGCATTTTGATCATAATTTTACAAGGAACTCAAATATGTAATTAGATTTTATTTATATTAATTGTTGCTCACGAATTTCATGCAAAACCATATGAACCCCAAGTTTTCAAAGTGAAATTAAATTGCATACATGATCAACCAATGCCCATTTTCATGGGGCTTTCACTCAACATGTTAAAGCAAGCAAAATGGTATCAAGAAACATTCAAAATGATGCATATAACATTGAGTTCCAGAAATGAAAGTTTACCTCAAAATGAAGAAATTGTTTTCTGCCTTAGAGCACTCCCGGTTGCAAAATGATAATCCCTACAGCTTCTATGAACCTCAAGGAACATGTTGCAATGCTCATTTTGCTTTGAAACCCTCTGGAACTCTCTAACCAAATCAAGTTGCAAGTGAAGAAAGTGAGGTTGTGATTGTGGGGTTACACTGGCTACAAAAGTGTTCTAATGGTTTGGAACACTTCTATGATGCTTATGGAAGGTGTTTATGAAGTTAGATTGAGTATTTGTTGAGAGGAATGTGAATTCACAAGTTTTGGTTTTTTGGACAACTTGAAAATTCAAGAAAATGGAGCAATGGTGATTATGAAATTCTTGATATTTTTGTGTGTGTGTGTTTTGAAGCTGAACAAAGCCTCTATTTATAGGGAAATTGATCTGAAATGAATGCAATGGACAAATGTATTGTTTAGAGGATTTGGAAGGAAAACCATAAAGTTGGTAATGAAGGTACAAAAGTGGATTTCACTTTTGTAGCTCCTAGTTGACTTTGCTTACATGATCTTTAGCTTGTACAACCTCCATCTGAAATTTGGATCATGTTCTTGCCTTTGAAAACAAGTCAACATGATTAAAGCAACTTTCAAGCATTACCCCAAAATCAATCCATGTTGGCATGTTGGATCATGGTTTTCTATGGAGAATAAAGATAAAATGCTACATAATTTGATATTAATGTGAAGATCTCATATGATACTACAAGTTTCATGTTGATCACGAGTCTTGGAAATGCTTGGAAAGTTCCCAAAAGTGGCCCTAAATTCGTGTAACCAAATCTGACTAGTACTTAGAAAAAATTCTGGTTTCAACAATCAGCTTTGTCATGGCTACTTCTCCTCTTCGAAACTTCATGCTCAAGCAAAAGAAATTTATGCTCTTGGTACCATTGGAAAGAAGACATAATATACTACAACTTTCATGTTGATCACTTGAGGAAATTCAACTTGCATCATGGAGAAAACTGGCCATCAAAATTGAATCTTTCAGTTGTTTGACACTTAGAAAAATTCTTGGTATTTTGGCAATTTTAACAACTTTGAAATCTCAACTTTAGAACTTCATAATTTCCAATTCTCATGAGCTTTTGATTCAATTCTTCAACAATATTGAAATATGTAATGTCACCTTTAAGTACATCCCTTGGGAATGAAAAATGGTTGCTTGAATTGATCACAAAGTGGTCATAAAGTCATGCACTTGATAAGGTGAAAAATTTAGAAAAATTTCGAAGTGTTGGGATTTTCAACAACTTGAAGAATCTTAACTTTGATCAATCATAACTTCCACTTCAAGAAAGCTTTTGACTTGCAATTTCCACCATCTTGTAGTATTAAATGCATTCTTTAAACACAATCCTCAAGTGTTTCAAATGGATGCTTGAGGAAGAAGTTATGATCTTGGAAATCAAGCTTCTTGAGCTAATTGGGTCATGTGAGTGGACTCCAAAGATGTACTTGAGGGTCTTGAGTCATTTTCCTAAGCATGGGATCATGTCTTGGTTGGAAAGTCAATATCCAGTTGACTTTTACCAAATCCCTAGTTTGGTGCACTTGAGGAATTGAAACATGATTATTTTGAATTGATGTGAAACCAAACTTGATTGTTGATTAACGATATTAATTAATCTTCATGAATGAGTGAAGGAACTTATGATGTTGAGGTTCACACTAAACTCCGATTGACCAACCACTTGAGCTCCTTGATGCAAAAACCCTAACTTGTAAATAAAGCAAGCAGGGCAAATATTTTTTTTTTGTATTTTCATGAGGTTAGTGATGCATGAAAGGCTTGATGTCATGCAAATGATGCAAAAGGAGGTAGGATCTTAGGGGTAAAAATTGGGGTATGACAATTGCCCCTATTTAAATATCTTTATGGGATGGCATGAGTGATGACAATCCTCATGAAATCAGGGTGAAAGGTATTTAAATATAAAAGACCTGAAATTTTGCCCCTAGATGCAATCACATGCAATACTATGGACAAGCAGACTCCTTTTTTCTTAATTTTTAGCTGGAAATATGATGCGAAATGGAATGAACCCTAGCATGTTTATATATATATATATATATATATATATATATATATATATATTATGATGAATGATGATGGACATGTGGGGAATGATGCCATAGACTATCAAGGCAGGATTCTACTGGGGAAAAGGTTTTGAACTTCTGGAGCATAAGCAACAGATCTGAAAGAGATACAACTAGGGAATACATGATATTGTGGAAATCTCTCAAGGTGACAAAGAATATCCAGCAATACTTGGGGAGAAAGGGATAAACCCTGGAAGAGGTAGTAAGAACATCCAAGAATGTCATTGGACGGAAACACAACAACTTTTGCAAGAATGATAAAGACATCCAAGAATAGCATTGGATGGAGGCAAGATTCAACTTTGGGAGAAAAATATCAACGACACCCAAGAATGGCATTGGATGAAAGGTGACACAACATCCAAAAATGACATCGGATACAAATAGAAGCAAGACATCCAAAAATGGCATTGGATAAAAATAGAAGCAAGACATCCAAGAATGGCCTTGGATGAAAATGAGAAACAACGTCCATGGATGGTATTGGATGAAATGGAATCACAATATCCAGGAATGGCACAGGATGAAAATGAATAAATGACACCCAAGAGTAGCATTGGATGAAAAATGGATCACAACATCCAAGAATGGAACTGGATGTGGAATGAGGATATCCAAAAATGGCATTGGATACAAATAAAAGCAAGGCATCCAAGAATGGCATTGGATATAAGAGAGAGACAGGAAAAGACATCCAAGAATAGCACTGGATAGAAATTGAAATGACAGATATATCCAAGAATAACATTGGATACGAAGAAAGAAACAGGCACATACAAGAATATCATTGAATGGGAAATAGAGACATCCAAGAATAGCATTGGATGGGAAATAGAGACACCCAGTACTAGCATTATATGGGAAATAGAGACATCCAGGACTAGCATTGGACACAAAAGAGGTACAGACAGACACATATCTACTTTGGTAGGTGCCAAGTAAGTTGGAATTTGACCACCAATGAGGATGAAACACTCTTTCTATGCATGGTATATGAATTTTATTATGATATATGATCAAATACATGTAATCCAGATGTTAGCGACATGGCTTGATTCTTTTGGGGAGAGGACAAGATTGGAAGGATGATGCCTCGACACGGATATCACTACCACTCTGCTTGGGGTCTAAGATGTTGATGTTGAACACATCTCTGCCATATTGGTAAACTGTATCAAGTTGAATGTTCCTTGGAGGAAGAATGATGAGTTGTTTAGGGATTCCTCAATTAAGTTGCCCCCAGATTAACTGACTATTGTAGATGGGCTGATCATTGCTTCAGCTTGACTGATTTTGGAAATGACTGCTTTTATGTGCCATTGGAAGGCTTGCCCCAGTATGAATCTTGAAAGATCTTCTAGATAAACCAATTCTGAGAAGGACTGGCACTGACCAACAAATCTTGAACTGATTCTCAACAGGATCTGGAAGGAACTTGCCAATGATAGGATCACTGGCCAAATTTTTTAACTGTTTGAAAATCTCTTGAGAAAAGTTAGTTTGCAAATAAAAGTGTTCATTCAAACATGGCAATTTTAATGTAAAGCTCATGCAACTAAAGTCATTGTTGGAATGATGCAAAGCATATGAATCACTGGTCAAAACACGATGGTTTAAGAAATTCAAAGCGAAAGGTAAAAGAAAAGGTATGGTACCAAAACAAATGATTTGCAAAAATATTTTTTGAGTCAGTTTACGCAACCTTGCTGTAGTATGCTTTCAAAATAACCTTGCTTCATTTAGGTCTTTTGAAGGTTGTAACGTGATCTGGTTCACGATTTATGAAACAAAGGATAAAGGCTTAAAGTTTATTTGTACCCACCCAATCTTCATGATGATCTTCAGTCCTACGCTCAGTTAACTCAGACTATGCGCTCAGGTTTCAAGAGGTTAGGAATTGTATTGATGATAGTGATGATGATGGTTCAGAAGTCGAGGGACCCTTGTGATGGTAGTCACTGCTTCCTTACAAAATTTAGTTGTCTCTACCATTGAGGACTTTCATGGTGAGGATTGAGGATTTAAAGACCTCTTCTTTTTATTATCCCTAACTTTTGCCAGAACTGTTTCTTTTGAAGCCTACAGTTAGCAGAATGCCCCAGTTTTTTGCCTAAGTCTCCTTCATAGGTTTTGACTTAGCGGGCCTTTTCTTTTGATTTCTTTTATTTTTTGAGAAAGAAGGTGAATGCCTGGCTCAATGATTATGGTGAACCATCATTGGCTTTTGATTTGAAAGACATCTTTGACACTTGCTTGTTGTGTGCGAAGGAAAACTTGTGAATGCAACTTTTATTGAAAGGTGGCTTGCATGAAGCTCTTGTATTTGAATGTACAACTAAGTTAACAGAGAACTACCCATCCCTAGGTTAAGATTACAGGTTTTTTATACAGAAAGAAACTCCAACTTCTAGACTCGAAGGGGTTGACGAGGGATTAACCCTTATTTCTCCATTGTCTGGGAATTGAAACAATGCCTTACATCGTTAGCAAAGTTTTGATTTGAAAGCATAAGTCTTACGTTTTCATCATCCTCCCTCAATTTTTGCATAAACAGTAGTTTGATAATAAAAAGTGAACAGGAGATACATTTTGAAAAAGATGCAAATAACAGATGGAAATGAATCAAACTATTCCAAAGCTCATTTCATTAACATGGAAGTATAAACATAATTTAAAAGCAAATAGTTAATACAGTTAAAGGAAAATGCAAACAGAAAGAAACAAGGCCTAGTGACTAAACAACAACAAGGATGGGTTATCCTGACTGAAACACTGGCTTTAGGAGAATAGCCTGACTTGCTGAAGTTGACTGAAGCTTCACTTCTCATGCCCTGGAAGAGGATTGTTCTTGACATTAGGATTGGTATCATGAAAGGTGAGGATCTTGTCTTTGATCAGCTCTTGTACTCTAGCCTTTAACGCATAGCAACCTTCCAAGTTGTGGTCTGCACCACCTTGATGGAATTCATAATGAAGATCAGCCATGTAGCCGGCTGAAAGAGGATTTGGAGGAGGAGGTAGAGTCCTAGTGGTAATCAAACCTCTCTAAACCAAACCAGGATATAATTCACTGTACGTCATGGAAATTGGATCAAATTTTGTCCTATATTGCGGTTCTGGTTTTTTCCAACAGCCAGATGTTGAGGAACTTGAGTTGGTCGAGCAACCACACGAGTAACAGCAGCAACATAAGTTTGATTAGAATACTGAGGTCTGTGACGAGGTCTTCTATCCTCGGTCAAGATAGCATTGGTTTGGTCCTCTCTCTTCTTCTGGAAGGTCCCATAGGATTTCTTCACACCGTTAGAAGATTCTGCAGCCTTAGACACTTTACCATTTTTTACACCTTCTTCGAGTCTTTGGCAAACGGTCACCAAATATGTGAAGCTGGAGAATAATCTTTTCCCAATAAAAGGGAGACAAGGTTTCCATGAACATTCATGTGAGTTATTTCTCTACTAAAGGAGGTTCAACCTGAGAAGTTGGCTCTCTCCAACGTTGAGCATACTCCTTGAAAGATTCTCTCTTATTCTGAAGTTGACGACAGTCAGGAGTCATGTCAAGATTGTACTTGTATTGCTTCATGTACCAATTGAGTGAAGCTCCACTCAGGCTGTCTTGAAATCAATGGATAAGCAGTTTCTGGTTGTTGGTATAAGCAACCATATTTCTGATACATAACCAGATGAGCCCTTGGACAAGAATGGCCTTTGTATTTCACAAACTCAGGAATATTGAATTTTGCAGGCATGACAAGGTTGGAAACAAGGTACATGTTTTCTGCATCAACACTAAAGAAATCATTACCCTACACAGCTTTGAGTCTCTTGTCTATAGTCTAAAATTGTTCATGGACATCTTCAGGTTCAACATCCTCATAATCTTCACCATGAGCACTAGCAGTATTTTACTCATAAAGAGGATTCTCAAAGGGAGCACGGGTAGTCTGGGAAACAGTATGAACCACAGTTCTGGGTTTGGAGAAAATAAGAGCTTGAAATAATGGTCTAGAAGCTTGACCAATCATAGAAGTAGTTGCAAGAGGTGGAGAGTAATTATGGGGTAAAACAAACTCTGGCCAAGTAGAAGGTGGCATTTGAATAGGTTGAGGATCAGTAACAACACCTAAAACCTCCTGGATGATAGTTCTTTGAGGTTGTTCTCCTCTAACAATCAGGACTTGGAGCATCTTAGTAAGCTTAGTCATGTATGACTTCATATCATCAATCTTCATTCAGATCTCTGCGTTGTGTTGTTCTTGTTCTGACATTCTACGTCTAATGTTAGCTCTAGTCTTGTATCGGTGACGAGGAATCAACTTGACGACTGAAAGATGACTGAAAGACATAAACAGCTGGAATGAGTTGCTGGACAACCTGGATGTATGCAAAGGATGCAAATGATATGCAATGTCATGCAATGATGGATGCATTGATTTTTGTATTTGTATAAAGAAAATGCAATGTAGGTCTGGTTAGAATCTGGGATAACACGAGTAATTCAGAACACCCTACTAGGTAGGCTTCTTAACGGATAGTTCTACGTCTTCTACCCATAGAATGCACACTGGATAATTTCTACGTTTTGGATAGGGTTTTCAGAGTCACGAACCTTAGTCGTATCAACATCATGCAATGGGCTAGCCGCTTTATAACAAGAGTGATAAAAAGGTCTCTTCTGAGCGGGGTTTTCATATTGGTTGCAATAAGGAGATGTCCTTGAAGTCCAATATTACGCAACCACCAACAGAAACTAGTTCTAAAAGGGGGACCTAGAGTCATGGAGCCTTCATGAATCAGCGTCATGCAATAGGCTAGCTGTTTTATAACGAGATCTACAAACAGGCCTACTCTAGAGGAGCCTTCATGCTAGTTGCCACAAGGAGATGTCCTTGAAGTCTAACACTACTAACTACCAAATCTAACCTTATGTTTTCTCTCTGCTTTTTCCAAAACTCGGGTGTAGAGCTTTATTCAAGATATCAGATCCCCCAAAGCCCACACATGATGTATATAGAGACATAAAAATACCATAAAGAAACAAATAAAGAAAGATATAATCAAAGAAGAAAAAGAAACAAACAAATATAACACACACATAAAAACACCTAACTAAACTAGGCTTGACTCAATTAGGATGAGAATGTACCTAGTAGAGTCGCCATCTATCGTACCTCAAAAAATGAGAACGACCTCGCGAAGTGCAATCGCACGTCCGCGGGATGGACTTAACAGAGTCGCCACCAATCTTTATTTATTCCCATAGAAGGAAAGGAAAAATGTCGAATAAAACCCCTAAAAGAAAGGATAAGGATAAGGTCAACGCAACCAATATCAGAGTTCGGGAGTTGGTTACACAAGGGGAAGGTATTAACACCACCTCACTTCCGTTGTACTCAACGGGAACCATTTAGTTAGGGTTGAATGAATGTTAGCTTAATGTTAGTTTCTAATCTTCTGCTTACGGAGTGGGAAAAGAGAGAAGAAATGTTTTTATTATTATTATTAAAAGAAACGGAACCTAAAGATGTTTTTATTTTTAGGGTGCTTGCCAAGACTTTGCAGACAAGTGCCTATGTCTCCTTACAAGGAAGAAATCAGGGCAATCGTAGTTCGGGTTTGAAGATGGCTGGTTTATACCTGAGTGAATCGCACACTCAAAGATACAACAGATTCGCCACCGAACTTTATTTAGTCCCAAAGGACAGGGAAAATATCGATAAAACCCAATGGGAAGAGAAACGGGAACAGGGTCGGTTATGCGAAAGGAAGGTACTAACACCTTATGCATCCTTCGTATTCGACGAGAACCATTTAGTTTGCTTCTAGGCTTGGATGGGTTATCTATCTAAAGGCTTTTAGCTAAAAGAAGAGGAGAGAAGAGAGAAGAAAAGAAAGAAAGAAAGAAAGAAAGTGCTCGCGGAGGATTAGGGCCCTCGTGCCTACTTACCCTCATAGTGCAATGAGGAAATCAGAGCGCCGTAGTTCATGGAACCAGGAAAAAGAAAGAGGAATGGAAGAAGGAAGGGTGGAAGTGTGCTCGCCAAGATCACCGTGATCTCGTGCCTACGTATCATACATTCGAATGAATGCAGAATCAGAGCTTCCGTAGTTCAAGGAACTAAGACGGAAAAAAAGAAAAGGAAAGTGGTGTCAAAACCAAGAACAGAAGAGATGGAGAAAACTCCGCTGAGGAGACAAAAGAAATGGTGTCAAAACCAAGAAAGGAGTGCAAAAAAAATATAGAGACAGAGAATAACGTGAAAGAGTGGTGTCAAAACCAAGAAGAGAAAGGAGTAAAAAGGGTAAAAGAGACTCCACTAGGGAGTAAGAGAATAAAGAATTGTGTTGGGGATCAGAGGGTAAGCGACCCTACTGGGGAACAAACAAAAGGACGGTGTTAACCAAGAAAACAAGGGTTCGGTATGTTAACTGACTAGCAGTGGTTAACCAAAAAAGAGAGATTAAAAATCTGTGGGGAAAAAGATTTGGTGTCAATAGGCAGGCTATGAAGAACCGAAAGGAGAGAGTACTGAACCAAGAGAAGGCGTTTGACTCTGAGGGGATTTTGGTATATTAACTGATAAACAATGGTTAACCAAAGAAAAGGGCGGGGAACCAAGCAAAGGTTGTGACCCAAGAGAGGGAGTATTTGAACCAAAAGGAGGTTGCTAACTGCCGGGGATTTGGTTTTAACAGAAATACTGTGATTAACCAAAGAACAGGTGTAGAACCAAGCGAAGGTTATGACCCACTGGGGATGTTGGTACTGACTGAACAAACAGTATTTGACCAACAGAAAGGTATTGAACCAAGAGAGGTTGCCAACCGTGGAGAATTCAGTGTTAACAGAATAAAATGTGATTAACTGCAAAAAAAACGAGTGATTAACTAAGAGAAGGTGATTAACTCGAAAGGGGCTCAGTATTTTAACAGGCAGACTGTGGTTAACTGAAGAAAAAGGGAGATTAACCACGGAAAGGTGATTAACCCAAAATAAAACTCAGTATATTAATAGGTATACTGTGGTTAATTGAGGAAAAGGAAAATTGGTGTTTTAACTGACAGGCAGTGGTTAACCAAATCAAAGGGAGAAGAACCAAGAGAAGGTTGCGAACTCCGCAAGGGTTTCGGTGTTTAACTGGAAAATTGTGTTTAACCGAAGAAAAGGAATTGAGGCTATTCTGGGAAATTAAAAGATAATGATCAACCAGAGAAGAAGGATACCGAGGCAAGAAACGAGTGTTAAGCCAAGAACAATGATCTTTAACCAAGAGGATGGTGATTGATCAAGAGAGGGATTGAGAGGAGCACAAGTGATCAAGGATCGACTCGACTGTGGAAGGAGAAACACTACAGCTTGAGGATAGAGGTGACTATTCTCGAAAGAGAGGGCCAAATGCCCTTACCCAAGAAATAGCCAGAATGAGGGTAGGACAACTTCATCCTCATTTCTTCTCTAGCACTCAAAGTATAGTGTGGAAATTGAGACGGACAGCGTAACAGCGCTAACTTGTACAGTGCTCCATTGCGTCGTGTGTCGTGCTAATCTCTGACTCGACATGGGAGAAAGAGAAAGAATACTATAAAGGAAGCCTAAAGAGAAAAGCAAAGGAAGGATCAACTAATCGAAACAAAGTTTTGATTAATCAATCAAAGGGAAATGATGTGCTAACAATTTTCCAAAGAGATGGAAAATCATTAAAGCAAAAGTGTGGATTATTGATTGTATAAGATTGAATTTTCTCAAGAAAGACAAACTCAATGCAATAGCATGGAAAACAGTACCAAACATCAACACCAATCAATGCAATCGGGTGCAAAAGATGTGCAAGAATTGATCATACAAATGCCAATAATGTAAACAAATGCGTAATCGATAACTCGTACATTGAAATATTGTAAGCATGTTTCAAACAGAGGCTAAACAACACCTAAAACATCCACACATCTCAAACATATCAGTCCATGGAAGTTAGAAACAAAAAGCATGACAAACACACTTGAAAATGCATGAAAATGGCATTCTGGCTCAGTGTTAATCGATTAACACTTTTGCACTGCAAAGTGTTAATCGGTTAACACTTGAAAAATAGCAAAATTACACTGGTTAATCGATTAACACTTTTTCACTGCAAAGTGTTAATCGATTAACACTGAAGCAGGGGCAGAAAAAACAGTTTTCAAAAGTGCTTTTGGCCACTTATTGATTGTGCAATCACTTCAATGCTAGGGCAAACAATTATGCACGAAAAATCATGTTTAACAACAGTAAATAATTAGTAATGGAATCAATTAAATCATCAAGATCATGGATCAAGTAATGGCATAACCAATTCACACACAAAAAGTATCGAATTACATCGCGAATGATACGAAAACGTTCGAAACTGTAAAATGAGTGAGATCTACCAACCTACAAGCCAGAGGATTGGCTTGGTGATTGTTGCAAAGGATTCTTGATGAAGATAATCAAAGAAAACCAGAGGAATCTTCAATCGTAGCCGAACCGTATCGAAACCGAGCAAATTGCGACGAAATCTCCAAAACGCGAATTCACACCATAGAATCTTGAAGCAATCACTTGTGATGAATCAAAAGCTAATAAAACTCCAGAGAATCAAGTAGAGTGGCAAGGTGTTGGAGGTTAAGCTCAAGAAATAATCACTTCCAATGTAGAAGTGATTATCCTTAAATGGTGAAGAGCTATGGTGTGGCTTGGGAAGAATGTAGATGAAGATGAAGAAGTTGTAGAAAAATTCAGAGAGAATGTGAGAGAATTGAGAGTGAAATGTGAGAAGTTTGTGTGAAATGGTTGAGGGTCCCTTGAAAATTGATTGAAGGTTTGTTTATATAGACTTTTGGTTTAGAGTGTGAGGGGTTTGGCATTAGGTTAGGAGCTAGCTTTGGGTGGTTTGGAATTAGGCTAGGAGTTAGTTACACTTGACTCACCGAGTTAAGCGGTTAACTCGGTTAGTTAGGAAGTTAACTCGGTAGCAATCCCAATGTAAGCTTCACATCCAAAGGTTGACATGCTTGGGAATCAAGGAGCATGGTGCACTTAAATTAGAGTGAAGCATGGGAATAAATGTAAGTGGAGTGGCTTGAATAGTCTTGAAATGTCTAGAGATGCCTAAAATGTTCCACACACTGCTAGAATCATGTAGAATTCCAAAATGAGGAGAAAAAGTTGTTGTCATGAAAAGGCAGCAAATTCGTCCTATCTTGCATGTGTTAATCGATTAACACATTTACACTGTAAATGGTTAATCGATTAACCAGTCCAAAAAACCCTAAATTTACTTGAAAAATGGTGATGTGGCTCCGGTTTCAATTTTCAACCTCTTGCTTTGATGAATAGGCATGGAAACCCTTATTTTGTGCTTGTTTTGGTGCTGTGATGAATTTGTGAGGATGTGATTAATCGGGCTTGAAAAACCTGAATATTCCTGCAACAAAACCACAGAAAAAAGTGTGAATACGTATGCCAGCGATGCGAATGCACATGCTCATGCAAAAGGAAAAAGGGGGTGGTCAAATTTCGGGTTACGACAGCTGCCCCTATTTAATCCTCTTGGACCTGAATGTACGAATTGCGGTAGCTTTTCGATGATTCGAGGTAGAAGGGGATTAAATAAAAGAGCAGCTAAACAATTTGGCCGACGACGACAAGAGAAGAGTGTTGAGAGTGTTTGAAGTTCGGCTGAATATCTGTTGGGGAGATGAATCAGGCCAAAAAGAAGGGAGTATGCTTGATGCATATGCTATGTATGTGTTGTTCTACATGATGCTTGACATCATGTTATGCAACGGTGTAAGTTGAGGTACTGTGCGGTGGTTAGGTAGAGGTTGTAGCAAAACGAAGTCGACATCTTCGGCTGGGAGAGGACCCACAGATGAAGACGGCATGCTGGAAAAAAAGTCCCCGATGGGTGACAAATCTGCTGGGGAAGAAATCGAGAAATCTCTGATTTCTAAACCATCACCGTAGTCATTGCCGGGGATAAGAAAATTAGGTCAATCTTTCATCACGAATGACTCTGCCAGGGGAATGAACCCAGAAAATTACCACTGACTCTCCTGCAGGGAATTACCAAGGTTCGGAGGATCTTCTTGACTTGGAGAAGACGAGGAACCAAGTTGTACCGCTGCTGGCGCGTGACAAATTCGACATGCTGGGAATGATGCACGACCCGTGCTGGGGAAAAGAACTATCGTCTCCTTTCAAGGTACATCACGACAACTTTACTGGGGACATTATGGATCTGTCGGGGAAATGGAAAGTAATCAACCTTTCTGGAGAACCACAATGGAGATTGCTGGGGAAATGATGGCTCTGTTGAGGAACAAGAACTCTTCAAAGAACCATCACGGTGATGGCCAGGCGTTAGGCTTGCCAATGGATATTACCGATTATCCTGCATGATTTACCAGTAAAATATGCAATGCAAAGTGCTTTCTTGATTGGTTTAGCTTTTTATTGTTCTCAACATTTTATAGTATTATGTGATCACAAATAATTATTTATTTTGCAAACAAAAATACTGAAAAGAAGACAATTGAGAAAACAAATGATGCATTTTTATTGAATATGAAAATATTTGTACATAAGATGTGTAAAAGGATGCAAAAATCCTTGATGAGGAAATTTACAGTAAAATTGAAAAACAAAAGTAAATGGCAAAGGGAAATCATGCTTTGCATTGATTACAACATTGGCTACCATCCACTGTAAGTCTAGGTTCCAACGCCTTGCACCA
Organism: Lathyrus tuberosus; assembly: GCA_022829125.1. Lineage (NCBI taxonomy): Eukaryota > Viridiplantae > Streptophyta > Magnoliopsida > Fabales > Fabaceae > Lathyrus > Lathyrus tuberosus. The sequence continues at coordinate 4,917,453 of JALAZF010000391.1, read as the reverse complement.
GTTGATGATGATTCGACTGCTCTGTTACCGTCTGTAATCCAACTATGATGAAGAGAGGCTCAAGTGTTCACAGTCAAATGCCTTTATCCCTAATTTTTGACTGGACATTTTCTATATTTTTTTCGTCCACCGGGATACCCGTTTTTGCCTAAGTCGCCCTTTCGGGTTTTCAACTTAGCGGGCTGTTATTGCTTTTTTTGCATTGTCCCTAATTTTTGCATGGACATTTCTTTTTTTGGTTGATCGGGACGCCCATTTTTGCCTAGATTGTCCTTGCGGATGTCAATCTAGCGGACTCTTTATCCATTTTTTTCAGGCATAATATTTTTTGACTCTATCGGAGTTCACGGGCGATGGCAACTCCTCCCCATCCATGGTGGTGAGGATCAGGGCTTTGCCTGAGAAGGCCTTCTTAACAACAAAGGGTCCTTCGTAATTGGGAGTCTACTTCCCTTGTTGATCTGAGTGAACAGGTGAATACCTTTTGAGCACGAGTTCACCTTCTTGGAAAACTCGAGGGAGAACTTTCTTGTCAAAAGCTTTCTTGAGGCGTCTCTGATACAACTGACTATGACAAACGGCTGTAAGGCATTTCTCTTCGACGAGATTCAGCTGGTCATATCTGGATTGGACCCATTCAAATTCATCAAGTTTTTCTTCCATGATGAATCTGAGCGAAGGAATCTCGACTTGAATGGGTAGAACAACTTCTATACCATACACAAACGAATACAGACTTGCCCCAGTAGAAGTGCGAACTGAAGTTCTGTAACCATGTAATGCAAAGGGAAGCATTTCATGCCAATCCTTGTATGTCTTAACCATTTTCTGGACAATCCTCTTGATGTTTTTCTTTGCTGCTTCGACGATGCCATTCATCTTGGGCCGATATGGTGAAGAGTTGTGGTGCTCGATCTTGAATTCTTGACACAACTCTTGCATCATCTTGTTGTTTAGGTTGCTTGCGTTGTCAGTGAAAATGTTGCTAGGAATGCCATAACAACATATTATCTCTTTCTTGATAAATCGGGCAACCACTTGGAGTGTAACATTTGCGTAAGAAGCAACTTCAACCCACTTGGTAAAGTAATCGATAACGAATAGAATGAATCGATGACCGTTGGAAGCCTTCGGTTCGATCATTCCAATCATATCTATACCCCACATAGAGAATGGCCAAGGTGAAGTCAAAATGTTCAATGGAGTTGGAGGCACGTGGATGTTGTCTCCGTAGATTTGGCACTTGTGACATCTTTTGGCAAAGTTGTAACAATCTACCTCTATTTTTGTCCAGTAATACCCAGCTCGAAGGATCTTCTTGGCCATGGCAGGACCTTTAGCATATACACCCTCGCACCCCTCATGTATGGACCTTATGATCGTGTTTGCTTCATGTCTATCCACGTATCTGAGTAACACAGAATCATAATTCCTCTTGTACAGTACACCACCACTTAAGAAGAACTTGGCGCAGAACCGTCTAAGAGCTATCTTGTCAGTGATAGTAATACCCTCAGGATATTCCTGTTTTTCCAGATACTTCTTAATGTCGTAGAACCAAGGCTTGTCATCAAACTCATCCTCGATTGCTAAACAGTGTGCTGGTTCATTCAAATGATCAATGCGGATAGAAGGAGCTTCATTTTTCCACTTGACTTTGAACATGTATGCCAGGGTGGCAAGTGCATCAGCTAGTTGATTTTCCTCTCCGGGGATATGATGAAAAGTGATTTCATCAAAGTAAGGAATCAACTTCGCAATGTGTTGTTGGTACGGAACCAGCTTAGAATCCCGAGTCACAAGGTTCCCTATGACTTGGACAATAACCAAAGCAGAATCTCCATAGACCTCAAGAATCTTGATTCTCATGTCAATTGCAGCTTCAATACCGTAGATACATGCTTCGTATTCAGCCATATTGTTGGTGCATGCAAAGCATAATTTGGCAGTGAAGGGAATGTGAAAACTTGTTCGAGAGATGAGGATATCACCAATTCCACGACCTTTGGCATTGGAGGCACCATCGAACACGAGCGTCTATCGCGCCCCTGGTTCGGGTCCTATGTCAGGGTCTGGAGTCTCATAATCTCTGATAAATAGAACATCCTTATCAGGAAAGTCAAACTTCATTTATTGATAACCCTCTACAGGTTGATGAGCAAGGTAGTCAGACAAGACGCTCCCTTTTATTGCTTTCTGGGTAACATGTTGGATATCATACTCAGTTCACAACATCTGCCACCGAGCAATCCTTCCAGAGATAGCAGGCTTTTCAAATATGTACTTTATCGGATCCATTTTAGATATCAACAAAGTAGTATGGAAAATCATGTATTGTCGTAGGCGTCGAGCTTCCTAGACCAGAGTACAACAAGTTTTCTCCAAAAGTGAGTATCTGGTCTCACAATTAGTGAACTTCTTGCTCAGATAGTAAATTGCATGCTCCTTTCTGCCAGCGTCGTCATGTTGACCCAATACACATCCCATTGATTCATCGAGAACGATGAGATACATGATTAAAGGCCTACCAGGAACTGACGGTACTAAGATCGATGGTTCTTGCAAATATTGTTTTATTTTGTCAAATGCTTCTTGACAATCATTGTTCCATTCGACCGATTGATTTTTCTTAGTAATTTGAACATCGGTTCACAGGTAGCCGTCAAGTGCGAAATGAACCTTGAGATGTAATTAAGTCTGCCCAGAAAGCCACAGACTTCATTTTCTATTTTGGGAGGCGGAAAGTTCTGAATTGCTCGAACCTTGTCGGGATCAACTTCAATGCCTTTCTGACTCACAATAAAGCCCAACAGTTTACCAGATCGAACTCCGAAGGTACACTTTGCAGGATTCAATCGTAGTCTAAACTTTCAGAGTCTGTCAAATAGTTTCTTCAGATGTACCAGATGATCATCTTCAGTTTTGGACTTGGCAATCATATCGTCCATGTAAACCTCAATCTCTCCGTGGATCATATCGTGAAAGAGGGTTGTCATGACACGTTGGTATGTTGCCCCTGCATTCTTTAAACCGAATGGCATGACTTTGTAGCAATATGTACCCTATGGCGTGATAAAAGTAGTCTTTTCCATATCAGCAGGGGCCATTTTTGATCTGATTATATCCTGAGAAACCGTCCATAAATGAAAAGACAGAGAACTGTGCCGTGTTGTCTACTAAGACATCAATATGAGGCAAAGGAAAATCATCTTTCGGGATTCCCTTATTGAGATCTCGATAATCCACACACATTCTGACTTTCCCGTCTTTCTTTGGAACCGGGACAATGTTAGCGATCCATTCAGGATACTCGGAAGTGGCGAGGAACCCAGCGTCAAGCTGCTTCTTTACCTCTTCTCTGATTTTAAGTGCCATGTCGGGTCTAGTCTTCCTGAGTTTATGCTTGACAGGATGACATCCGGCCTTGAGTGGCAAGTAATGCTCAACGATGTTTGTATCCAACCCAGGAATATCTTGATAAGACCAGGCGAAGATTTCAACATACTCTTTCAATAACTTCACCAACTCAGAGTGTACATGCTTGGCGAGGGAGGCACTAACCTTGACTTCTCTTCTGACCTCATCAGTACCAAGGTTGACAATTTCCACTGGCACTTTGTGTGGCCGAATCTCTTTCTGCTCGTGCTCAAGGAGCCTTACTAGTTCAACCGACAATTCACAATCTTCCTCACCATCTTCTTCGGCTTGGTTAATTGGAATCCCATAACTACAATGTATGTTTGCCATGTTGTTATCAATGCAATTGTTAATTCTGCATGTTTATGAATATGTTCAGAATGAGCTATTTTAAAGAAGTGAAAAAATAAAAGAAACTTTTGCCATTTGTTTGTGAAAAATAAACATAAAGAAAGAAAATAGAGCATGGTTTTGAATGCAAAGAAAACTCCTATTTATTGATCACATAATATTGCAAAAGCGTGGGCCCATTACAAGTTATCCACTCGACTCGGGCGAGGACGAGGGAATGAGAAAGCAAAATTCATTACATGTTTATTGGAAAAACCACAGGAATCACTGTAGATATCCAATTGTTAAGCTTGAAACCCGGCAGGCACTTGCGCATAAAGCTCGAAATCTGGTTACTAGGACCAGCATCATCAATAGCTGCCACGATGTCACCTTTTTGAAAACCTGCGCTACTGAACTTAATCAAATTGCACTGCTTCTGACCATGCACACTAGATTATTGACCAGGACGATAACCCATTCCAAAACGATCATGCTTTTCAACCACATCAATCACATGCCCCCAACCCGACAAGGTACCTTTCTCAATGGTCTCTTTAGCACTCTTGGAAGGATGCTAAGGTCATTTGTGGTGATCTACTTTGACTAGTGGAAGCAAAACTGATATCTTCGAACTCAAGACACTGCAACGGCACCTCAACTATGCCTTCCTCGGTCTCGACATATCGGAAAGATGACAATTCACTTACAATTAGATCCTCTTCACCACAGACGATGACTAGCTGATCGTCGAACATGAATTTTAACTTCTGATGTAAAGTGGAAGTAACTGCCCCTGCGGCGTGAATCCACGGGCGACCCAATAGGAAACTGTATGCAGGATTGATATCCATCACTTGGAAAGTAATGGTGAACAAATGCGGTCCAACTTTGATGGGTAAATCCACTTCTCCAATGACTTGCCTTTGAGAACCGTCAAAGGCTCTGACGACTAGGACGCTTGGTCTCATCTCGCTCCCTTCCACCAGTAATTGACTTAATGTTCCTTTAGGCATCACATTAAGGGAAGAACCAGTATCCACAAGAACATGAGATAATAAGGCATCCGTGCAGGTTACGGATATGTGCAGTGTTTTGTTGTGGGCAGCTTCTTCAGGAGGCAATTTTGATTCATTAAAGCCCAAATATTGACTTGTAGTTATGTTAGCCACTACATCATCGAACTCGACAACGGAGATATCATGCATCACGTGGGCAGTGTTCAAGACTTTCAATAAAGTTGATCTGTGCGCGGGCGAGCTCATGAATAAGGACAAGATTGAGATCCTTGAGGGAGTTTATCCCAGCTGATCCACAATTTTGAAATCACTTTTCTTGATCAACTTTAGGAACTCTTGATCATCAATTGTTTCCTTGTTCTTATTAACATCCTCAGACGGAATAGTTGGCACTGGTACTGTAGTAGTTGCCCCTTGTTGAACAACGGGGGTTACGGATGCAGGCTTCTCCTTGGGGAGGAACAACAGTTGGAACTCGTACAGGCGTTGTAGTGACTTTCAGAGTGAATACTCGTCCACTACGAGTCATACCTCCAGTGAATGTAACATTCACAATCTCAGAATCAGCAAACCTTATCTTTTGGTCTCCAGAAAACACAGTAGATCCATACCTCCAAGGTACTTCCTTAGAATTCTGATACGGAAACGATTTTGGAGGGCAAACAACGATAGGTTGTATCTTCTTCTTAGGAGATTCAACAGGAACCTTCCTATAAACGATGGTGAATGGCTCGATGGTAGCAACTTCTTTAACAGGTTTAGATCTGGAAAATTTAACTTCACCTCGGTTCATCAAAATTTAGACACAACCCTTTAGCCTTTGACACTGGTTGGGGTTATCGTCACAAATCTGACACTTACCATGCAGTTCTTTCAACAGCCCATGTTCATTTAATCTCTTGATCACCACAGTCATCGGAGTCTTTACCTCGTCGACATCCGTGATCAATTCAGCCCTTGAATTATTCTCAATCATGTTAACCGCAGGTCCACCGTGATTGGGTAATGGATTGTGTTGAATGTTAGGACCTTCCTCAGCAAAAGTCAAATCTTTCGATCGATGAGCTCCTGAACCTTAGTTTTAAAAACAAAACATTCCTCAGTCGCATGTCCTATGTATCCAGCATGATAAGCACACAACACATTTGGATTATGCTTTGGATTGAACGGAGGAATTGCAAGTGCGATCTCTTTGGGAACAATTGCCCCTTAATGAACTAAGTAAGGAAACAACTCAATATATGACACCAGAATTTTGTCAAAATTCGGTCGCTTACGGTTTCCTTGATTGTTGTTGTTCTGACGGTTTTGATTATGTTGATTTCTGTTATTCTGTTGAGTCTGTTGTTGATGTTGCGGTTGTTGCTGATTCTAAGCATTCTAAACTGGTTATTACAGATGATACTGGTACGGAGGTTATTGATATTGTGCAGCAGCAATGTACGAATATGGATAGTAAGGCATAGGAGCCATGGGTGCTTGATACTGAGAAGAAACTTGAGCTGTCACAGTGTTGGCTTCACCTTCCTTTTTCTTTGGCTGACTGTTCTGAGACTTTCTATTGACTGGCTGTTGGGAAGCAGCTCCCGAAATCTTTCCAGTCTTCAACCTGTTCTCAATCCATTCACCAATGGTCACAATGTTAGCAAAGTTCGATGAAGAACTACCCACCATTTTCTCATAGTAGGATCCTTGCAGTGTACCCATGAAGATATCAACCAACTCATTGTCAGAGAGAGCAGGTCGCACACGAGATGCCATCTCACGCCATCTTTGTGCATACTCTTTGAATCTTTCGGCTGAGCATTGAGACTGGTTCTGGAACTGCAATCTGGTAAGTGCCAAATCAAGATTATATTTGTATTGTTTCAAAAATGCTTCAGACAGATCTCTCTAAGTACAAATTTTGATGCATTTTAGACCCATGTACCAATTCAATGAAGCACCAGACAAGCTATCTTGAAAACAATGAACCAGTAATTCATCATTATCAATATAGGATGCCATCTTCCTACAGTACATAGTGATGTGATTACGTGGGAAACTTAAACCTTTATACTTTGGAAGCTCAGGTATCTTGAATTTCTGTGGCAATACAACATTTGGAACCAAACATAAGTCCTTGTCCTCTAGGCCAAAAGCAGAAAACCCTTCAATAGCTCTGATGCGGTCTTCCAACAGCTTGTAACCAGCAGGTCTATCTTGATTAGCAGGCCTGACAAGAATCTGAGGATTTGGCAACTGAGATACGGCTGGCGCGTGCACTTGCGGAGTAGCAAACTTAGAAGAATATACCAATCCCTGATTAACCATCTGACCAGCATTCTGACCTAACTAAACACCAAACGGATAATTCGGAAGAGGTATCACAGCAGCAGAGTATGCCCCAGGCAGAACATTCCAGGATGAACATTCTGAACGGCAGTTTGAGCAGCTTGAGATGAAATCGAAACATGAATAGGAGGATCCCTATACACATGCTCTTCTTCATCAAGAGTTTCAACGCCAACCAACCCAGGAGTCTGACGAGTCTGATCTTGAAGATTCTCATGACCATAATTCATTATAGGAGGCGGAACTGGAGTAGGCATACCCCGGGGATATACAACAGCATTTCCATTAGGCACGGGCGCAACAAAGGGCTGATATGGTACGAAGGCACCACCATTATTTGCAATCTGAGGAGTGTAATTTGGAGGCATGCCCCAAGGAAAAGCAGCAGGCATCTTGTTCAAACCAAATTGAGAATTTGATGGATGAATAACAGTCTGATTCATAGGCTTAAATGACACTTCGACGGTAGCAGGAGAAGGAACATCAGGAATAGCAGTAACAACAGGAGAAGCAGTCACAATAAGAGTGACAACGGTTGCATCAGTGACAGTTACGACGACAATGGCGGCAGCAGCGGAGGCATCCTTTTGAGCATAAAGGAGTTCCATAATAGCGTCCATGTTTGCCTGAAACTGATCCATCCGACCTTGAAATTGAGCCAGAGTTTCCTTATAAGCAGCCTTCTCAGCTTCAAAGTCAACCATGATTCTGGGTTTGTTTGAGCGAGTGAAATACCGATGTCGAGTCGTCGTCTTGCTACAAGCCGGAAATGATCAGAGTAAGCAATGGTTTCCTGGATGAAGGACATGCATATGCGTGCATGAATGAATGCAATTCATGCAAAAATAAATTTTATTAATGCGTATGCAAAAATTAATTTGATATGATGGCATGATATGCAACACCAGAATCAAGAAGCCAGCACAATCTGAATAATCAAATCTAAACAATCTGGATATCTACAAAGGTAATCTTGTATCGGTGCAAAGTCTGATGTGCGTGAGAGACCAAAGGTTGAAAGAATCTTGGTTTCCTGCAGAAAAACCCAATATTCCCCTCACAGGTATGATCTAGTCAAGGGTCATCCTATAGCAAGTCCCCAGCTTTGGGTCCTCGGATCAAGAAGCGTAATGGGTTTGCCATTTCTGGTCTTCCATTATCACCCCTTGGGAGGAGTGCCTCAACTGAGTTCTCGGGGATGGTCGCCAGAGTCGACAGCTCTCTAGGTTACATTCTATCATCTGCCTCAATGCGCAGGATAGAACATTACCAAAGAAAACCTCGTCTGAATGTGGAATTTTTGTGTATACTAAGTTTGGACAAATGCCACACAAGTCACACTACTTTCCACTCTAATCCTAGATGTATACTCAAGCCTGGGTATTGGGCTTATCTCTCAAGTAGCAACCCAACCGACAACAACAGAGAATATAGCAAATACACAGAATATACAGCATATGAATATTTAAAGCAGTAAAGAAATGCAGTAAATAAACATAAAGCAAATAAAATAAAGCGAGTAAAGCGCGAAATATAAACACCCAAGCAAGCAAGAAAGCAAATAAAACCAGGCGTGACTCCAACTTGCAAGCGCAAGCATTCCCCATCAGAGTCGCCAGCTGAAGATGGCTGGTTTATACCTGAGTGAATCACACACTCAAAGATACAACAGAGTCGCCACCGAACTTTATTTAGTCCCAAAGGACAGGGAAAATATCAATAAAACCCAAGGGGAAGAGAAACGGGAATGGGGGTCGGTTATGCGAAAGGAAGGTACTAACACCTTACGCATTCGTCGTACTCGACGGGAACCATTTTGCTTGCTTCTAGGCTTGGATGGGTTATCTATCTAAAGGCTTCTAGCTAAAAGAAGAGGAGAGAAGAGAGAAGAAAAGAAAGAAAGAAAGAAAGTGCTCGCGAAGGATTAGGGCCCTCGTGCCTACGTACCCTTATAGTAAAATGAGGAAATCAGAGCGTCGTAGTTCATGGAACCAGGGAAAAGAAAGAGGAATGGAAGAAGGAAGGGTGGAAGTGTGCTCGCCAAGATCATCACGATCTCGTGCCTCGTATCATACATTCGAGCGAATGCAAAATCATAGCTTTCGTAGTTCAGGGAACTAAGACGGAAAAAAGAAAAGGAAAGTGGTGTCAAAACCAAGAACAGAAGAGATAGAGAAAACTCCGCTGGGGAGGCAAAAGAAATGGTGTCAAAACCAAGAAAGGAGTGCAAAGGAAAGATAGAGACAGAGAATAACGTGCAAGAGTGGTGTCAAAACCAAGAAGAAAAAGGAGTAAAAAGGGTAAAAGAGACTCCACTAGGGAGTAAGAGAACAAAGAATTGTGCTGGGGATCAGAGGGTAAGCGACCCTACTGGGGAACAAACAAAAGGATGGTGTTAACCAAGAAAACAAGGGTTCGGTAAGTTAACTGACTGGCAGTGGTTAACCGAAAAAGAGAGATTACAAATCTGTGGGGAAAAAGATTTGGTGTCAATAGGCAGGCTGTGAAGAACCGAAAGGAGAGAGTACTGAACCAAGAGAAGGTGTTTGACTCTGAGGGGATTTTGATATATTAACTGATAAACAGTGGTTAACCAAAAAAAAGGGTGGGGAACCAATCAAAGGTTGTGACCCAAGAGAGGGAGTATTTGAACCAAAAGGAGGTTGCTAACTGCCGGGGATTTGGTTTTAACAGAAAGACTGTGATTAACCAAAGAACGGGTGTAGAACGAAGCGAAGGTTATGACCCACTGGGGATGTTGGTACTGACTGAACAAATAGTACTTGACCAACAGAAAGGTATTGAACCAAGAGAGATTGGAAACCATGGAGAATTCGGTGTTAACAAAATAAACTGTGATTAACCGCAAAGAAAACGAGTGATTAACCAAGAGAAGGTGATTAACTTGAAAGGGGCTCGGTATTTTAACAGGCAGGCTGTGGTTAACTGAAGAAAAAGGGTGATTAACCAAGGAAAGGTGATTAACCTAAAAGGAAACTCAGTATATTAACAGGTATACTGTGGTTAACTGAGGAAAAGGCAAATTGGTGTTTTAACTGACAGGCAGTGGTTAACCAAATCAAAGGGAGAAGAACCAAGAGAAGGTTGTGAACTCTGCAAGGGTTTCGGTGTTTAACAGGAAAACTGTGTTTAACCGAAGAAAAGGAATTGAGGCTCTTCTGGGAAATCAAAAGACAATGATCGACCAGAGAAGAAGGATACCGAGGCAAGAAACGAGTGTTAACCCAAGAACAATGATCTTTAACCACGAGGATGGTGATTGATCAAGAGAGGGATTGAGAGGAGCACAAGTGATCAAGGATCGACTCGACTGTGGAAGGAGAAACACTACAGGTTGAGGATATAGGTGACTGTTCTCGAAAGAGAGGGCCAAATCCCTTACCCAAGAAATAGCCAGAATGAGGGTAGGACAACTCCTTCCTCATTCCTTCTCTAGAACTCAAAGTATAGTGCGGAAATTGGGACGGACAACGTAACATCGTCAACTGTACAGTGCTCCATTGCGTCGTGCGTCATGCTAATCTCTGACTCGGCAGGGGAGAAAGAGAAAGAATACTCTAAATGAAGCCTAAAGAGAAAAGCAAAGGAAGGATCAACTAATCTAAATAAAGTTTCGATTAATCAATCAAAGGGAATTGATGTGCTAATAATTTTCCAAAGAGATGGAAAATCATTAAAGCAAAAGTGTGGATTATTGATTGTACAAGATTGAATTTGCTCAAGAAAGACAAACTCAATCCAATAGCATGGAAAACAGTACCAAACATCAACACCAATCAATGCAATCAGATGCAAAAGATGTGCAAGAATGATTATGATCATACAAATGCCAATAATGTAAACAAATGCGTAATCGATAAATTGTGCATTGAAATATTGTAAGCATGTTTCAGACAGAGGTTAAACAGCACCTAAAACATCCACACATCTCAAACATATCAGTTCATGGAAGTTAGAGGAAGAAAGCATGGCAAACACACTTGAAAAAGCATGAAAATGGCATTCTGGTTCAGTGTTAATCGATTAACACTTTTGCACTGCAAAGTCTTAATCGATTAACACTTGAAAAACAACAAAATTACACTGGTTAATAGATTAACACTTTTGCACTGCAAAATGTTAATCGATTAACACTTAAGCAGGGGCAAAAAAAACAGTTTTCAAAAATGCTTTTGGCTACTTATTGATTGTGCAATCACTCTAATACTAGGCAAACAATTATGCACAAAAAATCATGTCTAACAACTGCAAATAATTAGTAATGGAATCAATTAAATCATCAAGATCATGGATCAAGTAATGGCATAATCAATTCACACACAAAAGGTATCGAACTACATCGCGAATGATACGAAAACGTCCGAAACAGTAAAATGAGTAAGATTTACCAACCTACAAGCCGGAGGATTGGCTTGGTGATTGTTGCAAAGGATTCTTGATGAATATAATCAAAGAAAACCAGAGGAATCTTCAATCGTAGCCGAACCGTATCGAAACCGAGCAAATTGCGACGAAATCTCCAAAACGCGAATTCACACCATAGAATCTTGAAGCAATCACTTGTGATGAATCAAAAGTTAATAAAACTCCAGAGAATCAAGTAGAGTGGAAAGGTGTTGGAGGTTAAGCTCGAGAAATAATCACTTCTAATGTAGAAGTGATTATCCTTCAATGGTGAAGAGCTATGGTGAGGTTTGGGAAAAATGTAAATGAAGATGAAGAAGTTGCAGAAAATTCAGAGAGAATGTGAGAGAATTGAGAGTGAAATGTGAGAAGTTTGTGTGAAATGGTTGAGGGTCCCTTGAAAAGTGATTGAAGGTTTGTTTATATAGACTTTTGGTTTGGAGTGTGAGAGGTTTGACATTAGGCTAGGAGCTAGCTTTGGGTGGTTTGGAATTAGGCTAGGAGTTAGTTACACTTGACTCACTGAGTCAAGCGGTTAACTCAGTTAGTTAGGAAGTTAACTCGGTAGCAATCCCAATGTAAGCTTCACATCCAAAGGTTGACATGCTTGGGAATCAAGGAACATGGTGCACTTAAATTAGAGTGAAGCATGGGAATAAATGTAAGTGGAGTGGCTTGAATAGTCTTGAAATGTCTAGATATGTCTAGAATGTTCCACACAGTGCTAGAATCATGTAGAATCCCAAAATGAGGAGAAAAAGTTGTTGTCATGAAAAAGCAACAAATTCTGCCTATCTTGCATGTGTTAATCGATTAACACATTTGCACTCAAATGGTTAATTGATTAACCAGGCCAAAAATCCCCAAATTTGCTTGAAAAATGGTGATGTGGCTCCGGTTTCGATTTTCAACCTCTTGCTTTGATGAATAGGTATATAAACCCTTATTTTGTGCTGATTTTGGTGCTGTGATGACTTTGTGAGGATGTGATTAATCGGGCTTGGAAAACCTGAATATTCCTGCAACAAAACCACAGAAAAAAGTGCGAATGCGTATGCCAGCGATGCGAATGAACATGATCATGCAAAAGGCAAAAGGGGGCGGTCAAATTTCGGGTTACGACAGCGTTAAAGTTTGTATATAGTTTGGATATATTTTAAGAATGATGAACATTTGATGATAATCAAATTCTCAAAGAGTTTAGGCTAGAGTATTAAACTCTAACAACCGTTTTCATTAAAGATTGATTGGAAAAATTATTTATGGACCATAAACATTGATAGTGATCAATGGTTCAAAGAGTTGTGCTAGAATGCTAGACTCTAACAGCTCTTGGTCCAAGTGGAATATTAAGTGTTTTAAGGATGAAAAAAAAGAAAATAATTGGTTATCTCAATGTTCAAGACTTGAGACCAGTCTTTCAAGGGTTTTGCAAGAATGCTAGATTCCAACAATCCTTTTCTTTCAAGTTTATTTCAAAAGAGTATTGATGTACTTTGAAGTATTTTAGTGATCCTTAAGAAGGAAGAGAGTCTTGAGATGACACTTGACAAAGGGCCAAAGTTTTGGGAGGGCACTTGTCAAAGAGCCAAGGTTTTGAGAGGGCATTTAACAAAGAGCTAAAGTTTTGTTTAAAAATGGTTCAAATTTGTAAAATGGAGTTTGGATTGAGTTTTAGGGTTTGAGATAGGATTATGGTTTGAGGAATAGGGTATGACAAAGTTTAGGGTTTGATGAGTAAGGGCTATGATGAATAAGGGTTATGATGATCAAGGGTTTGAGTTTGATGAAAGATTTTGGGTTTGATGAAAGAATTTGAGAAAGTAAGGGAATTGAGAAAAGAGTAAGGTTTGATGAATGAATTAGGATTTGATGAGTAAGGGTTTTATGAGAAAGGATCCAACCATGTCTTTACAAAGAAATCAACAAGACATTTATTCAAAGGGTTTTAAAAATTAAAGACATAATTAAATAAAATGCCCTAATAATTTAAAAATAAAAATCTAAGTGTAAAAAAATCCTAAACTAATAATTAAAATATTATGACTATTTTAAATGAAAAATAAATAAAGAAGAAATGAAAATATTTTTAAGATTTTAGCAATAATATAATTAATTAACTAATAATATATTTTGATTTTTAAAGTTAATTATAACAATAAAATGAATAAATAATCAAAGCAATAAAACAATTTGAATTTTTAATGTAAAAAATAAAAATATTGGAAAAAATAAATAATTTATATTTTGTTTTTAATATTTAAGAAAAAAAATAAAAAATAAGGAAAATAAAAAGAATAAAATAAAAAAAAGAGAGAAAATGAGAAAGAGGGAGGAAAAGAGTGGAAAAAAGAGAGAAAGTGAGAAAAATGCTGGAGGGAGGGATTGAAGCCACACCCTCTCTCTCACACAACACACTAGAACCAAACATTCAACCACAAAGCTACACAGGGCATGTCTAACATGGAATTGCATCCATAAAATAATATATTATAAAACTAATATTTAAAAAAAAACTTCATCTTCTTCCTCGTGTCTGTTACTGTTACTACATTTTTTCAAAAAAATGTAACTTTTTCATTTATGCACCAAATCAGACATGTAAATATAATATTTTGATCATAATTTACAAGGAACTCAAATATCTAATTAGATTTTATTTATATTAACTGTAGCTCATGAATTTCATGCAAAACCATATGAACCCTAAGTTTTCAAAGTGAAATTAAATTTCATACATGATCAACCAATGCCCATTTTTATGGGGCTTTCACTCAACATGTTAAAGCAAGTAAAATGGTATCAAGAAACATTCAAAAAGATGCATATAATGTTGAGTTCCAGAAATGAAAGTTTACCTCAAAATGAAGAAATCATTTTCTGCCTTAGAGCACTCCCAGTTGCAAAATGATGATCCCTACAACTTCCATGAACCTCAAAGAACGTGTTGCAATGGTCATTTTGCTTTGAAACCCTCTGAAACTCTCTATCCAATTCAAGTTGCAAGTGAAGAAAGTGAGGTTGTGATTATGGGGTTAGAACTACTACAAAAGTGTTATAATGGTTTGGAACACTTCTATGATGCTTATGGAAGGTGTTTGTGAAGTTAGATTGATTATTTGTTGAGAGGAATGTGAATTCACAAGTTTTGGTTTTTTAGACAACTTGAAAATTCAAGAAGATGGAGTAATGGTGATTATGAGATTCTTGATGTTTTTGTGTGTGTTTTGCAGCTGAACAAAGCCTCTATTTATAGGGGAATTATTTGAAATGAATGCAATGGACAAAGGTATTGTTTGGAGGATTTGGAAGGAAAATCATAAAGTTGGTAATGAAGGTACAAAAGTTGATTTCACTTTTGATAGCTTGTACCAACTCCATCTGAAATTTGGATCATGTTCTTGCCTTTTAAAACAAGTCAACATGATTAAAGAAACTTTCAAGCATTACCCAAAAATCAATCCATGTTGGCATGTTGGATCAAGGTTTTCTATGGTGAATAAAGATCAAATGCTACAGAATTTGATATCAATGTGAAGATCTCATATGATACTACAAGTTTCATGTTGATCATGAGTCTTGGAAATGCTTGGAAAGTGCCCAAAAGTGGCCTAGAATTCGTGTAACTAAATCTGACTAGTACATAGAAAAAATCCTGGTTTGAACAATCAGCTCTTCCGTGGCTACTTCTCCCCTTCGAAACTTCATGCTCAAGCAAAAGAAATTTATGCTCTTGGTACCATTGGAAAGACATAATATACTACAACTTTAATGTTGATCACTTGAGGAAATTCAACTTGCATCATGGAGAAAACTGGCCATCAAAATTGAATCTTTCAGCTGTTTGACACTTAGAAAAATTCAGGGTATATTGGCAATTTTAACAACTTTGAAGTCTCAACTTTGGCACTTCATAACTTCCAATTCTCATGAGCTTTTGATCCAATTCTTCAACAATATTGAAGTATGTAATGTCATCCTTAATTACATCCCTTGGGCATGAAAAATGGTTGCTTGAATTGATTACAAAGTGGTCATAAATTCATGCACTTGATAAGGTGAAAAAATTAGAAAAATTTCTAAGTGTTGGGATTTTCAACAACTTGAAGAATCCTAAATTTGATCTCATAACTTCCACTTCAAGAAAGATTTTGAATTGCAATTTCCATCATCTTGTAGTATTAAATGCCTTCTTTAAACACAATCCTCAAGTGTTTCAAATGGATGCTTGAGGAAGAAGTTATGATTTTGGAAAGTAGGCCACTTGTTCATGCATTTCCTTAACTTAGAAAATATTCAAGAACCCTAATTTGACAACTTTGATTATTTTTGTGATTTTCTTGATTAATCATGATCCAATTCACTCATTTTCCATATTATCATGATTATTGACTCGAGGAAGTCATGTTTAACCAAAAATGTCAAAAGTCAAACTTTGACTTTGATCAATTGTGGACTTTGTATGAGATGAAATCCAATCTTACACTTGTCAATGAATCAAGTTTCTTGAGCTAATTGGGTCATATGAGTGGACTCCAAAGATGTAATTGAGGGTCTTGAGTTATGTTCCTAAGCATGGGATCAGGTCTTGGTTGGAAAGTCAATATCCAGTTGACTTTGACCAAAACCCTAGTTTGGTGCACTTGAGGAATTGAAACTTAATTATTTTGAATTGATGTGAAACCAAACTTGATTGTTGATGAAGGGTATTACTTGATCATCATGAATGAGTGGAGGAACTTGTGATGTTGAGGATCACACTAAACTCCGATTGACCAACCACTTGAGCTCCTTGATGCAAAAACCATAACTTGTAAACAAAGGAAGTAAGGCAAATATTTTTTTTTTGTATTTTCATGAGGTTAGTGATGCATGAAAGGCTTGATGTCATGCAAATGATGCAAAAGGAGGCAGGATCTTAGGCGTAAAAATTGGGGTATGACACCAGCACTACTGGCATCGACGTCGAAGTCGCTACCAGAGATAGGATGTGGCTTGTGACTCAGATAGTGTTCGTTGTCCCTATTGTACCAACCGTTGTAGTAACCGTTGGTTCAAGGTCTAGAGCATCGTTTCGAGCATGAGAAGTGTTTTCTGGGTTAACCATTTCTCCTAAGATCCTACCACTCCTCAAACGCATATGAACCGGACAGTGAAAATAATTCAATGATAAAACAATGTAATTAATACGCCCGTTTCTTGTAGAAGAAAAGTAATTTTTTGCACAAAAGATGTCCCATCAGGGCCTGCCAATTCGTTCGCAGGTGTTTTTAGCTAACAATCACAAGTTTAAAAATTCTTTGAGATTAACTAAATAAATCTTGAGAATAACTTTGCGCAAAAACTTTTACAAGAAAGTATGTGTATGATGTGACTACGAATGTCTGCGTACAGACAATGTAAAAGTGAACTTTAAAGACAATAAAGTTTGAATTAGAGTAAAAGAAGTTTAAAGTAAACAACATTAATTAAATGCACTAAATGACAAGAAAATGGTGTTTCGATTAAGGAAACATAAAAAAGTACAAATAAAAGGACACAAACTCATATAATACTCACAAATTGTTTCACACTTTGCCTTGGGTACTCCAGTTCTATAGAGAAAGTATATGAAATTTGCGACCTCAATTACAACATATGAATCTGCTATATATATATATACTAAACTAGAAATGATAGTTTCTAACAGGCTACTCCTAAAGAATTGACACGTATTTGAATGCATGCATCTCATCTTCTTATGTTCTTCCACGTCGTCATCACTTTGAAACTGCTGAAAACCATTATCCCACATTCTTTAACTACTCTTAGTGACTAGTAACTGTCTGTTCGTCGAAGGTAGTTGTTGATAGTGCTAAGTCCATTATGTCCTTGGATTTTTCAATTTTCTAAGTCTTTAAAGCTTGTTGAAGTTTCATCCTCGACATGGTGTCAAGTGCTTACCCAAGTCTATTCCCGAGGCTCCTCTAAACCATGTCCCAAGATCTATTCTCGAGATTCATCAAACCACATATCAAAATGTCAGTCGGGAAGCCCTAGTCGACGTAGCATTGCTGCCGACCCTTGCCAATCAATGCTAACACTAAGCGCTTCACTAATGCATCATTATTCATTTTAGCATTCTATTGAATTTTTCTACTAAGTAAAAATCCCATGCTAACAGGTTGAAAATGGTGTTGTTTCGTTAGGGTTGAAAATGGCATTGTTTCGCCAGGGTTAAAAATGACTTTGTTTCGTCAGGGTTAGAAATAAACAAATGCAACTGAAGAGACAAGATAGCTAGCTAAATGCGTTTCCTTTAAGTGAATAAGTCATTCCACCATGGTTTTTTTTAAAAATCGTTGTGATATATGGCTAATTTAATGTAATTTAATAAAAAAAGAATCAGGTTTTAAGCATTTAAATATATATGTGTGTGTGTATATATATATATATATATATCACAACAGCTAGTTTAAAAAACCATGGTGATATATGTTTTACGTTGATGTAATTATATAAAAAAGCGTCAAGATTTATGTTGGGTCATGAAGAGTTCATGTGAGGGCAAGGTTCCTTAGTCCTTGTTTTAATGATGTCAAAATTAGTATAATCTCGTACTTGTACTTTGGACGGTATCATCGCGTCTTATATTGCATTCATTCTTTAATGTGTCTATGTGTCATACCCTAATTTTTGACCCTAAGATCCCACATCATTTTAATTTCATTAGCATCATATGTGTATACTTTTATGCATCACTAACCCATTTGGAGATACAAAGATTCTTGTTTGTTTCATTTGATTACAAATTAGGTTTTTTGAGCCTAAAAAAAGACTCAGGCAAAGGATCAATCAAGAATGGGCATGATTTTCAACTTACCCAGTCTCTCATTCATCCATGGAGATCAAGAGCTCTCATTCATCAATATTCAAGTACAAGATTGCCTTATTTCAAAATCAACAAGCCTCAAGATCCTTAGTGCACCAAAATTAGGGTTTTGACCTATTTCAATCCATGTGTTGACTTTTGGAGAAGGGCATGATTCCAAGACCTAAAGATATGTTTCAAGGACATAAAATGCCTCATATTAGTCCATTCATATGATTGGATTGATCCAAAGAACTTGATTCATAAACAATGAAAGAATTCAAATTCATCTGGGCCACAAACTAGGGTTTTGATGAAAAGTCTACTGTACCTTTGACTTTTAAGCAAGGCATGATCTCAAACCTTGGGACATGATTCAAGACACGCAAAAACACCTTTAGAATCCATCCATGGTGTTTAATTTATCCAAAGGATTTAATTTCATAAAGGATCACAAAGTTCAAAATTCATCTGATACAAAAAGTCAACTGTGGTCAAAATCAAGTTTGACTTTTGGAGTTTTTGGTCAAACATGGTCTCTTCAAGTCAAGAACAATGTTAATATGTGATTTGGATCATGAGTGATCAAGAAAAATCAAGAAAAGTGAGGTTACTTGTAAAAAGGTCAACCATGGAGAACTTAAAATTTTTTTTAAGTCATAAAAAATAATGATTTTTACCCTACTTTCTAAGACCATACCTTCCAAACCAAGTAATCATTTTCTTGGATCCAAAGATCAAATTGAAGAGCTTGTTACATACTACAACTTTGTCACTTAGGGTGGATTCCCAAAAGTGAATAGATTTTAAGATATGAGGCCATGAAGTTAGGGTTTCAACACTTTTTGAACTTTGACACTTAGAAATTTTTTTGACAGAATTTGTCTTGTGTTGGAGCCAATTTTGAGCCTATTTTTCACCATGATCCAAGATGAACCAAGACCAAATTCAAACACCAAAGTTGAAGTATGACATCCTAGCTTTCCAAAATGTCCAAGAACACAATCTAATTCCACTTGAGCAAGGAAATATGGAGTGCACAATATGCCTTGATGCAACTGTTTTGGCAAGACAGATTTGGCATTACTTGTGATGCACAGTTTTTTGAGTCCAAGTGTGATGATCATACAATGCGAATTCAACAAGAATATGAATGAATCATATAAAACATGCAAGATAGAGCCACTAAGTCAAGAGGAATCCCTTTGAAATGATGAAACATTATCACTTAAGCCTTGAATTCAAGAGGCATTTATGTGGAATAATGCATTGTCAAAGAAACCACTCCCACCTGTCATGATGCACTCTTAAACAACAATAAAAACATCTGCAGAATGTGGAATTGGTCAAAAGTAAAGCTAGGCTAGTGGAATAGATAATGTACCTTGAGATAGAAGTAATGATGTATTACCAAAACCATTGAACATTGAGCTCATCCTTCAACGATGACTATTCCTCCAAAACAAATATTTTCCCCTATAAATAGAGGCCACATTTGATCATTCAAATCACACCAAAACAATCACAACACTTGTTTTCTCATTCTTATTCTTTCACTTCAAAATTTCAAAATTCCAAAGAGTGAGAATCGAGTTTTCAAAACCAGAGTTTTTCCACTCAAACTTTTGATTCAATCACTTCATATACATCATGTATAAGTGATCCAAACACTTTCTGTAACTTTAAATTCATCAAGATCACATCTCAACTTGATCAAGTTGCAGTTGGATTCGAGCCACACAATCCAAGAGGTTTCAACTTATTCTAAGCATCTCAACACAATCCTTGAGGTCCAGGGAAGCTGTTAGGATCATTATTTCACACATGTAACACCTCCAACTGAGGATTCGATATCCTCTTGGAATGTAAGCCTGTACTTTTCAAACTCTATGATTCATGTATCATAAATGTTGTTTCAAGTTACCAATGTGTTTCTGGTAGTTCATAGATCATTTACCCTCAATCAATTGTCATTTACATTACGTGTATAGGATTTCATTATAGTTTTTACAAAACTAGGGTTCATCTGGTTCGTGCATAATAATTCACTCCACACTAAAAATAAATGAAATTAAAAACCGCCATTCAATTCCTTGTTAAAAAACGAACAACTTTCATGTTTACATCTTTCAAAATCATTGCATATTAAGGGAGATAGGACCCTTTCGGCAAATTTGTAGCCCGAGGAAGAAGATGAAGTTCATGGCGCGCATTTTTTGAATTTGGCACTCAATTTTAATATTTATTCAAACGGCTGTGTTTAGTTATCCCCAACGCACGTTGGCTCAGTTGGCAAGGGCGTGCTTTGTTGGTTGAATCCTTGGTGGCGTGGGTTCAAATCCCCCCCACACCATTTTTTAATCACATTTTCCTATTTTTCACATTTTTCTTTCAAAATTCAAACATTTATTTCTCCTATCAAATTAATTCTTTTTTGACCCAATTGTTTTCACACATGTCACTCATACACTCTATTATTTTAATTCATCAAAAAATTCCATTTTCTTATTTAATCACTTTTTATTAAGTTGAAAAGAAGTGCTTTTTTTAGGTTTAAAACTTTGAAATTTTGATTTTCTTTCTAATTTTTTCAAACCTAATTCATTTTTTTGATTCTCATATGGATAAATACACTTTGTTTAAAACATTGATACAAGATCACAACATGTTTATCTTGACTTACACATCATTTATACCATGTTTAAATCATTTCCTTTTGAAAATACCTTTGATTAAATCTTTCATTAGGGTCTTATCTTGATTTAAAACTTTTTCAAAACTTCTTAAACAAACTCTTTGGGCCTCTATTAGAGTGTAAGTCCCTTCCCTCCGCCTCAAAACTTTCTTCAAATTCTCAAAGCTTTCAATCTTTCAAATCTCAATCTTCAACTCTCATCAAACACAGCCCTAGTGGCATTCAACTACCAATTAGCACGGGTCTCTATAAGAATGTAAGACCCATCACCTTTTCAATTCAACCATGCTTAGACATGGGCCTCTATAAGAGTGTAAGACCCATCACCTTTTCAATTCAACCATGCTTATACATGGGCCTCTATAAGAGTGTAAGACCCATCACCTTTCAAGTCAACCATGCCTAGACATGGGCCTCTATCAGAGTGTAAGACCCATCACTTTCAATTCATGTCTATACTTGTTAAATACTTGTCATATACTTATTCATATTAAGTTTATCTTTACATTTATAACACCGCATCCTTAGTTTAGACTTAGTTCAAACATTAGGATTCCCTCAACTACAACTTAGTTCAGACACTAGTTCCCTTTTGATGAAGTCAATTTCACCATAGCCTCCTCTTGGGCTTCATACAAGGACCCTTCAGGCCTCTTAAAAGCATCATATTCTCTATCTTGGGGTTCTTACAAGATTCCATCAATTCAAATCTCCCCTCATTTAAGTCAATCTCCTCTCAGGCTACAAATAAACCTTTTAGCTTCACATATAGGGCTTTGAACAAGATACAAATAAACTTTTAGCTTCACATCTTGGGCTTTGAACAAGATACAAATATTTTAGCTTCAACATCTTGGGTTTTGAACAAGATACTCAAATAATTCAACTTCTCCCCATAGATGAGACATTGAGTCATCTCTGTAGGAAGATATCTCTTCTATACACCACAATTCAAAATCAAACATTAAAAACTTTTTTCCATATAAGTGATGTAAGTGGCACACTTGTTGATTCAAAATCCAAGCTTATCATGGTCCAAAAATTTTCTTTCATCTAAGTGATGTAAGTGGCACACTTGTTGATACTATATCCAAGTTAAGGTCCTTCTCTTAGCATGCAAAGACTCATAAAGGAAGATGTGGCATTGCTTAGGATTATTTAACATCCAAGTTCAAATCTTCTTCCCTTATGATATTATTCTCAAATGTTTGTGATAAATAGGTGGAATATCTCCCTTAAAAATGACAATTTGTCTTTTCTTTCAAACCAACAAAACTTTTAGCTTCACATCTTGGGCTTTGAACAAGATACACAAATACCCTTTTAGCTGTTAGACGGTGTGGCTAGTGATCGAGAGGGGGGGGGGGGGTGAATAGATCACCTCCTTGAAATTCAAGGATTTAAAAGTAGATCAGAGTTAGCATAAAATTATGATCCCGAATCGACTTCCGTCTATTCTGGACCAGCTACTAGAAAACCGGACACACGAGTTTATGCTGGATTTATTAAGATGACAAAGATTTATTAACACCAGATTAGAATCAACTCAAATGCACTTATCATACAAAGGCTATTTCCAATGAACTAAAACACAACAAACAATTTTGTCAAACACTTGGCGTGTATGCATTCAACGATTAACAATAATGGTGATTTTGACAAAGGTTTTCGTACCACTATTGTATCTTGAAACTTTAATACACAACACACCAAACGAATCACAAAATTGTTGAAAACGTAAAGAGATAAAGATAGAATACGATACGCAGAGATTTGGTAAGGAAGTTCCCCACTTTCGTCCTCGCGGGTGGGTACGTCTCCCTCTCAATTTCAAAACTGAAATTGAGACCTGTTATATCAATAATGTTGAATTCGTTGTTTACAAGGTTACAATACAAATCCAGAAATCTAAACCCCAAGATCTTCCTATTGTATGAACCTTCACTTGATCTGAGCTTGATCAAGAATTTACCCTGCAAGAAATGCAAACAATTCACCGGTTCCACGACCTGTTTGCGAAATATCCAAATTTCCAAACCCCTACGCTGCGGCTGAATATGTTCTGCAATCGTGACTAACAAACCCTCAAGAACACACTCGTTCTTGAAGGACAAACCAGATGGTTTTTCCTCGAAACCCCCTTTGAATCTTCAACTCAGCTAGATCCTTGATCGTACCACTGAACGTTATCTCGAAGATCCTTTAATCCAAAGAACAAAAATGATTATGTGTTGATGTTCTTGAATTAAAGAGATTGAGAAGATGATGAAGACAAAGTATCTTTCAGGTCTCTAAAGCTGCTCACAACTGATGCACACCAAACTTGCCTTTTGCTTTGATTGCTCAATTTTCACACTTGCGAATTCTTATCTTCAAACTGAACTGTCATGACACTTATATATGAAAACAGAAAACGTTAAAAGCAACAAACAGCTTTATGTATCGATACAAGAGTCGTATGCGTCGATGCATAGTGAGTATAATGCATACATGTGTCGACACATGGTTGTATGCATCGATGCATACTATAACTGTTAAATTCCAGAATGTGAAGTAAATCATGCATCGATACATGATGCGTATGAGTCGATACATAGCCCGTTTACAAAGGAGCATGTGTCGATACAAGTGTCGTATGAATCGATACATAGCCTAATTACAAAGGAGCATGTATCGATACAAGTGTCGTATGAATCGATACATACTGAAGGAAAATTGTTTTTGTGAATATACCAAAGGAATGTGTCGATGCAAGGCATACATGTATCGATACATACATAAGGAAAATTGTTTTATGATTTTAATGATGATATGTATCAATTTGCCTTGTCTTTTAAACATAGTATGGGTATGAAATCATATGTATATACCAACTAACCATGCATATCACACAATTTGCATTTATAACATAATTTGCTATCATACAAAAACTTAAAGGCTTGCTCACAAACTCCCCCTTTTTGATGATGGCAAATTTGCAAGATGTGTGATAGAACACTCCCCCTGAGTTTGTGCATGCTGTCAACATCTTGTTGTCTTTCTTCTCCCCCTTTGTCAAAATCAAAAAGAAGAAACATACAGTCCCAAAGCAATACAGCAAAATTGGTGTAACAACAGACATCAATATTGATATAGAAGCTCACAATCACCAAGAAAGAGGCTTAACATATAAGAATCATTCACAAAGAATGAACAGTAAAGGGCAAAACTAACACAAGTAAACAGAACTAAAAAAAATAAGCATTTAATTGTGAAGAAAGTACATAAGCAGAACCAAGACATATGAAGGTTGAACACTTTAACAAGGAAACTGAAGCAACATGATGATGAAATGAAATGTAATGCAATGACATGATGCTAGCTTAAAATGGGTTATGGCCTCCACAGGACTCCTCATCATCTCTGTCAGGATCTCTGAAGCTTGGTGGAGGCGGCGGAGGAGGCATCTCATCAGGATTATGGCCCATGAAACTGTATCGCCGGAACCGGTTATGAACTTCAACACTTCTGAATCTGTCCATGATACCAGGATTTGCACGGCAATCGTCCATAAAACCAGACATTTCATTGTAAAAGACTTGATGCCATTTAACCAAGTCCGTGTGCCAAGCATGCTGATTATGATACATCCGTGTGTGTTCATCATGCCACTCACGATGCTCCTTATGCCACTCATTTTGCTGATTATGCCAAGCAAGCGCCTGTTCATGACGGGCTTGATTAGCAAGCTCCATTTGCTGAAACATTTGAGTCAAGTACTCAGGAGCAGTTGAAGAGGAGGCAGCACCAGAGAACGGAGGAACACGTGGACCTGGTTCATAATTTGTTGGAGACCACCTTTGTGGCACCCAATCACCCCAGCCAGCATTAGCATTTTCTTCAGCCTGATTTTCTTCATTGGCATCATTCATTTCTTCATCCATTTGATCTTCATTCACAAACACTTGTTCAGAAGGGACATCAAAATTATACACCCTTGTTTTAGAGCCTTGTTCCAGAAAATAAAAACATTGACGCTCCTTATCCCACCGGTATCCCATATGAGATAAAGTGGCCGTGTTGAACTCTTGAGCATACGAGGGAGATATGAGTGGTACTAAGGGTATGGTTATATTCCAGTATTTGATGATTCTCATTATCTGGGCAGCATATCCAAGTGTAATGTTCTTCGCACTGTTACGCATAAGAAACATGCGTTTCACAAAATAGGTTGGCCAATTTAATGAAACCTTATTGTGAAGAAGATACACAAGATGAATATCTGATCTATCCAACCTAGAATGACCACCAGCCTTTGGACGCAAAATGTGCGAGACAATCCAGTGAAGTATTCTAGGAACGCTTGTGATCATACCAGAGGTTAGTGGTTCATCCTCACCCAGAGGTCTATCCAATTTTGAGATTGATGCCACATATTCCCTTATCTTAAAGTCTGTGTCAAAACTCTGGTCATGCCAGGTCTTCAGTCCAGGCAACCCAAAGGGAATTTGAAACACCTTATCCCAATCAGTGGCCTTAAAAGTGTAAGTTTTAGTGCCAATAGAGCATTTGAACATATACCCTCTACCAGATTGCAGACCAGCATAAAATATACGAATAAAATCCTCATGATACTCATCATTTATGGCTAAAAATGTACCAAGGTTTTGTGCAGACAACAAATCAACAACATCTTTGAGATGTAGGTCAGATGCATCAGTTTTATTGAATACATGGGGTTTCATAACTAACCTCGTCTTGAAAGAGGCCTCAAACTCCTCAGCGATGGCAGGATGAAGAAGAGTGAGAGCACTAGGAGGGATTTCTGGAGGTTGTAGAGACTGACGAGACGTCCCAATGGGTTCCTTTCCTTTTCCTCTTCCTCTTTGTCTAGCCGGGATGATTCTTGGAGGCATTATGATGAAGATGATTTGAAGGATAGGGAGGGAATTAGGGTTTTGGAGATGAAGATGTTTGAAGAGGTTAGGGTTAACCATGTGGGTATGAGAGAAGAGAAGAGTCTAGACTGAATTAACCCTTTAAAATTTGCTGATGTGTCGATCCACAACTGTATTTAACATGCATTTATTGTAAAAGTATCAGTATGTGTCGACACAAGGGGATATGGATCGATTCATTTCACGACTTAATTGGTTTTGAAAAGGTCCTATGTGTCGACACAAAGCACGGATGCATCGACACATACTGAAACAATTTTTGAAAAATTTGAAATCAAAAGACATGAATCGACACATATCACGAATGTATCGACCGGAAACTCCAATGTGTTGACACATGAACTTGTTGCATCGATACATACTGATGCTAAACTCTGGTTTAACTAATTTGTGACTACCTGTTGAGCATAGAAACCTGTTAACAGCTCTTGAGTCAATGCAGTATGAATTATGTCATGATGATGATGCTCAAGTATAATTCATGAATCAAAGGTTAATGTTCAAACAACATATGAAATGAAATACATATAAACGATCTTAAAGAATTTGTTCTACCATACACTAATTACAAAGTTCCAAAGAGATTTTAGAAAGGAATAATATTACCTCTGTTGACGTAACCTTATGAAGTCTGAGTGAGGTCTAAAAACAAAGCTTAACAGCCAACGTGAGACATATATAAATAAGGACCAACATGCTTAAGACATCGATGAGGAGAGATCTAAAATCCCCAATTCACGACGAATGTTGAAGAACGGTTCTGTTGCTAATGGTTTAGTAAAAATGTCAGCAAGTTGGTTTTTAGTATCAACATGCTCAAATACAACGTCCTCTTTTTCAACATGATCGCGAAGAAAGTGATGCCTAATCTCTATGTGTTTAGTGCGTGAGTGTAAAACAGGATTCTTAGTAAGATTTATAGCACTAGTGTTGTCACACTTTATTGGAATACGTTTGAGTTGGATATCGAAATCTTGTAGTTGTTGCTTTAGCCACAAGATCTGAGCGCAACAGCTATCGGCTGCAACGTACTCAGCCTCAGCAGTTGACAATGCGACAGACACCTGTTTCTTGCTATGCCAACTGACCAAAGAGTTTGAAAATAAGTGACATGTACCACTAGTACTTTTCCTATCTGATTTGCAGCCAGCAAAATCAGAATCGGAGTAACCTACTAAGCTACAATCGCTTCCTTTGGAATACCAGAGCCCATATTTAGATGTTCCATGAAGATATCTAAATATTCGCTTGACAGCTTTTAAGTGTGACTCCTTAGGATTCGATTGATATCGTGCACACATGCAGACACTAAACATGATGTCAGGTCTTGATGCAGTAAGATACAAGAGAGACCCAATCATACCTCTATACTGTTTGACATCTACACTCTTACCGTGCTCATCTTTATCTAGATTTCCGTTGGTAGGCATAGGTGTGTCTATTGATTTTGAGTCGTTCATTCCAAAGCGCTTGAGCAGCTCTCTGCAGTATTTTGTTTGACTCACAGCTATACCCTCATCAAGCTGCTTTATTTGGAGACCGAGGAAGAAATTTAGCTCCCCCATAAGACTCATTTCAAATTCACCCTGCATAACTTTTGAAAACTCTTCGACCAAGTGTATGTTAGTTGAACCAAAAATTATATCGTCTACATAAACTTGAACTATAAGAATGTGTTTTCCCTTGTGTTTAATGAAGAGGGTGGTATCCACTTTACCTCTTGAATATCCATGATCAAGTAGGAATTTGCTAAGTCTTTCATACCAAACCCGAGGGGCTTGCTTAAGACCGTACAAAGCTCGTTTCAATTTGTAAACATAATCTGGATATTCAGCATTCTCAAAACCAGGAGGTTGTGAGACGTATACCTCTTCATTTAGGACACCATTTAGAAACACACTCTTTACGTCCATTTGGTAAAGCTTAAAATCTCTAGAACATGCATAAGCAAGCAAGAGACGTATAGCTTCGAGGCGAGCAACTGGAGCATAAGTTTCCTCATAATCTATGCCCTCCTCTTGGTTATACCCTTGTGCCACTAAACGTGCCTTATTCCTAGTTATCACTCTGTTTTCATCAAGCTTATTTCTAAAAACCCATTTAGTACCTATGATATGATGATCTCGCGGACGAGGAACAAGTTCCCAAACGTCATTTCTTTTAAATTGATTAAGCTCTTCTTGCATGGCCATTAGCCAAAATTCATCAATCAAGGCCTCTTTGGCATTTTTAGGTTCTACTTGTGAAACAAAAGCGAAGTGAGAGTAGAAATTACTTATCCTAGAACGAGTCATTACTTCCTTTGAAATGTCTCCCAAGATGTTGTCAATAGGATGGTCTTTTGAAGATCTCCAAGCTGGTGGAAGATCATTCACTTCAGCTTGTCCTTCTTCCTTATCTTTTACATGACTGGTATCTTCCTCCTCCTCATTGTCTTCTGTTTTGGACTGATCAATTTCCGAAACAGCTTCTTTGAGTATGTCTTCTGTAGATATACCTGTGTCATCAAAAGAAATACCTTTTCCGACATTTTTTGGATAAGACTCATCAAAAGAGACATGAACAGATTCTTCAACAGAAAGTAAACGCTTATTATACACTCTATATGCTTTACTTGATTGTGAATAACCAAGAAAAATACCTTCATCCGCTTTTGCATCAAACTTCCCAAGTTTTTCCTTACCATTATTCAAAATAAAACACTTACAACCGAATACGTGAAGATGTGACAAGTTTGGTTTTCTTCCTTTTAAAAGCTCATAAGGGGTTTTATTTAAAATAGGGCGAATTAGAATCCTGTTTAGAACATAACAAGCTGTGCTAACTGCATCAGCCCAAAAATATTTTGGTAATCCACCCTCATTTAGCATTGTTCTTGCCAGCTCTTCTAAAACGCGATTTTTGCGCTCCCAACGCCGTTTTGTTGTGGGGTTCGAGGAGCTGAAAAGTTATGCTCAATACCATACTTATCACAGTACTTATCAAAGAGATAGTTTTGAAATTCTCCTCCATGATCGCTTCGAATTGTAACTATTTTAGAATTCATTTTATTTTGGGACAGTTTTGCAAAACTCTTAAAAGCGGAAAAAGTTTCATCTTTGCTATGAAGGAATATAGTCCAAGTGAATCTAGAATAGTCATCAACGATTACTAAACCATAATAATTTCCACCTAGACTCTTTGTCCTAGAAGGTCCAAAGAGATCCATATGGTGAGGCTCAAGGGGACGTGAAGTTGAAATTACATTTTTGGATTTAAAAGATATCCTTGTTTGCTTTCCCATTTGGCACGCCTCACATAGGTAGTCTTTTGAAAATTTTATTTTTGGAAGACCGACTACTAGATCCTTAGATACAACCTTGTTAAGCAAATCTAAATTAACATGCGCTAAGCGTCTGTGCCAAAGCCAAGAATCATCATTCAAGGCAACTAGACACTTAGAGCTTGTTGAAGGTACATCAAAAAGATCAAGCATATAGATGTTGTTTACTCTTACACCCTTAAACACAACATTCTGTTCAGTATATTCAATTATGCAGCAAGTTTTTGTGAAAGAAACCTTGTAACCCTTGTCGCACAATTGACTAATACTTAACAAATTGTGTTTAAGTCCCTCTACTAGATGGACATCAGAAATAGTAGTGGTAGAGGGATTACCTACACTACCTTTGCCAAGTATAGCTCCTTTGTTATTGTCTCCATAAGTAACATATCCCTTCTTCTTTGCGTTGAAGTCTATAAAAAGCGATATGTCACCCGTCATGTGCCTTGAGCACCCGCTGTCTAGAAACCATCTTCTATTTACGGATGCAAGACACTCATCCTACAATATCAAAAGAGAGAAACAGGTACCCAATTTTCATTGGGTCCATGTGGGTAAATGGTAACATGGTTGCCTTTAGGCTTCCATTGATAAATGCCTTTAGGAACAAGAAATCTCCTAAACTTGCATTTTTCAATGGTATGACCAGCACGACAACAATAGTGACATAAGCCATGATGATGCATTTGTTTATTTTTGGTCATTAAATCCTTTGGAATAAAGGAGTATTTTGCATATGGTGGATTTAATGATTTCTTAAACAACCTAGAGTCAACGGCATAAGTAACCTTGGGTTGTAAAGCTTTATCCAATTTGACTTTAAGAGTTTTAACCTCTTGTTGCCAAATATGACAAGCTTCACAATACCTAACTTTACTACATCCGTTAAAATTAATATCTTTTGAATTTTCTGCAATACTAGCTTTCAAGCTTTCTAAATCTTTTTCAGCTTTGTATACTTTACCTTCCAAGAATGAAAAAATTTGTTTATCGGAAGATAATCTTTTAAAAGCATCTACAGCTTCGTTATGCAGTTTTTCAAAAGCTATTTTCAATTCAGAAAAAGACATAGAAGAAACATTACTATAGTAGGCTTGTCTTACTTTCTTATCGTTGATTTTCTTCTTGTGGTGGGACTGATTTTTGGTGTGAGCCATAAGACACAGATTTGCTGTCTCATCACTATCATTTGAACTTTGTGAGCTTGATGAATCACTATCACTTTCCCATGCAATATAAGCTCTTCTTTGTTTATTTGACCTTTTTGGTGGAGCTTTTCCTTTGTCCTTTTTCTTCATAGGACATTCTGTTTTATAATGTCTAGATTTCCCACAATTAAAACAAGATCCTTTTACTCTATGCTTCTTATTCTCTTCCTATTTTGACTCTATAGATTGTCTTCGAAACTTAATGAGATTTTTGTCGGAATGCAGGATTCCATTCTTTCGAATGAATCTATTATATCTCCTAACAAAAAGTCCCATTTCTTCATCACCCGAATCTTCGTCACTACTTGAATCATTGTCGCTTTGCTCTTTTTGTGAGGACTTTGAGTTAGAGGCCACAAGAGCTATTGGCTTCTTCTCACTCTCTTTGTCTTTATTCTTTTCCTTTTTACTCTTTTTCTCAAATATTTCGAGACTTTCCAGTTCTTGCTGATGTTCTTCCAGCTTGCCGAATAAAGTTGTAATCGTAAGCGTCGTGAGGTCGTTGGCTTCCTTAATAGCTGTTACTTTAGGTTACCATTCCCTGCTCAGACATCTCAGAATTTTATTAGTAGCTATTTCATTGGAAACAAGTTTTCCAAGTGCATTCAACCGATTTATGAGATGAACGAATCTCTTTTGCATGTCAGAGATAGATTCTCCTTGTTTCATGCGAAAGAGCTCGAACTCTTGATTAAGTGTGTTAATACGGGACTGTTTTACTTCAGTAGTACCCTCATGGGCAATTTCTAAAGCATCCCACATTTCTTTAGTTGTCGAGCAATGGGATACCCTGTAATACTCATCAGCACTAAGTGCTGAAATTAGCATATTTCGAGCTCTCCAATCACTCGACCACTTTTTCTCATCTTTCTCATCGTAATCACTTTCTGGTTTAGGAACTATGGCGCCAGCCTCATTTCTCATAGTAATTTGAAAAGGACCATTTTGAATGGCAGCCCACACATTCCTATCCATAGAATTTATATGAACTCGCATGCAGTCTTTCCAGTAGCCATAATTTTCACCGTTGAAAACAGGCGCTCTATTATACGCCCCCTTTGGTTCAGAATCCATATCGTTACAAGCAGCCACAAAGCACCAGCGAACCGACGCTCTGATACCACTTGTTAGACGGTGTGGCAAGTGATCGAGAGGAGGGGGGGGGGGGTGAATAGATCACCTCCTTGAAATTCAAGGATTTAAAAGTAGATCAGAGTTAGCAGAAAATTATGATCCCGAATCGACTTCCGTCTATTCTGGACCAGCTACTAGAAAACCGGACACACGAGTTTATGCTGGATTTATTAGGATGACAAAGATTTATTAACACCAGATTAGAATCAACTCAAATGCACTTATCATACAAAGGCTATTTCCAATGAACTAAAACACAGCAAACAATTTTGTCAAACACTTGGCGTGTATGCATTCAACGATTAACAATAATGGTGATTTTGACAAAGGTTTTCGTACCACTATTGTATCTTGAAACTTTAATACACAACACACCAAACGAATCACAAAATTGTTGAAAATGTAAAGAGATAAAGATAGAATACGATACGCAGAGATTTGGTAAGGAAGTTCCCCACTTTCGTCCTCGCGGGTGGGTACGTCTCCCTCTCAATTTCAAAACTGAAATTGAGACCTGTTATATCAATAATGTTGAATTCGTTGTTTACAAGGTTACAATACAAATCCAGAAATCTAAACCCCAAGATCTTCCTATTGTATGAACCTTCACTTGATCTGAGCTTGATCAAGAATTTACCCTGCAAGAAATGCAAACAATTCACCGGTTCCATGACCTGTTTGCGAAATATCCAAATTTCCAAACCCCTACGCTGCGGCTGAATATGTTCTGCAATCGTGACTAACAAACCCTCAAGAACACACCCGTTCTTGAAGGACAAACCAGATGGTTTTTCCTCGAAACCCCCTTTGAATCTTCAACTCAGCTAGATCCTTGATCGTACCACTGAACGTTATCTCGAAGATCCTTTAATCCGAAGAACAAAAATGATTATGTGTTGATGTTCTTGAATTAAAGAGATTGAGAAGATGATGAAGACAAAGTATCTTTCAGGTCTCTAAAGCTGCTCACAACTGATGCACACCAAACTTGCCTTTTGCTTTGATTGCTCAATTTTCACACTTGCGAATTCTTATCTTCAAACTGAACTGTCATGACACTTATATATGAAAACAGAAAACGTTAAAAGCAACAAACAACTTTATGTATCGATACAAGAGTCGTATGCGTCGATGCATAGTGAGTATAATGCATACATGAGTCGACACATGGTTGTATGCATCGATGCATACTGTAACTGTTAAATTCCAGAATGTGAAGTAAATCATGCATCGATACATGATGCGTATGAGTCGATACATAGCCCGTTTACAAAGGAGCATGTGTCGATACAAGTGTCGTATGAATCGATACATAGCCCAATTACAAAGGAGCATGTATCGATACAAGTGTCGTATGAATCGATACATACTGAAGCAAAATTGTTTTTGTGAATATACCAAAGGAATGTGTCAATGCAAGGCATACATGTATCGATACATACATAAGGAAAATTGTTTTATGATTTTAATGATGATATGTATCAATTTGCCTTGTCTTTTAAACATAGTATGGGTATGAAATCATATGTATATACCAACTAACCATGCATATCACACAATTTGCATTTATAACATAATTTGCTATCATACAAAAACTTAAAGGCTTGCTCACATTAGCTTCATCATCTTGGGCTTTGAACAAGATACAAATTCCATCCATAGTTAGGTGGAACTACGAATGCTCTGATTTCTTAACTTCCTTTTGAGAATACGTAGACATAAGATTGCGAGATCTTAGCGAGCACACCTTTAAATAAAACCCATTAGGTCCTCGTATCTTTCCCAAAAAAAAAACATCTCACATTCTCATTCTCACCCATGGGTTAAAACTTTCCCAATCAGCAGTAAACAACTTAAGTAGATAAAACAACTAATAGTAAAAAGGTATAAAAGGCTCCTATAGAATACTATAGATACTTACTGTGTTAATAGCTTCCCTTAGTATAACCGACCCCCGATTCCAGATCTCTTTGCATTTGTAGGAAAAATATTTGCACGCTAGGTTGTTTTGGATTCCTTCCCCTTCCTTTTAAGCATCATAGGATAAATATTAGAAATTTGAAAGTGGCACCAAGAACGCTTCACGAGGATATCACCATCTCAGGATTGGTGGGGTCACAGAAATCGGTCCATAGAAAAATGTAGACTTCACTAGGGATTATCAATCTGTCCCCTAAGGAGGTCAAGCCTATTTTGTACATTTTTTACTATTACTGTTAATAACATTTCATTCGTATTACTATTGATATTATCTATTTACTTGCCATATCTATTTAAATGCACTTGTTTGGGGAATGTGATTAATACACTTGTGGTGAGGAAAAGTCCTAACTTGGACTTGAGAACATACTTTAAGATAGGAGGTGGTATAATCAAGGAGGCTTATTGGGAGTGAGTCTCGAACAAGCTAACTTGAAAATTCTCCAGTTCAGTGGAGGTACCCTCTTGAAATTACTGATGTTGAGCGAGCAAGTCGTGAATACATTACTTTTTCCATTGGGAACCTAAGAAGTTGAGTACTTTTGTAACCTTTTACCCATATGGCCATTTTAGGATGTAATGCGGTAACTATCAGAAATAGTTGATACACGATACTACACTCAAATGAGATTCATCTTAAGGATATTACAGCTCTCATAAGTCAATCGGTTTGCTGGTAATATCCTAATGAAGGGTCAGTGATTTTGGGAACCTTGTTAGAAACCGTTCTACAGGTGCAAAATGAACCCCTAGTACATACCTTTGGGATGGGTAGAACCATGGCTCCATGCTCATGACGATAAACCTTTAAACCTATGTTTATAAATATCTGTGTTTTTGCATACAAGCATTTATGCATTCATAAAAAAGTTTCAAAATTTTTCAAATTTTTCAAAAGAACTAAAAAACAGGTTGTTGCAAATATCAAAAATTGTGCTATGGATTTTGGTAGAAGAAAACCTCAGAAGTACACCTTTAGAAATCCAAAACTAGAAGACCTAAGATTAGGAAGGTTGATTGCTAATCCTGAAGCTTTCAGAGCTAAGTATGGATGGCTTTTGTCCCTTTTAAAAGTCAACATGGTGGAATGAGTTCTATCTACATTGGTTCAGTTCTATGATCCGGTGTACCACTGCTTCATGTTTCTAGTTTATCAGTTCACACTAACATTGGAACAATACTCTCAGTTGATTGATTTACCCATTTCTAATCGAGACTCATTCTCTGGTTTGGAAGAGATTCCCAAAGATCAGACCATTGCAAGAGCTACCTCCTTGGAAGTGTTAGATATTAAAGCTCACATGACCACCAAGGGAGGAATTCAAGGTCTCCCAGCTAAGTTTTTGATGGAAAGAGCCCAATACTTTGCCAGTATAGGAAACATGGTTGCTTTCCAGGTTATCTTTGTTCTACTCATCTTTGGATTAGTCCTTTTTCCCAACATTGATAACTTCGTCGACGTCAACGCTATCAGGATATTCTTAATTGGGAATCCAATCC
The DNA here is from genome assembly GCA_022829125.1 of Lathyrus tuberosus. Classification (NCBI taxonomy): domain Eukaryota; kingdom Viridiplantae; phylum Streptophyta; class Magnoliopsida; order Fabales; family Fabaceae; genus Lathyrus; species Lathyrus tuberosus. The sequence goes on along the minus strand of JALAZF010000391.1, from coordinate 4,882,302 downwards.
CAACTTTGCTTGTAGATGCTTACCACTCAGTGCATATAAGGAACTTGTACAGCGGAGGGATGATTACATGATGTGTACCATTACTCTACAGATGGTTTATTTCTCACTTGCCCAAATCTATTGCTTTTTGGGATTTCAAAAGTGGTATGTGATGGTCGCAAAAGATTATGTATCTCACTCACTCTGACATAGATTGGTACAATCGGGTCTATGAAGGAACAAAGATCATTGACAGTTGTGGAAGTTTCCCCAATGTACCCCTCATTGGTACTAAAGGAGGGATTAACTACCACCCAGTTTTAGCTCGTCGTCAGCTTGGTTACCCTATGAAGGACATACCATATAACATTCATATGGAAGGTCTTTTCTTCAAGGAAGGAGAAAATGATAGAGCACTTAAAGAGGAAATTGTGCATGCCTGGCATCATATTCACAGGAAAGGAAGAGAATCTATAGAAAAACCAAATTGCATCTCTGCGGAGCCTTATCTCCAATGGGTACAAACTAGAGCCATCAAATTGAGGATACCTTACCCTCGTCAAGAAGTGTTTCCCCTAAAGGAATCTATCCTCTACTTCATGAACGACGCAGAGAAAATTTGGGTAGTTGTTAACAAAACTCAACGCGAAAAGAACTCTTGGAGGAAAAAAATATCAAATTGTCATCTTGGAGAACACAAAGATCCAAAAACTGCTAAAAGAAAAAGATGCCCTGATTGAGATACTTGAGCAGTATGTTGTGGAAAGACAAAAAGAACGGGAAATTTTACTCTCCCCTTTCACTTGGCAAAAAATATTCAACCCACCAATAATGGAGGAAGCCCGAACCAAAAGGTAGAAGGAAAGTCAGCAACAAGGGTTTGGGGCCTCATCAAAGAGGGTTCCTTAATAACTATAGGCTTAGTTTCCCTTTTCTGCATTATAAATATTGAACTTTTGCAATCTTTTTAGTTTATCAAATAAAAGTGTTTTAGTGTTTATATTATCCACTGAATGATATTTGCAACATAATTGTTGAAAGTTATTTTAAAAAGAAAAAAACACAAAAGAGCATTTGCATCCTTTGCACATCATGCATTATTCTAGCATTTCACATCTTTCATAAAAACTTACACATATTTGTCGCACTTTAGAGTCAAACTGTCTCATTCATACAATACTCAGGTCAATCTTCAGAAGAAAATGGACGATCTTGACGAAAAAACAGAGAACTAAGAGAGGAGATCACTACTCTAAAAGAAATTCTAGAAAGACTCAACGTCATGGTAGAAACATTGGCAGCGGCTCAAGATCAATCGTCTCAAAGGACTGTGATCTCAGAAATTATCTTTGCACCAACCTTTGAAGTACCCATCACTCTTCCTCAGTACACCATACCCAGAGGTTTTCCCTAGCGCATGCCTCTCAATTTCGTGCCTGAAGGTTATATACCTCCAATCACTGAAGACCCAAGAGCTACAACTGGAGTCTCTAGGCCTGAAGGTTACAAACATCAGGTCAATGAAGATGCAAGAGCCACGACAGAGATTCCTACACCTGAAGATCACAAACTTCAGGTCACTGAAGTGCCAGGAGCCGCAATAGTAATGTATGTACCATAACCTGTGATACATACTACTCCAGAATAACAGATAGTTCATGCCGCTCCAAGCAAGGGTATGTGAGTACATGAAAGGATGGATGAATTCCAAGAGCAGTTCTTAGAAATCCAGAAAGAGCTTCAGGCTATTCCCAGACAGAACTTGTTTGGGAAAGATGTCGCCGACCTCTGCTTAGTCCCAAATTTTAAAATACCACACAAATTCAAGGTGCCCGACTTTGAAAAGTACAAAGGCAACTCCTGCCCTCAAAGTCACCTAGTGATGTATGCTCGAAAGATGTCTACCCAGATGAAAAATCAACAGTTACTGATCCACTACTTTCAAGACAGTTTAACTGGTGCCGCACTCAAATGGTACATGGGATTAAACCGTGCAAAGATCAGTACCTTCAGAGACCTTGTGTCATACCCCAAATTTTGACCACCCAGATTTCCCATCATTGTGCAAATCATTGCCACAATATGGATGTACCTTCATGCCTCATCAATCTCCTCAAAGATGGTTGAGCATTCACCACAATCAAGAATTAGGGTTTTAAGCTATCTCAGAGCACTTAGACAAAGGATCAATCAAGAAATTACATGAACTTCAACTTGTCTAACCTCTCAAACACCCATAAGGGATCAAGAGGACTCCCACATCAAGAATCAAGCACAAGGTTGCAACATTCCAAGTGGTTCAAGCCTCAAGATCGCCAGTGTCACTAAATTATGGTTTTGGTCGACCAAGGCATCCAGATGGAAATTTTCCTCTGGGTATGAGCCAATGCTTCAAAACGTAACCCAAGATACTCCAAGGGACCTCATGGACCCAATCACAAGTTCAATTTAGCCTCAGGGGATGCATTTACAAAAAAAAAAATCAGGAATTAGGGTTTCTTGACCTAATTCACCCTTAAGTTGACTTTTGGAGCAAAACATGAGCCAAGACCTCAAGACATGATTTGAGGGCCTCAAATACACCACATTGATCCATTTACAATAATGGATTAACCCAAGAAGCTTGATTCACAAGTTTCAATTTCATCTGGACCACAATTAGGGTTTTGAAGGAAAAGTCAACTGTATCTTTGACTTTTGACAAAGACATGCTCCCAAACCTTGGGACATGATTCAATACACCCTATAACACCTATGGAATCCATCCATTAGGTTTGAATTAGGTCAAGAACTTGATTTCACAAAGGATCGCACAGTTTGGATTTCATCTGATAAAAAGTCAACTGTGCACAAAATCAAGTATGACTTTTTGGAATTTTTCACAAATATGGTTCCCCTAAGTCAAAAATAATGTTAATGTGTGGTTTTGATCATCACCCATTAAGAAAAATCAAGAAAAGTGAGGTTTCTTGCAAAAGGGGCAACCTTGAGAAACCAAAATTTTTTCTAAGTTATGGAACAAAAGTGGTTTTGGTACCAACTTTGCAAGGTCATAACTCCTAAACCACAAGGCCTTTTTCTCCCATTCAAAGCTCAATTGAAAGTCCATATGACATAATTTAAAAGTGTTAACTACAAGAGATTCCAAATCCTCATGGATTTTAAGTTATGGACTGATCAAAATGACAAAAATGAAGAAAATGGCACTTTTCCAACACTTAGTAAAAATCTGCCGAAGTTACCAGCCTTGGACACCAATGTTCATGAGGATTTTTCAATGGGATCCAAATAGTTTCAAAACAAAATATGATCACACATGTATTGTATCATATGAGGACTTTCTAAAAAGCACAAGTGTAACGACCCAGTTTTTGTGTGAGTTTTATTTAATCGAATCGTTTGATTATTTTATTATTATTTTATTTTATTTTCAACTTTTTATCTGAAAATATGTTATTTTTCAATGTTGTGATATTTTATCGGGTTTTGGGATCGTTTGCGAGATATTTGAGTGCGGGGGTATTTTGGTCATTTTAGGATATTTTTCATTAAGAAAATAGAAAATAGAAGAGAGAAAAATAGAAAGAAAGAAAGGGAGAAGAAAGAAAAATGAGAGAAAAGAGAAGAAGAAGAGATATAGTGAGAAAAGCTTGGGAAATCAAGAAAAATCAACTTCTAGAATCGATTTAATCGGGTAAGGGTACGAAACTCAATTATTGTATGATTGTGTATGATTATGTATGAGTATTTGTGGTGTTTGTTGGATTGAAATGAAAATATTTAGTAAAACCCATATTGTGTCAAATTGATTAGAAATTGATTAAATGTGTTGGAAATCATGCTTTTAGTGTTCATTATTGTTGGTATATGATAGATACATGTTGCTATGCATTGTATTGGTAATTCTCTGGTGTGTAGGTAGAATTTGGGGTGTTTTGGATTGGAACCCGTAAGCAAAATTATGCAGAAGAAATTTTTCTGGTTTTTCCAGGTCATACGCGTATAGGGCATGTTCATACGCGTATGGACCTTGGCAATACGCGTATGGAGGGCGAGTCATGGGCCAATACGCGTATGGGAGGTTATTTTGCTCGGTCATCTGCCCATTTGCGTATGATACGCGTAGCATTTCAGGGCAATACGCGTACGAGGTTGGGCATTACGCGTACGGACTTTTACATGTGAACTTTGGAAAAAATGAGTCTCTGCTCATACGCGTATGGCTCAGGGCAATACGCGTATGGACAGGACAATTGTAAAATGGGACTTTTCAAAATATCATTATTCGTTTTCTTTCGTAACTTGAGTTCCGTTTGTCCGATTTTTACATTCTTGGTATCGTTGTGTAGCTATTGAACTGTACTTTCTTATTATGATGGTGTGGAAATTTTTAGCCGATTTAATTATGTCAGAAAATCGAGAATAGTGTCGGTCGTCGACTTTTGTCATTATAACTGTGCGTAATTGATGTGTATTATGCAAAGTGCTGTTGTATGAGGTAAATGTATGTGTTTAGATGGGGTTGTGATGATTTGTAGCCGTATGGAAATTAAATGCATTATTTTGGGCATAAGTGCAAAGTGTCATTTTGTCGATGTAAATGAATGTATTTATGTGTGCATATTAAATGTCATGGGTCATTGTATGCCAAGCATCATGATATGCATTGTTGAGACGTCCTGAGTGACGGTTTGGATTCTAGAGGGAATTCTCTATAACGTTGTGTGCCTTATACAAAGAGGTGTGAGCGATGATTATAGACGATCGTGTGCCCATGTGGGGTGTGAGCGATCGGGTCGTGTGCCTTATAAAAAGAGGTGTGAGCGATCCATAAACGTCGTGTGCCTTATACAAAGAGGTGTGAGCGACGGGGAACATCGTATGCCCGACGGGGAGTTACAGTGATGTAACGAGCGATGATTCCAGCAGAGTTCCTGAGTGAACTAGTGATGAGAAACAATGGAAGTCGGTACCGCATATGCATATGTATAGAGTCGTTGTGTAGGTATCTTGCATTGCATAAATCATTATGGTTGCTTTATGTGTGGAATTGTGGATAAATTGATGTATGGATATGTGTTGGTGATGGACATATGAATTATTCCTTGTAATGCCTTGTGTTTGCATTATGGTGTGAGTTGTGGTGAGAAACGTATATATGTGTATTTTTGTGTTATATATATGATTGTATGCAATTATATTATGGTTGTTTTCTCACCCTTCTGCTGTTTTATAATGCTCTATGAGGCATTGCAGATTAGAGTTGCTGGAGGTATTTTTTGTGAAGCTCTGCGTCTTCATTCTTTTGTCGGTCGGCTCTGATATGTGACACCGGGTAGTTAGGGAGGCCGTTAGTGAATATTGTGTATTCTGTATATATATCTTTTGGCTTGTGCATGTACAACTCGATGTATGACAAACTTTTCATGTGATATATATGTATGTTATTCAGTTTTAGATTTTCCGCTTTTATTCTAAATTCTAAAATGTGG